>CM039718.1:52577301-53195606 GCA_022539455.1 Dendrobium nobile
CATCGAAAAAGATAAATCGAATCATGCGTGGTAGTTGCTTTGAGTATTGGTCGCAATTTTAAATATATAAAATAACTGAAATAAAATATTTAAAAAATATATAAATCATTTTGCAAAATGCAAATAAAATTTGCTTAAAAATATTTTATTTCTTCTTTATGATACATATATAATGCATTATGATAAATGTGGGCTCCAATGGGCGAAGACTGCAAGCGGCAGCAACAAACGATATAGGCAACAATGATTGCGAGGAGTGGTGCTGCAAGCGTCGTGGATGACCAAGGTTGGTTGGCCCTTCGATTTTGAATTTTCCAGTGGATGGCCCCGCCCTGGCAACTCGGAGCTGGTCTGAGCCCGACTTTATCAATCTTTATCTTTATTCGTCTTTGCTTTGTTTTTACTGTTACTCATGTAAGCTTGTGCTGTGGCCAGATGTGTGGTCTCCTTTTGTAACCTTCTTTCATTAATGTATTTCTGTTTTATTAAAAAAAATTGTTGACCGTTTAATCCGAATCCAAATGATATTCGAGTTAATTTAGAATCAATTTTGAGCCTTGGATTAACTCGAACTCAACCCGAAAATTAAGCATGTAGAATTTTTAGATCTGAATCCGATCTGAATAATAATCAAGTCTTCTCGATCATGAATTTTTGAGCCAGATTCAAATCAATTTGTCATGTTAGATCATTTTGTTAACGCCCTAAGTATAATTTATATCTAAATTAATTTAATCAGCTAAATAAAAAGCAAAGTGATAATATTAATATAATAGATAATCCTCAAAAAAACTTGGAGGATTGGCTATGTTGAAGGAATGATGTTTGTGTGATTTGAATATTAAATTTTAACACTTAATTAATTTATTAAGAGGTTTAAAAACCATATTACTTGTGATTAAAAAATTTAGTGATTTGAACTATAAATAGTTAATCAAATAGTTTTAAGGGTTATATGATTAAGTGAAATTAGCGATAGGAGCCGTGTCATATGAATAAGAAGAGGAATTGGTTAGACTTATCAATTTAAATTAAATACAACAACGTTTGGGACAGTTTTCGTAATGCTTTATAAAGCATATTTTTATTATAATTTTTTTTTTTGCAAAAAAATATATATATACTATAAAGTTGTTTTAGAAATGTTGAGTCATGGAATATTCGCGGCGGTAGAAAAATATAAAGTTTAGTATCCTAGCTTGCAAAATATGTCCTTCCTCTGGGGAGGGCCTTGGCTCAATGTAGCCAGTATACATTATATTGATCATATTACATGGTGAGAGTTGAAAAAAATTCAGTGATATGAGGTTTGTTTTCAAGAGAATGTTGGCTTGTTTCTTTGGTCGGTAGGATCATAGTCGGCGGTTGACGATGGTTAGAGAGACTGTAATCGATGTTCGACGATCGTAGGAGGGACTGAAGTTGGCGGTCGACGGTGGTTGGAGGGACTGTAGTCGGCAGACGACTGTGGTCGTAGAGAACCGTAGTCGGTTGACCACAATCGTCGAAGGGACTGTAGTCTGGTGATGGTTGTCAGAAAAACTGTAGTTTGTGGGCGACAGAGGTCGAAAGGACCGTAGTCGGTAGACGACGATGGCCGGAATGGACCATAATTGATGAGCCACGATGGTCAAAGGGACTGTAGTAGTTGGGCAACAAAGGTTGGAGGGACTGTAGTTGGTGGGCGACGGAGGTCGGAAGAATCGTAGTTGGACAACTGGATAGGAAGGACTATAGTAGAACAATACCGGTCGGAAGGACCGTAGTGGCGTGACGGTGGTCGAAAGGACCATAGTCGGGCGACGATAATCAGGTGAAAGTTCGATGGAGGTCGGTAGCGAGGTCAAAGTTCGACGACGGTAGGTGGCCGGGTACGTTGTGCAAGCTAAAGAAAGCAAGAGATATTACTAGTTTTTCATCTCTTCCTTCCCCTCATTCTGTGAAGAATAAGAAGTACATTTCTAGTTATTTTTAGTGGCATAGCTAGGAAATAGGAAGAAGATCAAGGGCACGTTGGTAGCTTTTCAACGGACGGCCGATATCAACTCCTCGATCATGGATAGTTTATAGAGTATTTGAGTATCTTAATGATGTCAAAATTCGATGATCTTGATGTCGCAGGATTTTTCTTGTCGAGCAGCTCAATTAAACTATAAACATGCTACATTTGAATATCATTTGGTCATCTGTTTAATGCTATAAAGCTTCAAAACGGGCTTTAGGCCCTTGATTTGGACCCATTTGGGTTCGTATTGAACCTATTTTGATGCCATTGACGTTCAGTTTGGTTATAAGTAGGGGTGTCAATTTCGGGTCACGGGTCGGGTTCGGGTCGAACCCGGAACTGACCCGGGTTCAATCGGGTCGACCCTAACCCGACCCGGGTAGGCAAACGGGTCGAAATCCTGGACCCGAACCCGACCCGGGCAGCGGCGCGGGTTCGCGATTTCGCAGCGCCAGCGGGTTCGGCATTTCGGCGGACGGCGTTCGCAGCGTGACGGGATGGCCGGCCGGCGAGCAGCAGCGGTCGGGGCGGGCCGGCGGGCAGCGGCAGCAGACGGAGGGCAGCGGCGCGGCGGCCCGGCAAGCAGCAGCGGTCAGCGGCAGCTGCGCGGCAGAAAGCGGCGCGGAGAGCAGTTCTGCACGGGCGCGGGCACGGACAGCGGCAGCGGCACGACGGCCGGCGGCAGCGGCGCGGCGGGCCAGCGGCAGCGGCGGCGGGCAGCTGCGCGACAGCGGGTCAGACTCGGACTCCGCGCGACAGCTGCAGACGCGACGCGCGACAGGGCTGACGCGATGCGACTCGCGAAGCGACGCGGGTCAGACTCGGACTCCGCGCAGGCAGGTTCGGTCAGCCCCGGTCAGGGCGGGCAGCGGGTCATTTCGGGTCATTTCCGGGTTTCCGGGTCAACCCGAACCCGACCCGGTTTTTCAAACGGGTCGAAAACTCAAACCCGAACCCGAACCCGGTTCGGGTTCGGGTTGACCCGAACCCGAAATTTTCGAGTCGGGTTCGGGTCGGGTTTTCGTGTCGTGTCAAATATTGACAGCCCTAGTTATAAGTTTGCTTCAATCGGAGTTCAGATAGTTATAAATTTAATTTTGGATTTTTTAATTTATATTTGTATCAAGATTTGTGTCCGATCTCGGTAATTTTTGGTGATGTATTAAGAAAATGGTAAGAAAGTTGTTAGTGAAAAAGGAGAAAAAAGATTTACAATTATACCGGATTCATAGTTATGCTTCGCGTTGCTATTTTTATTTTTATTTAAATGTTATACTTTGCCAACATGATCTCGAAGGTGTGAACGTAGTAAATGTTATTTTTTAAATAAATAATAAAATTTATACATGAAATATATAAATATGAAAGTTTTGAGTGACATAAATGTAAATCCCCCGAAAATTTATTATTAGAAAAATAGTTTTTAAAAATATTAAAAGCTGGTTGAGGAACACAAAAAAATTGGAAATAAAAACAAAAAGCTAAATGGACATTTCAAAATTAAGGGTAAATGTTTCTTAGGAAGTTTACATTTTAAATATAAATATCAAAATTAAAATTTATGAATAAATATACATTTAAAATAATAATTTACATCTAAAAAATGATATTTACATACACATCATAAAATTCTGATTTATTTATATATCTAAAAAATAAATTTTTATATTTACTTACATAGCAGTTAAATTTCTAAATTATTTTTAAAATGTCACTAACATTAATATTTTTAAAAAAAAATATTTTTATGTATATATTTTTATATGATTTAGATATTAAAATTATGTATGAGTAAAATATAAAGATTTAAATATTAGATAAAAAAATTTTTATATGTTTACACATCTAATATTTAAATTTTGATATTTATACAATTAATACTTTAGTTTCTTAATCATATCAAAACATATATGAAAATGTGTATTTTACTTTGAAATTTATATCTTAATTTTAAACATTTTTCTAAAAAAAATATCAAAGAATCCAATTTCTTATGTAAATAAAGGTTTTAGATTTTTTTTTAATTTAAAATTTCAGAATTTGTATAATTAAAAATTAAAATGATTGATTTTATTTTTAAAATTAAAATTTTATTTCAGTGGAATAAAAAATTAATGTCTTTTTTAGAGATAATTCACAAAAAAAATATTTTTTTTTTAATAAAAATGGCCTTTTTTAGAGATAATTGAATAGCTTTATGCACTATTAAAACGATACATTTATATTTCGAAGCTAACTGATCGCATTAATTTTATTATTTTGCTCAAAATTAAAATAAGGGGATAATTATTTTTAAATTAAAGGCTAGATTGGCCATAAAAATTTAAATATATATATCAAACAAATTAGAAAAATAATCAGCAATAGAAACTGAGACAAATCAGATTTCATGAACTTTCAGAAAACATAAACAAGAATATTGCCTAAGAAATATAGTTTAAGCATATTTTTAGGATATAATTTTGGTTATAAATCATTAAAAATTTTACAATTCCTAAATTATATGATTAAACAATTTTTGCTTTTATTATATTTATCTTTATTGCATGCCAGAACATTAGTGATAGTAGAGTCAAAAAAATTATTATGTTAGCTTTATACGATGATCTGACATAAATGTTGTTGCATGTCGGAACATTCGCAGTAGTAGAGAGAGATAAAATTTGTCATCATAACTTTGCATGAAGATCCAGCACACATAGATAAGAGGAGTGTGTAAATTATAAGATGTCAGAATCTTTACATATAAAATAAAAGAAAGGAAATAATCATGGGGCCGGCCCAGTTAAAATGATTCTATTAGTGCTTGTCATTGATTACAAAAGATATTTTTCCTCGAGAGTAGGCTTACACTGTAAAGAGCCTTTTAAACAGTTGATGTTAGAAGAGCCCCATGCCAAGGAAGCTATCTTTGATAAGTCATTTAATTGTTCTTTTGTTTGTACTCACCTGAGAAGAGAAGACCAAAAATCATGAAATCCAGCATATATCCGGGAGTTCAAGTTGGGAGTTCAAGTTGATTTGATGGCTTGCAGAGATCTTATAAGTGACGATCACCATTGGTATTATTAATGATGGTAGGTGATAAAGTTAGAAGAGGTTAGAGTAGCCAAACAATGTTAGTTAAGAGACTGGAGGACAAATGAATATAGTTGGGTTACCTAGTCTTTGGAATGACAGTAGTGGAGATGTTGGTTGAAATGATCATAGTCAGATAATAGTGCTTAAATAATCATTGTCAAGCAACAAAACTGAGATGACAAAAGTCAAGCGACAGTGATTGGAAGAACCATAGTTAGTTGATAAGTGTTGGAGACTAAAGTCGAATAATGATAGTCAAAGGGTTGTAGTCGAGCGGCAATGGTCAGAGGATCACACTTGACAAAGGTGGCCTGAGGATCATAATTAGGTGATGGTGGCTATAGAACCATAGTTTTGTGATAGAGGTCATAGGGCCATAGTTAGACGATAGTGGTCAGAAAAATCATAGTCAAGTGATGAGGTTGTAGGATCGTAGTCAAGCGATGATGGTCAAAGGGCTTTAGTTGGCAACGACATTTTGAGGACAATAGTTGAGCAATGGGGGTCAAACAATTGTAGTTGGGCCACAATAATTAGAGGAACACATCAAGACAACGATAATCAGAGGACCACAATCGAGCGATGGTGTTTGGAGGATTGTACTTATGCAATGAGGGACTGAGGATCATATTCAGGTGATGGTGGTCATAAAACTATAGCTGAAAAAGTGACAAGGGTGACTGTATTCAGGTGAAGCAGTCAAAGAATTATAATTAGGCTCAAAGGATTATAGTTGACCCACGGTAGTAAGAGGACTGTAGTCGGGTGAAGGAAGTCAAAGGACACTAGTAAAGCAATAAATGATTAAGGATCATAATCAAATGATAGTGGTTGAAGGAATATAGTCTGAGGACGTTGGTCGGAGGATTATATTAGGTGAAAATGGTGCAATGATCGTCAAGAGGTTATCCAATGACAACAGTTGAGCAGTGTTATGATGACAATGATTGAATGGTTTTCCTATGGCGATGGTCATGCAGTTGTTTAATAATTGTATTTAGGCATTAGTGTAATGATGGTGATCAGACTTTAGTTCAATAGTGGCACTCAGGTGGTAATCCAACGATGACGGTCAGATGGTGGCCTAATGATGATGCTAGAGTGGAGCTTTGGAATTTTTAGAGCCTCTAAGCTCTCTTGAATCTCAAATCAAAGTTCAAGCTCCAAACCCTCCCCTCATATAGAGAGTGAGGGCTTATTTATAGAATTTTAAGAATGACTTGTCCCGTAAATATTAAAAAAAAATCTAGAACAACCCAACAAATGACCTGCATTAATTTCCTTAATCTTAGATCTTCCCTTCAACATTTAAGTATCTTAATGATAATAAAATTAAGAGACCTTTGGCTCATTGAATTTGCCTCGTTGAGACGCACAATTTGATTATAAGCATAAGAGATTTGGGTATTATTTGATCATCTAATAATTATTCTAAAGATTTCAATTATGCCTCAAGCACTTTATTTAGGCTTGTTCAGACTCACGTTGGATCACTTTTGGCATCGATGGATTCATCTCATCGAGACGTTTAATTTAACTATAAATTTTGTTGAAATTATAGTCAAAATGGTCCTACATTTAATTTTGAACCATTTTTTAATTCAAATATGCATGGAAATTCTTGCCCGATTAAAATAATTTTCAATGACGTATCAATCTCAAAATAAATTCAAAAGTTTTAAAACTCATATTAATCAAATTTCCGTAGGATTATTCTCACCCTATTATTTTCCATATATATGCAAATACATGAGCAATAATGTGAATTTCCTTAATAATTGATAAAAGTGTGATTTATTCTGACATTAATTCCAATTTATATATTAATGCTCTCATTTTTCCATTATGTGCACAAATTGATACAACTTTAAGAATTATGATATGTTACCAAAAAATTCATTTGATCAAATATGAATCTCAATTTTATTTTAGATTGTAAATTTTCAAAAATAAAATCAAAATCATCATAACTTTGATTTCAACAAACTTATCCTTGACTTGATAGTTATGATAAGATGAATCCAACTACACCGTACCAAGACATTCTAATCAATGGCTAAAAGAGCCGAAAGCCAACCACTTGTGGCCAACTACAGTCTACTGATAACTATTATCTAATTACTATTTTTCGACTATTGATGATATTATGGCCCACCTATAATTTTCTTGATCAATATCACCAGAGTACAATCTCTCAAACATCGTCATCGAACTACTATCGCCTGACTAAAGTGACACACATTGACATAATCACCTATCATCTACAAGGGTGTCAATTTTTGACACGACACGAAAACCCGACCCGGATCCGACCCGGACCCGCCGGGTTGGACCCGACCCGATTTCAAAACGGGTCGGGTTCGGGTTCCAGAAATCGACCCGTTTCAAAAACGGGTCGGGTTCGGGTTGACCCGGCGGGTTGGCGGGTTGACCCGGCAACCCGTTTAATTCAAAAAAAATTTGAAATCCCGCCCTCTGCCCGCTGCCCCTGCCCCCTGCCCGCTGCCCCGCTGCCCAGCTGCCACGCGCCGCTGCCCGCCCCGCTGCCCGCCCCGCTGCGCGCTGCCACGCGTGACGCGTGCTGCCCCGCTGCCCCGCCGCGTGCCGCGCGCTGCCGCGTGCCGCTCGCGCTGCCGCGCGCTGCCCCGCGCTGCCGCGCGCTACCGCCGGCCCGCCGTCGCCTGCTGCTGCGCGTCGCGGTGCCGAGTCGTGTCGGGTCAACCCGGCAACCCGCCGGGTCGGGTCCGGGTTCGGATTTTCGACCCGTTTCTCTACCCGGGTCGGGTTAGGGTTGACCCGTTTTCCACCCGGGTCAGTTCGGGTTCGACCCGAACCCGACCCGTGACCCGAAATTGACACCCCGACTACAACAATGTCAACATTTGCTATTGCCAATAAGATTTATAATTGTAATCGACAAATGGCATAGCCTATAAGGCAGCTGCATACCATAATTTTAAAATTGATGTATGCCGTCAACATAAATGTGATATTTGTTGACTTAATTTGTCGCCAATAACGTTAATGCAAGCCAACTCCATAAGGCTGATATTGATCGTTTGCACCAACGCCAACTTCTTATGTCAAAATTAATATTTGTAGTAGATTTCTAGGTCTTCTGTACCCGATCCTCCCCTTTCTTTAATGGAGAACAACCAAATAGACATGATTAGGCCTAATAATTTTTTCCCTTTTCAAAAATTTTTATGTAAAAAATTCTATATGTCACTTACAACTTTATTTTCTCCGTGCGTAATAAATCTACATACAAAACCAAAATGTTAAGCTACATTCTCTCCATTACCAAAAAATTTCCCACATGTATCATTCATGTTAATTTATATCCATTCATATTTAATGATTAGCACATTCATGATGTATTTAACCTATCAATTTCTCATATGCTAATTAATTATGCATCTTAATTAACATGTTAACCATATTGGTTTTTAGGAGGATAATTGATTGCTAATGATGTTTTATCCCACTAATTATTATCTTCATTGATTACTAACCTAAGCAATGAGCATCCATTACTATTATTATAATAATAACAAATAACTTCTAATTGACTTCCATGTTATGATTTGCTATTAACCTGATCTCGTTTTTAATTATTATTAGGCTGTTTTTTTTATAATTAAGGTTTCGTTTGGGACGGCTTTTTTATTGCTTTATAAAACGAAGTTTTAGTACAAAAATAAAAAAATTTGTACTAAAACTTCGTTTTAGAAAGCAATAAAAAAGCCGCCCCAAACGAACCCTAAGTCAGTACTTTCCTTTGAAAGTTTTTTCCAAAGAAAACAATGTACTTTTCAATTTTTTTAAATAAGAAGAACATATTCACAAACTCCCTAAAATTAATTTATTGCTTACTTTATACCAAGCTTAACAATATGCAAAGTCATATTTTTAATTAATTATTTATTTATGATATTTTCATGAAAAATTATTTAGCCAAAATATTTTTATTAAAATTTGATCAAGATCAATTTTAGGTATATTAAATTTATTGTTTGTTAATTATAATATAAATTCATTATGATTAAGAACATAGGGTTTGTTTGGAATAGCTTTCTCACTGCTTTACTTCTTAGACTATAATCATAATTTTTTTATCATTTCTTTTATAATATTTTTTTTGTTATTTTCTTAAACTTTATAGTTGTAATTCATAGCTGCTCATATGTGATAGATTTAAGAAAAATATTTATATAATTTTTTAAAAAATAATTTATTTATAATATCTTCAAAGATTTTAGAAAAACTTATTTCTCTACAACTAGGGTAGCAAGCGAACCAAACGTTCGGCGAGCTACTCGTTCGCTACAAGAAAATCACTAATTTCCGGTGGAATTTTCTGGTGGCATTCCGGCGGCCACTTTTTCGGCGGCTTTTCGGCACTTTTCCGGCGGTTGTTTCCCACGGAAATTACCGGCAGCTTTTCCAATTTTCCGGTGATTTTTAAAAATAAAAGAAATGAATAAATTTTAAACTATTTTAATGATTTAACAAATAATTATTAAAAGTTATATTAATTATTTAATTAATATTCATTTTAAAATTAATTAGTTAGTTAATTTTTATTTTATATTAAATATTATTTTTTATTTTAAATTAATTAGTTCCATTTTTTATAATTTAAAATTAAATTATTTACGCGCATAATATAGTTTAAATAAAAAATATTGACATTAAAAACGTATTTAGACATTTAGCAATTCGGTCGGTTAGCTGAATTTCATCCAACTGACCACTGTTCAAACCGCGGGAGGGGGACTTCTTGCGAGCATCGTGCGCCCACGCGTGCGGGAGCGGGAGGGGGACTTCGTCGCCGGCAGCGCCGGAGCAGGAGCGGGATTGCATCGCCGGCAGCCCGGGAGGCGGGGGCGCTGGCGCGGAGCGGGGTTGCGGTTGCGGAGGTGCGGGGGATTTTTTTATTTTATTTTAATTTGACCGGCGGTTTATGACCGTCGAAAAGCCGCTGAAATAATTTGCCGCCGGAATTTATTTTTCAACGCCGTTTTTACCGGCGGTATTTTAACCGCCGGAAAACTAC
The DNA here is from genome assembly GCA_022539455.1 of Dendrobium nobile. Taxonomy (NCBI): domain Eukaryota; kingdom Viridiplantae; phylum Streptophyta; class Magnoliopsida; order Asparagales; family Orchidaceae; genus Dendrobium; species Dendrobium nobile. The sequence goes on from CM039718.1 coordinate 52,587,447, forward strand.
AAAACCGCCGGAAAATGCTCCATTTGCACCGGAAAAGGCCGCCGGAAATGGGTGATTTTCCTGTAGTAGTTGTTTGGTTCGATTAAAGCTTGTTTGTGATTATTTAATTAACTAAACAAACAAACTTTAATAATATTTTAAATACTCGATTCTTAAATAAACAAGCTTGAACACTAATGTGTTAAGCTCATTTATGTTCATGAACAACATCATGTAAAGCTCGTGAACAAGCTCAACATTAAGCTTGATAAGAAGCTTGATTCATATTTGATTTAGAACTCTTGAATAAGCTCGATAAAAACTCAATTAATATTTGACCATAAAATTGATAAATATACATAATATAAATATTTTATGTTTATTATAACATAATGATATATTTATTATCAAATAATAAAATTTAAAGTAATTAAATATTATAATATATGCTAATTAAAAAAATTTGTTAAATATGTTCACGAACATGCTCGATGTAATTATTTGTTAGGAGGCTCGATAAAGTTCGTTTGTTAAATTAATGAATATCTAGAAGTAGAGCTCATTTATAGCTCGTCAAGTCTTGTTTGTTTAAAGCTCGATAAGCACTAAATGAACCAAACATGAATCAAACATGAACCAGACATGAACGCTAATTAATTAAACGAACTAAACATGAACACAAACAATAAGGTTTTAATCAAACATGAACCAATTTTGAATAAACTGATAATAAATGAACTCAAACATGAACACTCACATACTCGACTCGGCTCGATTCGTTTGCAGTCCTATCTACAACAACTTCATAATAATTTTTTACGGAAAGCTATAGTTGTTATTTTGATTTATTTCCCTATTTTATCCCTTACAAAAATATATGTTTCTGCACGTGTAAAATATGGTGGAAATTAATAGATTAGAAGGATAAAATATTTCAATATTTGTGACTTTTTTGCCACACTCATTGTTGCGGCAAATTGCTGTTCACACTATCCTAAATAGATTCAATCAGGCACGTGTTAATTTTATTTTTTTTTATTATTATTTTTTATGAAGAGGAACCATCTGCTGCCACGCCCGGGCTTGGCCGAGCACGCTTGGCGGCCCGTAAACCCCGACCGACCTACCGAGCAACCCATGCCTACAGTACCCGCAGCCGGTGCTTAGGGGCCTCACTTAAAGGCGACAGTCGCTCGAGGGAATCAAACTCGGGATGGGGTGTTTCCAACCGAGCTAAGCCGCGGTGGGTTGTTTATTTTATTTAAAAATAATGTTTTTTGAATTCATGATTTATTTTTATATTATAATATGAGACAAATATTTAAAATAATATAAAATTTGACTAAAAAAATAATGTCAATTTGTACTATATTATACAAATATATTATGTTTTTTCATCAAATATATTTCTATTTAAATCTTCCAACATAATCTTCTGTGGCAATTTTTTTTAATTAAATAGTAATATAAAATTTCATTGTTGGATATTACTTATAACAATTTAACGCAATTTTTTTGGCTCTGACATAAAATTTTGAAATTTTTATTGGATTGCAATGCAAAGTGAGTATCATTTGTGAAATTATTTTGAGCATGAAAACAAAGGTAAGAATGAATTTTAAATTTATTAAATATATTATAAGATGACTATAATTTAAATTTTATTTAATTATTTATGCATTATATTTATTTTAAAATCAATTAAAGAATATTAATTACAAAGGCAGAGTTATAAGTTTGATAGTGTATTAGAGGTAGGAAAGTAAACTATTTGAATTATTGTCTAATCGAGTTATAGTCATTTAATTTTTATTAAGCTCGACTTGAGCTTATTCTTGAATTCGGCTTGTTCGAAAATTTGTAGGCTCATGCTTGTTTGAAAAGCTCTAGCATAACTCCATAGATAATTCAAAATATTTAGTAGATATCTATTTTATTATTCTTAAATTAATTTTGAAATTTATTTTAATATAACGAGAGGCTCAACAAGCTTACGAGCCGAGATGGCCTAAATTTGAACTCTAATTCGTATAATATGCCAACTTGAGTATAGGCTCAAGCACAAACTCATGGTTCGATAAACTTACTTTATGAGCACGATAAACAGTCGAATTCGAGCCAGCCTGCAGGCTTACTCGGCTCACTTACATCCCTGATTAGAGGTTAAAATTTGAGATTAAAGAACAAAGCTTTTATCATAGGTAATAGTTATAAACTCATAGGACTCGGCTTTCATAAATATAATGTAAAAAATTCATATTTATTAATATTAAATAAATTTAATAAATTTAAATTTAAATTTAGCAAATTATTAAAATAAAAGAAAAAGAGGAGGCTTGTAAACTAGTTGGCCAAATAGTGAGCGATTAGGGCAACATTCTGTGAAGATCTTGAGTCCTGTGAAGTACCTGCAAGCAAAGGTGAAGCACAGAGGTAGAAGTAAAGAGAAAACAATTTCAGAGTATAAGTTATCATTCTATTGGTATAAATTTCAGCACTCAACCCAAGGGATTAAACATCCCATATATATAGAAACAGAGAGAGTTGGCATTCCATTGGAAAGAGATTTCTAGAAGAGTAGTGGAGCCGTTAAATGTCAGGCTGATGGCAGAGAGTAGTGCGCATATTCCATGTGCTAACAAGCCCCCTCAAACTAAGGATCCTGAGGTAGGATAGTTAGTTCGTTCCTCATATTGTATAAGCTGTTGGCTGCTAGAGGTTTGGTAAGATTATCAGCGGGCTGATGTTCTGAGTCGATGTGAATTACCTCAATGTCTTTATCTTTATTCTTGATATGGTGACTTATGAAATGGTAGTTAATCTCAATATGCTTGGTGCGAGCGTGGAATACAGGATTTTTGGCGCTATGGCGGAAATGTTGTCGCCTGAGATTGTGGAAGGTTGAGCTTGCAGAGCCCGGAAGTCCGCTAACAGGTTGTTTCTATAGAGTAGGATTGTCTAGTGGTTGGTCAGATAATTTCGATCGAGTAGTTTTGAGACTGGTGGGAGTTGGGGTTGGTTTTCAAGTGGAGAATATGCTTGCTTTGAGGATGTCAGCGGCATAGTGTGATTGGTCCATGAAGTAACTTGTGGGAGTCTTGGTGATTTTAATTCTGAGAAATAGATTGATCGGGCCAAGATCTTTAATGGAGAAGGCTGAGCGTGGGTTTTGCGTTAACAGTTGAATGGATGTAGGGTCATTGTCAGTGATTAGCATGTCATCCACATAGATGAGGATATACATGTAGGTGAGTCCTTTATGATATATTAGGAGAGGAGGATCGAACTTACTAAATTAAAACCTGGCGGAATGTAGATGAGTGGTGAGCTTGTTGTACCACTACCTAGGGGATTGCTTGAGATCATAAATGGCTTTGTGTAAATGACACACATGGTTGGGAAATCATTTATCTATGAATCCCAGGGGTTGTCTCATATAGACATCTTTTTCTAGATCGCCATGAAGGAAGGTGTTGGAGACATCTAGCTGGGTAATGGACCAATTATGTTGAAGGGCGATGGTGAGGAGAATGCGAATGATTGGTAGCTTGGCGACCAGACTGAATGTCTTTTTATAATCGATGCCATATTGTTGATCGAAACCTTTTGCGATGAGTCTAGCTTCGTGCCGCTCAATTTGACCATTAGCTTTTACTTTGGTTTTTTATGTCCATTTGCAGCTTAGTATGAAATGGTGAGAAGGGGGAGGTACTAATGACCACGTTCTCTGGTTGTGAAGGGCTTGAATCTCCTCGTTCATGGAAGCATGCCATGAGGGATGCTTGTTGGTTTGTATGAAGGAGGATGGAGTTTGATTTTCTTTGGTGGTGGCGAGGAGATTGAAGAGTGTTTTGGACTTGATTATTCCTGATTTGAGGCGGGTTTGTATGGGGTGGTTGGATGATGGTTTTGGAGCTATCATGGGATTGATTGAAGTGGTGGTGGGAACATCTGGAGCAATGGTAGGTGTATAGTCGATAAGAGGTGAGGGTAGAGGGTTTGTTTGTGGTGAATTTTGTGTATGACGAGCTGGTGGGGAATCAGTTAGGGGTGGATTTGATGAGGTGGGAAGAGTGGATATAGGGAGTAGAGTAAGGGGTGTGGGGTTGGTGTATGTTGACGGTGGTGTAGGCGGAGTAGTATTATGGTGGTAGGGGAATATGTGCTCATGAAAAATAGCATGTCAGGAAATGTGAGTTGTGTTTGTTGTTATGTCAAAGCATTTGTAACCTTTATAGGTGAGGGCATATCCTATGAAAATGCATTCGTTGGAGCATGGAGCGAGCTTGTTCGGTGATCGATGACGGAGCCTTGGGAAACATAAGCAACTGAAGCTATGGAGATGATGATGATGATACGTGGGTGGTGTGTTATGGAGTAGTTGGAAGGGTATTTTTAGGTGGAGGGCTTAGTGGGTAATCTATTGATCAGGTAATTGGCGGTGAGAAGAGCGTCCGCCCAGAAAGAGTTAGGCAGGTTTGCTGCTAGTAGTGTTTGAGTTGTGTCTAGAAGGAATCGATGTTTTGCTCGGGCGTATAGGAACAACTGAGTTGGTGAATTATTCCATGTTGGGTGAGAAAAGATTTGAAATTGTTGTTGGTATATTCGCATCCACCATCGGAGCGGAGGATTTTGATTTTTGTATTGAATTAATTTTGCACCATATTAGCAAATTGTTGGAATTTAGAGAAGGTTTCATCCTTTGTATTCATGAAATATAACCAGCAAAATCGGGTGTGATCATTGATAAATATAGTATAATACCTGTAACCATTGAGAGAAGCAACAGGTGTTGGCCCCCATACGTCTGTATGGATTAATTGTTTGGGGGCGATTACATGAGCAGAACTAGTAAATGGTAGTTTATGGCCCTTGGCCATAATACAAAATTTGCAAAATGCGGAACTAGAGGGATTACATATAAGAGGATCTAAAGTAGCTAGAGTATGCTGAATAAGCTGGTGTGGATGACCGAGTCGAGTGTGCCAAGGTATATCTGAAATCAGGTTGGAGCTGAACACGTAGTGGGATGTAGGAGAGTTAACAGAAAGTGGGTTGAGGCCATCGCGACTTCTACCACACAGGAGGATTTGGTTGTCCTGTAGATCCTTGATTTGGAAGTCAGAGGATTCGAATGAGATGGAGCAGTGGTTATCAGAAGTTAGTTTATGAATTGAAAGAAGGTTGTCCGAGATGGAAGGTACATGAAGAAGGTTTCAGAGGAATAACTTACAGGTAGATTGTGGAAGGGTGAGGATGCCATAACCACTGTTTCAAATGGGAATGTTGCTGCCATTTGCGATGGAGATCGAGTCTGAGCCTTGATAGGGAAGTGACTGATGTATGTTGTTGGAATCAGCTGTAAGATGGGAGGACGCACCGGAGTCTAGCATCCATTCGGTTGAAGGGTTGGGCACTGGTTGACTGAGCATTGCATGAGAAGGTGGAGCAGTATAGTTAAGATTACATAGATGCCAACACGTTGTGGCAATATGCCCGGGTTTGTTGCATATTTGGCATATGAGCTTGATGTTTTTGGATTGAGCTGAAGCGGTGTCTTGACCTGTGACATTTGAGTTCTGTTTGTTGTAACCTCATCCTCAAGTCGAGCGAGAGGTTTGAAATGGGTTCCCTCGTCCTCGGCTAGGGCGAGTATTGGAGTAGAATACGGCGTTGTCCTTGGAGATGGAGGTGTCTTTGAGTATTTGGGTTTGGATGTTAATCACCTCACAACATAACAGCGAGTAAAGAACTTCTAAGCAGATAGGAGTCTGACAGGTGCGAATAGATGTCTTGAAGGAGTTGTATGTGGTAGGGAGACAATTTAGGATGTAGTGAATGATGTATTTGGTCTCAACTTTGGATCCCGCCGCTGTGTCGACGATGCCTTTAACTTGTGCAAGGTAGTGCTGCATTGAGTTATCCCCCATGTTGATGTTGTGTAGCTAGTTCTTGAGTTGGATCACTCTTAAATGATTAGTGGGTTAGAGTCAGCTTTCTAGAGTTATCCATATATCTCATGTTGTAGATAGATTCTATATGTATGGTAGAATGGTGAGAGAAATAGTGGGGAAGAGCACCGAGATGAGATTTTGGTCCACTAGTTTCCATAGGCGAAAATCAGCTGACGTCTCGTCTGATGGAGAATGATGTGCTCCAGTGAGGTATCCCTCAAACCCATTTGCGGAGAATAGCTTGAGGGTTTGTAACCTCTAGATGGAATAATTTTCGCTGTTAAGTTGGATGGTAACTATCTGCTTGATTTTGGAGATAAGAAACTTGAGTGGTGATGGAATAATAAACTCTGCCATGGACGCAGACAAGGACGAGGTTGGTTGAGACGCCGACTGGGGGAGCTTGAACTTTGGTTCTCGAACATTTATCTAGATAAAGCAACTGTTGAGCTTCGAGGGCTCTGATACCATGTGAAGATCTTGAGTCCTGTGAAGTACCTACAAGAAAAGGTGAAGCACAGAGGTAGAAGTAAAGAGAAAACAATTTCAGAGAGGAATATCAATTATCATTCATTTGGTATAAAGTTCAGCACACAACCCAAGGGATTAAACATCCCATATATATAGAAACATAGAGAGTTGGCATTCCGTTGGAAAGAGATTTCTAGAATAGAAGTGGAGCCGTTAGGTGTCAGACTGATGGCAGAGAGTAGTGCGCATATTCCATGTGCTAACACATTCTACATCAAAAGGATATTTTATTCTTTTTTTACATGTAAAACAATTAGATTCCTTCTCCTAATTGTGAAACCTTTTGTGTTCCTTTGTTAGAAAATCTTATTTGATTGGAGTTCTTTTGGAACAATGTATTTATTCTCCAAGTGATTGAATACTTTTAAATAATAGATGAGAAGTGAAAAAATTATAATATATTTTTACATGTCATGAAATTTGGCTCATATTATAACTGTATTTAAATGTATGATATAATTAATTAAATTATAGTGAACAAATAGGGCCAATTTGATAAGAGATTGCTTATATAGCTCATATAAATACAACGAAGCAGTAAATATAAATTATGATTGTTAAGGAACTAATTGGCGTGACTGCAGTTTTTTATAAAATTATTTGTAAAAAAAATTCTAAAGAAAGTACTTTCTTTAGAAGCTGCTATAAAGTTGTAAGAAAGTTATCCCAAACGAGACCTAAGTTGTGCACGAGTTGAATGGACTGCAAACACAAAGTACTAAATATTTTGTAATTAGAAAATTATAATATCAGTCATATATATTTCTTTTTATAATAAATGTAATGGGAAAATGCAAATATAATTTGCTTTTTCACTAAAAATGCAATTTAAATTTATAATTTTAGTGAAATTGTAAATTATTTTTGCTTTTTATCTTAATTAAAAAGAAAATTAATATTGCTTTTTTACTGCTTTTTGAATTATATTTATTTATATTTTTTAATTAATTACATATCAATTTACCATAAAGTTTACGATGTCCTCAGAGCTCTTGTTATTAGTTTACGATAGTGAAGGTCTTTACATTCTAATTATTTTGTATTTAAAGTTGGTGATATTATATTTTTGATTATTTTGGTTTGAATGCATTTATCACTGGTAGTTGTAGTTTATAGTAAAGGGATTAATGGAAAATATTAGGTTCAAAAAATTTACAAGGTACAAAATTATAATTGGAGATTCAACCCTTATTCAGTTATTTGGACATCAAAATCTAAACCCTAAGCCGCATTCGACATCATATTTATTGTTATAATCATGTTAAGTCTACCCTAGTCCCTCATCGGGATCCCGTCCCCTGGCATCTCTCAGCTGTTGTCGTCCATCTACCCTCAAGGAAGCTCTTCTTTCCATTTGTTTTATGGTTTTTTTTTTTTTCATCTATTTGAATTTGATTCGTTCACCACCATCCGGTTGGCCGGTATGGCAGTGAATCGCTTAGCCGATCCTGGATTTTTGGATGGTCTAATTAAATCACAGTCTTTCCATGAAGCTTTCTCTCTCTCTCTCTCTCTCTCTCTCTCTCTCTCTCTAGTTCTTCCCGAGCAAGGTTTCCTGATTTGCAAACTACTTCTTTTTGTGGTCTGTCTTATCTATGAATTTCTGAGGAAAAGATTGCGGTCCCTCTGAATTTTTCTTTGGTTGGATTCTTTCCCTCCCGCCGCCCTTCCCTTGAATCTATCCGAAAGTTCTTCTTTAATTTGAAGCTTATTAGTGATTTCTCTGTCGCATTATTGGATTCTTTGCACATTTTGATTAAGTTGGTTAACGAGTTAGATTACAGTTGAATATTTTTCCATAGATCCTACATTATTTTTAATTGTTACATGAAATTGACCAAATGGCGCCCTTGCTTGACATCGGTGCGGAGTCTTCTGTGATTCCTATATGGGTTTCATTTCCTAACCTACACCTTCATTTATTCTCTCCTCACATTCTTCATAGTCTTGGCTCGCTATTTGGTCGATAAGTAAAAATTTATAATGCAACATGTAATGGCTCCCGCCCCTCTGTTGTGCGTGTTTTGGTTGAACTCGACATCACTAAAAGCTTTTCTGATAAGATTTTGATAGGCCCTAAAAATTTGGGTTACATTCAAAATGTTAGCATGGAATTTTTTCCTCCTTTTTGTGCACTTTGTAATAGTATTGGTCATGCCAAGGGTGATTGTCGTCCTCTTCCCTCCCATAACCTGAGTAATGTTGCTGTTATTGTTGCTAATTCGTATAATCTTAATGTTATATATGAGGATAATGTTGTTGAGATGGTTAACACTTTGGATTTTAATGATCCTCCTTCCTTAAATGTTCCGTCTGTTATTTCTGAGAGGCTTAATGAGGATAATTGTGAGGCAAATCTTCTGGTTAATGCTAAGGAGAATAATGGTGCCATTATTGTTTCTTCGAATAATGATGGGGAGCATGAGGATCATGATCATATTAATGCTCTAATTGGGGTGATTGAGGGTCATATTGATGCTAGAACTGAGCATGTTTTATATGCGGAGGATTTTTTTCCTTTGATTACATCTAGTGGAGCTAAGGATGTTTTGGTAGCTAACAATTGTATGATTAACTTTGTTAATAGTCTTTCTGTGGATGTTGATTCTGAAGGATGTGTAGCAGGTAGCCCTCTGAATGGTATGGAGGTGCTTTCTCCGACTGGAAATGGTATTGTCTCCCATAGTGGCACTTTGTATCATCTAGAACATGTGGCTTGTGTTGGGCCGGTGGATGTTATGGCTTCTAATAAACATTTGAGAAGTGATGAAAATCATGTCGCTTCGATGAGCATGACATGTAACTTGAAGAAGATTGAAAAGATGCAATTTGTTGATGTATCTGCTGAGCTTGTTTCTTTCGATGGACTGAAGGCAAAATTGTATTCTAATGATATTGATAATTGGGTGGATCAATCAAATTGGCTGGATGGATATGATTCCTCACCTTACAGGTTTGCTTATGATGGTTTGGAGGAGGCTTTGGATGATTTTAACGGGTTATATGGTTTAAATATGAGTGACAAAATTCATAAAAGCTTTTTCAATACTGGAAGTAAACGTAGAAGGAGAAAAACTAAGAAGAAATAATCATTCTCCTAGTTTTGTTGTTAGTGGGTTGTTGTAGGTTCTGGATACTTGGTTTCATTTTTTGGTTGTTTGGGTTGGCTTTTGTTTGATTGGATTGTGGTGCTGGAGATTTTATGGACCGAGCAATGATGAGGCTATTTACTCTCCATCTAATTGGCTTGGCTTGTTGGCTACCACTGGCGGTGTGCTTTGTATCATACTTGGTGGCCTTTGTTTGGGATATGAGGCTATGTTTGTCCTTCTAATGACCTCTTCTATGTGAGCTGTTGCTTGTTTTCTCCTCTAGATGTTTCCTTCTTTTTGTTTGGGTGGTTGCAGTAAACCTTGACATTGACTGAGCCCAACTGGCTTGTAGCCTTGTGTTTTTGCTTTTGTGAGGTTTTTGTGGTTGTTTTTGTCTTGTTATTGGTTGTTGCTTGCTGGGTTTTTTGATATCCTTCCTGTTATGGGATTAGTTGATCTTTCTGTGATGGTGTTATTCTTTTATTTTCCTGTATGTTTGATTGTATTTAGCTGGATCATTAGCTCATAAGTTTTTCTTTAAAACTGTATTTTTAGTAAGCTTTGGATCCTCTAAGGCCTTGTTTTTTTTTTTTCTAGTCCCTTGTGTGGGTTTTGCCTAAAACAAAAAACAAAAACAAAAACAAAAAAATTATAATCATGTTCAATCCTTGTTTGAAACTAACTCAAACATGATTCAAACATCGTTTTTACATGTTTGAATAGCTAGGTTCATGTATGATTTAAATTTTTTTTTGTTCTATGCTCATTTAAAATGTATATAGATGTTCACTATATTCATAGATACATAAAGATATTACACTTCTCGGCTCACATATAAAGTTAGAAGTACGATGAATAGAATTTTTAAACAATTGAAAACTTTTGGTCTTCTTAAAATGTCTTAGAAAATTCTAACTTCAATAGAGAAGAGTGCAAATTTAGGTTTCTACAACTTTCTAAATGTTTGATTGAAGAAAAAATTTGAACCAAGTCATATTTGGGCACTTATAGTGATATAGATGAGTAATTATTATCATACTTGGATAAAGAATGCTAAATGAGAAGAGACTAGCTTCATCAGTATAGGCGAGCGCAGGCGCACGGGGCGCGCAGGCGAGCGCAGCCGCGCAGGTGCGCGTGGCGCCTGGGCGAGCACGGGTGCGCGAGGGCGCACGAGGGCGAGCTCGGGTGCGCGCGGGCACTAGGCAGGCGGGACAGCTTTGCGGGCAGGTTGGGCAGTGCGGGCAGCCGTTTTTAAACGGGTTCACGGGTTGACCCGGCAACCCATCGGGTCAACCCGAACCCGACCCGTTTTTCAAACGGGTCAATTTCTGGAACGCGAACCCGACCCATTTTGAAATCGGGTCGGGTCAAACCCGAAACTTTCAGGTCGGGTTCGAGTTGGGTTTTCGTGTCGTGTCAAATATTGACACCCCTCCTATCAATGTTCAAATTTCAAGCATGTGGACAATTAAATAAAAATTAAAATTTTGTCAATCAACAAGTACTATGATTGACTTTGATTAAACCCAACCTTATCAATCGCAACTCTATATAATCATAAAGAGTGGAAGAAATAAGGCCATGCATTGTTTATTAATTTCCCTTTCGTTTATTAATTTTTTTAAAGCTGTCCCTTAGCTTGAATTAATTGATTTCATTAAATTATTTGAGAAAAACCTGCAGCAATATTAATAGAGATGATTAAAGAAACGTTGATGTTGTTTTCATTTATATCTTCGGTGTGAAAGTATTGTTTGGGATTGCTTTTTTATTGCTTTTTAAAGCAATCTTTAGTATAAAAAATAAATTTTTTTGCTAAAAGATTATTTTAAGAAGCAAGAAAAAAACCGTCCCAAATGAAGCCTAAGAAAGCAAAAGTTCTCTCTCTCTCTTATTTTTTTACTTTGAAATTTTTGAAATTTGGTTTTCGTCTGAGATAATTTTTTTACTATTTTCTAAAGAAAATTTTTAGCATAAAAAGTTCTTAAAAGCAACGAAAAAGTATTGGTAAAAAATCGTAAGGCTTCGTTTGAGATAATTTCTAACTACTTCCTAAAACAGTCTTTAGAAACAAAAAGAAAGTTATCCCAAACATATCCTTAATGATATGTGTGATCAGATTTATTTAAAATTTAATATTATTATGCGGAAGTTCTAATTAATATTATTAACCGAGCTAAGCATAGTTTGTGTATGATCTTTTATATAAAATTTTGATAGTAATATTAAGGTTTCAAGACATGGAAGGCTATCTATTATATAATTCACTGCAAAAAAAAAATAAAAAATAAAAATAGTACACCAATAGCCTACTTTGTACAAGCTAAAAATTAATTAACCAATAACTTTTATTTCAACTTTGAAAGATCAGTAATTCACATCAACATTCTAGACATTATGTAATCAAAAAATATTCTCAAGCCTCAAGGTGTGTGTTATTTAGTAAACTTTTACTATCGAGATATTGTTCATTTTGGCCTAAAAGTCTCATGATTTTGTCCTATTTGTGTAACTTCTCAGTAAGTCACCCATCTCAAAATAGCTTGGAGATGAGCATGCTTAAATGCATAATTTCTTAATGAAATTTCAACCATTACACCAAAAGGCGCTTTGATGTTTAAGAGTTTGGTTTCTTTTACTTAAGGGGTTTCACAATGTATCTTAAGCTTTGTTTGGATAGTTTTCTTATTATTTTACTTTTTTATATCGCAATCATAATTTCTATTTGGCTAATGATTTTTCGTCATATTATTAAAAAATAATGATGACTATAGCTCAAAATTCTTATAATGTTAAAAAATTATTAATGGTTCAAATGATTTATTTGTCAATGAAGAAGATGAATGTACAAGATAATAAATGTGATAGGTACGGGGTCAAATCTAGAGGGAGGAGGAAGGTGAGGGTTGCCACCTATGATGCATCGACAAACTTCTTGAAGAGAGAATGCAGTGTTGAACACGGACACGTGCCCAACAAGAATGGGATACGCGTCGGACACAACAGACACTTGTCTAATCAAAATAATATTTAAATTTAACTCAACATAGTTGGGACACGTGTCGGACACGTCTGGGACATGCGTGTCATACGCATCGGCACGAATCTCGATGCAAAATCAAGTTGGAAACTTCCAAAATTAAAATTGGGACCATCCGAACTCTGCTTTCAGCAAACTTATAGTCAAACGGAGCATCTCAAAAATACGAACCCAACGACACCAAATCCAACCCAATTCGAGCCCAAAAGGGTCCAAATCAAGGGTTAGAAGCGCTGTTGGAAGGTTCAAACCACAATTTGGATTACTAAACGATTTCCAAAGAATTGGGCGGCTCGATGAGACAAATCCAACGAACCCAAGATCATTGAATTTCGACGTCAATAAGATGTTCAAATATCCATCAAACGATCCATGATCAAGGGATTCAACATCGGTCGTCCATCCAACCACTCCCCATTTACCCTTGATCTTTCACCTATTTACGGGTCATGCCACTCCATAAATTTATAAATAGGCCCCTCATTTCTCTTGAAAAAGGATCCAAGCAAGAAGAGAAGAAGAGAAGAGAAGGAAGAATAGAAGGAAGAGAATGAAGAAACTCCTCCTCGACCACCGCCGGAGTTTCGCCGGACCACCGCCGGAGTTTCGCCGAACCACCGCTAGAGTTTCTTCAGACCACCGTCGGAGTTTTGCTGGACCACCGACGGAGTTTCGTAGGACCACCACTTAAGGCCCTCACCTTCGCCGGACCACCACTTGAGGCCCTCACCTTCACCGGACCACCACTTAAGGCCCTCACCTTTGTCGACGAACCGCCACCTGAGGCTCTCACCTTCGTCGGACCACCACTTGAGGCCTTCATCTTTACTGAACCACCACCTGAGGCCCTCACCTTTGCCGGACCACCACTTGAGGTCCTCTCCTTCGCCAAACTACCACGTGAGGCCCTTGCCTTCATCGGACTACCACCTGAGGCCCTCACCTTCGCCGGACCACCACTTGAGGCCCTCACCTTTGCCGGACAATCACCAGACACCCTGTGCTCTGCCAGGACACCACCTGAAGCTCAGAGTTCTACCAGACCACCACCTGAAGCCCGAAGTTCTGCCGGAACATCACCTGACACCCGGACTTCTGTCGTATAGTTGTTACTTATAATTTGATTGCCCTTGGAGGCAATTCAGCCCATTGTAACCAACTCAAGTTCTACTTGAATCATTTTCAACTAGGCTAGGCCCCGTGATTTTTCCCTTTTTCCAGGGCTTTCCACGTAAAAATCTTGTGTTCTCTGTGTGTGAACTGGATATTCCTGCAATGCTAAGACATAGTATTCTAACTCTATTGCCGCATATATTCTAGCACGCAATATTTTTATATTTACTATGTGAAATAAAACATCATGTTCGCTTAAATATGCATAAATACAATTATTGAAAGGCATGATTATTATAGAATGTTTTTTTTAGAGTTAATAATTATTATTGAAAATTTTATGCCTACCAGCGTTTGCAATTTTAAGTGACATGAAATAAGAAGAATTTTGATTATGTCTGAAAGATCTCTATGTGCATGCCTTATTGTAATTCTAGTTGATGTGATTTGTTGAAATAAGTGAAAAGTTAGAATGATATAGAAAATATTTAGAATATAAAAGATTTAAGATTAATAAAATAAAGTTTAATATATAATATCCAATGAACTATTATGGGAGAGAAACAGAGAAGTATAGAAGTAAATAGATATATTCTTTGTAATTTAGATTAGAGGTTCAAAAAAATATTATTGGAGAGAACTAATGAACTAGAGAAGTAAATAGATACAAAGAAGAACCAACTTTTATTATATCATGATATCCAATGAACTATTACAAATATTTCTCTTGATGAACTGAAGTTGAAAGCAATGATATTCAATGATGATGATATTGAAGGTCAAAAATAAACCTCTGAAGCTAATCCTAGATATGCTTGATGTTCTAGTAAATGGTTATTTGCTTATATTGTTGTGGCTGTAATAGACATTTTGTATTAAACATTCCACATTATAAACTAGACAAGTTATCATGCCATTCATTTATTATTATTTGTCATTTCTAATATAATATTACATTAATATTAAAAAAATGTAATGTCATATCCGCACCATACTCGTGTCTTATGTTTTCAAAAAAAGCTATATCATATGTCCGTGTCATGTCATATCTGCGTCACTGTGTACATGTCCGTGCATCATGGGTTGCCACTCATCAATATTTATTAATAATTTTTATATCTTCCTTCATATATAGTAAATATAATGTCATGTAAATATTAAATTTCATTTGAATTTGAAAGCCCTCTTAGATGTGCCAATTTAGACTTTTAGCTCTCAAGAAATATTGTATTATTTGTGTAAAACTTCATATTTGTTTGATTTTTTTTTTTTTTTTGGAAGAGGTAATAGTTTTGATTTTTTACAAACAAGAACAATAATTTATCATATTTACCACATGAATAATTAACTCTATCATAAATATCATAATTTATTTAAATTCTCATATTACTAGCATATATGGTTTATTTCTAATATGTTAAAAATATAAACCTCTAATAAAATGTTTCATTTGCATAAGAGTCTTTAGTTCCGTTTGAGACAGCTTTTTTATTACTTTATGAAGTAGTTTTTTAAGTACAAAATTTTTTTGAACTGAAAATTTTCTGCTTTAAAAAGCAATAAGAAAGATATCTCAAATAAAATCTTAGGCTTCATTTGGGAAGACTTTCTTACTGCTTCTTAAAACAACTTTAAAGTATAAAATTTGTGTACTAAAAAATTGATTTAAGAAACAAGAAAGCCATCCAAAACAAAGCCTTAATCATAAATGTTAAGTTTTCAAAATTCCTATATGAGCTACTTTTCCTTATTTGTAAAACAAAACAAGTTATTATTATTATTTTTTAATTTTAAAACTACTAGATATTCTAACAAACACACCAAAACCATATTTCATGCAAATAACCCAAAAAACTGATTGTTTTATGCAAAAGAAGAACTCAAATGAAAACCATTTCTTGACTATTTTCACATAGATAATATAAATATATAACATCATTACATCAACATCGATCCACATTGCTATCATCATTTCCATCAATGTTGCAGCTTTTTCTCAAAAAACTTTATGCAATCGATTAATTCAAGCTAAGGACAGTACAATAACATTGAATAACCGAAAGAAAATTCATTAAGGTGAGTGCATGGCACTGTTCCTTCCACCCTCTATAAATATAAAGTCTCCATTGACAAGGTCTGGTTTAATCAAGGTCAGATACAGTACTACAACTTAGCTGCAGAGTCATAAAGTCTTGATAGATCCTTCTTTCATTTTCATTTATTTGTTCACATGCATGCTTGTAGAGACAGATAGTAGATGGTCGGCATGAAAGTTGATAGATTCTTCTTGAATTTTACAAAGTTAGGATCTTTAATACTATTATTATTTGGTTTTTTTTTAAAGAGGATAAGAGTCCATTTGAGACGTCTGTAAATTTTTAAAAAAGTTACTGTAAAGTTGTTGTGTAAAATTTTTTTGAAAGCTATTGTAGAAAGTAGTTTCCAATCACAATTTTTTTTGAAATCAACGAAAAGTAGTGGCCAAAGAGAAGCTATGGTTGCGGTTTAAAAAACAAAGCAGTGAGAAAGTTATCTCAAACAACATCTAAAGGTTTCATTTTCGATAGCTTTCTTACTGCTTTTTAAAACATTTTTCAGTACAAAAAAATTTTCTGCTAGAAAGCAATAAAAAAGCTATCACAAACGAGGCCTAAGTTAAATATAACCAAATTATTACAAATATACGTAAATGTGTATGTATGATTTCACAAGATGATTTTTTTTTTATTTTGAAAAACCAAAACATATTTCAACCAAAAGATGGGGGTTACAATATACTTAAAGAAGGGACAAAAATAGAAAACTACAGTGAAACCAAAGCAAGGGGGGTTTACAACCCATTAGGCTCAGTATTTGGCAGAGGCTTCCAACTGCTCCGAAGCCAGGCGTAGGCCATCCAGTTTGGAGTGAGAGTAGAATCGCACCAAGGACCAACCGAGTAAAAAACGCACCACCAAAGGTTGCCACGAGCTATGGCTTCAAATAAGTGAGCCCTAGCCACATCATTGCCATTAACCAATAATGGCATCCTCAAAATATAACCAATCTCTAGCAAATCAATAACCACCACAATTAAAAAACAAATCATAACAACTACCAACAAAAACAGCAACCCAAAGGAGAGAGTCCAACGAAAATCATCTCCTACCCCTACCACGTCTACCCCTCACACGAGAGGGAACCAGTACAACAGGTCGGTCAGGCTGCACAGCAAATTCATCCACAGGTTCTTCATCTCCACTAGCATCCGAAGAGGAATCAGACGACCAATGAATCCAATGAATTTGCAATCTCACACTCTCCTCCGAATTGGTAACCACTTGAGAAACCAATGCATCCGGTGAAATTAAATAAACAGGAACATCAACAAAAGGTCCAGGCACAGGAACAGTAGGCATCAAAGCAGGAGGAACAGATGACCCAGAATGCATGAACACCCCACTAGGTGAAGCAACCTCAGTCAAAATACACGGACCAGACACAGTACCCACCCAAGACAAAGGAATAGTAGAGTTAACACCACCACCCACTTCACTTGCACATTTACGGGATGCCAAGACAACACCAGAGTCTGGTAAAGGAGACATAAAAATAGGTGAGCCATCACCCACCACTTCACCAGAATCCACCAATTCCCCAGAACTAGTAGGGGAAAGATGAATAAATTTGTTGAATAAAAATAATGAATTTACTAAGTGAAAGCAATATTATTTGTAAGAAGGACAAAGGTTGGTAAAAAAATAATTGAGCCAAAAGTTAAACCATTAGTTAAAAAGACTAAAATTAAATATGTTAAAATTTAACTGAATAATTTGCATCCATATATGCGTATATATATATCCTCAACATACTCACTAGAGAACACCAATCTTTCCAAGGATTACTCTAAATTTCCTAGACAACATCAGTAGTAGTTAGTTTACAAGCCAGTTATAGAGCCATTTTAAAGTCATAGTTAGCACCACTTTGTTTATTTGACTTTTGTATTGGGAAAATAGTAGCAATATCATATGAAACTTATTCAAAGGGAGCAACAATGTTAAGGATATGATAATATTTAATAGATTTTTCTCCTAAAAATAGTATTATTAAATGTCAAAAATACAGGACAATATTGTTGCATGCATATTATCACTCATTTACTGACATATTATTTTCGTCACTTCACAAATGTCTTCCGTCTATTATTTTCCCACCTTCATATCGCATGATTGTCTTCATCCGGCCACTATCACCCAATCACCTTTGCACAATCATCATCGCTCAACCATCATCATCTGACTAGCATCGCCAGACTGTTGTCATCACCCTTTCATTACATCTTTAACATTTTTCGTAACACTCACAAGAAGTCAAGCTTGTATAACATACTTTGTAATCGGTTATTTTCCAATTGTAAAAAAGAGTAGACTTTACAACCATGTTGACAAAATGGATCATTTCATATATATGAGCCTGACAACCAGGTGGTGGTCGGAGTTCAATTGCTTTTGGAGATATAATTTTCTTTGTTTTGTTCAGGTTGTTTTGGCTCTGATGATTACTATTTTTCCGATGGTTGTAATCTTGTTCTATGTGGCCAACTTTTGGGCTTGTGCTGTAATGCTCTTTTTATTTAATGAAATTTTCTTTGGCCAATATATATATATATATGAGCCAGTCCCCTTGATTTTTTTTCATTGCCACATTTTTCAAATAAAAACTTTAGTACCTTCTTTACTATTATCATTTATCTATGTGAGTGCAATTTCTTCATATAAAATTAGAACATAACACTCTCACTCTACTGCCACAATTTTTCTAGTACACAATAATTACCGATCGAGCTCAACATAATCATATTATATGTTGTTCATGCTACGTATACTTACATAAAATGAATCAAATTCAAACCATTTATCAAAACATGCAAATCAAACATTCTCATAAACATTCATATTTTATTACACAAACAACCAAATTTTTTAATACACTTTTGCTTCATTGCCTAACAATTAGGCTTCGTTTGGGACAGCTTTTTAATCGTTTCTTAAAACGGAGTTCTAAATTTTTGTACTAAAACTCCGTTTTAAGAAACAATAAAAAAAGCCGTCCCAAACGAAGTCTTAGATTCGACATCAAATAGCTATTTAGAATTTCCCACATAAAAAATAATAATAATAATAATAAAGCTTATCAAAGCAATACAAATGGAAATGGAAACCACTGTGATTCATAACACAAAAGATAGCAATCAAAAAATATATATAAGCTTTGATGCTATTCAGCCTGCTTCAGAGTCTCAATCTGTGACTTGCCACTTGGACCTTCTTTCCTCATATACAATCTGTATTCATTAAAAGTCACAGGTTTGTACAGAGCTGGTCGAACCGGGTTCACAAGTTCTTGAGCCGGTCCAATCGGTAAATCACCTCTTGGGTTGTAAAAAAATGCTACAGAAAGCCGTTCTTCTGCTGAATTAACAGTCACCCTATGCTCCACGCTTTTGTATATTGCATTGCTTAAGACCTATATTGGACAAGAAAAACTTATAATTTATCTGCAAAGATTGTGTCTTGAAATGAAATCAAAATGGAATCAAATCACTATAATTTGGATTGGTTTTCTAATCAAGGATTAATTTACAAATGAATTGGTTCAATCACTCGTAAAAATTTCGGTAAGGAGAATGACGAAGTTAGCTTCCGACACTCGATTTATCAGTCATTTTGACTCCCCTGCTATAAGGAGAACAAATAAGTTGGCCGCTCGTTATCACTGATTTTCTAGGCCGGTTGTCATTGATTGTTGCCAACAATCGATGTTTGATGCCATTATTTCCACTCTCATGATATCTTGACCTATCAGGAGAACAACCAAGCTAACTTCTTATCATTCCAACTTTGGAGGTTCTCCATCAACTATCTTTGCTCATGCACCTACTAATGATTAGCGTCTAATATCTATTAGCTATCAAAGGCCTTCTTAATCACCCGATCGCCAATCAAATTTATTATCTATCATCATCCTTATAACAAAGTTTGTATGATTCATTTGTTAGTGTCCATTACATGTAACTAATTTCTTCTCCAATTTTAGGGGAATGTGTTATTTCTAATTTTTTTGTTATACTATTGATATTATTTTGATTGTGATTGACCGGCTCTTATTATATTATTCTCTACTAAAATTTTCACATAAAAAATTATATATATACTATTTTCTTAGAATACTAAAATAAAAAAATTTCTCTCTATTATTATGATTTATGAATAATTTTATCATACAACAAGGCTTGAGATAGTCTATATATTCCAATAATATAAACTTGAAATTTATTATCTCAATGGTGCTTTTGTTATATTTTATTATGTTCCATGAAATTAAACTATTATTATTATATATATTACATTTAGTGTTGCTACATAATATAATTTTTCAAGGTAGAAATTCTTTAAAAAAAATTTATTGAGAGAAAATAATGATTTATAAGTACATAGTAAAAAAGTCAATTATAATTAAGATGGGTATCAAATTAACTAAGCTAATTACACAAAAGAAATTAATAATTATTTAAGTTTACTTAACTATTTCATAAATCACCCTATAAACTCATCAAATAATATAAAAAAATAAATACAAAATCAATTTTTTTTAAATGCGTGTTTTTTGCATAAATTAAAACTATTTTGGCATCATTTATATGTACATTAAATTATTTTTAAAAAAATTAAGAATTAATATTAATTTATGTTAAAAAAAACATTAAATGTTATAATCGAATGTTTAAGATGTTAAATGATCATTAGCGATATAAAATTATAGGCCATAATTTAGGTTCTCATGTTTGACACGTTTGGCTCTTCCCTAAGATTCTTTGCATAAAATTATTCAAATATGTCACACGTGCAGCACGTGCTTAAATGCTTTTCTTACTACCAAACAATCCAATCAAAGTGGGATAGAGACCTTAAAAACGCGTGCTTGTAAAAGAAAATTATAAGATTTATTGTAAGGAAACAAATAATTCCAAAATAAACAATAAATTATCAAAAGTCCAAAATAAATATCTTAATGATTATATATATTATCTTCTAAGGATGGGCAAAATAGGCTTCAAATATGCATAATCTTAGGCTTTATTTGGGACGGCTTTCTTACTGCTTTTTAAAGCAAATTTTTCGTACAAAAATTTTAATTTTTTTACATGAAAGCTGCTTTTAGAAGCAGTAAAAAAGTAGTCCCAAATGAAATCTTAGTGCTTAAATACAAAAAAGAATTCATAGAATTTTGAGAAATTGAATTTTTTTAGAGACAAAATAGATAAAATGATTATTCTTCTAAGAGAAAAAAATAATATATGCTTAACTTATAAACCTATATAATGTCCCGTGAATTCAAATAAAAGAACAAAAACAAAAACAGTAATCAAGCATAACCTGAATTTGATCGCCGACGTTCACTATGAAGGCATCAGCCACAGGCTTCACTGTGATCCACTCATCATTTTTTCGCACCTGTAACCCTTTAACACGATAATCCGGCATGAGAACTGTTAAGCCTCCAGGGTCAGAATGAGCAGATAGGCCGAGCGTAAGACCCGGTTGAGGGCATTTCGGATAGTAGTTGACACGCATGCACGAACCTATTTCTTCTTCGCCAAATGCTTTCCATATAAAGCTTTTATCAAGCCCTAGGTTTAAGGATAACACCTGTGTAAGTAACTTGCATAGATTCATCAAAGCCTTTGAATATTCTTCTGTTATTGCACTGCAAAAATAAAAAATAAAGCTGAAATAAATTAAACTTATGTAAGTTAGGTCTTTGGTGGCTGTATTAATTTTTCTACCTAACAGATATTATGCATGCATGCTAATTAGTAATTATAGTCTTTTTTGTTACAATTTTGATTAATATTAGATATAATTAAAATTAGAGCAATACTTCCACACTACAAATTAGTGTTATGATTTCAATGCAAATGATTAAATGATATTTTAGATACAAAAATTAACTTCTTATAACTTAATTGATTTGGAAATTAATATTTCTTATAAGAATATATACCTCAACGAAGGCGTCGGAACTTTTGGCCACTTATCATGACTCCTGACACTCTCAGGAAATAGCTGAAGAAAAAAGTAATCTCCCCAGTCGAGAATGGCATCCCTCTTCACCCCGAGCCGGCTGCCATAGCCCTCAAAAGTCGTCGGTAAATTTGCGTAAGTTGTCTTCTCCTCCATAGGAAGATGGAAGAATTCTCTCCACATGTCCTTCATCTTTCTTATCAGTTCGCCGCTCACTCCATGGTTCACCACCTGGAAGAACCCCCACTCTTTGCATGCATTTGATATCGCCAGCATCGTCATCTCGCTTGACTCTATCGAGCCGTTCACGAGGCCTCCGATATCGATCACTGGCAGATTTATGTCATCCACCGCATTATCCGAATCAGGTCGGTCGACGAAGGGTTTGATGTAGTTGTTTGGTATGAAATTGAGTCCACTTTCGGATAGGGTTTGCACTCGAACTATTGGGTCAAGCCATTGTTGTGTCATGCAACTCATGGTAGAGATCTTATATCTATATAACAGTAGAGCGCAGAGGAAAACAAGTTAGAGATATTAGAATCTGCAACTTAACTTGCAAATCTATCAAGGATTTATACTGTTGTGAAGGAGTAGGATATGGTCACCACCAAGTAAGCTAACCGGCTGACGGCAGTACAATGGAGCATAGCTAGGGTAAGAGTTGGAATATTCCACAGGAAAAAGCGATCGTTGTAGTTCAATTTAATTTGATTTTTATATTTGAAAACTTATATAATTAATTAGTTTTATTTTATTTAAAATTTAGAATATTAAATAATAATAATAATTTTGATTATAATTTTTTATTTGAAGATTTATATAATTAATTAATTTAATTTTAATTTTTATCATTTTAAATTATTCACTATTACTGTGAATATTGTTTCATTCAAATATTGTAAATTATCTTAAAGAGGGTGAATTAAATAATAGAATTTTAGAAAAAATATGTTAATTAATATCATAAGCTTTTTTTAATTGAAGAGATGGGCAGCAAATTTGAATTGACTTATCTTCTTTTGTAATAATCATTGAGGCAAATAAATTTATTAATAATATCTAATAATTTCACCATTTATATTCCGGATAATGAAGATTATATCATCAAATAAGATAAAAAGCATATAATGTTGTAACCAAAATATATACATATAGATTTAGGCTTCATTTAAAACAGCTTTTTAGTGTAAAATTTTTTTGAATTAGAAATTTTTGTACTATAAAGCCGTTTTAGAAAGTAGTAAGAAAGATGTCCTAAATAAAGTCTTAAGCTTCATTTAGAACAACTTTCTTACTGCTTTCTAAAGAAGCTTTTTAGTACAAAAATTACTTAAACTTGAAACCTTTGCACCAAAAAATTGCTTTAGAAATCAGTAAGAAAGCTATCTTAAACAAAGCTCTTCATGTACATGTTGGTCAATCCTCATTGATGTTCGTAACATATTGCCATAAATGTACATGCATGAAGCAATTTTTCATCTTCTTAGCATTACTTATTCCTAACCAAGAGGTTCAACAAAGTACTTTAATGTATTTTTAAGACTATTAATGGGCGAGTTGAGTGAGTTGAATGACCTATGGAATAAAGATTTGTATTAAACACATGAACCTAAATATTCATCATGTGTACAACCAATCATTTTGGGAAAGGAGCACACATGGAAAATTGTCATACTTACATTGCATGGGATTCAACAAAGTATTCACATTGGTTATAAATGTTGGCTAGGATTGAGAGAAATATATTCATCAAATATTTTTCATGTAGTGATGGATATTAGGAACAAACTACTAATATAAAAAGAAATATTTAATTTGGCGTTGATGTAGAAAAGGTTTGAGCTTGATGGGAGATATATTTAAGAATAGGACAACTCCTACACGTTTACAACAGATCAAATTAAGCACGTATGTCTGTGCACTAAATGCTGAATATTTCATGGTGTCTATGTATCTAATCTGACAGTGTGAACTTGCATGACTCAAAATTTCAGTGAATGAGATACATGACAATCATATATTTATGTAAATATTTTAATTTGTCCAGATATTTATGAATTATTAATAAAATTAATTTGGGATACTTATGAAGTATATGAGTTCTTTTTTTTCGTGACATCTTTGCATGTTCTATACGCATGTTATTTGCAGTAAGATAGACAGTTGAAAAGCTACGTATTTGAATTCATATGTGACTTGTTGGCCATCGTAATCGATCGCAATTTCTATGAGAGTTTTAGGTTAACAACAAATTGCATGTTTTAATCAATGGCAAATCAGGAAGATCGTAAACGAACTACTTTCATATAGTAACAATTGTGTTAATTTATCCGATTTGATATAATCAAAGGATAAATAAACAGCACAAAAAATAATATAAGACTTCAAATACATTAAATAAAAGAATCTCCAATTAAATTTAAATCAAATTATCATTAACTTAGTCTTTTTTTTTTCTTAACAGACATTGGATGGTATCTAACGGTAAACTTACCCTCTCATTTAGTGGCTTGGAGGTCGATGGATAAGCGCGCGTGATTTATGTGCGTATTTTTATTTTTATTTTTTCTAATTTTAATTTCGTGGGGCTCTTTGACTGTAGTTTCTTTTGTTTTTAATTGCTAAGAGACGTTACGCTGCTTCGCGGAGGAATTAGTCATCGGCTAGTTTGAAATTTGGCTGATGGGTGCCGACAACGTAATCACACGAAAAATATTTGGCCTGACTTAATTATCTAAAATTTTAATTCTATTTTGTAATAGATGTATATAATTTTATTTTTTTTTATTTCAAAAGAGATACAAATTGACTAATATTATAAAATTCTATTTATATAACAACAATATCAAGTATTTGTCCCACTATGTGGGATCGGCTAATAAATCATTTTTCTCTATTGTATCATTTTAAAAGTCAAATTTTTGATTAAATCTAATAAATAAAAATCATTTCTAATATTTTATAACCAAGCCTTTTTAGGCCTACTTTCACCTTTTTTAACATAAGTCAAATCTAATACCCCTATTTTCCTAACAGGGTCAACGGACGGCCACAGTTTTATGTGACCAAACCATCCAAGGCGACTCACTCTAATCTTATCTTCCATTGGAGCTACTCCAACCTTCTCACGTATAGGCTTAAGATTAGGGTAAAGCCACTCATCCACATAAGGATCATCATCTCTGCAACACTTTGTATTATGCTTCTCTTTTAATGGCCAACATGCGGCTCAATAAAGCATTGCAGGACTCACCACCATCTTATAGAATTTTCCCTTAAGTTTGAGGGGGACCTTTCAATCACACAACAAGCCCGATGCATTCCTCCACTTCTACTATCAAACTTGAATTTTGCTCATAATATCCTCATCTATTTCACCATCACTCTGAACAATAGATCCAAGATATCTAAAATGTGTACTCTTATTAATGACTTGATCGCACAACGTCACAATCCCTTCATCAGATCTATTACTACTAAAATTACACTCCATTTATTCAATTTTAGATCTACTCAGATGAAAACCTTTAGACTCTAAAGTTGACCTCCATAATTCAAGTTGACCTTCAACTCCCTCTCTAGCCTTATCAACCAGAAGAATATTATCTGCAAAAAGCATACATCAATGTACATTCTCTTGGAAATGTCTAGTGAGAGCATCCATGACTAAAGCAATAAGATATGGGCTTAAGGATGATCCTTGATGTAATCCAATTGAAATAGAAAAATACTTGGTCAAACCACTTTGTGTTTGAACACAAGTATATATATTTATATCCTCAAAAAATTATCTTGATCGGCACAAATCTGGAGGCAAAATTTAGCCAAAAACTTCAAAAATTAAATCCAGGATCACCTGAACTCTGAATTCGACAAACTTATAGTAAACTGAGCGTCTCAAAAATACAAATCCAACGACACCAAATTCGACTCAATCCGAGTCCAAATGAGTCCAAATCAAGGACCCGAAGCACTATTGGAAAGTTCGTACCACAATTTGAGTTACCAAACGGTTTTCAAATTTGACGAGCTTATAGTCAAATAGAGCGGCTCGACGAGATGAATCCAACTAGCCCAAGATCGCCAAATTCTGAAGTCATTAAGACCTTCAAATACCTAATAAACAGTCCATGATTGAAAGATTCAATATCGGCCGTCCATCCGAACCACTCCATATTTGCCCCTGATCCCTCATCTATTTACGGGCCATGCCACTCCAGAAAATCTATAAATAGATCCCTCATTTCTCTTGAGAGGGGAAAAAAGCTATAAGCAAGAAGAAGAGAAGAAGAAGAAAAGGATTGGAGGGAAGAACTCATCCACGACCACCGCCAGAATTCTACCAGACGCCAGAGGGAAACCGGAATTCCTCCGGACGCCAGAGTGATGCCAGAATACTTCCAGATGTCCAAGTGACACCAGAATTCTCCCCAACGCCCAAGAGACGCCATAATTCAACCTGACATTCATATGACACCAGAATTCTGCCTGATCTCCAAGTGATGTCAGAACTCTACCCAACTTTGTATCTTGATTTCAATCCAGAAGTGATTCAATGTAATCTGATCGTCCTAACTTTTACGGACGAGTCAGCCTCTTGTATCTCAAATAAACACTAGTAAAAAAATTTTCAACTAGGCGTGGCCCTGTGGTTTTTTCTCTTTCCAGAATTTTCCACGTAAAAATCCTGGTGTTATTTTATCTTCTATTTGTCTGCAGAATATCCGTGCAACGCTGAGACGAATACTTTCTAACTCTACCGTCGTGTATATTCTAAACTGCAACAATATATATATAAATGTCACCCATAAATTTATCATTGCCTATCATAATATAGTTTTAAATTATTATATTTATTTTGAGCTAAATTTATTATAAATTTTGATTTATTCATCACATACTAAATTTATTATAAAAAAAAAATTTAACTTTAAATATTCTTTCTAATAGAAATATGATTACAATGTTTTAATCTAATTATTTTAGTTAGGGCATATCATGATTAAAATTTGATCAAAATAAATTTTCTAATTTTTAAATTAATTTTGAGATAAATATAACATATAATTAATTATTTTTTATAATGCATCTATCTCAAATAAATTA
Organism: Dendrobium nobile; assembly: GCA_022539455.1. Lineage (NCBI taxonomy): Eukaryota > Viridiplantae > Streptophyta > Magnoliopsida > Asparagales > Orchidaceae > Dendrobium > Dendrobium nobile. The sequence goes on from CM039718.1 coordinate 52,614,334, forward strand.
AAATTAAAATGCAAAATCAACTCTATGAATTAAAAGACATCTCTGCCCCCAACTTGAATTTTTGCCACGTGTCCCATTAGATGGAACTTTTATTTGGTCCAGTGTAAGGATGCAGAGGAACATCCGGTTGTAGGCAAAATCCCGCCTATACCGAGGTGTACCGAGTTTTTTGGAAAAACTCGGTACACCTCGGTATAGGCAGGATTTTGCCTATAACTGGATGTTCCTCTGCATCCGATCGGAGGACGTAATAATTGTTCCATTAGATGTGCGTCATCAAGAGTTGTAGTTTAGGATAATCTTTGTTTTCAAATCATTTCCTTAAGTCAAGTCATAAAATAAGGGAATAAAATTATATCACGCCTCCTAACCTAAGATATTTTTTCATTATATTCATTTTAAAATCGTGATATAAGTCATTTATTATTAATAAAAAAATATTTACTTTTTTTTTTTACTTTTTAATGACTCATTTAAATTAAATATCTTCAAAGATTTTTATATTAACAGCTTTTTTATTGCTTTATTTTTTAGGTCATAATCATAATTTCTATTTTATTATTGCTTATAAAAAAATTGTACTCAAAAATTGATTTCTATAATAGTTTTAAAAAAGTCATTTTTTATAGCAATTTTATAAAGCAGTAAGAAAACTGACCCAAATGACGCTTATGCCTCATTTGGGACAGTATTTTACTGTTTTATAAAATAAGAATATCTTTAAATTTTAATATTTTATCTTCATAATTACTACAAAACTTTATTCTTTCATATAAACTATATTATAGAGTTGAATTAATTAAATTTATGATGTAGGCAAAATTATCACTCATCATATTCTTGATAAACTCACAAACATCAAAGTCCTAAGCTTGATTTGTTTTATCTATCTCGTGTCTTATTTATCTTCGATCTCCACTCGTTTCATTGCAGACTTCTTTGTTGCTCTTCGTTTCGTTACCAACCTTTACTTATCTTCTTCGAAGTCCTATGTTAACTTGCCTCTCATCTTAACCTAATGTGAAAAATATGTTTTATTTAGGCTTCGTTTGGGACGGCTTTCTCATTGCTTCATAAAGCAATTTTTTAGTACAAAAATTAAAGTTTTTATGCTAAAAAACTGCTTTAAGAAGCAGAAAAAAAGTCGTCCCAAACGAAGCCTTAGTGTTAAACCGATCACATGTGATAAAGCAATCGACAAAATAACAAATAACCAAACTCATCTAATAGATGTTGACATTTTGATTATAAATTTGTTAAAGATGAAGTTGTACTTATCCAAAATTTAATCATTGATGTTTCTAAACTAATACTTACTTCAAAATTTATGCTTAATCGAATACATTTATTAGTGATGCATCAGCCATAGATAACAATTTACTAATAATGTTTAATCAAAATAATCAATAAAATATCATTATTAATCTAAAATTTAACAATTATTTCATTATTAAAGGATGGCCCTCTCCTCCTTTATATTGGAATAATCTATTATTTAATCACAATGTAATAAATTTAATTACGTGCTCATATTTTAAGAAATGTTATGAGGAAAGTATTAGAGCTTTTTTCTTTTTTTTCAAGTTATTTTATTTGGAGGAAAAAAATTAATTTGGCAGGAAAAAAATTAACTTAACTATTTTTTAATTTAAAGATAAATCTCAAAATTATTAAATTTATTTTGAGAAAAATACAAATAATTTTTTAATTGATTCCTCATATATAATGTTTATTTTAAAATAAAATCAATAATTATTTTATATATTCTAATTAAAACTTGATTTTAATATCCTCACCTAATATTTTGTCAATTTTTTTAAATCCAAAAATTGAGAGAAAAAGAAAATCCAATTCTTGTATCACCATTTGATTCATGGTTATAAAATTAAAAATTAAGAAAAAAAAACACATTTTCATTTTTTTGAAAAAGTAATAGCTTCAAGAAAGAAACCTATGAGAAATTAAAAATAATTTTAAAAATTTTAATTTTAATTCATTCTTTTATTTTTAAACTAAAATTTATTATATGTTAAAATATTCATGACAAATTTACCATTTTTTGCACTAAGAGACATCAAACAGCAAAATAGAAATTGTTATAGAAAACTATCAATGAGAGAGAACCGAGAAAATGAGCACCACCAATGCTTTTCATACCATAAAATTAAAATAAAAGGGCTTTTCCAGGAAAATAAAAAAATAAAAAACCAATACAACATTGAAGAATCTGTTTCTTTTGATGGGGAAGGTCTAATTCGTATAGAAAAATTATTCTGTGCAAATGCAGAACACCGTCCAGAGACCAATCAGAATGCGTCACGTCACCCTGTGCTGGGTACCGAGGCTCAGCACTGCTTAATGCTGCAGCTCAGTACCGCTAACCTGGCTAATTCTGATTGGTTTCCAGACAGTATTCTGCGCCCCATCTCCGCATATAATAATTTCTCAATTGGTACAGGTCTCAATAAAAGAAGAAAAAAACATGTCTTCAAATCCTCTCATGGGTTCAAAATTCTTTTGACATGATTGGAACCCTAAACCATTTTCTAACATCCTTTACCTCTCCTGTGTCCTATTTCCATTTACTCCTATCAGAGCTCTCAGCTTTCTGATAAGCAGAAGCTGTAAACTTGATTTAAAAGAAGAAAAAAAATTATATAAATTATGTCAAAAATTGAAACCAAATCCACCAGGAAAACCTCCTCCTGGGAATCCACCTTCAAATTGGAAGGTGAACTGTTGTCCTCCTCCACCACCACCAAATGGGTTAAAACCAGCACCTCCCATGTCCATTCCCATGTTCTCTATGTCTTCTCCTCTGTCGTATCTCACACGCTTCTCATCATCGCCAAGAACCTTGCGCGAATATATGAGAGAGAGAGAGAGATATTAGATGTGTGCAAAGGAAGTGTTTTGATGAAGAGAGAAGCCTAACAAGATATTAGATGAAGCTAAGTTTGGCATAGCTAGTTAAGATATCAAGCACATACTTGAAAAAATTATAAAAATTATTTTGTGCGGACGCCGAACGTCATTCGGATATCAACCAGAATACGCCACGTCATCTTGTGCTCGGTACCACTGACGTGACATTCTGGTTAGTCTCCGGACGATATTCTGTGCCCGATCTCGGTACAGAATAATTATAAGGAATAATTTCTCAAATGATAGAAATTGATGCAAAATAGAGTTAGGATTTATCTGACAGTTTCTATCTGCTTTCTGGAAGTAAATCTTTGTAAAATTCATTAATGAATATATAATCTTTTCAGCCAAATAAACTATGTTTTTTTTACTATTTTTCCTACCACAAAAATGGCCAAAAAAACTGTTCTGAATGAAGGTGACCAAAAAAGAACGCCACAACAGGAATGTTTGGTAAAGATGATTTACTTGACTGGGCCAACAGATGTGGTTAAGCTTCATTTGAAGCAGATTTATGTTTCTGCTGTCAGAACTTTTTAAAAGCAGCTTTCTCAGCTACCGTTCTTTCAAAAAAAAAGTTTTTTTTTAAGAGTAAGGTTTTGCGAGGTTTTGCTCTGCTAGGGTTTTGTTAGGGTTTTTGCGATCCTTTGGCCGCCACCGACACCGCCTCTCCCCCGAGGGGGATCTCCTCTGAGATGTCCTCCTCCATTTTTCCCCCTCTCAACACCTCGTCCAACCTCCCTTCTTCCTCCACTCTTCTTCCCAGTGACTGGAAGAGTCTCATCGCGTCCCAACCGCTGGTTTCGAATGAGTTCACCTCTTCGATTTCTCACTTTCCTACCCAAAACGCCACAGCACTTCACTGCTGCTCAGTTTAATGCTGGCTCCCCCGAATGGGCTCTTTCATTGGTTGGCTACTCGATTGGCCGCGGCCATACTACGAAGCTCTCCTTGCAACGATCAAAAAGTTCTGGACGTTGAAAGGTTCCCTCACCCTTCTCACCTTGGATGAAGGTTTCTTCCTTCTCAAGTTTAACAACCATGAGGACTACGACATGGCATGGTCGGGGGGGGCATGATTTTTCTTCGATAAACCTTTCATTCTCCAGAAATGGACTCCTGATTTTGTTCCTAAGCGGGAAGAGTTCCCCTCTATACCTCTTTGGATCAAGATCAAAAATTTCCCGCTCTCGTGCTGGACACCGGAGGGGATCTCTAAGATTGCTAGCTGTGTCGGAATCCCTCTGGCAGTTGACGCTCTCACTGCTGCTAAAACAAGACTCACATTCGCTAGAGTGTGTGTTCAGGTGAGTAGCTCTTCCCCTTTGCCGGATGAGATTTACTATTCTGTGGATGGAAAAGTTTTTTCGCTTGCTGTGATGTACGACTGGAAGCCTTCTCACTGCTCATTCTGTAACTCTATTATGCATCCCTCCAATTCCTGCCCTCAGAATCCCAATCCTCAGCAACCCGAAATCCCACAAAATCGTGGCAGGAGTACAAGCCGTAAGCCTAGGACACTTCCTCCAAGGCTGAATATTCCAAAACCTCCTGTTTTTACCACAATGTCACAGCCAACGCCCACCACTGAACCTCCTAGAATCTCAAATACTTCACCCACACCACAATTGCCCAATTTAAACTCCCCTTCTAAGGAGCCTGTCTCCTCCCCTAATCCTCCACATCCCAAAAATCCACTCCTTGACTCGGCCCTGAAACCTCCCTCAGTCATTACCACTAACAAATTTGCGGCACTTTCAGACCAAGCCTTTGATTATGAAATTGTGGCCACAAGCCAACAACCAAATTCCTCAGCTGAGTGTGATCCTGTTGGAAAACCTCCTGATTCAAACCAAAAATCGATTGTCAACCCCACTAACGATAAGCAACAGACCTCTCCGTTTTCTGTGTCCACCAACTCTTCTTCCAAATCCACAAGAGCTAAAACGGCCAAAAAGGCCACCACCCCTTCTACCAAGTCCCAATGACCAGTCTTCCTCTCCTGGCAGCCTGGAATACCCGTGGGTTTAACAGCCCTGACAAAGCTATCTACTGCAAAAATCTTATCAAGAAATTCAACATTGATCTTCTTTTTATTTTGGAATCCAGAATCACCAAACCCACCCCCCCCCCCCCCCCCCCGACCCTTGATTCATTTCCACCCACTCTGTTTTTTCTCATGAAGGCTCTTATGACAATTTTGATTGTTCTGTTCCTGGGAGAATATGGATTAAATGGAACTCACTGTGTGTGAGTTTTAAGCCGCTATTTACGTTCAGTCAATTGATTCACGGCATTGTTTCCTCTGGTAATACCGTGGTTTATTGTGTCTCTGTGATTTATGCTTCGAATTCTATGGTTGAAAGACAGACCCTTTGGAAGGGTCTCAGTAATATTGTTGTTGGCATTTCCATCCCCTGGATTATTTTAGGAGACTTCAACTGCTGTAGGTCTCCTAACGAGAAAGCTTGTGGTTCATTTCTTACTAATAGCAAAGTGGAGGACTTTAATAATCTTATTTTCAACATCGATGTCCATGACCTTAGCTCTGTGGGTCATTTCTTCACCTGGTTTAATCAAAGGAACGACAATCCAATTCATATTAAGCATGATAGGATGCTGGTCAATGACATTTGGCTTCATACTTATCCAAATTCTTACTATTTAGTGGATGATCCGCAGATTTCCGATCACTCACCTATCATTCTTCATTATGATCACAACCAACATCATAAGCATCGTTTCCTTTTCAAGAATTACTGGTTGTCTAAGTATGAATTTTGGGATACTCTCATTGACGTTTTCTCTCAACGATTTCACAGTAGCCCTATTATTGCTTTTCTACAAAAGCTAAAAACTCTCAAGCTCTGCATTAAAGGCAAGCATTGGGTCTCTTCTAATTCCCTTCATAGGGATATTTCTGAGCTTGTCAGCATACAAAATTCTCTTTTAGGTCAGATTCAGGATTCTCCTCTGGATCCCGACCTCAATCTGGCTTTGAAAGACATTAATCATAGTCTTGCTGAGAAAAATTTGGATTGGTCTGGGTGGCTTTTACAAAGAGCTAAGGTCAACTGGTTGTCCAATGGTGAAGATGACCTCAAGTTTCTATATTCCAGGATTAATGCTAGGCACAACTCTAATCACATCAAATGCATTACCACCGTGGAGGGGACTTTCTATAATCCTATTGAGATTAGTTTTACAGTCATCAACCAGTTTCAAAAGCTTTTCAACACTGCAAACCCGTCCACCCCTACCTCTTGGGAGGCCCCCATTCATCTGAAGCTTCCCAATGACCTTACTCAACAGCTCGTCCCCCTATCACTGTGGATGAAATCAAGAATGTTATTTTCTCGTCTCCCAACTGTTCTGCCCCTGGACCTGATGGTTATACCTTTGAATTCTATAAATCCACGTGGAATATTATTGGCAAGCAAATCTGTGATGCGGTTTGGACTTTCTTTTCCACGGGCTCTATGCCTAAGCATGCAAAAGCCACTGCTCTTGCCTTAGTTCCTAAACAGCCTCATGCTCAGGACATTTCTGATTTAAGGCCCATCTCCCTTTGCAACACTTTCTATAAGATCATTGCAAAGATCCTAGCTAATAGAATGAAAGATGATATGCCTTATATCATTCACCCTCGCCAATCTGGGTTTGTTAAAGACAGAATTATTTTGGATAATATTTTGCTAGCGGCTGAACTTCTCAAATATTTCAATTCTAATAATAAGCATCAACTTTTCTGTGCAAAGTTTGATATTCATAAGGCCTTTGATACTGTCTCTAGGGACTTCTTGCTTAATCGGATGCTTGCTAAGGGATTCCCTCCTCTGTTTGTTTATTGGATTCAGAGATGTATTTCGGATGTTTATTTCTCTATCTCTATTAACGGGGCTCTTGAAGGTTATTTTAATTCCTCCTCTGGATTAAGACAAGGTTTCCCCCTTTCCCCTTACCATTTTTGCATTGTCATGGATTGTCTCTCCTCTTGCTTTGAGGATGTTGTTCTGGATAATTCTCTATAGGGTATGGTGGTTAGTAACATTACTATTTCACATCTCCTTTATACTGACGATCTTCTGGTTTTTGCCAAGGCCTCTCATAATAATGCTATTGCTCTAAACAACCTTTTAAAAGCTTTTGCCAGTATCTCTGGTTTAGTTGTTAACAGTAACAAAAGCACAATCCTTTTCTCTAAAAATGCTATCGATGAGCATGCTATCTGTAGCACTCTCTGAACATCCCAACCTCTACCATCCCCATTAAGTATCTTGGCATCCCAATCTTTCACGAAAGGCTCAAGATTGTTGATTTTCAACCACTGTTACAAAAAATTATGGCTTCTTTGGAGGGCTGGAAGGCCATAACTCTCTCTTTAGCCGGTAGATTGCAATTCCTTAAGTTCACCATCAGCAACATTTTGGCTTACTGGGTGAGAGGCACCATTATCCCAAAATCCTGTGTTAAAATTATCAACAGCCTTTGCTCTAAATTCTTATTTTTTGGGGATGTTCATAAGAAAGGTTTGCACATGATATCTTGAAAGGAAACTTGTAAGCCTAAAATTCATGGTGGGCTTGGTATTCCATCGGTGGATTCAATGCAAAATGCTTTTGGATGCAATACGGTTTGGAGGTTCTATAACTCCAAAAGTTATCTTTTTGGGTGGTGGAAAGAAAATTATGGATCTTTTTGCAATTCCAGCATTTCAAAAAGATCTTTATACTGGAAAGTTCTTTGCGATGTGGCTAATTGCCTTCAGCATTCCCTTAATTTCAAAATTATCCCCTGCAGTACTCTTTCTTTCTTTTGGGATCCCTGGTGCTCTAGTCAGTCTATAGCGGAACGATTGAACCATATGAACTTGGAAGTTCCCATTAGCCACTCTTTAGTTACTATCACCAGCTTCATTTCTAATGGTTCCTGGAATTTACCTTTGTATATTCCATCACATTTAGCTGCTGTTATTCATTCTGTTCCCATCTACTCTGGTTTTGATGAATGTAGCTGGGTTAAGTCTGATAAGCCGTGTTTCAGAAATTTCCTCAAAAATTTTTATGCTGGATATGAGGTTGTTCACTGGTATAAATTTGTTTGGCATAAGTTTTTTGCCCTGCGATTTTTGCTATATTCCTGGTTTGTTTTCAAAAAGGGGCTTAAAACTGCTGATGCATTGTTGGCTAGAGGAATTTCTGCTAACCCTCTTTGTACTTTCTGTAAAGCTGAAAGGGAAACTCAAAACCATTTGTTGTTTGAATGTGACTTCTCTTTTAATATTCTAAAGAGTTTCATGCCAAGGATGAACTACATGCTGCTACGCCCGAACCTCTGGCAGGTATTCAATGACATTGATGAAAGGGAAATTGATAAAAACAGGAAGAACTTTTGTTTTCTTTTACTTTCTGCTATTGTTTATTAAACCTGGAGAGCTAGGAATGATAGAATATTTGGTAATATTTCTGAAAGTCATACTACCATTGCTTTGAAGATTAAAAGGGTTGTTTATCTCAAAAGTTATAAGAAAAAATGCTTCAACTCTCAACAGCTGTTGCTCTCCTGATATTTGCCTTCTTGGACGGGAAGGCTTTCTGGATTATGCCCGTTCCAACTTACGTTTTTTTGGTGTCTCTGGATGGTCATTTTTGGCAACCTGAGGCTGGTTTTTTGAAGGACAATGATGAAGGCAATCCAACTCTCCTCCCCTTGGACGGCCTGGGAGCGGCTTCTCTTCAGCAACCGGGGATCTTTACATCCATCTGGATGATTTTGGCTAGCTGGGCGTTAACTCTATTGATTGCTCTGAGTCCTTGTTGGTTTTTTTTTTAATCCTTTCTTTATAGGTTTTTTGTTCAGCAGCATGTGCTGATAGTTTTGTCATTTGCTTCTTATTTTTTGTATTTAGCAAATGATCTTTTTACCTGTAATCTTTTTCTTGATTATTGATATGGGTTGATGCCCCAAATATTCCCAAAAAAAAAAGTTTTTCTAAAACAAAATTCTGAAAAAAAAGCAAGAAAAAAGTAGTCTAATTTTTTATGAATTATTCTGTGCGGTATCAGGACAGTTCTTTCTCCTAATTTTTTATCCAAACAGACTATTTTTTTCTCTACTTTTCCTATCACAAAAGCAATAAAAAGTCACCCATATATGCTGTTTGCAGTTATTTTAATACCATATATTGGCAGTATTGCCCTCAAATAAGTCGTAGTGTGATATTTTGTTTTTTTAATTTACAGTAAAAATTTAAGCAAGAATATTTTTAAATTCAATTTTTCCAATTTTTTTTCCGCCAAACTGATTAAAAGCAGTTAAATAGATTGAATCATAAACGGTCTTACTGATAAAATTATACTAACTTACCTCATATGCAGCTGCTATTTCACGAAATTTAGTCTCTGCTTCTTCTCTGTTTTCCACGTTCTTATCAGGATGCCACTGTAAGGCAAGCTTCTTATAGGCACGTTTGATCTCTGCAATGGAAGCAGTTTTTGAAATCCCAAGGATCTTGTACCAGTCCTTGCGTTTGCTTAACTTCAAAGCCTTTTCAGCTCTATGAAGTGCTTCTCTAATATTCATATCCTGTCAATTAAAGATCATTATAAAGGAATTTAGTATGTTAAGAAGAAATCCTTGTACAAAGTCCATTTAACAAAGATAAGAAAAATCCAATGAGAAAAAAATAAATCGAAAAGCACATACAAATATAGTTTTCTTAACATATGAAACATATGATGCTTTGAACTTAAACCTGACAAGTTTGATACATATATAGGGTAAATAATTTTCTTGATTTAACATACAACAACATCATCAAGCTTTTATCCCACTACGTGAGATCAACTACATGAATCCTTTTTCTCCATTATGTCAAGTTAAAAGTAAAATTCTTATTTAGATCTAATAAAGAAATGGCATTTCTAATATTTTCTAACCGAGTCTATTTAGGTCTACCTCTACCTTTCTTAGCATAGGTTAAATATAATACATCTATTCCCCTAACCGGGTCATTGGAAGGCCGCCGTTTTATGTGACCAAACCATCAAAGACGACTCTTTCTAATCTTATCTGCCACTGGAGCTACTCCAACTTTTTCACGCATATGCTCATTTCGTATCCTATCTCTAAAAGTATCATACGCTATTAACTTAATAAAAGGAAAAAAACACACACACAAGCAAAAAATCTACAATGGAAAACAAGGCCATGACACCGATTTTGATGTTGTTGATGATCGAGAAAGTTAATCAAAGGTACAAGAATTCATATGTTTAAGCTCTTAATAGTGAAGGGTCAGGATTTAAAACCATTTCTAATATAAAAATGACAATCTAATTGCCTGGAAAATAATATTTACCCTACTTTAGGACAAATACAGGATCCATTGCACCCAACTTGGAAAGAAAATGAGCAGCATAATTAACATTTTTCCCAAAATTTTCAGAGCTTATTAATCAACAACCAAACAAGCTTGCACTGCATAAACCTCGTGGCATATGCAAGTAGCATTCATCAAAAAGTGGAACAAGCAAACATGTTTAAAAAAAAAATTAGAAGCTTTAAATTTCATTCCAAAAACATATTCCAAACCTCTGGAGATTTTTTAGCTGCTGTTTGCAAATCCTCAACAGCCCCTTCCCAATCTTCCACTATGAGTTTGGCTTCACCACGCTGTGGAAGAAAATCATGACGTCAAAACACAGGCATAGGATGTGAAAATAAAATTTAGCAAGGATGAAATATCAAGCTGTCACATGCCGAAAGATGGCTAATAAACAATGGAGCTTCGGCCCTGGACACAGTAGATAGTTTGGCATAAGGTTCATGAGACCATTTAGTATAAGCTAATAGAATTCTGTAAACATTTATAAACTAATAAACCAAATGGTTTAATATTAGAAATGGGAAATGAAGTATGTAGACCATTATTCTTCATAAATTTGTGTACCCTGCTTAATAGCTAGATAAATCATAAAAAAGAAATATTCTCGGTCCTATGCATAGATGAGAAAAGTTGAGTTGATATTAAGTTCATAGCAAATCATAAAACCATTTAGAATTCATGGAATGAATCTAACAGAATGAAAAAAGAAAAAACATGCTAAGGGTTGTCCAGTACAAACCCTGTCACAACTAAAGCTAATTGTGTTGAAAAGTAGGTAATAATTGATTAGGCTTTAAACTTAGATTTGTTAAGATTGAATGGAAAGGAAAGGGAAGTAGTAGATACAATGATTAGTAGAAACAATATTATTTGTTTGTAACAAAGCAATTCAAATGGGGAGAAATCAATGGCTATTGGGGAATAGGGTTGCCAATTTTGTTCAAAACTCAAAACTCACTCAAACTTCAATTAACTCAAAATGATATTGATTTTCTTTAACTGGAGAATGGCTTGCTCAAAATTAGTTTGATTCAACTCAAAATCAATTGAATTCATGTAAGAAATTAACATTTATTTGTGCTTTCATATATATATATATGTGTGTATTCCATTTAGGAATTAAAAATTTTATTAAAATTAAAAGATTTGACCCTAATCAACTCAAAGATTCACCAAGAATCGAATTTTTTTTATTTCAAGTATGGATGAGTTCGTTCACCTCGATTTGATTGCAACTCTATTGTGGAACATTTTAAGATATTATATGTTGAGGATAAAAATAGAAGTGAGTTAAAAAATAGGGATGGATTAAGATTTTTTTTTTAGAGTAATGGATTGAGATTTTAAATATAAATTATTGATAATAGGATTAGTAATACAATGATTGCTATTGAGTTAAATGTCAATAAATATGATCAGATTTTATGCACCTCAAATAGGATTGAGAAATAGTGTGAAAAAATCAATTTTTGGAAGAAAGAGATGAAAAATTAAAATGTACACCTCAAGGAGAAAGTATAATCATTTTAGGTGACTTAAATAGACCTATAGATTATTAGAAGAGGATTCAGTGGGAATGGAGTAGGAGATAAAAATGAGGAGAGTTTACTTACTTTCACATTAGCATATGATAATGTAATAGATAATGCATATTTTAAAACAAGAAAAGCACTACTATGTTAAAGTTAAATCAGAAACGTACTTCTTATTACTTATAAATGCCTCAAAAGGGTCCTGTGCAAAAAGAATATTGTGGAGATTTTAAAATACATTATAAAGGCTTTTTTGCAAGTAACATGGGTGCATTGTTTTTTTTTTTTCGTGCATTCTACTCTTTTTAGTGCTTGGTTTAACACATATAAATTTTAAATGAAATTTTTAGACATTAAAAATGCACCAAAAGTGCTCTTCTACCAACATTTCAAAATTCCTCAATTCGAGTGAAATTAAAATCTCATGCATAATCCTGGTAGCTCTCATGCAACTAATGAGTCCTGCCTCCGCACATGTAGTCAATGCTTATGCCAATAAACTCCATCGCTTCCTCATGCTCACCTCTTGTAGTCGTCTCCAACTCCACAAGCTCGCCCACCTCTCCCCTAACCCTAGACTAGCTCTTGACTTCCACTCACACATCTACAACACTCACCCCTCTTGCTTCCATGTTGTTAATGCATCCTATGACCTCGCATTCAAGCACAACTTCTTGGATCATTCCATCATTAAGCCACCTCCGACTTATTTCTTTCTCTCCAGCCCCACCACTTCCTTCACCTCGAACTCTTCCAAATCTATCTCCTCCTCCAAATTAAACTACTCTCCCCGCTCCAACTCATCCTTCCCCTCCCTCAAAGCTCCAATAAAATTTGTATATTTACCATATTTACTTACTATGCAAAATAGAGAAAAATAATTTACTTGTATTTATTTTATAGTCAAACAAAATGACTTACAATAATATGCATACATTGTAATTATTTTACTCCACATTCTCAAAATACATTGTTGCATGCATCCCTAAAACATGCAACAAAACAACTCCTAAATAAAACTACAATTCTGTTCGCTATGTTGTATATATCTAAGACTTAAAGAAAAAAAATCATTGATAAATAAATTGAGCATTGAAGAAATAAGAATGCCAAAATTGGATGTGTGACAAACCAAAGAAGGATGGATTGAGAATTGATTACATTCTATGAATGATAAGACTAGCATTTAATAAATATAAGATTGTAAAATAAACCTGAGTGGTTCGGACATGCACAAAAACAAAGGGTAGAAGATGGATCAACTGGGCACAAACCTACTTGGGTTTTCTTTCTGCAAAGCAAGGTTCTACGAAATGAGGGGACCTCTAGGAGGAAAATGCATTAAATCTTGCTCCTTGTTTGAAATTTCCTTTCTAGTTAGGAGTAAATTATAGAGGTCTAATCCATATAGAAAGCAACTTTGGCAGTTAATTAGGAAAAGGTTAATTTGCTGAAAACTACTTTCTGAAATCTGAGTAAATAAGCAACATGGTACAACATTTTAAGGACTTTAAGGGATTAAAAATAACCTCAAGAAGCATGCCTGCACAAAAAAAAAGGTTTCTTTCGAGGATAAAGTCATGATTAACAACAAAGAAAGCTAATAATAAAATCCCAGTTAATCTATTTTTTATCATCCAACAACTAGTTTATGAAAGTGCGGTGAATGATTCATTGCTTAATTTTAGTAGTACCAAATGTATAAAGAATGATCTGACCTGTGTCAAGGCTTCAGCAAGCTCTTCATCAATGTTCAGTGCTTCTGTGCAACTGCTGACTGCATCGTTTCCTCTCCCAAGCTTGACCAACACCTTACACAAACCAAGATAAAGATTTACATTATGTGCAGTATGATTAGGGTCCAATGCAAGGGCTGACTTGAAATCTTCCACAGCAGCACGTAATTTGCCCTTCTCAGCATTATCTTCTGCCTGAAGCAAGCCAATGTGACAGACAGATATTCGTTAAAATAAGGAATATAAAATGTAAAGCTAATAGGATGATAAAATTCAAGAATCAACCCTACAGGAAGAAAAAAACCTTACAGTTTTTGTCTTTTTGAGTAAATTTTTCAACCCAAAATATGCTTTCTTTAGTTCGTTGTGCTCTGGGTCAAGACGAAGTCCCTTCTGATAGTGCCTACAGAGAGCAATAATGAAAATGAAAATATTGCATTTCTACCATTCAAAATGACTCGACTTTCCATGTCATTTTCTTTAGACTGTATAGTTTGAGATTAAGATTAAATTGGCTTAAGCAATTAAGCCCACCGAACACAAAAACAGCTCTTCAGAAAAGCTAAGCTAAGCTATTCCTGACTTTTACCAACTAAAGGAAAAGAGCCCCTAGGATAAGCATGCTTGCATTGTTTGGAGTGGACTCGTTAATATCACTTTATCTCGGCTTCTGTCTCTCTCGCACTCTTCTTAATTTAAAGGTAAATTAATAATGAAAATAACCTAATTACCAAATTAATCAGCAGCAACTTAGCAATCAGTTAATTGTTGATATTATTATCATTCTTATTACACACAATGGTAACATAGAAGGAAAGATAAGGCACTTAACTATTAATAATCACTAATTGATAAGGAAGAAAATAAGCACTCAATCTATTAATTAGCTATGTAGTTGGTATTAAGACTCTAATTAGCTACCAAACTCATACCTTAATCTAAACCCTAACTAATGGTTTTTTTGTTATACTCATCATTAATTTAGTCCCTACTTAGGTTTCATATAACAACAACAACATCAAGCCTTTATCCCTACCTAGGTTTCATAACCAATTTAAAATTTTTAACCCAAATTATTGGTTTATTTAAGACCCCAATCATTAACTATAACTAAAACTTAGGACTCTACTCGTAAATTAAATTTAAACTAATTGAATGGCCTTCCCATTAAATATTTAATGTGAATTGTAATGAACTATTTATTAAGTAAATATTAATAGCACATTAAGTTGCATAATTATTAATTAATTAATTAAAATCAAAATCATAAATAGTATCAAAGTGACAAATGTACTACGATATTAAAGCATTGTTTTATAGACAAAAGGTTAATAGCAAAGCTGAGATTATCTTTTACTCCTATCAAACATATAAACTAATTAATTCCTAAGCTTCTAATCTTCTTTCTCAATATACATTAGACAATATATTCCCACTGGACAACCAAACAGCACTTTAGCCTCAATCCAGCTATCATCAACTTTCTACATTCAAAATGTTCAATGAAAAATGGTGTTGTAAGAGACATGCAAGGACTGCATCAAAATCATAGGTTGTCAAAAATATAAGTATATTAAGATAATACTCTATATTCCAACGTGATATCAAAGAAGACTACAAATGGGCTTATATCAAATCTGCATATCTGAAATGTTTAATAAGTATACCTTGACGCAATGTCATGATCAGCTAAATAATAGTACGCACGGCCACGTAGTAAAAGAGCATCAAGATTGTTCTCATCTTCTTTAAGTAGGTAACCAGTTTCTGAAATAGCGCTTGAATAGTCCTTCAGAGCCAAAAGCAACTTGACTTTAAGATGCTTTGCCTGCAGAGAAAAGAATGCCTGAAAGATGGGATATTTAAGCAAACATAACAAGCCCAAAAACAAAAATATCACCTTCACGCAACCAGGGGAAAAAACAAGGACAACTTTGTCAATATACTCCAAAGCTTTTGAAAAGTCACTAGACTCGAAAAGATTCTGTGCAGAGTTCAGTGCATTTTTGGCTTGAGACAGCTGAGAAAGCTCTTTCTCTATTGCAGTTCCGGGCTTGAGCTCTAAAACCTTTTTGTAGTTATTCTCAGATTCCTCAAATCTGCAACAGTCAAAAAACTGACTGAGTAACAAAAAATTATACTTTAAACTATCTACATAATTCAAATTACCAGGTATTTCATTTTGTGCAGTCCAGAAAAACTGTCATAAACACTTGAGACAAATTTTCAATCAAATCATATAAAATCCTTGATTGTGTGTTGCAGCTATGCCTTCTAGGCTCCTACCAGAGATGGATCAAGAAGCTTAGATCAAGGATAAACGAATAAAAGAAAAGCATAACAGATTAAGCAAGAATCCTTTACTCTCACTCTTTCCTTCAAACATAAATTCCGTATTGAGTAGATCAATGTCATTCCTAGCTTAACCATGTCAACATAGAAACGTTTGAATGTGTACTAATAAAATAAATGATTAATATGTTGTTTATTGAAGCTGCGAGATTCTAAATGGCTTCATATTCAACATAAAAATATTTCTCCAGATTAAGTAATGAATAATTTCTTCATTTTTCATATATTCCACAAGAGTAGGACCAGCACATATAGCCTATGAGCAAGGCAAATAAGATTCCGTGAGTCATTATTTTGATTTCAACAAAAAGCTAAAAGTTCTGAAACATTTACCATCAACCAAAATATCATGTTAATATGTTAGCTTGCCAAATAATGAATTCAAAGATCCAAAACTACTACTACAACAACAACATCAAGCCTTTATCCCACTACGTGGGGTCGGCTACATGAATCCTTTTTCTCCATTGTGCCCTATTAAAAGTCAAATTCTCGTTTAAATCTGATAAAGAAATGTCATTCCTAATATTTTCTAGCCAAATCTTTTTAGGTCTGCCTCTACCTTTCTTAACATAAGTCAAATCTAATACCTCTACTCTCCTAATTGGGTCATCGGAAGGCTGCCGTTTTATGTGACCAAAGGCGACTCTCTCTAATCTTATCTTCTACTAGAGCTACTCAAACCTTTTCAAGTATATGCTCATTTCGTATCCTATCTCTAAGGGTAAAGCCACTCATCCACCTGAGCATCCTCATCTCTGCCACACTTAATTTGGTATTATGCTTTTCTTTTAATGGCCAACATTCGGCACCATAAAGCATTGCGGGCCTCACCACAATCTTATGAATTTTCCCTTAAGTTTGAGGTGTACTTTCCTATCACACAACAAGCCCGATGCATTCCTCCACTTCAACCATCCAACTTGAATTTGTTAGACCGGTCCAGGCGGGACCGGCCAAGTCCCGAAACAGGCGATCTGTTCGCCTTGGCGGAGGCCGCGCGCACTGCGTGCCTTGCGGGAGCCGAATAGGAAGCTTTTTTGGGGAAATTAAGAGGGGAAATTGAATGTAGGGACTGTTTAGGGATTTCCTTTTGATTTATATGCATTAAATAGTAGATTTTCCTAGGGTTTGATCCTCTTGAATTTGGCTGAAATTTGAGATCTCTTAGATTTAGGTTTTCTTTGGGCTCTAGCGGCGTCTAGAGATTTGGGAGAGATCGATCCTCCTCTCGAATGTAGGGATTGTTTAGGGATTTCCTTTTGATTTATATGCATTAAATAATAGATTTTCCTAGGGTTTGATCATCTTGAATTTGGCTGAAATTTGAGATCTCTTAGATTTAGGTTTTCTTTGGGCTCTAGCGGCGTCTAGAGATTTGGGAGAGATCGATCCTCCTCTCGAATTGAGGATCAATTGTATCTTTGCTGTTTTCTTCTTCTACTAGTAAAATACAAGTTTTTCCTACGAATTTCTCTCAGTTTTCTACAGTTTTTCCGCTGTTTTTACTGTTTTCCTGCTCCGGACAGCAGTATTTCGTGGAGATTTGCTGTAAAGGTGAACAGGAAATACTTGATTTCAAGTGTTTCCTATCAAAATTCTGCTGATAATATCCCCATCTATTTCACCATCACTCTGAACAATAGATCCAAGATATCTAAAACGTGTATTCTTATTAATGACTTGATCGTCCAAAGCCAAAATCCCCTCATTACGTCTATTACTACTAAAATTATACTCCATATATTCCGGTTTAGATCTACTCAAGCTAAAACCTTTAGATTCTAAGGTTGACCTCCATAATTCAAGTTTACCTTCAACTCCCTCTTTAGTCTTATCAACAAAGATCCAAAACTACGACAGTACCAATTTCCTTTCATAAATAACATCAATAAGAGGTTAAGTTCACTCTATTACCAAAAAAGAAAAAAAAAGGTTATATAATTCTTGGAGGTCAAATCATGAAGAGATAATCAATCTAAACATCAACTTCAATGAAGTCTATAAGAAGAAATTTCCCTAGCAATTTGAGAAATAGATCTTAAAGCAAACAGTTGATCCTGTTCATTGAATTTTAGCAGCCCAATTTCTTGATAGGATTGCTAGTAGTGTTGGCTTTTATAACATACCATTGTAATAAATAAGGATACAATCAAGAGTCCAATGCATGAACGGAACATCAATAAGACATCATATGAGGGAGATCAATGCTCCAAAAAATGAATCATTAGACTATAATTCATATTACAATAATTAAAAGGATGATTTTGAGTTTTTAAGATTATTTGGATAAATTCATTTTTTATTTTAAATTTAAAATAAGGATAAATTCTATTGGAATTACCATTAAATTTAGTATTATCCAATGTTTAAAATTGCGTAATCGGGTATTGAGGCATTTTTCGTTCGTGAGGCGAGGCGTAAGCCTCAAAATCAAAAAATTGCGTAAACATAAAATAATAAATTTAGTATATACTATTGAGTAAATAATATATAAAACATAAAAATGCACAAGATAAATAGCAATGACATTAACATATCACATAAGAAGTTAAGAACTCAATAGTCATCAGCATTATCATCACTCATCAGTCATCACTAAGGGGGTCTTCATTTGAATCATCATTATGATGAGCTGCTCTCTCCTCTTCCCCCTCTCCTATAGAGTCCAAAATCTCTCAATCAGCTTCTTCCTCATTATTAGTTATCTTCCTCTTCCCTAAATAGTAAATATTTTTGAATAATATCATAATGAATGATAGTGTAATACATTAATAAAAGTTTAAGAAAAGAAAACTATATTATTTATATACCTTTTTTGATTTGTTCTTGAGTTGTGATGGATGTGGATGCTTTAAGACCATCAAAGAAATCAACATTTAAATCTTCATCTTGTAATTCAGACGGCATCACTTCAACTTCATCATCTACAAATCACTCATCATCAGATGTCACATAATCGCAAAGCAAAGGATCTTCATCATCCATTAATCCTTTTTTCATCAAATTTCTATCTCTAAGTCTCCTATTGTACATAATGTACACCAGTGAGTTCATCCTTAATGTCGACAAGCAATTTCTCCTCTTTGTATATACTTGGTTGTAGGTACTCCAATTTCTTTCACAGCCAAATAAAGAGCATGTCAAGCCCAAAATTTTCACAGCAAAACGCTGTAATTCTGGAGTCCCATCACCAAATTGAATCCACCACTCAACTGGAGATCGTTTGGCAATTGTATCTTTTGCTTGTTGTAATCTAAAAAAACCTTCTTTGTTCCTAAAAGGTACCAATTGCAAGTCAGCATTTGATCTTTCAGTTGCATCACATATTAGACGATCCATGCAATGATATAATCCCAACTTTATTTCAGGGTTTGTAGACTTGTTCTCTGCATATTGATACTGAGGGGTTAGGTAGTAGCCAGCGGCATGCAAGTGTCGGTGAAGCTGTAGTTCCCACCTATCATTAATAATATTCCAAATTTCCCTAAAGCTTTCCTCACTGCCTCCTAAGTTGGAGGCAATCATCTCTTTGGCTTCATTCATGACATTGTAGATGAAACCCATTGCAGGCTTCTTCTCAGCATCCACCATCCTTAAAACATGAACTAAAAGTCTAGTGGTTGTAATGGCATATAAGACACTTTGCCAAAATTTGTCATTTAAAACAATCTTTTTAATCTCTTTTCCCTCAGCCTTCTTAGCCCAAGCACAACTCAACCACTATGTAGATGTGAACATAGCCTCTAAAGGTTGCCTAACATCCACCATGCTCTCTAAGGTCAAGTAAGCGGTGACAAATCTTATTGCGGCTGGCCTTAGAATTTCTTTATTCTAAAATTTTCTCATAAGAGCTAGAACCAAGAGTGGTTGTAAATAAACTTGGTTATTTTTATTGCTTTAGTGAGTGCATTTTTATGTTGAGGTAGCTCCCCAAGCTTCTCAAGAATCAGATCTATGCAATGTGCAGCACATGAAATCCAGTACAAATGTTTTCTCTTCTCCATAAGTTTATTACCTGCAGCTTTATAAGAACTTGCATTATCTGTCACAATTTGTACAACCAAATGTTCTCCAACCTCATCAATAATGCTATCTAATAATCCAAATATGAACTCAACATCTTTGACCTAGTCAGATGCTTCAATTGACCTTAAAAACACAGTACCATAAGGATTATTAATGAGGATGTTGATCAGACTTCTATGTTTGATATCAGACCACCCATTTGACATAATTGTTACTCTTGTTTGGGCCCAAGTCTTCTTAATTTCTTCGATGCTTTTATCAGTGCTTTCCAACTCCTTCAAAATCCATGTTCTTAAATCATACATGGTTGGAGGTTTGAACCCTCTCCCAAATGCTCCAACTGAACGAATCATGTTGTAATAAGCAGGTGATGTTGCAACATTAAATGAAATTGCATTTTCGTAGAAGAATCTGCCTATATCCTTACACACTCTTCTCCGCGCCTCCCTTGCATTTTCTGAGGTCATCTTCTGTGTAGTAGGGGCCATCTTCTGTGTAGTAGAATGCCTATCCTCTGATGTGTCAATCATAAAATGATCCATAGGCCCTCTAGCACCCCTAGATGAAATGGGCTTCATAGAAGAAGATGAATCCCTAACGCTGCGCTCACTCCTGTAGTAAGATCCAACATCAACTCGGTCCTCAAATTGCTTCTGTGCAAGATGTTTTGACATGGTAGACTTATTCATGTATGACTTTATCTCATCCCTTACAGTATCAGGAACTTTGGAGCATGGAACAACATTCTTGTGAGAATCTGAAAGGTGTTCCTTCATCCTAGTCACATCACCTTTCACAACTTTATCACAGTAATTACATTTTAGATAGACATATGTTTTATCACTTCCTCCTACATCCACCTGAGTGCTATTATTTCCATGCTGGATCTTTTCTATGACCTGATGCAGCTTTATCCTTATTTCTGACCATCCTAATTGAGAAAAATAGGAAGTAAACGAGTTCTTACTAATCTTTTCCAATAACCTGATGCAGGTCGGAGGAGACAGCAGCCTCGGACAGAAGCGTTTGCCGGTCGGACGGAGAAGACAGCAGCCCAACTCACAGTCTCGCAGTAGAAGAAACCTCCAAGCAAAAGGCGAAGAGAACAGCTCTCGTTTAGGGTTTAATATGCATGCTGGATGTGTTCAGTATTATATAATGTTGAGCCGTCGATAAAGCAGAACACTGCGTATTCTATGTGTATTTCTGCGTATGTTATGCGTATTATATGCGTAATTTCTGCATATGTACGACGTAATATATGCGTATTTTATAAAACTTTTTTTTAAGTATTTGTAAATTAGCAGTTGGAGCAGCTGTAACTTAATGTATGATTTTGTATTAATAGTTAATAAAATATATGATTTTCTGGGTATAGTATGAGTACTGGATGTGTTTAATATTATATTGTGCGGAATCTATGCGTATACTATGCGTAATATATGTGTATATCATGCGTTCACCATGCGTATTATGTGTGTACTCTCTGTGTTAACATTGCGTATATTGAAAAATAAAAAATAATTAAAAGAATATTTAATAGAATTTGATAAATACAATTTTAATTAATATGTACAATATAAAAAATACAAGAAAAATTAAAAGAACATTTATAACAAATACAATTTTACAAGAGAACCTATATACATTCTATTAAAAATATTCAACCAAAATAATTACAAGAGAAGCTTGCTTTGATGTTTAGACATGATTAACAAATAGAAGTAATTCAGCCTGCGACAGAAGGTAAGATTTTTTACTTAAGAGTTAAGAGCGAAGTTTAAGGCTGCTGGTAGATTGTGATTCATTTGAGGCTAAGGATTACCTAATTTTGAAATGTACTTATTTATCCTCATTCTCAAAAGAATCACAAACTAACAGCAACCTTAGACTAAGCTCTGAAGTAAAAAATCTAACCTTATGTCGAGCCTGAATTACTTCTGTTTGAAAATCATGCGTTACCATAAGCCAAGCGATCCGGCATTATATAGTGGAAATTTTAATGTTGAACAATACTATTATAAGCAATAAATTGTAAATAATGGCTCATAAAAATTCAACAAACCCTCCCAACCATATCTGCCACCCGTCAGTCCAAAGCTAATAAAAATTATTATTCATGTCATGGCCCCTGGTCCAATATTATATTGTGCGTAATCTATACGTACGATGTGCGTAATATATGGGTATACAATGTGCACATCATGCATACTCTATGCGTAATACATGCGTATTTTATGAAGGGTATAATATGCGTATCTTTCTATTCATTACTATGATACTTATCCTCCTCCCATGTTCCTGATGCCAATAACTTGTAAACATAAACATCTCTCTCCTGACCAGGTTTATGTACATGGGAGGAGGATAAGTATCGTAGTAATGAATGGAAGGCTTGATTGTCAAAGATGATTTATATTGGACAATACAATACCATAAGGCAAGCGTTCTCGCATTATATAGTGGAAATTTTAATGTTGAACAATAGTAAGCAATAAATTATAAATAATGGCTCATAAAAATTCAACCAACCCTCCAAATCATATCTGCCACCCTTCAGTCCACAGCTAACAAAAATTATTATTCATGTCACGGCCCCTCAGTCCATACTAAATGTAAGTAACCTAAAATGTTTAATAGAATGTGTGTGTTTTATGTGTACTCTATGCATACTATGTGCATAATATGTGCGTGTATTCTGCGTACTTAATGTGTATTTTGTGCGTTCGTTATGCGTATTATTTAAAAACGTTTCAAAACCATTTATAAAATTATTTTTTTTCATTAAAACAAATAAGAAATTCAAACACTAATTTTTAAACGTAAATGCCAAACACAAAATCTTTCAAACTTCATAATATGGATATTCTATGCCTATTATCTGCTTACGATGTGCGTATTATATGCGTATAGTATGCCTACACAATACGTATGATATGTGTATTATCATTTAATAAGTTATTTTTTAATCAAATCAATGTAAATAACATTTATATACATAATTGAAAAATATATTCTTCAGAAATAAATATTTATACACAGAATGATAATAAATATTTATATACAAACTGTTTAAATATTTATACATAGAAACATTTATACATAAAAACATTTATACACAGAATGATAAATATTTATACAGAATGAAAAATTATCATTTTTCCAATGTTGGCATGTCTTCTTGCTAATTATGTCCTATACTTTGGCATGTCTTCTTGCTAATTTGTACTATCAGTCCAATTAGTGTTGCCTTCAAGACTTATTCTTTTCATATATTTACAGACATACATTATGTAATCTATAGAGTTATCCTGTTTTGGTGCACCTTTAATGGTAAAAAGCTTCCATTTTTTGATATCACTATTAAAAGCTCCTTTCGTGTCAGAGCATAGGGCTTTAAGCTGAAAAATACGTGGAGCAAGGATTAGTTCTGTAAATTTTTTAAAAATTGAAGAGTTCATGTTCATTCAACACTTACGATTTTTGGAATAACAAGCCTACGCTCTTTGACGCGGTGGGGCAACGAGTTATAAAATTTTTATTTTTGTTCTTTCAACAAACCAACCAGCAGGGTAATGTGCGAGGATTCAATGATTGGCTGTAATAAAATGTTGTTTGAAGAAACAGAAAGCTCAGTTATATGGTCGATTTGCAATTTGGCCAATTTATCACTTCCTTTGTTATTCTGCAAGTGCAAGTAGTAAATGTAAATATGTAACTATGTAAGAACTAAGAAATAAATACTAATACTAATCTAATAGTTAAACTGATTAATTTAACTAGTAAGTTACTAACCTAATAGTCTGGAAAGATGTATAAAAATTTATGGTACTTGTCAGGCATAAGATTACACTTCTCATCTAACAAAATGACAAAAAGATCTATATGTTCATTGCCTAAATAATCGTCGCTTAATAACTCGTCAATTTCAGCTCTGAAAATAAGAATGTTACTAACAAACAAGATACTATCGTCCCTGCACAAAAAAAAAATTAAATACGCATTTCATAAGCATATAATACGCGTATCATAAGCATACAATACGCATAACATAAGCATACCATACGCATACAATACGCATATCATAACATACATGTATAATAAGCATACAATAAGCATAAGTAACGCATATAATACGCATAACTCACACATACCATACGCATAAAAATATTCAAACATAAAATAAGTTGTAATTTTTTTACCTTCGATTATACTTCTTCAAGAATTCATGAATAAAATTTCTCTTCTCAGAACTTAAACTCAGAAGACACTTTGTAATTTTTAATTTCAGTTGCATAAATAGGAATTACAGGATTTATATGAATGTCATCTACTGGGATTGGTTCATTTTGATTTGTATATGGAATAAGTTACATTTCTGTTATGATTGGCTCATTTTGTGGGATTGGCTCATTTCTGGATGGGATTGGCTCATTTTGAGGGATTGGTTCATTGGGGCTGTGGGGAGGGATATCTGATTTATGTTTCTTATTGGAAAATGAAGAATAGCTAACAGATCTTTTCTGAGGAAGTATTTTGCTCTGATCAATATAATTATTGAACTTGACTTTAATAACTTCAACTCTTTCAGTTAGGTCTTCAAACTTTCTATTCAGCCTATCTTCAAATTCAAGAAAAAGTTTTGTGCATATTTCTTAGCAGTATTTTATTATTCTTTCTTATAGAGATTCAAGTGCTTCAGCAGAAAAACTTAAGTGTGTTTGCTGAAGAGATTGGTGGGTTCTTGCTGAGGAGATTAGTGGGGGTCTTGCTGAGAAGGTGGGGTATGATGGGGAGATTGAGGGGTTGTTTTGATGGGTGGATATTTCATGAGGGGAATCAGGGGATGGAGGGCTGTCTGATGGATATTTCTTGACATTAATCATATCCATTTCAGCCAAGAAAACTACTTGGAGAACATTATAAATCTGATTTTTCATTATATTAACAAATAAGTTAGTGACCACCTCTGTGGTATATACAATATCATTGGCCCATCGTAGATACGGGGTCTTTTTTCAGTATACATAGGAGCATGAAAAGAATTATGCTTCAGGAACCAAATCTGCATAAGATGAAAGAAAATTTTAGCACTCACATTAAACCATTAAAATTTTGAATGAATTTAGCAGTTAACACTAAGCACTCACAATTAGCAGAGGTACAAAACCGTTGATGTAACCTGCTGCTTCTTATTTGAAATCTTGGTGGAGGCCTTATTAAACTCTCCAACTAAAAATTACCTAATTAAACTAGCCAAGTTTATTGATAAAAAATCATCTGAATTATTCGCTATTCTTTGAAGCAACCTAGGGATTTTGAAGTTGTTAAGTTGAAAAAATAAATTTGAACATAAATACATGATAAACGTTCTTAACATAATCTCGAGGGGGGGTTTGCTTGTTCAACTCCAGCATGTCTGCCTTAATTTCCGATGATGTAACTGAAGTATGTGCTAAGAAATGTCAAGATATTTCTTCTCTTTTATTTGGCAGACCAATAAGTAGGGCCACTTCATCAGCAGTGAAAGGAATAGAGTCACCTTTTAGAACAAAGCATTGTTTTGAAATATTCCACCTTGATATCAGCTCATAAATAAGAGGGACATTTTGCTCAAACCCAGGAAATTGTAAAAACTGATCTTCAACCGTTTCAATGTGTCCACGACTTCAGGAGAAATTTGCTGAGCAAAGTTATCACAGATTGATCGAAAGAAGAAACATAGCATCGATAGATAATTGGACGAATATATATCTGAAAATTTTAAAAAATAAAAATATATAGAATAAGTAAATAAGATAAGCACAAAAAACGCACAACATAAGCATAAAATACACACAATATAAGCAACGATCACGCACAACATACGAATAGAGTACTCACAACATACGCACAAGAACGCATATTTCAGAAAATATGGCAGCAAATTATACGCACGCAGTATATACACACAACATAAGCAATTATCACGCACAGTATACGCATAACATACGCATAGAGTACGCATAACATACGTGTAGAGTACGCACAACATACGCATAGAGTACTCGGTGCTTCAAATTTAGTTAGGGTTTATGTTTCAAATTTCAACATAAATTCATAAACCCTAAATACAGAGAAAACTTGATGGAATCAAAGTATCAAACAAACATTTAAAAAGTTTCGAGAAGCACCGCATACACATAGCGCAAGCATAAAAAAATGAAGAACTTCAAAACCTTGAATACCTACCCATAGCATAACCATAAAATACGCATAACTGAACATAAATCATTGCAGCAAATTACCTTTTTCTTGGTGGGTGACGACATCTGAGAAAGAATTGAGGGAATGCTTGGAATTGCTCCGGATTGAATGCTTCGAAGTTGGAACGTTTGCTGGAACTTGAAAACCGTGACGCAGCGTCTGACATTCGATCTTTACCAGTGTTTAAATGTTGATGCCACGTCGACATCTCACTAGGCGCTATTAGGGGTCGGAACTAAAAAAAATTAGGTTAAATTTATTAGAGGCGAGGCGCGCCTCATTAAACTTGAGGCGTAAGCCTCAAAACCTTAACTTATTGCATAAGCTTTAAGGCTTAAAGGGACCACATTGCGGTAAGGCGCGCCTCAAGGCGCGCCTTTTATTGCGCAATTTTAAACCATGGTATTATCTAGTATTCTAGTTTGTTATATGAAGATTTATTTATTTAGATTATGGATTTTGTTGAAGAGTTATTTTTCTTTTATTGTGGAGAGAATTTAAGATAAATAAGAATTATTTTAAAATTAATTCGTGGTGTAATTTTATCAATAATAGTCTTAAAATCCTACAACAAAATTAAACTAGAATTCTCGCAAATCACCTTTCCCCTATTCTCTCTGTCTCCCCCTATACCAACAGCCGGCCTTCCTAACATAACTAGCAACCACCAATTTTCCCCTTTGCCACTTCCAGCAACTGTTGTTGCAAGCTGAAGACACTAGAAACTATTGGAGTCTTGTTGCAACCACCACTGAGACCCTCATGGACTGGTCGTGACTTGTCTTAGAGAGGAAACAAATTATGTTTTGTTGTCTATTGCAATTCAAGAACCAAAACAACAAACATTTTGGTTGTTTTCAGCAAACTAGATGATGCAAGTAAAAATTAAGAGAAAGCCTAATTTTTGCAAGCAAAAAACAAACGCTTCCTAGGATACAAAAATTACACAAATATACCCAAAAATAGACAAAATACAACAAATAAATCAAAAACAACTTTACTTTATAATATAAAGGACTTACAAACTTGAACGCTTACAACTTTTGACATAAAAAACCTAAACTTGTATTCCTTGAGACAAAAGATACAGGCGACATCGAACATACGGATAGAAGAAAGAGGATAGAAGACTAGACGAAGTAGATGAGTAACTTGCAAGTTATCCCAAGATAGAGAGGAATAAGTGGAACAAGCTAGCTCTCAAGCTTTTCCAAAAAAACCATCAGTTTTTTCATTCCAAAAATCACATTATATCATCTTTTCTTTAATACAAAACACCTACTATTTATAGGAGAGAAATGGGAGACAAACAGCCCCTAAAAGCAATATTTAAATCTATTAAATAAAGGGAAATAGAAGGTCAAGAGACATACCAAACAGCAGCTGAAAAGACATCCCAAATATCAGCCAAATTCATTCCATACAGGATACCAAGGGGTGGAACCAGCAGGAACCGAAGAGGCCAGGGAAAAAGGGGCGAAACCAGTAGGTTTTTCACGGGAACAGCAACAGCCAGGAGAAAACCGAGAGGAGAAGCCACGGGAACAGCAACATCCAGGAGAAAACCGAGAAGACAAGGGAAAGGGAAGAGGTAGCATAAGGAAAACCAAAGAGTTAAAGGCAAATAAAGATAATTTATGAGCTTCCATCAACACAAATAAATGAGCTAAACTTCGGCTCATAATGAGCTAACCAGTAGCTCAAAATATAATGAGCTAGGATTAAACTTTTCATCTCAAAACCATAGCAGCAAACAGCTTCAAATCGAGATAGCAAGCAACCCAAAGACAAGAAGAAATCCAAGTTGATTTGACACCCCCCCCCCCCCCTTGCCTACATCACTAGAGTTCCTACAAAAGAAAAAACAAATTCAATTAACCATTACTTTGATTAATTGATCACTAGAGTTCCCCCAAATGAAATTTTCATATATTTTCTTTCCATTTTAACCTCATATCTTAAGATTAAGCAATAACATTGAAAGGTTTTCTACAAATCAAGTTGGCATCAACTTGATCATTGGCACATGATACAAATAAAGAGAGGACCAAGAAGGAGACAAGAAGGAGACAAGAAAAAAAAAAAGAAAATCAATCAATGACTAATAATGATCGTGCACTAAATCTAATCGGCAAGTGGCTACCCTGATGGACCAGATGAACACAATGATATGGATGGGAATGCAAACAACCACCACAATGATTAGTAGATCAAGCCATATCCCTCCTTCCACCACAAAATCTAAAACTAGATGCAAAGGATGAAGAAGAGGATAAGGTTACCACTCATGAAGTAAGAATGTGAATATCTAAAGTTTAAGCGAAAGGGAAGGTTTTTACATATGCTGCGATAGATGATGCCAAGAAACTCAATGCAAGGATCGACCAATTGGAAATTTCACTTTTTATAGGTATAGAACACATGACAAGGTTGTCTTCGTCTGATAAAGTTAAGACATTATGTCCGGGCATAATGAATATCCATCTAAAGATGACTTTGATAGCAAACACTAGTATTTTTTTTATAATTACAAATTGCATCATAAAAGCAAAAAACAGGAAACTAGGTACAAGCTAAAGGAAAGGTTCACATTCCTTCCTCAATAAACTAGATAAAGAAGAAGGAATGCTAGCAAAAGAAAAATACTCAAAGCAAAAATTATTCTCTAAAGCCAAAGTGGCACAAAGATCGGCCACCTTGTTACAATCTCTATGAACATGGTGAAAAATTACCTTATTGAAGTCGGCCAAGAATAGAAAATCCTTATCCTCCCAATTGCTATATTGCCACGTCTTTTTATTCAAAGAATTTTGAATGAACTTGATGATGTTGTAGTTATCACCTTCTATTACTATACCTTTGCTATCTAACATCCACCTTCGTATATACTTCCTTATCAACAAGATAGCCTCCATTTCAAGTTGTGCCACATCCCAGTGAACTCTTCTTTCCCCAAAAGCAAGTAATAATCTTTCTTTGTGATCTCTAAAAGCTCCACCAATTCCAGCACTGTTAGAAGCCAATAGAGATGCATCAACATTTATGTTGATCCAATCTAGCGGTGAAGGGTGCCAAACATTTTGAAACTCCCTAAGGAGATTAGCACCTCAGCTATCTAGGATTGGGTTAGCATGAATCATTGCAATAGATAACACATTTACTGCAATCAATGAGCTGGGTAGACTAGGTTTGCCATGTAATTTCCTGTTTCTATCTTTCCAGTATTCATAAACCGAAGTACAGTAAACCTTGACTGTATTAGAAGATGTTACAGAAATTCTCTTGAGTTCTGTCAAACATTCCTCCAGCAAACTGAAAATTGAGATATTAAATCCCCACCCTTGCAACTTTAACAGAATTTCTATCAAATACTTACAATGGACAGTGATATCCTCAAGATTCTCAACTTGTTGACATCACCTTGCACACAAATCATGGTTGATAAGTTTCCTATATTTAAGAAACTCATTTGTTGGGATAGTAAACTTGCTCATTCTCCACCAAAACAGTTCCACCCGAGGGTTTAATTTCACCTTCCTAAGCCAAGATGAAAATCCAAAATCTCCCTCTCCCATATCATGTTTTAATGAATTTTCATATGACATAGAAGTAATAGTCTTACCTGTATGTTGCTGAATTTCTTCCATATAATCAGCTTCAGCAATGTGATTGATGGGAATTTACAATATAAGATAAATAAGTTCCTCATGAAAGAACTGATGAAGTTCCTCCACATTCCAGCTGCCATTCAAAGAGATGAATTGATCAAGCATTACATCTTCCAATCCCGTGCAGTCCGCAAATGTTGGCCAAGCTCCCAAACATTTATCAAGCATCCAAATGTCTTTAACAACATTAATCTTCCTCCCATTCACCACTTTCCATTTCAGCAAAGGTTTTAAGAATTTTCCACCTTCTTTTAGAATTTTCCAAGCCATAGAAGCTCCTTGTTTGTTATCAGCATCAAATATGTTATTACCGTATTTGGCCATAATGGTTTTATGGAGTAAAGAGTCAGTTTTTTCCATGAAACGCCAAGACAGTCTAGCCTTAAGAGGCCCCGATCTGCGAATTGCTGAATGAACATTCAGACCACCAGCATCTCTCAGTTTACACAGTTCTGGCCATGATACATAATGCATTCCTCTCTTACCATTGCTTTTATGCCAAATGAAATCTTTGCAACATTTATCCACTTCATTGAGAACTTTCTTTGGAACCAGGGAATGAGTTGATAAAAAGTTTGGAGTTGATAAAAGAGAAGACTTAGCAAGAGTAATCTGATAGGAGATACTTGATTTCAAGTATTTCCTAATCACTTTGGCAACAAATCTCACAGCAAACTGCTGTCCACAACAGGAAAAACAGCCAAAACAGTAGGAAAACAGAGGAAATACTGCAGAAAAACGGATAAAAGACTTGTCTTTACTAGTCGTTGCAAGGAAAATAGCAAAGATACAAGGATCCTCTATTCGAGAGGAGGATCGCACTCTCCCAATCTCTAGAATACGATCTAGAGCCCAAATCAACAAGAAGAACAAGAGAAACTTCAAACAAAACCACACATAACCCTAATCCTCCCCTTTACTCTCTACTTAATGCATACAATTCAAAATTGATACAAAAGGACTTAATTACCCTCACTTCCCCTCCTTTTGGCTCCAAGAAACAATTTGAATTTCAATGGACCCCACCTACTTTCCTCCCTGCCGCTTCCGCCCCCTGTTCCGCTCGTTTCCGCCTTCGGTAAACGAGAGCCGGCCCGCTGGTTTGGGCCGGCTGGACCGGTCCTCTCTGGACCGGTCTAACATAATCTTACCAACCAAAGATAGATTTTTGCTACCCCAAGAATTCAGCTTTTGTTTATATTGCAAACACTAGTAGAACACCAGTGTTTTTTACCAATCATGAGATTTCAATGATCTTCCACCAAGATACTCCAAATAAATCAAGCAAAACAGCAAGAAAACTTATACTAATGGATGAAATGGAAAGAAAATGCCAAGATACAATTGATCCTAAATTTGAGATGAGGATCGATCTCTCCCATATCTCTAGATGCTGTTAGAGCCCAAGACGCAAAAGCCTCCAACAAAAAATTCAACAATACATATATAGCCCTAACCCTAATCCTAACTCTTCTACTTAAAGCACACAAGAAAATAGAGCAAATTATTAAACAGCCTCCTCCTACTTAATTATTCCCCTAAACCGCCCCCTCCTTCCTAATCAAACTCACCTAGTGGGGCCCCCAAGGGGGGCAGGTTCAAGTATAGGTGGACCCTTAGTTCTCCTGGAATAAACAAGTGTCGGCCCTTTTGCTAGGGCCGGCTAGACATGTCCAACACTAGTCCCCTCCTAAAGAATCATCTATTCCTCAAGATGAAAGGACGGAAACTGATGTTTCATTCTCTCATATGGCTCCCAGGTGGCTCCGTAGTTCGGTAGACTTCTCCATTTTATCAGAACCTCCTTATTCTCATCTTCTTCCTGGCGAACCCCCCTCAGTTCCAGTGGTTCTAATACCACCTCCAAGTCCTTTGTCAGTGTCATCAGTAACTCTGAACTAGCTCCATGATCCCCAATCGCTCTCCTTAGCTGTGAAACATGAAACACTAGATGTATAGTCGCCGTCAGAGGTAATCTCGAATGATATGTTATTGCTCCAATCCTCTCCAATATCTCATATGGGCCAACGTACCTTGGGGCAAGCGATCCACAGAGTTTATAAGTTGGCATTAAAGTTTTTCATTTTTTGGCTCAGCTATAATGTTTTGTCACATAAAATAGTTGGATCTTAGTTTATCTTTTTGTTACAAAATTTTGAAAAACTTTGATAGCAAATTTTAAACTTTTTGAAACTTAGGTTTGGACGGCTCTTGCCTATTAAGAAAGAGTATTAGAGTGCAAGAGGTTTCTTTGCACCGAGAAGGAGAAGATCTTATAGTTGCAAGATCGGGATTGTGGAATCCAAATTTCATTGAACTAGAATTTTAAACAGTATGATAGCTAGTTATATCAACTCAATGATAAAAAGAACCTGCAGAGGTGACGAAGAACAAATGCTCGCTGCAGGTAAGCTTCTGAAAGTTCTGAATATGCTTCAATCGCAGCATTAAGAAGTTCCAATGCTTCACCATACTGTTTTAATTTTATTCTTTCAGATGCTCGTTTCACTAAGTTCACTGCTTCAACTTCTTGGCTATCTGCATTATAAAAAAGTGGATTAGTAAGTTAATGGAATAAAATATGTAACTCATTGTCGAACGTAGAACTATTCACTAAACCAGAGAAGATTTCACGGAACATTATAGGAAATTTTAAAAATAAAAATGTTATATCTAAATCCATTAATAGGTATGTTGGCCAAAGTATCATGACAAACTGAGAACAAAAAACCATTGAATTAGAAAAAACTATGCAATACAGCAGAGTTAGATATTTAAGAAGGCTAATTGTAGCCCACTCTAAATGCAGGTTATGCTCAGCTGAAATAAATTAGTGGTCAAAAATCTAACATTTTCTTGCAAAAACCAAGAACATTAAAATCAAAAGAAGATCTTTCTTCATTATCATTCAATCGTATTCAAAACCCACTATATATTAAAACATATAGAATAACTCATAAATCCATACTCTAAATGTCATGCATATAATGTATGACTACTATTCTTCTTATCACACATATATATTATATGATACTTGTAAAAAGAGACAGCATAAAACCTGCAAAACGAGGACTTATTACTTTTGGTACAATAACTTACAAACCTCAACAGTAGATTCTACTTCTCTTTCAGATAATAAACTCACAAACTCCTTAAGATATCCATGAATTCCCTCACTGAAGACACTTCATTATTTTAATCGATTAGCTCACACCTTTCATGCTGGCTAAAACTATCGTGCAAAACGTGTGCCAAACCTTATCAACTTGCAATCCAACATTCAAAGATGTTAGCAATCCTCTTTCTCCTTGGAAATAAGTCCCTTCACTGTTGTCCAATTGTAACCTCACTATTTTCCTCTTACTATCTATCCTAGCATCTTATACTCCCAGCCAATGCATTCGTAGAATCGCATCATATTCAATTATACATTACATAATCAATTAAAACTTCAAATTCTTACCACCAACTTTATCAAAATCACATCTGTCAATAGTTAACATTTTGTCAACAATATGTAATACTTTGGTTAGACTAGTATGTAATTTCATGCATTACAAATGTAATGATTCAAATAACTTTTTTGAAATGAATAAATGACTAGATCAAAACTCAAATAGTAGTCATCCTATATTTTTAGTAACATGGAGTTATAATTGTTGCCATGTCGATAGAGTCCTCTGCCTCCCATTGACTCATAACATAAGCTCTTGCATGAGCTAGTGGTGCCAATGATTTTGCTTTTTGTTTTTTCTATTATCCTTGCTAGCTATTCTGGTTCATAGTTCTTCCTAGAAACATGCCTCCTCCTTTACTTGTAAATCCTTCACTATAAGTTTAGCAAGTTATAGATCTAGCTCTCCATCTTTGTTGCGCCCTCGAACTTTTAGCTTATGATATTTCTTGTGTTTATCTTGTGGCCAACTTGACCGCATCTAAAGCAGTGATCTATGGCCAACAAACATCTCCCAGCATCTTTTTCCACAAAACATACAAACTCCAACATTCCAAAAGATGACTCTTTTGTATTTGCTCTCTAGGGGAAAATAATGATTTCTTTCCAAGAATGCCACCCTTGGTTCAGTTGCCTACATGAACCCTTCTTTGCATTGCAACCATATCAAATTCTATTAATCTAGCCCTTTCAACCAACTCAAAAAATTTAATGATTTTGAATGGTATTAAAGATTGTCTAATATTTTCTTTCAATCCTCTCCTATGTGTAGAGCAACTTCAATAGATTCATCAGAACATGACGAAGAGAGAAAATATATTAAAATTAAAGTTAGAAGTAAGTAAGCATGAGTAGCAACAAAATTCATTATCAACATAAGTAGCATGAGCATAATGTGAACAATTTGGGGTTATCCAAGGAACCCTTACCATTCATTATCTCCAGAGCTACATGCAGTGTTAAACCCCATCTAGCAAAAAAAACCTAAGGCATCATAACGTCGAACTATCTTTGATTTCATAGCCCTATCAAGGCAAATCTAACCTCCTGCCTAAATAGTGCCTCATCTTCCACCACTTGCATGAGAAAAAAAAATCTATTTACTTTTTGCTATCTTAACCAAAATGAATATCCAAGCAAACAATTTATTAATAGGAGATAATACCTCCAACTGTAAAAAAAAAAAAAGCAAACAATTTATTAAATATATTCGATATACACTTTATCCTTGATGGTTTAATATAAATCGACATTACTATTTTTGTTCTCTAATGCAAGTTGAATGATTTAAAAGGAAAGCAACTACAAGTAACACATAATTAACCAATTCTATTATGAGGAAAAAAAAAGAAGAGGAATAAATAGATAATGGTTCCCAGTAGTTTTATGGCTATTCCTCATCTTACTGTTAAAAGATTAGAATGTCAAATAGAAAACGAAGGGTATATATAAAATATTAGGCCTTCACTAAATTGTAATTAATAAAATAATTAATTGAGATGAGACTCATTCAAGTGTTTAAAAGCCCATTTATTATTGTTTGAAAATAATATTAAATATTGCTTTCTATAAGCTACCAAGATGTTCTTAAGAATGAATAATAATTCCACATCACAAGTGAAAATAAGAATTGAGTTTTTTATTTTTTTATTAGCTTCAATTTATCTATGTAGATGAGTGCTCGTTTACTAATTACTACTGCATTAGGCTCAACTTGGCACCTAGTGTTCCAACCCCTATATAAACCTCAAGTACAAGAAGAAAAAAAATGGTAACCATTGGTAATTTGTTTCCAGCTCATTGTTAGCCAAGGGATAAATGACAATTCTAATTCATTGGCAACTCTAGAAATCGGATAGCGGAAAAGAAAGAGATTAGAAGTCAGGTCTAAGGAGGGTTACCTCGTTCATTCATTTGTAGCCTAAAATCTCCAAATGGAGACTATTTATAGAAATATAAGACTATTAAAGACTCGATAATCACATATTCAGTACCAAATAACCCTAACTTATCTCAAACTTCTATTACAACTACTTAACTATTAACCCATATAATATATTAAAGATCTCTAAAATATTTATCAACACAATCACTAGTTCACTACAAAGCATTTTTTACTCATTCTTAAATCATTTTGTTTGTGATAGTTTTTCAAATTTATTTGTTTAATCAGAAGCTCCCAAAACCAATCCTGTGGGATTTTTTTTAGCAAATATTTAAATCTGATACTCCATTTTAGAAGTTGAAGGCTATATTACTCATCCAGCATCCAGTAGAATTGAATCGAATAAGATATATGCAGACATTCACATCCATAAATGAGAACAAACAAGTAATTATCCATTCTTATTGCAACTAAAAAAACCATACTTCCAATAGAATAGTAGAGCCACTATGTTCTACCTTTTTCAATTCAATAATGCACAATCCAACAAACGCAACAAAGGGTTTTCATACTAGAAAGACCAAAAAAGATTGCCAAAATAAGTTTTTTTCCCAGTGCTTAACATGCGTTGACCCATCAATCCAGAAACATCACACGATTTAGCTCCTACAAAAACATAAGACAGGTGCTTTATAACATAGAAATGCCAAAGTTTCGTTTAGCATAGCTTATTGTTGGCTGCTTATACTGATTTCCTGAACAACAAAAATAACTTTACGATGTTAAAAAAAATAGCAGCTTTCTTATAACAGTGGTTTGATTAACTTCCAGCAAAAAAAATTATGATTTTGGCTTTGTATCGAAAAAATAATTGAATAATTACTTTAATTATTGGTATATCAATTAAGATTAAAATACTTTATTACAACTACATGAAAATGAAAAACATAAAATTTAATCATTCAACCAACCCATATCATTCCTACAACAATTTGTATAAATGATCACAATTCACAACTTCTACGGCACCTCAACAGCAATCTTATAGCACACCAAACAAAGATCAACCCCAAACCAAGCTCAATAGAGGCACCGCGTCACTAGAATTTAACCACTCCATTTAAAAAACTAGGGCTTGAAAGTAAAAAAACATACATCAAAAACCTAAGTAGCGGAAAAAGAACGCACCTTGACCGGCCACTAATGAAGAACGGAAAGCGAATGAAAGGCAGAAGAGGACAATAAGAGGAAAGATAATAGGCCCGACATAGCCCGAGGTTTTCGCCGCCTTAAGCATTCCGTGTTAGAAGGAGAAGAGGAGGGAAAGCGAGGAAGAGATCTTCAACAAAATAAAGGAAATCCCGCGCAGGTATTTCGTCTTCGATCGATCCTCTTCGCTTGCAGAGGGATTTCATTTTGGTTTGCTGCGGGGATTAATGAGATTAATAAGTCGTAATTATGCTTCGCATCTGGAGAACCTGGCCACGTAAGAGGAACCAATTGAGTCGGGACACGCGGAAGCACGGGAGAATGGGCTTGGTTGATTGAGCGTACATGGGCTAAACGGTACGGTTGATAGGGCAACCGGCCGGTTTAACTAAGGGGCCGTTGAAGTGTTGAAATGCAAATATATTGGAAATGTTTTGGTAATGCTTCTTCATTTTTAAGGTGTGTGGTTTACTTTTTTTTAAGTGTTTTTAGGAGTAGAAAGCGAATCAAAATTTATGAGTTAGGGCACATTATAGGTACGACATCGTGTTAGATAGGGGTGTCAATATTTGACGCAATCCGAAAATCCAACACAAAAATTCCATGTAAGGGTGGCTCAGGTTCGGGATTTCAACCCGTTTATAAAATCGAGTCAGGTTCGGGTTGACCCGAAAACCTGAAAATTACCCCAATATAAACAGTAGATGAAAACGATGTCTGCTTTCTTGCTATTGTGATTCAACGCAAACTCTTGTTGTCCCACAATCGCAATTCAATACCTCCTGAAGCCAATGTTGTCATATCGTTATCTCACCGTCGGCCTCTCTTCCCATCCGCCTCTCCCTCTTCCGCCACCTAAAGTCATTGGTCTAAAGTCCAAACCCTAGCATTAACCAAACAAGACCCACCTCTCCCTCTCCCTCTTCTGTCGTCTGAAGCCAATGACGCCACATCTCCCTCTCCCTGTGCCAAACGCCGCCACCTCTCCCTACTTCGGGCTAACGACAGATTTATTGGATTTGGTTGAATAAGCGCGCCGACAGACTTATGGTTCGAATTGACCTGAACCCGAAGTGGGTTGAGTTTAGGTTCGAAAAATTGACCCGTTTCCAAAAACTGGTCAGGTCGAATAGTGTTGAGTCAGTTCTAGGACCCGAACCTAGCCCGTGACCCGATTTTGACAACCATGTTGTTATGATAAAAAACGTATGTGTGAAATAGGTCACAATTAAGTTTAGGGTACAAAAACAGGAACATAAGTCAATGTCATTGGAAGGGTGGAGGCTCATGTATTAAATGGGTCATGATGATGTCGTTGAGATGAAAGAGGTTCTTAGTAATTTCATGCACAAGTAGGTCATTCTCTGAGGATGAGGCTCGTATGAGGATGAGCTTCACCTAAAGGGTGAGTTTCAAGCTCTTTGTTTGGAGAAATTATTGTGTACGCAATCCGAACGCATAGTAAGGTTCAGATGCTGCGTATTTACTGCTTATTTTACTTAATATTTTTTTATACATAATTTTTTCTATGAGGTTGAGCTCTTTGCATGCAATGAAGTTTCGAATGTCGGTAGGTTACGAGAGGGTGAAATTATACGAGATCATGAACAATAGAGATTTAAAATTTGTTTAATTCAATCAAATTCTAAGTTTCTCAAAATAGAATCTTAAGTGAGCACAGATAAATAAACAATAAATATAAAAGGAAAACAAATTGAGGTTAAAATTAGTATAATTTCTAAATAATTATATATAATTAATTTTAAATTCTTTTTTTTTTTATTCAAATATTTTTTGCTATTGAATCTATCTGTTTATACTCCATCTTATCATTTTATAGTGGTTATGTAAAAAGGAAGAATTATGCCATATTCCCCAACTAAATCTTTATAAAAGAGTCCTTGAATATAAGAGTTCATTCCTCATTAAAATAATTTTATTCAAAATTTTGATCAATTATGAGCATGATAAATTAAAATTTCCCAAATATTTACTTGGGCCAGTTGATTCATCACTGCAAATGAAACAAATTTTGAAATAAATTTTTATAAATGCATTGAAACAACTTGATTTTATTAATTTTACATTAAATAAAAAAAACATTATTTCAAATATAATCCAATCTCAAGCACTACTACGATCAAAAGCCATCATTCGACAAATCAAGCCGAACACATTTAGTCCATAAAGACATAGCCAAAACACTCTAAGACTGATATGCCAACATGATTGGCCAATGAATAGTATGCCACACCTAAGAGGTGGCATGGTGGTTTCATATTGGATCAAAGGCAACAGTCCGCCTCCAAACGGGCTCAACCCGAACTCAATCTACTTTTGAACATTTGAATCTTAAATCTCTCATTCTTTTTGTTCAACATCAAGCATGATTTTCAAAAAATGAGTTCTAATTGTAGATCTGATTATTAAAAAAATTGGCTCTAAGATCATCATCAACCAAACAGCATACCACCGTCTCTAAGATCATCATCAACCGAACAGCATACCACCGTATGTCGTTCTCCATTCGCTGCATTCGAACTCCAAATCTCACTTCAAAATTCGGTAGGTGAACATTATGACGCAAATATTGACATCGAACTGTTCACCTACATAAAAAAACCCTAGCTTGCGAATTTGCCAAAAAAAAGTGCAGAAAATAGGAGAAAAGCACGCAAAAGAGGATATAGATGGTTACCTTCGTAGGAAGCGCACAAAAGAGGAGATAAATGAAGTTCGATTGGAGATGAATTACGCCATTTTGAAATTTTACTGCATTTTAGAGTGTAAAATGAGTTTTTCGGCTCGAGATGCCCTAAGGCTAAAAAGACCCAAAAAGAAAAAAAGGAAACAACAAGACTCGCCAAGCATGCCCGACCTTCAAGCCATCTCCTCCCAGCACACCTAAGTGTGGCTAATCACTTATAGATAAGTCAACTATAAAAGGTAAGAAACAGTCAATTTAGAAAAAAAAAACCCTAAACCCTAATTCAACAACAATCAAGGCAATACCAAGGTAGGCTTAGCCCTCATGGGCATCAAAGAGTTAGCCATTGATCCAAATTAAGGATGCTCAACCACCCTGACCCAAATAAACTAAGCCAAACAACCTGCACACACAATTATAAAGAAGCATTTTATAACTAAAATATTTCACTGGATCATGTAGTTAGACTCATACACATCAATAACAAGTCAAATATTGTACCTGGTCTCATCAGCTTGATGGTCAGCCAGAGCAGAGACCACACAACACCTAGAAACATCAAGCTTGAAGATCACACAACATTTCCATTCTTTCTCGGTGGCTTACCAGGCCTTTATCACTTCCACTTAATGCGTTTTCATCATAGTTCATACATGCATTGGATCGATGGCCTCGAACTGGGCTAGCCTGTCAAACACCTTGCGCAACAATTTCTAGGAGGTTAAACTTTAGCTTCGTTTGGAACAGCTTTCTTATTGCTTCTTAAAGCAGTTTTTTTGGACAGAATCAAAATTTTTGTACTAGAAAATTTATTTTAAGAAGCAATAAGAAAGCCATCCCAAATGAAGCTCTCATCTCCCGAGACAATATATTCAAGTTAAAGCATCATAGCAACATTGGTGCAAAGACTGAACCTTAACATTAACATAAATAAATATAAAAGTAAGAACAAATTACTTGAAAAAGACAATCAATAAGATATAACAAATAAGACAGCAGCAAAAGATAGAGATAAAGGACTATTTAGTTGGCTTATATGATATTTGATTTGGTGATATATTTAAACAAACTATTCCTAAATGACACTTAGTTCTTCTGTTAATGGAATTGATATATTGGTCAAATCTTCCAACATGTAGATGACAAGAGATTATTTTGTGCGGACACCAGACACAGCTTACCGTCCAGAGGTGAATCAGGTGCAGCCATGTCATCCAGTACCGAGCCGCGGTACCGAGTAGGGAGCGACGTGGTGCATTTTCATTGGACTCTGGACGGCATTCAGCGTGAAGAGCTGGAGAACAAAGGCAAGTTCAGACATGATACAGTTGAAAATATAAAACAAAAAATGCGTACTAATTTTTACTATTCAAAATCTCAAAGAAAAGCACTGAAATAAAAAAAAAGGTCACGTGCTGGCAAACATAAGAATGAGATACGTGGAGATGAGACACTCTGCAACCCGCATGAGCATGTTTTTGGCTTATTCCTTTAGCAAGTAGCAGACAATTATTCAGAAAGGCATTCATAACATTTTGTTGTGTCCCAAACCATCAAGTACTGGAAAATGGTAGTGAATAATCCTATCAACCTTAAGGATAAGTTTGTTTCATTGTAAGTACCCCACATCAATTGGATTTTTTATTTTGTGCGAACACCGGGCAAGAAGAACCGTTC
The DNA here is from genome assembly GCA_022539455.1 of Dendrobium nobile. Lineage (NCBI taxonomy): Eukaryota > Viridiplantae > Streptophyta > Magnoliopsida > Asparagales > Orchidaceae > Dendrobium > Dendrobium nobile. The sequence goes on from CM039718.1 coordinate 52,655,141, forward strand.
GGTTTTGTCTCTGTGAACAGTAAAAGCACAGTCAAAGTGTAGTGATGAACAGTAGTACAGTACTGCTCTTTGACTATGCTTTTACTTTTCATAGAGACAAAACCGAACAGTTCTTCCTTTCCGGTGTCCACACAGAATAATCTCTCCAGCAATTGAATGTCACTTTTGGAAGTGAAGTGAATTCAAGCATTTGTTTGATTGGAATTAGATGAAATTAAGTTCTCATTTTTTTTAAACTCACCTTTCAAAACATAGGAGTAAGTTTAAATCGCAAGGGATAATAACTAGCCTTCAATTTTGTTTATTACATTAATGAACAATTAAATAATATTATATTAATAGGATGATGGGTTCTAGCTTCACTTATGCTTATAATAACAATAAAATAATGAAAAATTAATATTGTTATGTAATAAAAAAATCAGCTTGATCTAACAAATCTTGATGAATATTTAAATTGGAAACATCTTTTTAAAGTCATCCAAACTCTAATTTCAACAAACTTATATTTGAATTGAATGTCTCAAAGAGATGAACTCAATGACAACAAAAATAATTTTATTTGAGTCTAAATGAATCAAGATTAGGCAGTTGAAGCATTATTAAAAACTTAAGGGCATTAATTAGATGACCAGATGATCTCCAAATCTTACATGGTCGAAGTCAAATCGATTTCCCTTGATATTAATTGGATGACCAGACGATCTCCAAGTATTGTTTAGACGAATCCAAAGAGCACAAAATCAAGTGAATCAATATGGGTCCTCCGATGAAATATTCTAAATTTTGGATATATTTACAGGGCATGTCACTCTAAAAAATCTATATATATGGAGCTTAGACTCAACTCCACCGAGCTCTAACCAAGCACCACCGCTTTTCAATCGACATCATTGCCCGACAGCTACGTAATCTCCTCTATCAGACCACCACTTAACCAAAATTGTCAACAATCATCATTAGACTTCAATCTGCGGACCACCATCGCCCGAATACAATCATTCGACTATTGTCGCTTAACTATGGTTCATTGACCACCATTGGTCGACTTCGGACCTCTGACCATAGCAATCCGACTATTATCATCTTACCATTGTCATCTGATTATGATCCTCTGACCACCATCGCCCAACTACAATCATCCAACAATCGTTGTCTGACTACAACCCACTGACCATTGTCGCCCAATTTTGGTCCTCCGCCCTCTGTCCCCCAACTATGATTCTCTTAACACCATCTCTTGACTATGATCCTACAACTAATGCCAACTGACAACAACCCTCTAACCACTATCCCCAGTTATGACCTCTGTTTAAAATTGTGCAATAAGAGGCGCGCCTCTGCGCAATTTGACCCAAAACCGCCTCAAGGCTTACGCAATTCCTTTCCTGGCAGAGGCGTACGCCTCACTTGGACTGAGGCGCGCCTCAGAGGCGCAATTGCGCAATTCTGGCTGAGGTGTACGCCTCAAATATATGCTCAGTACCGCTCAGTACATGCTCGGTACCGCTCAGTATATGCTCGGTATAGCTAGGTATTTGCTCGGTACTGCTAGGTACATGCTCGTACCGCATAGTATATGCTCTGTACAGTTAGGTATTTGTTCGGTACTGCTAGGTACATGCTCGGTACCGCTCAGTACCGTTAGGTACATGCTCGGTACTGCTAAGGAACATGCTCGGTACCACTCGGTATCTTCCCATAAAAATAACTTACGAACATCAAAAACAAATAGAACTTCAAAATTACTCTTACAATAAAATTTTGTTCCGAGGGTGCTGCCCCCGGAAACCCCCGCAGGGGCGCTGCCCCTTGACCCCACGACCTGACCGGGCAGGTCGAACTCCGCCAGGGGGCAGTGCCCCCTTGGACCCCCGGCAGTCCGGCATATTGTTCTATTCATCATCTTTAGTAATAGTTGTTAGTGTTAGTCTACTTCTTCATGAGTGCATGCTTTGATTGGAAGACATTGGACTCTATAGGAGAGGAGAAAGGGGTGAGAAGATTCCCTTGAAGACCCATTTAGTGATGGGTCATGATTGGATTATATATGTTCTTTCTTAATTATACTTTGGGAGTTTTGATAGACTAATATTTTGTGGTTTTGTACTTTAGGACATGATTTTATTGCATTTATTTTCTTACTTTCCCCTAATTTTAATTGTCATTTAGATGTTTTTATTGTATGATAGAATCTTACTATTTTTTACTTGCTAAAACCCTTAAATTCTAATTTACGCAATTCTTCGTCGATGAGGCTTACGCCTCACACCGCCTCGAGGCTTATGCCTCGCCTCACGAACGAAAAACACCTCGAGGCTTATTTACGCAATTTTAAACCTTGGTTATGACCCTCCGACCATCGTCAATCAACCACGGTCCTTCATCCCCCATTTTTTTATTACTATCCTCCACCCATCATCACTCAGTTATGATCCTCCGCCCACTATCAGCTGGCTACAATTCTTCGCCCATTGTTGCCTCGACTATAGTACTCCACCTATCACCACCTAACTTTGATCCTCTGACCACTATTGCCCAATTACAACCCTCCAACTATGCCTACACTCGTTGATTTTGCCACCCGTCATCACCTACAACATAAACACATGTCATTACCTATAAGAATGATGCACATCATCAAACTCAAGTCTAACTTCCGAATTCAACACCAAGATTTATAGTGAACGTCATGATCTCTAATTTTCTCTCCTTGAAAGAGAATGACCATACAGACGATACGACCCTAGTAGAGCTCTACTTCCTCTAATCCCTCCCAATTATAAAAGATAATCCGGTTAACACAAAACGAGTTGTTACAAGAACGCTATGGATGACGACACTTTAAATGTTGATCAAATCTATAGTATTTGCAAAGTCTGTGGTCGCAACAGAGGCAGTTGTTGTCATAGACAGTAATTCTTGTATCTTATTTCGAAATCAAGTGCCGATTATTATGTCAGAATGTAGTAATATCTATTTTATTTTTATCCAGATTAATTAAAAGCAAGAAGGCATGTCTCATGAACAAACATTTAATATCTTTGCAGCTTTATTTGCAAAAGAAGTTTTGTGACAATGCAAACTGCAACATAGCTCTTAATCTAAGTTGAAAATAGGCATTACAATAAATTAAGAGAGAGAGCACCAAGTTAATTGCTTAGATAACTAGAAGTCCTTAAAAAAATTCCATAATAATAAGATAAATAAATTCAAGAATCAAGGGAACTTGACAAAAATCTAAACATTATATTCCACAAACAATATTATTTAGATCTAGCGTTGTCTCTCTTTAACAATATATGCAAACGAGCTTACAATTGGATTTGTGTGAGATAGCTTGAGAGAGATTGGAGTGAAGTCCCTTGGAGAGGGAATCGGATCACCCACCAACCCTGGAAGTGTCCGGGTTAGTGGTTCTTTCTTCTCTATCTTCTTTTCCCCTCTTCCCTTCATCTATTAGTCGCTGGCCTTGGATCTTCCCCACACCCCTTAGCCAACGACCATCCTAGTCCTCCACCCCACCCGTCGGCTAGGCCCAACTCCCACCACCATCCACGGCCAAGCCTCCATACCGCCGGCCCCTCCCCTTGGTTTCCCTCCCTATTCCCTTGCCATTAAACTCTTGCTAAATTAGCTTTCATAATTTAGGTAATGCAATTAAAGAGCAAATTCAAATCTATTTGAATTTGAAATTATTACCTAAATTAGAAATCCTATTTTTGGAAACTTTCCAAATCATAACCTTTTTTAATTTTAAATTAATTTGCGATGAAATCTTTCATTCCAAATTTAATTTATTAAATTAAGAAAGCATTGATTGCCTCCTTAAATCCCACCTCCCTCTTCTTATTGCCGCCGGCCCCTATTGGATCCGATTGGGATTTATTTCCAAAATCCAAGTTGCTCTCTTGGAAATAATTCAAACCTCCTCTCCCTCTCTCTTGGCCGAAATTCCCATACCCCCACCTTTTTAATTTCTTTCCAAAAGATAGTCGCTCTTATTGGAATTAAATTAAACCCTTCTCCCTCTCTCTTGCCCGCGGCCCCTCTCTCTCTTCTCCTTCATTAATTCATTTCAATCAAGGGGATTAAATAAGGAGATGTTTGATTTAAATTCCCTCCACAAAATCTGAACCAAAACTCTTCCCTTAGCCTCCTTCATTGGCCCGCCACCCCTCCCTTCTCCTCCACTTCAACTCTCGAGAGAAACTTCTCTCTCTAGTGAAGTCTTCAAGGAAAGCAACAATGATCTACGTCCACACATTAACCTTTCGATTCAACCCAAAAGCCCGACTCCAATCCGATTCAACCCAAATTCAACACTTGAGTGGTTTAATACTTGATGCGTTTTCATCATACTTAATTCATGCATGCATTGGAAGTCAATTATATAGTAACAACGCTAATGTCATTCATTCATTCACAACAAAGAAATGAAGTTTATGAAGTCATTCACACATCAAGCGGAAAAAGTCATATAACTGCTCGTCAATCACATTGAAGGTCTGTCTCATCTGGCTCAACAAAGCACTCAAAAAATAGTTGTCACTTTAAGGTCACCCTATCCTAAATAGGAAGAGAGGATAAGGCTTTCGGCAAGTACTAATTGCCACTTGCCATCATCAGGGTCACGAGGATGTTGTGGAGGAATCCCTGATAACTAGAGGAAACATGGCATTCTCCGATAGAGCCTGCACTAATATGCTTGGCGGAAGGGGGCAATGAAGATTCTTTGCAACTCTGGAAAAGCAAAAGGTGTCCAAAAAATCTGATCAGGTTCACTAAGGCTTCATTTGGGATGGTTTTCTTACTGCTTCTTAAAGCAATTTTTTATTTAAAAATTTTTATTTTATTATTAAAAAACTACTTTAAGAATCAATAAGAAAGCCATCTCAAATGAAACCTAAAGCTTCTATGTTGCTCTGAAAGTAGCACAACAAATCTGGTTAGTTCTAACTTGGCATGTTGGAAAATCTGGTCAAGGCTCTAAGTGACCATATCTATTGGATCGATGGCCTAAAACTGGGCTAGCCTGTCAAACGCCTTGCGCAACAATTTCTAGTTGGTTAAACTTCAGTTTTGTTTGGGACAGCTTTTTTATTGCTTCTTAAAGCAGCTTTCTAATATAAAATCAAAATTTTTGTACAAGAAATTTTACTTTAAAAAGCAGTAAGAAAGTCATCCCAAATGAAACCTTCATCTCCCAAGACAATATATTCAAGTTAAAGCATCATAGCAACATTGGTGCAAAGACAAAACCTTAACATTAACATATAAATATAAAAGTAAGAACAAATTACTTGAAAAAGACAATCAATCAATAAGATATAACAAATAAAACAGCAGCAAAAGATAGAGATAAAGGACTATTTAGTTGGCATATATGATATTTGATTTGGTGATATATTTAAACAAAATATTCATAAATGACACTTAGTTCTTCTGTTAATGGAATTGATATATTGGTCAAATATTCCAACATGTAGATGAAGAGAGATTATTTTGTGCGGACACCGGATGCAGCTTACTGTCCAGAGGCGAATCAGATGCAGTCATGTCATACAGTATCGAGCTCGGTACCGAGCAGTACCGAGCTCAAAACCGAGCCGCAATACCAAATAGAGGGTGACGTGGCACATTTTTATTGGGCTCTAGACGGTGTTCGGTGTGAAGAGCTGGAGAACAAAGGCTAGTTCAGACATGATACAATTGAAAATACAAAAAAAAAAAAATGTGTACTAATTTCTACTATTCAAAATCTCAAAGACTAGCAATAAAATAAAAAAGGTCACGAGCTGGAAAACATAAGAATGAGATATGCGCAGATGAGACACTCTGCAACCTGCATGAGCATGTTTTTGGCTGGTTCCTTTAGCAAGCAGCAGACAATTATTCAGAAAGGCATTCATAACATTTTGTTGTGTCCCAAACCATCAGGTACTGGAAAATGGTAGTGCATAAATCCTATCAACATTAAGGATCAGTTTGTTTCATTGTAATTAGTACCCCACATTAATTGGATTTTTTATTTTGTGCGAACACCGGACGGGAAGAACCGTCCGGTTTTGTCTCTGTGAATAGTAAAAGCACAGTCAAAATGTAGTGATGAACAGTACTGCTCTTTAACTGCGCTTTTACTATTCACAGAGATAAAACCGGGCAGTTCTTCCCGTTCGGTGTCCGCACAGAATAATCTCTCCAACAATTGAATGTCACTTTTAGAAGTAAAGTGAATTCAAGCATTTGTTTGATTGGAATTAGATGAAATTAAGTTCTCATTTTTTTAAACTCACCTTTCAAAACATAGGAGTAAGTTTAAATAACAAGGGATAATAACTAGCCTTCAATTTTGTTTATTACATTAATGAAAAAATAAATAATATTATATTAATAAGATGATGGGTTCTAGTTTCACTTACGCTTATAATAACAATAAAATAATGAAAAATTAATATTGATATGATAAAAAATCTGCTTGATCTAAAGAATCTTGATGAATATTTAAATTGGAAACATCTTTTTAGGGCCATCTAGTCTCTAATTTCAACAAATTTATATTTGAATTGAATGTCTCAAAGATATGAACTCACCGACAACAAAAATAATTTTATTCGAGTCTAAATGAATCAAGAATAAGCCGTTTAAGCATAATTAAAACTTAAGGGCATTAATTGGATGACCAGACGATCTCCAAATCTTACATGGTTGAAGTCAAATCGACTGTTTAGACGAATCCAAAGAGCCCAAAATCAAGGGAATCAATATGAGTCCTCCGATGAAATATTATAAATTTTGACTACATTTATGAGACATGTCATTCTAAAAAAATCTATATTTATGGAGCTTAGACTCAACTCCACCGATGCTCTACCCAAGCACCATCGCTTTCAATCGCCATCATTGCCAGACAGCCATAATCACCGCTAAGAGACCACCACTTGACCAAAATTGTCAATAGTCATCATTAGACTTCAATCCGCAGACCACCATCGCCCAAATACAATCATTCGACCACTTTCGCTTAACTATGGTTCATTGACCACCATTGCCTGACTTCGGACCTCCGACCATAGCAGTCCGACTACTATCAACTGACTATTGTCGTCTGATTATGATCCTCTGACCACCATCGCCCAACTACAGTCATCCAACCATTGTTATCTAACTACAATCCACTGACCATTGTCGCCCAATTTTGGTCCTCCGCCCACTGTCCCCCAGCTACGATCCTCTTAACACCATCTCTTGACTATGATCCTACAACTAATGCCAACTAATAACAACCCTCTAACCACTATCACCCCGTTATGACCCTCCAGCTATCGTCAATCGGCTACGGTCCTTCATCCTCCATCTTTTGACTACTATCCTCCGCCCATCATCACTCAGTTATGATCCTCCACCCACTATTATCTGGCTACAATTATTCTCCCACTGTTGCCTCGACTATAGTACTCCACCTATCATCATCTGACTTTGATCCTCCGACCACTATTGCCCAATTACAACCCTTCAATTATGCCTACACTCACTGATTTTGTCGTCCGTCATCACCTACAACATAAACCCATGCCATTATCTATAAGAATGATGCACATCGTCAAACTCAAGTCTAACTTCCGACTTCAACACCAAGATTTATAGCGAACGTCATGATCTCTAATTTTCTCTCCTTGAAAGAGAATGAACAAACAAACGATATAACCCAAGTAGAGGTCTACTTCCTCTATTCCCTCCCAATTATAAAAGGCAATCATGTTGGCCCAAAACGAGTTATTACAAGAACACTATGGATGAAGGCACTTTCAATATTGGTCGAATCTATAGTATGTGCAAAGTTCGTGGTCATAACAGAGGCAGTTGTCGTCGTAGATAGTGATTCTTGTATCTTATTTTGAAATTAAGTGTCGAATATTATGTTGGTACGTAAAATTTGTATATATTATCTTTTTATCCATATTAATTAAAAAAAAAAGCAAGAAGGCATGTCTCATGAACAAACATTTAAAATATGTGCAGCTTTATTTTGCAAAAGAAGTTTTGTGACAATATAAACTGCTACATAGCTCTTAATCCAAGTTGGAAATAGGCATTACAATAAATTAAGAGAACACCACGTTAATTATGTAGATAACTAGAAGAAGTCCTTACAAAAATTCCATAATAATAAGATAAATTCTAGAATAAGGGGAACTTGACAAAAATCTAAACATTATATTGAACAAACTAAAGGGGAGAACAATATTATTTAGCTCTAGCATTGTCTCTCTTTAAGCAATATATGCAAACGAGCTTACAGTTGGGTTTGTGTGAGGCAACACTCGACATAATATTCAAACCCTAGTTGAAACTCCCATCAGTCCTACGCATTTAAGAACTTGCGTATCTTACCTAACAGTAAAAGTTTATTCATAAGCTTCTTGTAAATATTTAAAATAAATGCATCCTTAGTCGAATCTCATGGATGATACAGAATAAGATGATCAACATCAACTTTTTGTCTGTCAAACTCATTAACTTGAACTCCGCTCTCAATTTCTCACACCGGAGTACATGATACTGTTAGACCGGTCCTCTTTGGACCGGCTCGGTTCGTCTACAAGCAACGAGAACGAGCGGAAACAAAGGAGAAGCCGACGGAAGATTGAGGAGAATTTTGGGTGGTGTCCGCTTGTTTTTGAATTTGTATCTTAGAGCCAAAAGGTGTGGGAGCAAGGGAAATTAGGTCCTTTTATGTTATTTTTGAATTGTATGCATTAAGTAGGGAGAAAAGAAGAGATTAAGGTTATGGGAGATTTGCTTTGAGTTTTCTTGTTCTTCTTTGGTGGCTAGGGCTCTAGATCGAATTCTAGAGATTGGGAGAGTGCAATCCTCCTCTCGAATCGAGGATCCTTGTATCTTTGCTATTTTCCTTGCATCTATTAGTAAAATACAAGTCTTTTTCTCCAAATTTCTCTCAGTTTTACTCATTTTTTCCACTGTTTTTTACTGTTTTCCTGCTCTGAACAGCAGTTTCTCTTTGATCTTTGCCTTTAAATTGGTTAGGAAATACTCCTATCAAATTGGTATCAGAGCAAGTCTTGAGACAAATCATGGGCTGTTTTTGTCTGATTTCAGAGGCTAAAATTGCACCGGCGAAGGAGAAAATTGCTGAAATTTTTTTTCAAAACCTGAGATCTTCTCATATTTTGCAAGCCGTAGGAAATGGCGGCTAAGAAGGTGGATGCTTTGGAGGAGAGAATTGAATGAGAAATAAATCAAATCAAGGAGACCGTGGAGGAACGAATGTCTTCCATGGAGGGGCAAGTGGCCGATCTACTGGATATGATGAAGAAGATGTTGGAGTTTCAACCCAATCGGCGGCGTCTGATGCAAAAGGGCCAGCGGCGAAGAACACCAACTCTGAAATCAATCGGGAGGAAGAGGAGGTGGAAATCATGGAAAGGAGTAGGGGAAGGTGACACCGGCCAGGTAGGGGGCTCGACGAATCCACGTCGACAATCCGGTGACGGTCGCCGGACACCGCTCCAAGAACTTCTTGGAGGAAGATCCACCACCTAAGAATCACTCTTAGGATACAGGAAACACATGAGACTAAACTCACATCATATTCATATCTCCAAATCTCCCTTTATTACAAGACCTTGGCTACCTATTTATAGCCAAAAGGGAAGCATCATACTAGGCTACACAAAAATAGAGCTACACCAATCACTAACAAGAAAATACAATTTATTTAAAGGGACGCTCCTGCGTCATTCTACCGGGGTAGGAGGAAACTTTGAGCTCGTAGAAAGAGATCCGGTTGGCCATCATAAGGAGGTGGGTTTGGTTGGCTAAACCAGTCTGGATAAATCCAACCAGTGTCAGCACCACTGCAGAAACTATACTGGACTCTAGAACAAGTCTCTTCACCGCTACCCAATTGTGGATGCCTACGACTTGCCTGTAAGGATGTAACATTGCAAAACTCACATTGCCATGGACCAACGGGGTTTTTAGGACTACAATAGCAATCCAATTGAACAACACTCTTGCAGCATATCCAATCGTTTAAGTCGCCTTCAGGCTTATCTCCACCTTGATAACATAGTTTACTTGGAACATTCCTCTTATCAGTGATGGCAAGCACATCTATTGCCTTAACAGGAGGAATGTGCATGCATAACTCCGGCGGGGCATCCATCTTGCTTTGGGCATCGTCATGCGTGGGTTGATCAAGATCAAGAACTCCCTAATATGTCATCGTCGTACACATCATACACTGGCTCATCATAAACAAGTAAAGACAACGATTTCGGCAACGAATCTTCAAATTCTTTGAAGTTGAACTCGATCGAGGGCCGGGTGGAAGAGATCTGATCATCTGAAATGCCCTCGTCTTCGTCGTCGGGTTGTAAGGATCTTCGTTCATTAATCTTTGACAATCTAAATTTGAGTCGAGCAATTTCTTGTAGAAGATCTTCGATTTCTTCTTCTCGACATGGTGGCTGTCGAATCCGACGAGACCACATCTTGCTCTGTTGTGCAAATCCACAAGGTTCTGGAAAGGGTGAACATACAAAAACAAATCTTAATTTTCAGAAATGATGCCTGCCAGTCACCGTCTAACAGGCTGAAAAGTTTTTGTCTCTGGCGGTCCCGTTCGGATCCCAGACGCACTCCACCAAGAACTTCTGCTCACAGATGATCCTCTCCAGACCAGATCAGCGGCTCAACCGCCTCAGGCTTCTCCTGCCTCCGGTAACAAAGAAGTGGTCGACTGTTGTGACGCAGGTATCCGGTGGCTGTAGATGAAGGATCCGGCAGAAGAATTCTTGTTCTGGCAGAAGAATTCTTGTCACTTCTTCTTTTTTTTTTTTTTAACTGCAGCTAACGGCACCTGAATGAGCCGGGGTAAGAAGAAGAATGAAAGACTTGAAGATCTGCTAAGGAGAAATCAGCCAACTCTTGGATTTTTTTTTTTAAACAAATGAAAGACTTGAGTGCGAGTGCGAGTGGAGATCGTTGTTTGGAGCGTGAGGGGAATGGGCTGCGAGAAAATGACTCCGACGACAGATGTGACGCACCGACGGACAAGAACGCCAGCAACTTGCCGGCTCTGATACCAAATGACACAAAACCGGAGGGGGCTCGACGAATCCACGTCGACGATCCGGTGGCAGTCGCCGGATAACTCCAAGAACTTCTCGGAGGAGAGGGATCACCACCTGAAATCCTTCAGGATACACAATGACGCAAGAGCGTCCCTTTAAATAAATTGTATTTTCTTGTTAGTGATTGGTGTAGCTCTATTTTTGTGTAGCCTAGTATGATGCTTCCCTTTTGGCTATAAATAGGTAGCCAAGGTCTTGTAATAAAGGGAGATTTGGAGATATGAATATGATGTGAGTTTAGTCTCATGTGTTTCCTGTATCCTAAGAGTGATTCTTAGGTGGTGGATCTTCCTCCAAGAAGTTCTTGGAGCGGTGTCCGGCGACCGTCACCGGATTGTCGACGTGGATTCGTCGAGCCCCCTACCTGGCCGGTGTCAGAAGGCCTCATTTGGAGCCTTTCCAGAGGGACGAGAGAGGAGGAAGATATGGGGAAAGGCAAGGCTACGAAGGCGTGGAACCAAGAGATGCTGGTTGGGAGCATCAGAAGGGTTATCATGGGCGCGGGGAAGCTGTGTTTGAAGATCAGAGAGGGGATTTTGAAGGGGGATTGGGACAGGGCAGAGCAAGGGAAGATCGGGAGACATGGGGGGGTCCAAGCACATGGGAGAGGGGAAACTATGGAGGTTTAAGGGGGAATGGCGGGGATTGGAAGGTGAGAAAATTGAAAATGCCCATATTTTAGGGGGAGGATGCCTATGGGTGGATCTACAAAGTGGAGAGGTAATTTGCTGTTAACGGCTTGACGGAGGAGGAGAAATTATCGGCAGCGGGCTTGTGTCTGGAAGGAAAGGCACTCTCCTGGTACCAGTGGAGAGATCAGAGGAGACCTATTCCGAGCTGGGGAGAATTTAAGGATCGTTTGTTATAGCGTTTCCAAACCGACCGGGGAGGAGACTTCTATGAGCAGTTATCTGCCCTAATACAGGAGGGGTCTGTGGCGGACTACCGAGATAGGTTTGAGCATCTGGCCAGCCGGGTAGAGCGCTTGTCCGAGACGGTGCTGGAGGGAAATTTTATGAAGGGGTTAAAGGCCAAGGTGCGAGCAGCGGTGAAGGTCCTGATGCCCAGGGACTTAGGGGAGGCCATGAAGCTTGCATAGTTGGTCGAAAAGCAAAAGAACCTGGAGAAGGGAGCGAGGAGTAGTAGTAGCTCAGGAGGCACTTACAGGTGGACGATTACCCACCTAGCCCCCAAGGAGCGTCCCCAAGAGGGATGAAAGAAGTTTCAAAGGAAAAAGCAACTGGAGGAGGAAATGGGGGACAGTTCAAGAGGCTCACTGACAAAGAAATGCAAGAGAAGAGAACAAAAGGGCTGTGTTTCCAATGTGATGAAAAATACATGTCAGGGCATAAGTGCAAGGATCGAACTCTTCAAGTTCTCCTCGTTTGTGAAGACGAGGAAGACGAAGAGGGTGGGGGAAGCGATTCAGAGGTGGAGGAGGAAAAGATGCATCTGGATGTGGCAGAAGTCTCTCTCAACTCTGTAGTGGGATTCACTCCGAGTCGCATTATGAAGGTGAAGGAAGAGATAGCTGACCGTGGAGTCGTGGTGTTGATTGATAGTGGGGCAACCCACAATTTCATTTCCACCTAGATTGTGGAGCTGCTGGAAATGAAGTTAATAGATATTGGAGACTATGAGGTGATGATGGGCACGGGGAAGGTAGAAATGGGAAGAGGAGTCTGTAGAGGAGTGGTGCCGAAGATCCAAGGCATACAAGTGAAGGAAGACTTCCTTCCCCTGGAATTGGGGAGTACGGATGTCATCCTAGGGATGAAGTGGTTGCAGACATTGGGGGAAACCAAAATCAATTAGGGCACTCAGCGGATGGAGTTGGTGAAGGGTGGAAGGAAGATGGAGATTCAAGGGGATGCAGGGTTGACCAAGGCAGGGGTTTCTCTGAAATCCCTAATCAAGACAATTCAGGAGGCGGGAGAAGGCTACTGGGTGGAATTACACAGATTAGAGGGAGTAAGTGTGGAGGAAGGGGGAGACATACCCCTCTCTGTGCAACCTCTGATCCAGGAGTTCGAGGAGGTTTTTCAACCTCCTCTAGGGTTACCACCACCTAAGGAGCAGGAGCACGCCATCACATTAAGAGAGGGAGTGTCACCAATCAGCATGCGACCTTACCGTTACCCTCAGTTTCAGAAGGATGAAATAGAAAAATTGATCAGAGAAATGCTGGAAGCAGGGATCATCAGGCCCAGCACTAACCCGTTCTCTAGTCCTATTCTATTGATGAAGAAGAAGGATGGCAGCTGGCAGTTTTGTGTAGACTACCGCGCACTCAACAAAGAAACTGTACCTGATAAGTTTCCCATACCAGTGATTGACGAGTTGTTAGATGAATTGAGTGGAACAGTGATTTTCAGCAAGATTGACCTGAAATCAGGATATCATCATATTCGAATGAGGAAAGAAGATGTGCCCAAGCCCGCCTTTAAGAACTCATGAGGGCCACTATGAGTTTCTAGTGATGCCCTTTGGCCTCACCAATGCCCCAGCCACGTTCCAGGCACTCATGAATAAGATCTTCAAATAGTATCTCAGGCGATTTGTTTTGGTATTCTTCGATGACATCTTAGTGTATAGCAGAACAGAGGAAGAGCACTGGGGGCATTTGAAGAAGGTGTTAGAGGTTCTCCAGGAGCACCAGCTGAGGGCTAACTTGAAGAAGTGCTGCTTTGCACAAACCAGTGTGGAGTACTTGGGTCATGTGGTATCCAAGGAAGGGGTAGCAGCAGATCAGTCCAAGATTGAGGCCATACTTAAGTGGCCACTGCCCAAAAACCTAAAGGAGCTGAGGGGATTCATAGGGCTTACAGGGTACTACAGAAGATTTGTGAAGGAATACAGCACTATAGCTTGGCCACTCACTGAGCAGTTGAAGAAAGATGGATTCTTATGGGGGGAGGCAGCTACGACAGCATTTGAGCAGTTGAAGAAAGCTATGACCATAGTTCCAGTCTTAGCTTTAACGAATTTTACTCAGGCTTTTATAGTAGAGACAGATGCATCGGGATACGGGCTAAGAGCGGTGTTGATGCAGAGTCACAAGCTCATTGCATATTTCAGCCAGGTGTTGACTGCCAGAGCCCGGCTGAAATCTGTCTATGAGAGGGAGTTGATGGCAATTGTTTTGGCCATCCAAAAGTGGCGTCCCTACTTACTCGGAAGACATTTTATCGTCAGAACCAACCAACGGAGTCTGAAATATTTGTTGGAGCAGCGCATGGTGACAGAGGAGCATCAGAGGTGGCTATCCAAACTGCTCGGGTATGATTTTGAGATTCAGTATAGGCCAGGGGTAGAAAATAAGACAGCAAATGCCTTGTCCAGGTGCATGGGGGAGCTGCATACAGTGGCTGTATCAGTCCCAATGATGCTAGATTGGGAAGCCATAAAGGAGGAGAGTGCTAAAGACGAGGAATTAAGCAAGATCAGAGCAGACTTAGTGAAGGAAGAGGGAGGCCATCCAGGGTACTCGTTGGAGGGGGAGAGATTGTTGTATCAGGGAAGGTTTGTGTTGCCTAGAACGTCAGTACACATCCCACAATTGCTCCAGGAGTTCCATGGAACTGCAGTGGGAGGTCATTCAGGAGTGTTAAAGACCTATAGGAGACTAGCAGCAGAGCTGTACTGGAAAAGTATGCACAGAGATGTGGAAGAGATGGTATCCAGGTGCGAGATTTGCCAAAGAAATAAGTATCTAGCTATGTCACCAGGGGGGTTATTACTAGGACGAGTCTGGGAGGAGATATCTATGGATTTCATTGATGGCCTACCCTGCTCTAAGGGATTCACTGTGATTTTGGTGGTAGTGGATAGATTGAGCAAATATGCTCACTTTATTCCTCTACGCCATCCATACACCGCGGTGACAGTAGCGTCAGTCTTCATCAGGGAGATAGTCAGACTACACGGAGTGCCAGAGGCGATAGTATCAGACAGCGATAAAATGTTCCTCAGCCATTTCTGGAAAGAATTGTTCAGACTGCAGGGGACGGTGCTGAAGAGGAGTACGGCTTACCACCCACAGACGGATGGCAAAACAGAAGTAGTCAATAGGAGCTTGGAAACTTATCTGAGATGCTTCGCATTAGAAACACCCAAGCTATGGGCTAAATAGCTATCATGGGCCGAGTACTGGTACAACACCTCTTTTCATTCAGCCTCTCAGATGACCCCATTTAAGGTGTTGTACGGAAGGGATCCGCCCCACTTGGTACATTTTGGGAGTAGCAGCACACCCGTGTCTTCAGTAGAGGAGTATTTGGAGGAGAGGGATAAGACACTGGAAAAGTTAAAAAGACATCTGTTAAGGGCTCAACAGATTATGAAGAAACAAGCTGATGGGCATCGGAAGGATATTCAGTTTGAGGTGGGCGAGAAGGTATTTTTGAAACTCCGCCCATATCAACAGAAAACGGTCGCCAACCGGAGAAATGAGAAGCTTGCTCCACGGTACTTTGGGCCTTATGAAGTGTTGGCGAAAATTGGAGCCGTGGCATATCGTTTGCATCTACCACCTACGGCGACGATCCATCCTGTTTTCCATGTATCCCAGCTGAGGAGAGCCATTGGGGATTATGCTACCAGTACGGAGTTACCAGGGACATTAACTGAAGAGATGGAGATGATACTAGAACCTTTGGAGCTCATGGAGGTTCGTCAGAAAGCAGATGGAGCCACAGAAGTCCTGATCAAATGGAAGAACCTCCCTGACTACGAGGCCACGTGGGAGCCATACGAGCGGATGAAGCGACAGTTTCCTGACTTCCACCTTGAGGACAAGGTGGTTCTTTGGGAGGGCGGTAATGTTAGACCGGTCCTCTTTGAACCGGTCCAGCCTGCCCAATCCATTGGGCCAGCTCGGTTCGTCTACAGGCGACGGGAACGGGCGGAAACCGAGGGGAAGCCGGCGGAAGATTGAGGAGAATTTTGGGTGGGGTCCACTTGTTTTTGAATTTGTATCTTGGAGCCAAAAGGTGTGGGAGCAAAGGCAATTAGGTCCTTTTATGTTATTTTTGAATTGTATGCATTAAGTAGGGAGAAAAGAAGAGATAAGGGTTATGGGAGATTTGCTTTGAGTTTTCTTGTTCTTCTTTGGTGGCTAGGGCTCTAGATCGAATTCTAGAGATTGGGAGAGTGCGATCCTCCTCTCGAATCGAGGATCCTTATATCTTTGCTATTTTCCTTGCATCTATTAGTAAAATACAAGTCTTTTTCTCCAAATTTCTCTCAGTTTTACTCATTTTTTCCACTGTTTTTACTGTTTTCCTGCTCTGGACAGCAGTTTCTCTTTGATCTTTGCCTTTAAATTGGTTAGGAAATACTTGAACTCAAGTATTTCCTATCAGATACCTCATTTGAAGAAAGTGGAGTTCGGCAAGGTATTGTATTTCTTTACAGGCGTTCTTGAGGCCTTTATACAGGAGATCCAGTGATATAACCAGTAAATGCTTAAAGAAATAGTTATTGATTCGTAGAAGTTAGTTATAAAGTAACCCAATAGTAAGTGGATACCAAAACCATTTGGATTCCCAATTTTTACCACATACGCCTTAGTAATTGAATGGACATTATTGCTATGCAGCTATAACAATGTGACAGGTGTATGGCTTTGGCTGTTAAAGATACCAACATAGTCATTGGCTGGACAGCAATGCTTAACCAATTACCTCAGCATGGATGACTACATAGGCAATGTAAACTATTAACTACTACATAATTTAAATTTTCCTACATTCTGAAAAAAAAAAAAACGAAATTCAAGTTCTTATATCCAGCTCATTGTAACAAAAATAGTAAAAATTTGTTATCAAATTTATTACAAACAAAATAAATGTAAATGGAATTTAATATTAATTTTTATAAGCACCTTGAACTCATTTTTAAACTTGCTTTCAAAACATGAATAATATGTCAAGGCATCCTAAAGTCATTTTAGCTGTCTAACTCTTTTGGTAATTACTTATTATTTTTTAATCATTCATTCAAGTAATTTTGTTTCTCTTCATCGATTGAATGAATGAGTATGTGCTCCAATTTCTCTTACAACAAGAGGATGATGAACTTGACCAAGAAGTTTTATGGAGATTGTTTGAAGTAGTGGTGCTGAAACTCCATGAATCAACCACCATATCTTTGGATACATCCTCCATTTATCAACCAAAGATTCTTGATCACCAAAATCCTTTAAATATCCAAAGAAATTTACAAGTTCTATATTAATCATTCTTCTCTCCTCCTTATTCGGGAAATAATGTTTCAAATTCGATTAGTAAAAGTCAAAATATAATCGATATCATCCCACCATAAATCATCTAAGATCTTTTCTTTTACATATCTTGCATTCCCAATGTCATCATGCTGATAGCACGACCACTTCTCATTGATCACCATCGATTGAAGAGCATTTTTGATCTGTTTGAATCTCCTCAACATAACTATAACATAGGCAAAATGAGTTTTAGCCACAACTAACATTCTCAAATTTGATAAAACATTAAAAATGGACAGTCTCATAGAATGGTTCATGTTAAAGTCACATGCCATCACTGTTATCCAATGACATTCATTATAAATTATTTTATTTGCCTCAGTATTTTTAGCTATATGAATATTTTTCAGAACAAGATTTAAAGTGTGCACAACACATGGAGTCCAAAAGATGTGGGGATATATTTGCTCCACCAATAGTCATGCAGCTCTACATACCAGTGCATTATTAATGATAACCTTAACATCATTTGATGGCCCAATCATCACTATTACCTCTTTAACTAAATTGGAAATGAAAATTTTATCTTTGTATTGTTTTTCACAATTCACTTTAATGAATATTGGATAATTCTCTGTAATAGCAATGAAATCGATGAGTAGTCTTCTTTTAAGGATTAGTTCAACCATCATACATTAAACTAACACATTTTTATTTCCTCACTACTTTTGTAGGTTCAAGTAATGTCTCAATATTTGCTCTCTCTCATTCTCCAATAATTTTAATCTTATTGCATTGTATTCAGGTGACACATAATCTACAAGGTTGTTATTGCATATATACATTATTATAATAAGGATTTTTTTGCAAGGTTAAAAGGAAATCCCGCAAAAAAAACATCCTTGTGATTTCACCATCAAGTTGCTCTCACATCTGCATATTAAATGTTTTCCTCTAAAGAACTGGTAGCAACATCTTTTCTTCTCTTAGATTTATATCCCTCACTCCTAAATGAACCAATATTAACATTAGCAGCAAGATGATCAAAACGGAGGAGGAATCAGTGTAGAATGAACTATGAGTAGAGGGCAAATGTATCGTTTTAGGTGATGTCATTTTGATCATTGATTCAGCTTCATCAACTTGCCTGTGCAACTCATTGAAATGTGAAGTAATAATCTTATGGCACATTTTAATTTCACGGCCAACAATACTGAGTAAATGTGCTTTCACCCTAGAATATGATCCTTTGTAGGTGACATCATAATAATTGCATTTGAATGACACGTTTCCTCCACCTTCAAAATTTTTCCTAACCTTGCAACATGATTCCATAAGGGCTTATTGGCTTCTATAGAAGACTTTATTGAACCTTCACCACTCCCAGTTCCACCAGCACTAGAGCTCATTTTATTTTTTAAAAAATTGATGGAATGGAAGAAATAAAGTCTTAGCAAATTGGATGACATTGTGTGAGATTTAAAGTTTAACCCAATTGAGAACAAGCATTCCCGATAATCATATAAAACATAAGCATTAGGCAATCAAATGCAAACAATTATGTTGACCTTAAACTTAGCTTCAAGCCAGATATAAGCCCATGATGAAGCCTACATTATTCTAACTTATATAGATGCAAGAGGATATTGAAAAAAATTAAAAGATAAGTAAAAATATGAAAAGATTAATACTACAACATTCAAATATACACTTTTACTCAGACTAAAACATAAGCATTAGACTTGAAGGTAAACCAAATCATAAACAGACCTATAGCGTGATCCAAATCATATGTAATCTATCTCATTGAATCGATAATGTTCAGATAATTGAATAAGACATGAAAGGGGTTGAGTTTTACGGAATTTTAATTTCAAGAAATCATTAATTTATACACAAAAAATCCCAAACATTGGGGACTACAAGAAATTTCAGCAAATCCAAAAAAAATTGAAATCAAAAGTATAGCAACAGCACCCTGCTATGAATTTGAACCTGATTTTATTCACACACATTATACTAATAACTGTGTCGGGTATTTGCATGAAATTAGTAAAGCAAAATTGTTTGGATGAAATTAGCATCAAGAAAATAATAAAGCAAAATGAGTATTTGCATAAAATTAGCATTAAGAAAAAAAATTCTTATGCAAGATTATACTAATAGGTCTCTCCACTACCATCGACAGAGCAGACACAAGCGTCGGAACTTTCGATGCCCTCGGTGCCTACGGAAATGGCGAAGACAAACGAGTCATATGCTTGTTCGGAAATGAAGATAAGGACGAGAGAACAACTTCAATCGGACGTGCCAGGCTTCAAATCGAGCAGTCGTCTGCTCGGCTGGCCTCGCCTCATCGTAGAATGGGAGAAGAGTCGAAAATGAACGAATGATGAAGACAAACTGATGAAGACGAGGAAATGGGGATATACCATGCTTCAATCAAACAGACGCTCACTCGGTTGGCTCGCCAAACTCGCCTGGTCACGTAAGGGAAAAAGACGAACGAGACAGGATCATGAAAAGTCTAAAGCATACGGGCACCACTAATACGGGATATACGGGATGTTAAACGTGGTTTCATTTTATTAAAATAATATTAAAATGTAAAAATTTTGTAATTTAAATAAATTTAATTTTCAAATGTTATGACACACATGCCAGTTTTAATTTAAATGTTATTTTAATTCGGCATAGTTCTGCCGTGTCCAACACATGCCCCAACCGTATCGGGCGCATGTCCGTGTTCGACATTGCATACCCTCTTATGAAGGTGTGTTGGTGCATCATAAGGCCAAGCCTAAGCAAAGGGAAAAAGGAATGGTATAAAGAGATGAAAACATCATCATAAACTATGGAAAAAAGTAGCAATCATGAAGAGAAAATTGCATATTTCATTCAAAATTTAAATAACATACAAAATACTATTTTATGGGTAATTCACTATAACTCCATATAGGAGAGAGCCATAAAACTCTATCTTCTAATAAAATGCAAAAGACATTTACTTAAACTCAAATCCAAGCTGCTTAGTTACATGAGCACTCTTCGTTATAAAAGCTTCACTACATTAATTCATAGAATAAAAATATTAAAATAATTATAAGGGTGGCTGTCCATGTAAGAAGCAAGTTTAAGTTTGATTTGCCCATTTGTAGACACATCCCTTATTTTGAACGGTGGCCTCCTCCTTTAACTTTGAACGTCCATTGCTTGCATGAGGTGCCACCTATGTAAGAAATCAAGAAAAAAAAATGAAGACTCGGCCAAATTTTACATGGAAATGTCATTTCAAGAGAGAGTGGGTGCACAACCTTTATAAGAAAGACAAAAAAGCTGGGCTTTTTTAATTTTTTCTTTAAATTAGTCAATCAAGCATAGAAATGCTCCTTTGTCTTGAACTCTAGGTGCCACTTTGATGAAGCATTTAGAATTTTCTCCTGCCTGATAAAGCTCGTAGAATAATGATTAATAACAGACATTTTTTCTTCTTCACAAACATAATGCTTTGAATTTGCATCATTATTCTATATTATATTACAAACTTTTTTTTCATTTAATGTTTTCTAGTCTACTTATGATACTTCAAAAAGTTTAACATCTAATTTAGACTCCCATCCCACTCCCTCTTCTCCCCCTCCAAGGCTCCTTAAATTTTATAATTCTACCACCGTTCTTAAATAAAAGAAATTTACTGGAAAACGGTGATACCAAAGCATAACATAATTGTTTAACATCATTTTGCTTGGATTTGCTTTCTTGGACACCAAGAACTATTATTCCTGAATACAAATGGCATATTGATCATCTGAATGATAAGCCAAAAGAGCCATTCTGAATCCTTGCGATGGGGAAAAATCAGTAATAAACTAAACAAGTAGTACAAACTACACATAAAAAAACAAATGAAGACCGAAAGAAGGGGCTATATCGAACTCTCGCAGATGCTAAATTAATCTATTTCAAAAAATGTTCATCAGAAGTAAATGAATGCAAAAATCAATTTCTCGATAAGTACGATATTTCAAGTGCGAGACGTATAAACTACTAGCAAATAAAAATGCAATATTGCTTACATAGCCCAGGACATCAAAAATTCTGAAGAATCGCAAACCTCCGCGGAAAGATCTCTCATCAGGTATCAGAACATCACAAGCGGTGAGAAAAGCAAGCAAACGTCGGCACTGAGTCCAAGGTGCTCCTCTCTGCATGAAGCCAGCTCAAAAAAAGCACCAATCCCATGCAGCACAATTCACAACTCCGCCATGAGTTACAACTAGAGAAACTGCCCGAAACACCACCATCGGAGACACGCAGTATCCCCGTCGCATCAGGCTCCGACACCATACAGATCTATGCTCCCATTCATTCCCTCCAGTATGTTGAATATAGCGTAGACGAACAGTGCGGCGAGGTTATACACCCCTAGATTATCAAAGTGAAACTTCCCCGCATCAATTGGTAGACGCCAAATGACAATACGGATGGAGCCTGTCTTCCTCCAGATCTGACCAGTATTGATACCGATCTCCCCGATAAGAGATTAGATTGGGGCTAATCCGATGCGATGGACATGAAGCGTGTCTGAGGGCTCGGAATAGGGTTCACCGGTGGTGCCGGCTGATGCTGGTGGAGGAAGTTATTGTTCACCCCGGAAGCGAAGAACACCGGCCGGACGTAGAATTCTTTCGCCATTGTAGATGAAGGCTCGAAAACAAAGGGAAATTGGGGAACGCAACCGGGATCGATCACGCGCGAAAGAATGATCTGCAACATGGGTCGGCTGATTTAAGGATCATTATGTTCTGATGTGTTTTTTTTTTTTTTTTTGTCTCGCTGATCTGTAGCCTTAGGGCATCTCCAACCGAAATCTCATTTTTCACTCCAAAAAGCAGGAAAATCAAAAAATGTAGTGTTTCATCTCCAATCCAACGCCATTTTGCCGCTAAAACCGTTCGTTTTCTTTCGCGCACTTCCTCCCAACCTGTTCGGTAGAGAGAAAAAAAATGGCGCAGTATTGGCGTCGCACTGTTCATCCTCGATCAAATGGCGTCAAAATGGCGATCAGTTGGAGCAAAGCAAGAACGACAAACAAGTGTTACCGAAACCCTCATTTTTCACTGAAAAATGCAATAAAATCAAATAGTATCGTGATTAATCTCCAGTGGAACGTCATTTTGCCCCCAAAATCATCATCGTTTCTTTCGCGCCTTTCTAAGATGAGTTCGGTAGAGAGAAAGAAATGGCGCAAGTGAACAGTGTTGGTGTCGCGCTGTTCATCAGCGACTGAATGCCGGCAAAAATCGAGTTTGGTTGCGACGTCTGAGGCTCTCCATTTGCCTCTTTGTCGAACGGCTAGAGAAGCTCTTAGTGGCTTAGGTTAGAAGAACGGATTTTTTTTTATTTGATCACTGGGCAAGATTTTCATTTTTTTTTTAATATAAATTTTTTAATTTATAAAGAAAAAGTAAATTCCTCAACAAGTAGGTTGTAGGTTTTATGGGATGCATGTTTGGGAGTAATTATTATGTCCGGACACCGAATGCGTCGCAAAGACCAATAATCACTCGTCACGTCACCTGGAGCTCGGTACCGAGCACTCGGTATTGCTCAGTATACGTCCTGATTTTCGATTTTTGTCCGGACGTAATAATTTTCCCATGTTGGGCCATCTCCATCCGAACTCCATTATTGTATTTAATGTATGTGAACTGTTCCACTCAAATTACAAAACACACTTTATTCTAACATTTGTGAATAGTGCGATGTCAATATTGAATCGCACTGTTCACAAACGCATTTTTTGCATAGACCTCTTTTATTCTTATTTATTGCCTAGTTCTTATAATAATTTAGCTCTAAGTTTTTATGAATAAGAATTTCCATTATATATGGCTTTTATCTTTCTAGAGATATACGATGGAATTTTAGTAACATTAATCTTTAATTACAACAACTTTATTATTTTTTTTAATTTGATTTTGTGTATGTTATCCATCAATATATGTAATTATATTTTTGTTTTACATTTTATCTTACATTTTAGTTCTTCAAATTTTTATATAAAAATATTTATAGAATATATCAAAAAATGGGCAACATCTCATTTAAAAAACATGATTGATTTGGCATATAATAATTCTTAAAGAACTATTAAAGAAGTTGGGCAAAAAACAAACTTTTGTATAATATTATATAATATATTAGTATTAAAAAAACATAAAATATAGTACTTCCCACAACCTTTGAGCCTGATTTTACAAGTATCCATATATTAGCATCTCATATGGGCAGAGGTCAAATATTTTTTTTTTTAATTAAAACCCACTATGGGGCCTACGCGTTAATATCAAAAAATCGGTTACATAGTCCTTAAAAGGATCCACAGACTCTCTAATGCTCGACTGAGCTACAATCAAAAAGTAAAAAAGACCTACGAGTCCGTGGTTCCTTATCCTAATAATACAATTAAGATAAACGCTAGTACTAATGGTGCTATGAGCATACGGCACCCAAAAAAGGAAATTCTGAAGATAAGAGTTCAGCATCCACTTCCTGCAAAAAAGAAAAGGCCAAAAAAGAAGCACAAAAAGAAACAACCAGAAAACTACCTGGATAACAAAGAAGGTAGAGCGCGGAGGAGCTAATGGTAACCTGCATAGAAATCTCCAAAAAACCCAATGAGAGCATATGAAATAACACAACGAAAGGGAAATGAAAAACTGGTCAATGCAGCCATTCAGAAAGCAAGCATCCAGCGACGTAAAGTAGCAGGTCATAGAACTCGGGCAGCAAAAAAAAGGATTCATAAAAGAATTAAGAGATCTCAGCTGCATCTCAAACAACAAAAAAACCCAAATACAAAACGCTTGACAGAAACAGATAAGAATAACAAGGTTTGACATAGACCAGTTAATAGAAAAAACGATGCCAGAGAACATCCCACGACACGCCAGAAAAACAATGAAGCAGAAGTTGCCCAGAACATCACGAAGCGCCCAGCCAACAGATAAATAAGGAACGCCAAAGAAATTAACATGGAACAACACAGCAAACAAGAAATTAACCATACCTAATATAGGGTAAACCAGTATTATCTAACATGATCATACCTTGAAGGAGCGGATGCAAATCAGAAAGATTTAATTCTTCATAATGAAAAATATTGCATCCACGCTTAGCTAGCCAATCAGCGCAAACATTAGCTTCACGAAAAATGTGAGAGATCACATAATTAAAAGTAGACAGAGAAAGCTTAAGCTTTCTAATAAGATAAAAATTCTCAGGATTACCAGGAACCATATTGTTAATAATCTGTATAAGAAGCAAAGCATCAACCTCAATCCAAATAAATCTTAGGATTACCAGGAACCATATTGTTCAGCCTCCCACTTAATATTACACAGCCTCTTCCAAATAAACGAGTCAGTATTTCTATAAAAGCATAAAGAGGGATGAGTATTAGGGCAGTACTTAATATTCATGAAACGAGCCCAAAGACTGACATTAGATCTAAAAGAAAACCATAATTTAAAAGAAAAAGCTTTAGCCGAATCAGTTAAGGATTTGCAACCAAGGCCACCTTCCGACAACACACCACAATTTTTATCCCAAGAGGACCAATGAATGCCTTTGTTGTTAAAAGAGGAGCCCCAAAAAAACTTGTTTAAAATCCTCTCAAGCTTGGTACAAATGGAAGTGGAAGGTACTAAGGTATGAAATAGATAAACAGGCATCGAGTTAAGAACAGACTTAATCAGAGTGAGCCTACCACCAAAAGATAAAAAATTAGAGGACCAATTGTTAAGTTTCTTCTCAATCTTAAAAAAGATGTTATCAAAAAGAAAATTCCTTTTTTTACCTTTATAGATGAAGGTGCCAAGGTACGTAATGGGTAAAGCTTTAGGCATAAAACCACATAATCTTTGAATTCTTTGAATTATGTTCTGATTGACAGAACTGCTAACAATAAAAGTGCTTTTAGCTTTGTTAATAGATAAACCACTATGATTATAAAAACTGATCAGGAAATTCAACAGTAAAGAGATGTTGTTAATAGAACCATTAGTGAACAGAATGAAATCAGCAGCAAAGCTAAGGTGAGATATAGGTAAACCTCTGATAGTACGATAATTTAAATTAGGATGTCTCAAATATAAATCATTAAAACCTCTAGAAAGAAATTCCATAGCAATAATGAAGAGAGCAGGAGACATAGTGTCACCTTGTCTTAAGCCTTTGGATGATTTGAAAAAACCATTATGCTTGCCATTAATAATCACAGAGAAAAAACAGTTTTCAATACTATTTTTTATAAGAGAAATAAAAGGTTTGCTAAAACCAAAAAGAGAGAGAACCTCATAGAGGAAATTCCAGTTTAGGTTGTCATAGGCTTTGGAAACATCAAGCTTAAAAATAACATTGCCACCTTTAGTTTTAACATTGATATCATGAGTGATTTCTTGAGCTAACAAAATATTATCAAAGATGCTACGACCTTTCACAAAACCCGTTTGATTCAAAGAGATAATGCTAGGCAGAATGGTAATAAGTCTATTTGCAATGATTTTAGAGTTCAGCTTGTTGAGAAAAGTACACAAACTGATAGGTCTAAAATCATGCCAGTGATTAGGGCCATCGCATTTAGGGATCAGCACAATATAAGCAGAAGAGAAAAATTTAGGGTAGGGGTTACCAGCAAAGAAATCCTCCACAGCATTAATAACATCCTCTTTGATAATATCCCAATTATCTTGAAAGAATTTAGTAGTGAAACCATCAGGACCAGCCACCGCACTACTATTGAGATCCTTGATAACTCTAAAAATCTCCTCTTCAGAAGGAGTTTGGCAAAGCATATTATTGTCATCCTCAGAAATAATGTTAGGAATAATATGAGTGTTAGAAAAAGGCAAACAGGTAGACGAGCTGATAAAAGTGTTCTTAAAGTAAGCCACACCAGAATTGCAAATAGACTCATCAGAAATAAGAACAGAACCATCAACATCAATAATTTTATGAATATGGCATCTAGATTTCTTCTTGTTGGCTAAAGCATGAAAAAATTTAGTGTTTCTATCACCTTCCACAATAAATTTAGCATTGGACTTTTGATTCCAATACCACTCTTCTTTAGCTTGGGCAGAGGTCAAATATATTCCTCTCAAACATGTCATTCAGAGGAGGATCATGATAAATAACCATATTGATGAATGAACTCTATTATCATGTCATTGAAGTGAGTGAGCCATGAATTTAATTTCTCTAAATTTCAAAAAAAAATTGCGTAAGTGAGTGCCCTGAGCTTGAGGTGCTACAGTGCCAAACTCTCTTATTTTCTAGAATTTGAGGGAGCGCTACGGCACTAGACCTCAAATGTTGCGGTGATAGGCATGAAAGTTTATTTCTTGAGTAAAAATATCTAACTAATTTGTTAAAACCCTTAATATCTGGGTATAAAGTGACTAATTATTACATAAAAGCTACTTAACCTGTGATATGTGTCTAATTTCTGAAAATATGACTGGTATAATTGAGATTGATTCCTGTAGGATTTGCCTATAAAATTGGATACAATATATATATATGACAAGTAGTCGAATGTCCTATCTTACTTGCATATACATATGGCATGAGCATGCATGAAAATTTATATAAATGATATGATCTAATACGATATGCACACAATACATGGAATTCCAATACATGATATAACTAATACAAACATATGATATGATTGATAAGATTGATGCAAGGGCATATATTACACAATTACACATGAAATATGTGATGTGCATATTACATTCCATATAATATAAATACATGATATAAATGCATTGATAATTAATGTTGTACGACATGCTTAAAACACATTTTCATTGGCTTAATATGACATATATACTGATATACATAGAATGACATATAAAATGAAATAAAATATACTTTATTAGCATGCAGATATTCATAAACAGACTTGTTAAATTGTACTTGACATGAGTATAGGACTAACCTACCTATTGATCCTCTATATAACTAATGATCACTAAACATGAATTATATTACTTTAATAATTTTTATTGCTTGTATGAATGATATTGCTTATATTAACGACATAATCTTATAATTACATGTTCATATTGATATAGTTTGAATGATAATATGTATATTATTTTTATTATGTTACATTGATTTCAATTGTAAGTTTTAGTAACCTAATGAGTTGTTAGCTCACTCCATGACTTCTACATATTTTGAAGAAAGGATCATGATCTAGTGGAGTAAGGTAGATTAGGATTCAGGTTATATATATATTTTTTATTCTTTTATAGTCAGGAGTGCAGAGAGATATATGATGAAATTATACATGTCCTAGCTATTGTAAATTGAATTTTGAATGAATGAATATATAAATATTTTGATGTATTTGATTTATATAGTTGCTTATAGCAGATTAATCGAGAGATAAAATATGCAGTTCTATCATATTTAGGAATTGGTGCATCACAACTATATTAATCTCATTTTGTCTATCCTAAATTCCATAAATGACCCCCTCCTGGATGCCATGTGGATCCAAAGTTTCACTACATAATTGTTGGTTTAAGAAATCATGTTAGGAAGGTTAAAAGTGTGTGATCAAATGTTGGATTGAATGTCTCACAATCACAATCAAAATTTAGTCACAATCGACTACAAAACCCAATCCTAAACCTCAAACTCCCTCTATTTAGCCAATAATCTCGTTTAACTTGCTATTGGATTTATCAACTGATGGAAAATTCAATTACTAACCCCCAACATGACTAAATTTTATATGGGTCGTTTCTAAGTGGAAGGAAGCAACATTCAAAAGAACAATGGAGACTGATAATCAGTATATTGATTTTTCATATGATAACTTAATGATCATAAAAATAATGATTGCAGACCCTCCTAAGGGAATATAGGAAAACTTGGCATTTGTCCATTATCATCATCTTTAATGGGAAAATCTCCTATTATTGCTTAGATGCGCTCTATATATGAAAGGTCGACCAACCTTGTAAGTTTTATGATTATGCTAGTTTCCTCAAGTTATCCTTCCTTGCCAAGTTTGCAGTAATGGCCTCTTTGAAGCCATCGATATAAGAACCCCTCCCTATTTGCCTTTGACCATATCTTATTTATCTTCAACGCCCTCTAATCATCCTCAATCTCCATTGGTTGTCTCTTAACCATATTCTTTTAGTGAAAAATATCACTCCCTCGCATCCAACTATACCTCTTAGATGAAGATGTGCTCTCCTCCACTAGAGCCATGCATATATTAGGCTCCTAACCTCCTTGACATCAGAGGTAGATTCAGACTTTTTTAAGGTCGAGGAACCTTAGGAGATCCAACAAGAGTATCCCATAGGATCTCCATGCAAGAATTTAAAAAAGAACACAAGTGCTTAAACTTACTTTGTTGATGTTTCTAACTACCTAACTATCAATAATACAACAACATTCCAAGTTAGTGCCTCTTCCACTTTTGCCACAATGAATAATACAATGACGAATGCAAACACCTCTACTATAGTGGCAATCACATTTGCCTCCATCAATGTTAATAAAGTCACCACAACCTTCTTATTCAACCTATTTTATTTCTTCATTAAGAAGATAACATCATATGTTCTTTTTTTCGTAATAACCCTCATCATATATTTGCTGTCATGGTTTCTTATTACGACATATATTATTGCTTTGGTCATCAACCCTACTCTCTTCCAATATTTGCCTTCTAATGGCAATAATATACATTATGAACATTTAAGAGCCTTTGAGGTTTTATATAACTTAGAATTAACAACGTTGATGATAGTTTTAATGTATTTATAAACGTTCCCAAGAGTATTAGGAATGATAATTAAGCTCTAGTTGTGTTTTATAATAGTTAGTCAAGAGTAAAATTAGTTAAGATCTAAGCAGTTTTCTTATGCCTGTTTAGGGTTTTAATGAAGATAAAATATCAAACTCTATACCTATAAAATAATTAAAATGATTAGATTAATGTGTATAGGTAGATAATATCTATAATATTTCATAGTTTTTTTGGGGCTCTTAAAAGGTTATAAGGGGTCTTGAAACATTATTAGGCCAAGTTCTTTGGTTTGTAGCCCTTTGTTGGGTTTTGAGCTTTAGAAGAAGAGTTTAAGGTTGAGATTAGGGGTTGGAAACTCTTACAGTTAGAGAACTGTGTCTATAATATTTCTATAATTTTTTAAACTTTTTAAAGGGATTTAAGGTATTCAAGTGGCGAATGCAACAAGATTAGGTATTATTTGTGCAAGTTGCTGCTAATTCTAAGATGTTTTTGCTTGGGATCGTTGAGAAGATGGTGGAAAAATAGTTTTATATTGTAAATGAGAGTTAGGAGAAGTTATTCACAATAATGAATAGTAAAGATTTGGGCATGCATAAAATTAATCACTTATCAAAATGACTAGTCTAAGAGATCACAAAATCCCCTCAAATCAATGGTCGACTTCTTAGCCTTCACACTCACTTTGAATGAATTACATATTTCTTTAAAATACATTGATCATTTATTCTCATCATGTAAAACATATGTATTCTTTACCACAATCCATTTCAATTACACAAAGAAATTGAAAAAGGAAGGAGGATGACTGTGACGCCCCAGATATCAATAGTGAAAGGATTCATCTATCATTCTTTTTTTTTTTTTTTCTTTTTTTCCTTTCTTCATTTCGTTCAGTCTTTTTCTTTTCTTCTCGTTCGTATCAATACAGTCATCCAGAGATAATTGCATTACAGGAAAGAAATACAGCAACTACAATAATTCACATATCAACATATATACAATCAACAGAAGCGTCCAAAAGGTCATGTACAATAGCCAAATGGCTACAAAGCAGAAGTCTACCCAAGCTACAAAACAAATCTACAGCATCAACCGAAGAAACATCACGTGGGAGGCTCTGCACCTGAAATATTAACCACATATAATGAGCTTTACAAAGCCCAGCAGGTCACCAAAGCCTACAACTGAAATCAAAGCACGACACTGAAAATAATATGCTGATCAATCAAATCAAATCAATAGACTATGATCAATGAATCTATGCAGGTACGGAAATCAAATCGAATCAGATACGTCAATAGTCAATAATCAATACAGCGATAAAAGCATCGATGAATCAATACTCCAGCAATCAAATCAATAAGTGCTTTCAGTCAATGTCTATCCATCGTAGCAGTGTCTATCAATCAATATTATCATTTCAATCAATCGTGTCGTCTAACCGTGTCGTCTAGTCAATTCGTTGTATCTATATCATCTATCAAATCAGTCAATACTCTTGCCAATCGGTCAATCCAATTATTCTATATGATTTACTTGATGTCAATATGCAATATTCAATAACACTACGGCAATTTCAATAATGACGACGTACGATGCTACAGTAGGAAAATCATCTCAAAGTCAATAGAGCACTTTTCAGTCAAGTGTATCAATCGGCTCAAATCCCAATAAACAATTTAATCAATACGGTGAAAGATCAATTGAAATCAAATCATTACAATGAAATCATCAGGTCAATAGAAATCAAAACAATCAGCTTCAAAAAGGAAATCTATTCTACGATGCAATAATCCATTCAATCAATCCTTCAATAATCGGCACGACGAATCAATGTATCAGTGTATCAATAACCTATCAGGATCTGTCGTATCAGTAGTATCCATATGTCAATATCATATTTATATCAATGTCAATATCGGTATCTATCAATCGATACAATCTATATCAATATCAGTGTCAATATCTATGAATCGATATACATAATCCATATCAATGTCGATGCCAGTATCTATGAATCAATCAAGTCGATAATATCAATCAAAACAAAACAATACGATGAATCAATAAAAGCAATAAATCCGTCAAATCAAACAATCAATCAAATCCAGTCTATGCTATCAAGTCGATCAAATCAATCGGAAAGACAATACGATACATCTATAGCAACAAGTTGAATCAATGCAGAATCAATGGTATCAATGAATCTATAAATCTATGCCGTCCATGTCCATGTATCAATGTCAATAATCAATAGTATCAATGCTCAATGATCAATCATCAATGAATCCGTACGAAACAGTAAATCATCATTCCATGGTCTTACTAGACAAGCACAAACGCTGGTCATGTTGCTGTTGTAGAATCCGTATTGCTGTTGTAGATATCTATACATTGGTTCTATGAAAAGAGTCGTCACTCTATTGCCCGTCGGCCGCCCGTCGGCATATAATCTCCTTATGACTCCCATCGTTATATCCATGATCCATGATCTATGATTTAAAGGAAAGCCCGTCGGCCCACCATCCTGTACAGGTATCATCTCCAACCAATGTTCAACCATGTTCCCACTTGTCTTTCAGTATCAATCAATTCCAATCAATAATCAATGCAATAATCGATGCAATAATCAATAATAAAGAAATCTAAAACGATCATATCAATAGTCATGCACATGTCAATTCAATCTATCAATTCCGGAAAATTCGGAAATCATACAAAAATCGGGCAGCGTAACGGCAGTCGGTCAGATTTACACAAAAAAATCCTGCACAAAAAGCACAAATTCCAAATCTTTCCAAATTACAGACGAAGATCCACGGCATCAATACAAGATTATTATTCAACAGAATCCAAATCAAATCAAGTCCTGATAATTTTCTATTCGATTAAAATCGCGTAAAATCAATTCCGACCGGTAAAATCGTTGCAGAAAACACTCAAATCGTGTGTAATAATCATATCTATAACATATCAGAAGTTGTGCGGTGAAAGTTGTGTCAATATCAAATCACGTCGAAAAGTTGACTACGAAAATACAAAACAAATCACAACTCGGTCAAAACTAAACATATTTGAAAACAGAAATAGGGTTCGGAGTCCTTACCGCGAGATAAACAAATCTTCCAACTGCGTCGCCGGAAGAAAAGCGCTCCGCGGGCTCCAAAACCAAGCTTTTCCTTTGCTTTTCTTCTCTTTCTCTCTCCTGCCTTCTCCTTCTCTCTCTTCGAAATGAATAAAAATATCTCAATCGGATATTTATCAACACTGATCGTCCCGGACGATCTACAATTCGTCCCGGTACGATGTGTCCTCTGGACAAATTTCGTACAGACGAAATCCAAATTCGTCCCGGGCGACTTGCTCTCTGGACAGATTTCGTACAGACGGATCGTCCCGACCCTTCCAGGTTCGTACAGACGAAAATGACAGATTTCTTCACAAATTTCTTCAGTTCGTCCTGTACTAAGTCCATTTCGTACTGACTGACAGCACTCAAAAAAATCAGTTGTTTCAAGGCACTGATCGTCCCGGACGATCTCAATATCGTCCCGGACGATCCTGGGAGGAAAATCACATCTACAGAGAAACAAATCAAAGGAACGAGCTCTCACAATCTCCCCACCTTAGAAAAATGTCGTCCCGACATTTCCCTTAAGTGTCCGGAGCAAAACGAAACAAAACAAATCCAATCAATCGGAAAATCGTACAAATCACATCGAAATCGTACAATAAACTAAACTTGTACCAGTCACATCTTCAAGCACTGAAGGAACATCTTCCATCATGGCTTGTACATTTCCAGTCAGAACAGTCGGAACAGATCCTTGCCTAAGTTCAGAACTCGGGCAATCAGTCATTCTATGTCCGTATCCACCACATCGGAAGCATTGCCCTGTTTTCCGATAACACTGTCCCAAATGTCTTTTTCCACAACATGTACAAACATTAATTCTTGCTTTGCTACCTTCCCCACTTTTCTTACTACGCCCAGAGCGTTTCGCTAATTTGTCACTCACCATCTGAGCGACCATGTCAGCAAACTTGTTCATATTTTCAGATGTGAGCGGGAGGTTAGCAGCAGGCTCAGTCTCAATCTTTTTGCCTTTCGGATCCATTTGCCTGATCAATACAAATCATTCAAATCAAATAAAATCGTGGAAATCAAACACATAAAACAAAACAAATCAAATAATGCAATCATCACTATCACTCTGGATATAAGCAAATCCTTTCACTACACTCGCTCTGATACCAACTGTGACGCCCCAGATATCAATAGTGAAAGGATTCATCTATCATTCTTTTTTTTTTTTCTTTTTTTCCTTTCTTCATTTCGTTCAGTCTTTTTCTTTTCTTCTCGTTCGTATCAATACAGTCATCCAAAGATAATTGCATTACAGGAAAGAAATACAACAACTACAATAATTCACATATCAACATATATACAATCAACAGAAGCGTCCAAAAGGTCATGTACAATAGCCAAATGGCTACAAAGCAGAAGTCTACCCAAGCTACAAAACAAATCTACAGCATCAACCGAAGAAACATCACGTGGGAGGCTCTGCACCTGAAATATTAACCACATATAATGAGCTTTACAAAGCCCAGCAGGTCACCAAAGCCTACAACTGAAATCAAAGCACGACACTGAAAATAATATGCTGATCAATCAAATCAAATCAATAGACTATGATCAATGAATCTATGCAGGTACGGAAATCAAATCGAATCAGATACGTCAATAGTCAATAATCAATACAGCGATAAAAGCATCGATGAATCAATACTCCAGCAATCAAATCAATAAGTGCTTTCAGTCAATGTCTATCCATCGTAGCAGTGTCTATCAATCAATATTATCATTTCAATCAATCGTGTCGTCTAACCGTGTCGTCTAGTCAATTCGTTGTATCTATATCATCTATCAAATCAGTCAATACTCTTGCCAATCGGTCAATCCAATTATTCTATATGATTTACTTGATGTCAATATGCAATATTCAATAACACTACGGCAATTTCAATAATGACGACGTACGATGCTACAGTAGGAAAATCATCTCAAAGTCAATAGAGCACTTTTCAGTCAAGTGTATCAATCGGCTCAAATCCCAATAAACAATTTAATCAATACGGTGAAAGATCAATTGAAATCAAATCATTACAATGAAATCATCAGGTCAATAGAAATCAAAACAATCAGCTTCAAAAAGGAAATCTATTCTACGATGCAATAATCCATTCAATCAATCCTTCAATAATCGGCACGACGAATCAATGTATCAGTGTATCAATAACCTATCAGGATCTGTCGTATCAGTAGTATCCATATGTCAATATCATATTTATATCAATGTCAATATCGGTATCTATCAATCGATACAATCTATATCAATATCAGTGTCAATATCTATGAATCGATATACATAATCCATATCAATGTCGATGCCAGTATCTATGAATCAATCAAGTCGATAATATCAATCAAAACAAAACAATACGATGAATCAATAAAAGCAATAAATCCGTCAAATCAAACAATCAATCAAATCCAGTCTATGCTATCAAGTCGATCAAATCAATCGGAAAGACAATACGATACATCTATAGCAACAAGTTGAATCAATGCAGAATCAATGGTATCAATGAATCTATAAATCTATGCCGTCCATGTCCATGTATCAATGTCAATAATCAATAGTATCAATGCTCAATGATCAATCATCAATGAATCCGTACGAAACAGTAAATCATCATTCCATGGTCTTACTAGACAAGCACAAACGCTGGTCATGTTGCTGTTGTAGAATCCGTATTGCTGTTGTAGATATCTATACATTGGTTCTATGAAAAGAGTCGTCACTCTATTGCCCGTCGGCCGCCCGTCGGCATATAATCTCCTTATGACTCCCATCGTTATATCCATGATCCATGATCTATGATTTAAAGGAAAGCCCGTCGGCCCACCATCCTGTACAGGTATCATCTCCAACCAATGTTCAACCATGTTCCCACTTGTCTTTCAGTATCAATCAATTCCAATCAATGATCAATGCAATAATCGATGCAATAATCAATAATAAAGAAATCTAAAACGATCATATCAATAGTCATGCACATGTCAATTCAATCTATCAATTCCGGAAAATTCGGAAATCATACAAAAATCGGGCAGCGTAACGGCAGTCGGTCAGATTTACACAAAAAAATCCTGCACAAAAAGCACAAATTCCAAATCTTTCCAAATTACAGACGAAGATCCACGGCATCAATACAAGATTATTATTCAACAGAATCCAAATCAAATCAAGTCCTGATAATTTTCTATTCGATTAAAATCGCGTAAAATCAATTCCGACCGGTAAAATCGTTGCAGAAAACACTCAAATCGTGTGTAATAATCATATCTATAACATATCAGAAGTTGTGCGGTGAAAGTTGTGTCAATATCAAATCACGTCGAAAAGTTGACTACGAAAATACAAAACAAATCACAACTCGGTCAAAACTCAACATCTTTGAAAACAGAAATAGGGTTCGGAGTCCTTACCGCGAGATAAACAAATCTTCCAACTGCGTCGTCGGAAGAAAAGCGCTCCGCGGGCTCCAAAACCAAGCTTTTCCTTTGCTTTTCTTCTCTTTCTCTCTCCTGCCTTCTCCTTCTCTCTCTTCGAAATGAATAAAAATATCTCAATCGGATATTTATCAACACTGATCGTCCCGGACGATCTACAATTCGTCCCGGTACGATGTGTCCTCTGGACAAATTTCGTACAGACGAAATCCAAATTCGTCCCGGGCGACTTGCTCTCTGGACAGATTTCGTACAGACGGATCGTCCCGACCCTTCCAGGTTCGTACAGACGAAAATGACAGATTTCTTCACAAATTTCTTCAGTTCGTCCTGTACTAAGTCCATTTCGTACTGACTGACAGCACTCAAAAAAATCAGTTGTTTCAAGGCACTGATCGTCCCGGACGATCTCAATATCGTCCCGGACGATCCTGGGAGGAAAATCACATCTACAGAGAAACAAATCAAAGGAACGAGCTCTCACAATGACCACTAGAGTGAGTATTAGAGAGAGTGACATACTCACCATATAACTATCTCATCCTTTTTTATTTGGCTAGCCAAAAAAGGATGTATCATGTGTATTTGACTAATTTTATGTAAATAAATATGTAGACATTAATAAAAATTAAATTTCCTAAATATTTAAAAACCTAAAATTAAAATTTTAAAAATTTCAAATTTTAAAAATTTTCAAATTACAATGTTTCAAATTCAAAAGTTCAAAGTATACAAGCAATTGATCACAAATTTAAATTTATAAATACATTACATTAAACAATGATCATCACATACATAAAATGTGAATTTTGATTAATATACTTCATCTTGCACATTAACTTATAACATTGATTATTAATAGTGTTCTTCTCGCTTCAAGCTCAAGTGGTTAGTCCACTTACGCAGAGATCTAGTGTCACATTAGAGTTCTTGCACTACTAATTATGCCCAAATAGGTATATATTATGATATAGTGGAAGAAAGAAGATGACGAGTTTTATCACTTTTAAACATAAATTTATAGACACTCTAAAGTAATAGTGAAGGGCACTCCTCAATATATACACCACATTATGACCGCCCATATGCTAATAAATTCTTAAATGCTAACATGGCTAGTTGATGAATTTAAACCATGATCATAAAGTTACCAATTTGTTATCAACTTCTTGTCACACCAAGCACCAACTAGCTTTATAGCCCTCATTGATCAAACAACAAACATTCATTTAAATATTCTAAACCAGTTTAGGTTGGGCTCGCTCTTGCCAATTTGACCATCCAAAAACACTTAGTCATAATGGTTAAAGCTGATGATACTCCATTATAGCGCCCTAAGGGATATTGCATTTATAACATAACATAATAACATGCATTGATGCTAATTCCAACTATCATGATGCACTATACGACCATCTTAAATTCAAAATTATATATTGTATCACACCCCTGTAGCATATGATAAATGACTCCCACATGACTAAAAGTTGGTATTTATTGCTCCCTTATATGGAGAGATGATGACCTACCATTTTTATGTTAACGAGGACATGTATTTCATGATTTCTCTAGCAACATAATGTGCCACCTCTGATGCTAACCATATTAACAATGACTCACATGTCCTAGTGCCTTTAATGCACATAGTATCGTATAAAAAAGTATGATAAATACATATGACATCTTGAGATGAGAACTTAATCTTTAATATCAAACTA
Source organism: Dendrobium nobile (assembly GCA_022539455.1). Classification (NCBI taxonomy): domain Eukaryota; kingdom Viridiplantae; phylum Streptophyta; class Magnoliopsida; order Asparagales; family Orchidaceae; genus Dendrobium; species Dendrobium nobile. The sequence goes on from CM039718.1 coordinate 52,692,672, forward strand.
ATAGAGACATGAAGCCTAGAAATCTAACAATTACAATCCATCTCATGATCGGTGAAATATTTTTTCCCTTTATAGCGGGCATATAATACAACATTGAATCACCTAAAACAAGTGAGTTGAGTTCTTAAATTATATCACTTCTTGATAAGAAGTTTATCCTAAGCAAGAAAATGATTCACTATAGGGTTAATTGATCCAAGTCTCGATTGTTACTTCTAATTGTCTTTTTTTTACCATCGATGAACATATATTGTCATGTCAGAAAGCAGTGATGAATATCATTGATAAAATACATACTAGTAGAAGAAATGTCAAAAAAATTGTGTAGTATAGTGATAAGTAGAAAAAAATATTCAATCTCACATGTAAAATGAGAGTTAACACCCTAAAAGTTGTCGGCCACATTATCAGTGTCTATTATTTCACATATTCTATTCAATTGGTCGAGTCTGCTATAGAAGGGGAGTTAATTGAGCATATGAGCCTTTTAAAATCAAATTAAATATGCTTAAATTGAATTCAACCAATATATTATGCATAATAAATGTGTAACCAAAGTTCAATGATTTGTTTGAGAAGACTTTCTTATTGTTTTCTAAAGCAGTTTTTAGTACAAATTAAAAATTTTTGTACTAAAAAACTGCTTAAAGAAGCAATAAAAAAATCGTCTCAAACGAAGCTTAAGTAAAATAAACGCGTGGGGCTTATGATATTTTCAATGGTGAAGAGGATGAAGGTGCCAAATAAGATTTCAAGAGATAATATGATGGAATATATGCCAAATAAGAGAGGAGGTGCTGAGTTAGATAAATGAGGCTATATAATAAGCAGTAAATTGACTAATTAAAATAAGAGGTCAATAATATGACAAATTAGTAAATAATGCACATAGACTACACCATATACATGGTATATTTATGAAATGAAGCTTACTTGCGAATTGAAAAAGGCTACATACTTTAATTTCATGCATCATATATTATATCTCAACACAATTAAATTAGCAGGCTAAAATAAAATTATTATTATATATAGTATATTTATATTATATTTACCAATTTTAATGATTTAAATATATTGTCAAATAATTTAATTATTTTAAGGTATATTAAATAATAACCTAATAAAAATTATAAAAGTTGTTTGGTTAGGAGTAAAATAAGCGTAAAGTATTTCAAATATAGAAGTTTTGAGAATATTGGTATTTGGTTTAAAGTAAAATAATTGTAGTGTAACATTTCGGTGTATTTGAAATTTACCATGAAGTTCAATTTTGGTAAATTTGAATTTCTTAGATTTGAATGAGTTTCAAAAACAACATAAATTCGTTGCCATTGTCGTTGCCTGACTCCCATACTCACTACCCACCTTCGGCCACCACCACTGTCGTCAGCACCGTCAGCCACACCACCCACCTCCAGTCGCTCTTGACTACCATCGTCAGGACCCTTCGCCGATCTTCTTTGCCGTAGGTCGATCTTCGGGCTTTGTTTCCGTCATCGTCGACCACCGTCCACCCCCTGCGGTTGCTTGACACCATTATCGTCGCTGACCACTATCGTCCACCATCATCAACCACTATTATCACAATAGACCACCATAGCCGACGCTCATTGTTGTCACCGGTGACCTGCTGCCTTCTGTCTCCACTGCCTCTATGACCGCCAATCACTAATCATTGTCATCTCTAGACTTATTTTACATCACGTAAAATAAAAAAAAAAGTAATATTTTCATTTATTTTATATTTAAACAACTCTAAAATATTCTTTTTATATTGATTTATTTTCAAACTATATTCCTTTAAAGCCAACTAAATAAACTCATAATAAAATTAGTCATTAATATGCTGCTCATATTGACATTTGTTAAAAGCTTTGAACATCAATTAAGGGATTTTAAATTATGAGATGTGGGTATCAGTTTTATTTAACTCTAAAGGAAAAAAATAAAATAAAATCCAAATATAATATAAAGATATATCTAATAAATATTTTTCCCGGCACCACTTACGCTTCTCATTTGCCTCATCGCGGCGGTAAGGAATATTATCATTTCAAATAAAAAATATATTTTTCAGCATTTTTTCATCAAACGAAGAGGACAATCCGGGCCCCATCAGCCTCGGCGTCTGGGCAAAGAATATATTAATTTTATAAGAAATCGATTTAATAAAATTATTTTTTATCTCATTTACAGCCACGTCAGCCCTAGCATTCTCCTCTTACACGGCACGTGCGGCATGCAGGCTCCCACGTGCGGATCAGCTGCTCTGTACACCTCGCATGCGCAAACGCCGACGTGGCAGCAGATCTTGCTGTGGTTGACCAGGACTCCGCCCCGAGAGCAGAAGAATCCCGAAGGTCGAAACAGTAAATAAATCAAATTTCCAATTTTACCCATCTGGAACAACCCAACGAATAGACGGCTGTGATTTGTCGTCGGGAAAAGGCGGGCGGGAAAAAGGAGAGAGAGAAACAAATGTAAGGGAAAGTAATATTTTGCTTTTAAAATTCATTTAATGTAAAAAAAAAAAAAAGAAAATAAAAAAGCGGACGTGAGGGGGGATTGTATTCGGTTTATTTCGCTTGGGAAGGGATTTGAAGTCCAGGCTGGAATCTCATCTTTATCGGCTCAGTTTTTCCACCGGCTTTCTCGCAAATTGGTTCTTCTACTTCTTCACGCAGATTTAGCTCGGCAGAGCGCAGCGGCGGCGGGCGGCGAAGCTTGATTTTTCTTGTCGTTTTGAAGGCGGCTTGATATAGCGTTGTTCAAGGAGGAGAAAGGCTAGTTCGATTTCTTTGTGTTCTTGTTCATCTTCGATTTGGGAAGTGCCGGGCGGGCTGGTTGAAGGGATTGGGAAGGCGGAGCTCGCTGCACGAAGTTTTGTTGTTTTTGCTGGTTGGAAGGGAGAGTAACGGCGGCGGCAGTTAGAATTGGGTTGGAGGCTTTTCTGTTACGGGGATTTTTTGGATCAGGGCGGCTATTGTTTCCTCTTTGGATATTAGGGGCGTTCGATGCAACCCTGTGGTAGTCCTATTTCATGCCTTCGCCACTTCCCGGGGAGATCAAGGAGGCTTTGGTCAAGGACCGGAAGCAGGACCGGGGTGCGGGCAGTGATGCGGTAGGCGGAGCGGGAGGTGTCGGTGGGGGCTCCAGCTCAACCGTTCGGGGGCGGGAGCCGTACCATGGGCAGCGAGACGTCTCTCGGGCCTCTCCCCGTCGGGATTTGACAGGTATGTTGTGATATCCTCTTGAGATCTTGGAGATCTTGTAAGCCTTTTGTTTGGGCCATGATTTTTTATTTTGCCTATTTCTTGTCCGCGAATTTCTTCAAGGTCACTATAGGCACGATGGAGGGTACCAGCAGTTATATTCTGAAGAATCTAGTGGGCATGGTTGCACGCCTTCCCGGTCTGGGGATAAATTTTTGCCGGAAGAGGAGATCTTTAGGCTATCCTCTGGAAGGTGCGGCGGCAAGAGTACCGGAAGCGGTGGAAGAGAAAGTCGGGGATCTTCTCGGAGATCACCTTGCTTTGACTCTGGCGGTGACCATCCTCGGCAGCACCATGTTCCTCCCATAACTGCTCAGAGGTCTGTCGCTGTTCCAATAACACACGCATCTTCGTCATCTTCATCTCCGACCCCTTTGAAAAATCTTCCTGACAAGAACGATGGCGGTGTAATTGAAGGCGTGGGCACAGGCCAGAAATATGATCGGGACCATTCTTTGGGTTCGATCGCTTGGAAGCCTCTTAAGTGGACTCGGCCGTCTAGTTTGCCTTTGTCCAAGACTGTCCGATCTGAGACTGAGGAGGCCAACGTAGAAATTTCGGTGCCTCAAGTGAAGGAATCTCCAGCGAGATCTCCTGTTACGTCACAGTTGCGGTTGGATGATAAAGCTCCGAGTAAGAAGGCCCGTCTTGGCTGGGGTCAGGGTTTAGCAAAGTATGAGAAACAGAAGGTTGAAGGGTCTGTGGATGTTTCTAGCAATAATGGATCGGCTCAGTCAACCAACAGTGCCAAGTACATTTTCAATGATTCAAGCCCTAAGATTCCTGTTCTTACGGGATCCATGTCTCCAGTTACCCCTTCTTCAGTAACATGCAGTTCATCTCCTGGTGAGTGAATCTTTTCCTCTTTTTCTTCGCTTCCCGTGCACTCTACTTTATTCTGATTTGGGTACTCTGAAGCAACCTTCCTCTTATTACTGTTTTAAAATCACCTCCCATATCTACTGCTATCATTGTTAGGTTTGCTTTTGATGTATTGATTTTATTTACACTTCGGATGAACCCATAGGAGTATCTACAATTTCTTTGATAATTGACGGGATGTGAACGTTGATATAGACGGTGCTTGCTTTTTCCAATTTAGCAAGGGTTTCTGACCTTGATGATGTTGTATTTGTTCTTCGTGTTATGTAAATTTGGTCCATGTGGTTCCTTATTTAATAATCGACAGTTTGGCATACTTTCTTGATGCTGGGGACGTGTATTTTTGAAACAGCCATAAGAAATTGCTAGATCGTAATCTCAAGTGCCTATTATGCTATTAGTGGGTTCATTTATCCTCGCTGTCTTTTTTGCAACCACGTTTTCTTATACAACAACTCAGCTAGGGTGAAGTTTGGCTCTAATCATCAATGTATTGAAGCTAGTTAGCTAGTGATCTTCTCTTATGGCGCATGATTGGAACAAACTTATTACTTGATTGAAATGTTTATATAATTCTTGCATACATGCTACTGCTTTTTTCTATCCCTAGTATTCCTTGGATGCACATTTGATGTAAATTTTTTTCTTTATTTATTGTAAATTTTCTTTTCTTCATTTAAATATCTAGAATTTGATTAAAATTTCTTGTTAAGTAGATCCCCATTGCTTAGTTTGTAGAATTAGTTTTGTGAAGTAATCATAATGTGAGTTTTGTTGATCTTGTCATGGCTCAATCAAAGTTTCAAAATTTGATTATTATGGTCAACGTTATTGTTTCAGGTCCATTTAAACATTTCAGTTAACATAAAAAATTTCAGTTGTTTTCTTGTTTGGAATATAATATCCAAAAGTGTTAAGTTTATTCTATATAGGGGTTTTTGTTTTGTTTTTTTTTTTTTAATTTTAAATTTTGTGTGTTGAAGCACAATTATTCATTCACACACCTATACAACAACAACATCAACATCAAGCCTTTGTCCCACTACATGGGGTCACCTATGTCCTTATTAAAATTTTTGACCTATATCACAGGCGCTTAAGCACCATCAATTAGACCATGAGATAGAGCACATCCCATATAGGCATCCGATCCTTTAATGCTAATCTTGCATTTATCATTGCCAAAGTCAATTTTCCCCTTAGTCTCATTCCAATTAATTTTTCATTGTACCACTTGGCTTTTCATGTTTTTTCCATATTGAAATCAAAGAAGCTAGTTTAAAAATGACTAATAAAATTTGAAACCATGATCTATTCAACGTGACATTCAATTAAATAATTGAAATAAATAAACATGTATCTTTTGGCTTTGTTATTGCAAATTGTATTTTTTAGTATAAAACTTGAAGTGCTGCATTTTGTTGAGGCTCTGTTGGCTTTGCATGTGTAGTTTAGATAATGGAACATGAATTTATCCTTTCTTGTTGTAATTGAATGTTAGAGGCCTTCATATTCTAATGGTTTTGTGCCGTGCTTCATTCAATATACTTCTTTTTTAGATGCATTGTATAATTTGTACAATAAACATTGGCCTTTCACATCAATTCTTGTTTTTCAATTGCCATTATGGTAACTTTATAATAGTCTAGAAAATATGGTTTATGTTGATTATTTTAAAGATCAGATTAATGCTGCTATTTCTTGTGCGGATTATTTGGCTTTTCCATTTAAGCAGAACTCGTGATTGATGCTTTTAAACTCCTTTTTTTGTTGGTTTATTTTTATTTTCCGAAAAAATAGCGTTAAAGAATATGTTTACCTCCACCTTTTAGACAATCAATCATTTAGGGTCTTTTTTGTGTGCTTTACATGTAAAAATTTGCACAATTGTTCAACCATTTCAGATGATTTTTGGTGTTCTGAATATGATTTTACTTTTCTTACTTTCTCTTATACCTTATTGTTATGTTTCAGCTGGTACAGATGAAAAGCTCTCCATAAAGGGATTAAATGCTGAAACCGATCGAGCTCAGTGCAGTGATTCATTTGGACTTGGGCCTCATGATTCGTCAGAGAATATTTTTATTAAATTGGATCAACTGGATGCCAATTCCATAAATAAACTTGCTTTGCTGCTTAGTGATTTGATGCAGCCTGAAGATGCCTGTTCAGGAGATTCATCGTTCACCAGAAATTCAACTATAAATAAACTGCTACTATTAAAGAAAGATATATCCAAAGAACTTGAAAAAACTGAATGTGAAATTGACTTATTTGAAAACAGGCTGAAGTCTATTAATGGTGATGGGCAGAGAAATGATTTTCAGGAATGTACATACACATCCCCAAAAGATGGTGTTGCACATCCTAGTGTAAAATCAGTTGATGCTTCAAAGTCATTGTTGAAATTATCTTCTGATAGCTGTGCGGTGGATTCTTCTGCTGTTCTAGAAGGACATGAGGCTGTACACACTCATTTATCAGAAGTGCATACAGCTGCTGTGAAGGACACAAGTGATGATCTCCAATTGATGCGTTTGGAGCAGGAGTATCCTAATTCTTGCACTCTAATGCAGCCTGCTGTGCTATTGCCAGATGATATTTGCAGTCATGAACAGGCTTCTTGCATGGACTACAGAGCAGAAAAAGCAGATGATAGTCTGCTTGCTTTTATAATGGCTTCAAACAGGGATGCTGCCAAAAGAGCTTCAGAGGAATTTGATCAGGCCATGCCGCCTGGTTTTCACCAGTTCAATGTTTCAGAATCATATTTGTTGCACTGCAGGAAGAATTACATCCATGTTAAAGGAAGACTAGCCATGAACAAGCGTATATTGAAATTCAAAAAGCGTATTCTTGCACTTAAGTTTAGGGCTTTACACCATTTATGGAGGGAGGATCTTGGCCTGCTGACAATGAGAAAGCATCGGCCAAAATCAAGCAAGCGTTTTGAAGTAAATAGCCGTTCATCGCATTCTGCTTTACAGAAGCATCGATCTTCCATCCGTTCTCGATTTGCATTACCTGGTTAGTATTATATTTTGACATTGCATTTTTTTACATACTTTAATATACTTGCTGAGTGGTGATTTTTCTTTTTTAAGCTCATGGAAGAATTGCTCCCAATGATAATTTTTTTCTGAAGTCTTCTACTGGTTTTAAGTGGGCACCTACAGTTTTAGAAATCTAATTCTATTGTCTGTGAAGAATTTCACATATTCCCCCAAAATTGTGCCTATTTTTCAAGTTTTTTGTTATATCCTCATATTAGTGTAGTTAGTCAACATGTTTGATATTATTCTTATTAAAATTTCCGTCAATTTAAGTTTTATTAGCATGGGTTACCAAATTTCGTGTGGATAAAGTTGGGGGTAGTTCTCTTATATTAGTAACACTCTTCCGCGAAATGTAAAAATTGCATCTGAATTACTGCCAGGCCATTGTTTTTGTGGAAGTTAAGATGACATTGTACATTGTATATTTAAAGTCAATCTCTTAATATTTTTATTTGCTTCTCAAGATTTTTTTTTGACTTGCATGTTGCCTCAAAATCCTTATTTTTAATATTCATATGATAGCATGCGACTATTTAACTGGAATTGTGATGAAAAGTAGGCAAGGGTTAGGATATCTCATGCTAGGTACACATTACCATTTTATGAATGGAGGTGAATATAAGATATAGATTTGCTATATGAAATGTGAGGACATTACATCTTGAGATGAGAGTTGATGGGTATACTTATCTTCAGATAAAATTGAATCGGATTATTAATATGATGATTGTTAGTAAGATAATTATTGATAATGATATTATAAATGCGGTTAATGTATGTGCTCTTCAATTTGGATTACAAGATTGTTTGAAAATTTCAATTTAAGTGAAATTTGATGAAATATTGCAATGTATACCTAAGGAAGAAGTGATTTTTGTTGGTGCTTAAATAAAAATAGAGGGTGAGGATTGATGAGATGTTGCAATGTATACCTGAGGAAGAAGTGACGTTAGCTGGGACTTGAATGAAAATAGAGGTTTTAGTAGGGATGGGTGTAAGATGGTTCTTGGGTTGAGTTTGAATGCACAACATATACTAGTGTGTGTGTGTGTGTGTATGTTCTCAAGGCTTATGTCTCTTTGAAAGTTGGAGGCAAGCTTATTTGGTATAAGGATGTTTTAACTCTTTATCTTTTGTTGCTTCTTTCATTTAGGTAATAATAATTGCATGAAGATGCAAATAAGCTTGGATTGATGTTGCTTCATCAGTGCTTTGCTGTAATCATTCAACCACATCATATATGTCATTTAAAAGTAATTGAATGCCATGTGCAGAAGCATAAAATATATGCAAGTTTATTTTCCAATAAACATGTCTTATGCAGACTTAAAATTAGAAATATTTTCCAAAATAAACTGAAGAATTTGTCAAGGGCCTATATCCTCGAAAACCAATGGGAGATCTTCAAGAAACAAGCCAGTCTGTGTTTGTTTCAAAATTTATGGTTGCTTTGAACAACTCAAATATTTGACATCATAGTATTGACTGAGAGTTTTTCTTATTTTAAAATGCACTCAACAAACATTTTTCTTGAATCTTGTTGAAGTTTTGTTCTTAGTGTAGATCAACTTAACCAAATTCAACTTAAAATGCTCAGTATTAGGATGTGAAGAGTCAAGATGTTGATGCCATGTTTCGGAAATTGATGTGCTATAGGTATCGGGTGTTGATATTGAGATGTTGTTGGTTGTTGATGTTGAGATGACGGTAGAGAAAGTTGAGATGACGTTAGAGAAAGATGAGATGTGGAGGTTGCATAGGGTGGGATTGTTGGTGTAAAAATTGATGGTGTCAAGTGTCAATATTAAAGTAGTGTCAGACTTAGATGTTGAGATGGATTTGAAACGTTGATTTTGTGACAACATCAAATGTTGATGTTGAGTTGGCATTGGGCATTGTTGTGAGACCCTAGTCATTACCCACTAGCGAGAAATTAGAATGAGAATGTTTGAGGAATTGATTATTGAGTGCGTATGATTGATTTAGAGTTGTGGAGGGGAAATAAGAAATTTAACTTTTTTCAATAAGTAAAAATTTAAAAGAGAAATTAAATTTAAAATTTCCTTTTCATAAAATATTTAAGGAGCACTTTGGATTCGCATGGCCATTTTGTTTTTAATTTTTTTTTTAAATCGGATATACCTTTAGTGTGTACGACATGTGTTTGAGGTGTTTTGGACTCGTGTCATGTTATAGACATGCCATCCATAGCAATTTTTTGGTGTATAAGTGTCAACGCATCATAGGGTTGAAGAGTGACTAAACACTCCCCAATTATAATAATATTCCATTAAGGATTGACATTTTACTTTATTTTAAGTGGCGAGGGCTCTTTTGAAATAAGTTGCAAGTTAGGTAAATGAAAAATTATTATAGTAGACATATGCCTTAGAGTTAGTTTAAGAAAGACAAAATTTGTGATGCAATTTTTGTAGGTGTGATGTTAATAGTATTGTCCATTATTGTTAGGAGGTATATTGATGTTTTCTTGTGATAGGGTCAAGTATTTTTTTATTATTATAAAAAACAATGATATGAATGTTGCTATAATTTTGATTTAGGGTTGAAATTATGATTGAAACTAACTCGAAATGTGCTTAATTATTCAAAATTGGCATGAAATATAAATAAATTTGCTCTGACTTGAAGATGGATTAACTTTGATATATATGATATATATCACGTGTTTTAACACATGTAAATGGAATACATATATTCATAAATTATATATCACATAGATAGCACACACACACTTGAGTACACATGTAGTAGGTGGCATTCCGTTGATTTGGATGGGTTGGTTGATGGATTTGTTAAACCAATTATACCATATTGACCAAATTATGGGTAAAATCAAACAAAACCAAATCTCATTATAGCTTGGGCTTATTTGATTTAGTTTTTGTTTAACCAAAATTTGAAATTCTAACAAAGGTAGGCATTCTTAAGTATAATATAAATAAATACGATCAAATTAAATTATCTAAATAAGGAATTGTAATTATATTATTTTAAAATTTTTAATTGAACCATTAGCTTTAATTCAAATAAGCCTTACTTCCTTAGCAATAATCGAATCTTCCCTTAGTAAATCAAATTAAATCAATAAAATATATTCAATTAGGTTTGGTTTTTCAGTTTAAGCCAATTAATGCACATTCCTATACACATGCATGTATTTATATATTGTATTTTATAATATAACTATAAATAAATAATAAATACATATATGAGCTATAGTTTTGTTGGCAATTCAAAAATATTCTATAAATTTAATATACTTGACTTGATTTTGCATGAAACCTGACTTGAAATCTGTTTTTGTCAACTTAAATTAGCTTTCTGAGTTGAAATCATATCCTTTAATTTGGAGTTGAATCTGGCTTGCGTGAGTTCAATTCGATATAATCCTCAACTCTAGAGCTAAGTTTGAGTGGATGAAATAAATAAGTGCTCAGAAGTATCATGCATGAGTATTGAGGTAACATTTGTAAAATTTCAATTAAAATTGCTATATTTGAATGCATTAAGTTTTGCATTGATAAAAACTAATTGGTAGATAAATTGAGGGTGTCATATATGAGAGTGTTAATTTGGATATATGAAAAAACTATTAAAGATAAATTAAGAAACCATTGTAGTAGATGAATAATTATAATTATATTGATTTAAGTTAATGTAGTTGAGAACAGATTTAGGAGATTGTAAATGTATAGAAAAGTATAGCAAATGAAGCCATTTGATTGTCATACAAAATATCATCTATTAGACATAAGTAAATATGGATAAAAGTTGATCGAATTAATTTGTGAAGATTATGTATACATTTTTGGCAATATTAGAAGGGTGTATGAATGAATTGAAATTGAGTATTTATGAGGCTGGTCCCCCTAATTGGTGGGATAGGGCTAATGATTTTGCAATGAAGTTTGTGTAACAAGTTTTGCTGTAACATAAGTAGATTTACTTACAAAGAATAAATCTATATATACTCTCAATTCAGAAGAAATATAGGTCATGCAGCAACAGTATGGGAATTCATATAGTATGAGATCTTTATCGGTTTCAAATAGGAATTGACTGGCAATAATTTTAGGTTTCTATTGTAGTGAAGCAATAGCTTTTCTTACATATATCTAATTTGAGAGCTCTTGGCATTTTTTTAACAAGCTTTGGTTGATAGGCTCATCTCTAGGCGAGGAGTTTTCATATTACAAATTTGGGCACTCTACACACTTGTGTTTCTTTTGTTAAAATTGTACTGTACAAGTGCCTGCATTTGTTTTCCCCATCTAAGTTCATGTCAGTATATCCAACTTGTCTGCTTTATTCATTAAAATTTTATTGGCATTTGAATTTTTGGTCTCACTTTTTTTATCATAAAATATTTATAAACTAATATTCTAAGATTTTCATGAATTTGCTTGTGTCAAGAACACTGGAAATGAAATGTTTGCTTGCTGTGCACTAGTGAAACACTAATGAAAAGATGATTGCAGCTGGATTTAATTTATCTTTGTCCTTGTGACTTTGAGTGTATTGCCCACTACCTCAATCTTTAGTTCTACAAGCCCTGCTACGTTAGAATTGCATCTCATGTATGACCTGAATTTCTTTGATTAAAATTATATTCATAATCTATTCATTGGTAGCACCAGTTTAACATACAAGGTATTTTGCTCATACAATAATGAGAATGATTTTCCTGCTCATAGCACCAGTTTAACATACATGGTATTTTGCTCATACAATAATGGGAATGATTTTCAATGTTAACCTGATCATAGCAAATGGCATGTTGAAATCTGTGTGGACAATATCAGTATTTAGTATGCATTCACAGTTATTTTGATATATATCCTTGCATGGATTGACCAGATATCTTACAAATATAACTTTGACTACTATGGGAACCAGTTAGCATGTAAACCAAAATAAGGATTGCATGCAATAATTTGCCTTTTCTGGTATTATGGAATTACATCGTTTATGTATCTCGCATGATGGTAACAAGCATTTTGTTAATTTTCTCTCTGATAAAATGTTTTTCTTAACAACAGTATGTATGTTTGAAGTGGTGGCTACTTTCAAGAATTTTGCATATATGTCCCTTTTTAGCAATTCATTCATAGATAATATCTGTCACTGTAATATAGTTTTGTGAATGTACCTATTTACGCACTTTGATTTATAGTTATTTGGATAATCATCTCTCTCTCTCTCTCTCTCTCTCTCTCTCTCTCTTTATACACACACACACACATGCTGAAACAGTATGCTTTCCTCTGATTAGTTGCACTTTCTTTGTCAGTCATACCTGCTTATCTTTTTCTCCAGCACCCTCAACCTTGGCTTTCTAAATGGCCAGACAAATAGCAACCATACCCAATTAACTTCATGATCAACACTTAAGCTCCCGACATCACTAAACTTTCTGTTTTACCCCAGGTGGTTTACTTTGTTATTCACAGATGAGTGCTTCAGCGGAAAGCGAACAAAAAATCAATGGCTTTGTTTTCCCTAGCAGTAATTATTTATGGATTATGCCCTTAACCTGTGTTATTGTCTTTACCACTGGCTTTCGGTCAGTTTGGAAAATCATTTTTTTCTTTTGTAGGCGTATGTCAGTCACAAGAAAAAATTAGTGTAACTTTCTAATGCATTTCTCAATATGTTCTGTTTCTCTTGTGTGTCCATCTTATGATGCATTCTCTATTGCAGCTGGCAACCTTACCATGGTCCCTACAACAGAAATACTCGACTTTACCAGTAAGCTACTTTCGGATTCTCAGATGAGGCTTTACAGGGATAACCTGAAGATGCCAGCACAAATTATTGATGAAAATGATAGGAGGTACTCTAGATTTAACTCCAACAATGGTTTAATAGAGAACCCACCTGCTCTTGAGAAGGAAAGAGTGATGGTGAATCCTTGGATGCAGGATGAGAAGGAAGTTTTCTTAGAAATGCTTGCTACATACGGGAAAGACTTCAAAAAAATTTCTTCATTTCTTAGTCACAAAACAACCGCAGACTGCATTGAATTTTATTATAAGAACCACAAATCCGAGAGCTTTGCTGAAGTGAAGAAGCATCTCAAGCGGAGAAAAAAATTGCAGAGTCGACACTGCAACACATACCTAGTAACTTCCGAAGCTAGGTTTAAGCGTGAGACTAATGCTACTTCCCTGGAATTGTTGGGTGAAGCATCAATGATAGCTGCAGAGAGCAACTGCAACAAAAGAAACAGTCTAAAGCAGAGTGGCAAGTCAGGTTACCATGACACCAGAGTTTTTCGACGGAGCTATGGTTCTTTAGAGAAGGCTAATAGTGAAATTTCTGGAAGCGACAGAGAAGTTGCTGCTGCTGATGTGCTGGCTGGTATATGTGGTGCTCTATCATCGGATGCAATGAGCTCTTGTGTTACTAGCTCTATTGATCCATCAGAGAGGTTGCACTTTGCATCAATTGACTGTTCTCTAACACCAGAAGCAGCCCATGTGATAGATGAAGAAGACACATGTTCTGAGGAGAGTTCTGATGAATTGGAGTCAGCTGATTGGACCGACGAGGAGAAATACATGTTCATCAGAGCATTTAACATGTATGGGAAGGACTTTGTTAAAGTTTCTCATTATGTCAGAACAAGGTCACGTGACCAATGCAAGATTTTTTATAGCAAGGCTCGAAAATGTCTTAGTCTTGATGTGATCCAACCTGGGTCCACCAATGGGGTGACACCACTGAGTGATGTTAATGGAGGGAGAAGTGATACTGATGATGCTTGTGCTGCGGAGATTGATTCAGCAATCTGTAGTACACAGTCATGCTCTAAGATGGATGTTGACTTCACACAGTCCTTGTTAGAAACCTGTAGCGACGCAGCTCAACAAGCAGATGCTGATAGGTCATGTGAGCAATGTGAGGTTGTTGTATCCATTCCAGATGAAGTTGAGGGAAAGTTTGATGATAAGGTTTCAGTTCGTAATGACGATAAACTTGTAATTGAGCAGGGAAATCTTGAGTTTGGGATGGATCAAGGGGAAATATGTAGTTCTGGTTTGAGAAGGAAAGAGCATGAGCAACTTCATGGAGCTGTTGAGTTTTTTGCGGACACTCTAACAAATAATGAGAATACTGATGAAATATTAAGTCCAGGGAAGCCCGCTGTTAAGTTACATTGTGAAATCGAGTTTAATTCACTGACTTCTGCAGAGGCACCACAGAAAGCTAACTGTGGAAGCTCTGATGCTAAGGAATCAAATAAAGAAGTGGACTCAAATCAGTTAGTTGGGCTGCCTGACCCTGCAGTTGAGAATAAAGCACATTTTAAGATCAAGGAAATTGCTAATGTTGGTGATTCCTTTATCTTTGGCCCAAATTCACATTCTAATGGAAATTCTTGCAATGATGTAGAGCAAAAGAATGATGGATGCCCTAGTCTTCTCTCTTCCAATTTCCAGCAGCAGGTTCCCTTGGAGCTTCTTTGTTCTATGCAAAAAAGACCTCAGACTGAGGTTGTCATTCCATTTGATGAGGCTGATAACAAAACTTCCATTGCCATACTCAATTTGCAGAATGGTGGAGATAAGTCCCGACAAGAACCAGTTGGTAGAGATCTTTCTCAGAATCTGCTTAAAACCTCATTTCCAAATCAGATGGATCCTTCTTTGCATGTTGCCAGAAGTTGTTTCATACAGTCATTTACTCAAAATCTCAAAGAGTCGAAAATTGACAGAAAGTTGATTGATGACAATTCAATACTTGATATGCCCAAAATGGCAGATTGTTCTTTTGTTCCAGGATTGAGCAATGACAAGTGTGTTTGTGCTGAGGTTTCAAATTCCAGTCCTGGGATCTCATTAACCTCCAGGTTGGAACATAAATCAGAGAGACGCCTTGCTGAAGCTAAATCAGAAACACACAGAACTAAAAACTTACAAGGCGATCACATTGCAGAGTCTGCGGATCAGTCTCAGCGAGTAGGTGATTTGAAGTTGTTTGGTCAGATTCTTACCCATCAATCATCACAGAAATCATCAGAGAGCATAATGCCACTCTCACCCAGACACAATTCAAATGCAACCACTAATTCATCTAGCTGCTGGAAGGATGCAGCTATATTTGCGCCCCCAAGGCCTGCAAAGAATGGCCTGTTGCACCATCAGGGGGATCTACCTCAAAGAAGCTACGGTTTCTGGGATGGCAACAGGGTTCAAACTGGCTTGTCATCCTTGCCAGAACCTGCCATTGTGTTGGCAAATTATCAAGCCTCTTTGGCTGGCATGCCTTTTGTCGCAGGCAGCACCATTGATTATGAGCAGCAAGCTCAAATGCAATCAGCTTCAACGCCCGAGTTGCAGAAAAGAAATGGTTTTGATTTACTATCTGGTTTCCAGCAACAAGGGAGGATCATGCACCTGGGTGTGAACATTGTTGCCGGAGGAGGGATTATGGTTGGAGGTAATGGGGTATCCGACCCGGTCGCCGCCCTCCAGATGCATTATTCAGGAAGAAGGTCGAAGATCCTTGCCGGCGATTTGGATTCATTGATGGGAGACACTGGAGGAAGGTAGTATTGTGGAAATGGAGGAAAGTGTAGTAAATCTGTTATTGGTAGTGGCATCAGCTGTATCATATAGTTAGTAGTTTCATAACCTGAATGAAACCGATGAGGTGGGAGTTGGGTTGGCTTGCTGTCCATATAGTGTTGTTGTAGCCTTCTAGTAGTCTCTTGATGCTTTGAATTTCTTTTATCCATTAATTTCCCTCGGTCATACCAGAGAGGTGTTCAGGAGCTATGATTCCTTTTATTTTTGTTTTATTGTCATTATTTCTTTTTGTAGCTCTCCATACACTGTCGACCAGGCTTCCCACTGGCTTTATTGTGTATTTTTACTGATGCTTTTGTAGTTTTGAATTGTAGTGGCTAAAAGCCTTGTTTGCGCATAAAGCCCCGTCTATTCATGATGGTGTATGGCTTTGAAATTTTTTTTTTTTTGACGCTTTGATACTTTTTATTTTGATTGGCAATTCACTGCAAATATTTGCTGTGCTGTCCACTTTGTTAGGGATTGTTTCTCTCCTCTTTTGTTTCTGTAGGTGTTGTTTCATTCAATTTTGTTATGGGAAAGGGTATATTTGCTGCAATTCTTGCTTTTTTTTTGTTCTTTTGACTGCGCACATATTTGGATATTTTGTTTTCATAGGTTTTTCAGAAATTTTATGAAAGAAACTTGAATGTGATTAATTCTTTATTATTTTAAATGTGATTAAGGCTTCGTTTGGGACGGCTTTTTTACTGCTTTCTAAAACTCTCTATAATTTTTTTATTTTTGTACTAAAACTTCGTTTTAGAAAGCAATAAAAAGCCGTCCCAAACGAAGCCTAAGGCTTGTTTGGGATGATTTTTTTTGTTTCTTAAAACAGTTGCATAGTAAAAAAAATTAATTTTGTACTAAAAGTTGTTTTAAAAAGTAGAAAGAAATCCATCCTAAATGAAGATTAAAATTTCGTTTGGGATGGTTTTTTTATTCCGTTTTAGTACAAAAATAAAAAAATTTGTACTAAAATTCCGTTTTAGAAAACGATAAAAAAGCCGTCCCACACGAAGCCTAAAACTTCGTTTGGAATAATTTTTTTGTTGCTTTTTAAAACAATTTTCTAGTATAAAAATTTTTTGAATTAAAAATTTTTATATTATATAGCCATTTTAGAAAGTAGAATGAAAGCTGTTTCAAATGAAACCTAAATTTCTCTCATCTTTGGGGTTCTTATGTTTTGTTTGGGATGACTTTTGTATTATTTAATAAAGTAGTTTTCTAGTACAAAAATTAAAGTTTTTTTTGTACTAAAAAATTGTTTTAAAAAGTAACAAGAAAGCCGTACCAAATGAAGCGATGGAGAGTTTGAAATTTTATATTGATGTTTTAGCTCACTTTAGGCATATGGTTTCTTATGCATTTATTATTTTTTTATAATACGTTTACCAGCAGCAAATAACCCAATGATCTTCCATTGTGTTTTGTTCATTTGAGAAGTTATTGTACAGATGCAGATTTTTTTTTAAAATTTCTGTAGAAGTCCAGTGCTCCTATGCATCCGCTATCTTTTCAATAGAGCTCTCAGATCCTTAGCATATCAATTTGTGAGCCAAATTAGTACACGCAGGTTCCTGTTATCAGCTTCAAATACCTGCTACTGCTCTTTCCCATGTGACCCCCCTGTACAGGAAACCACACCAAATCTGATTCCAGCAAAAACCAAAAGCAGCGCAGTGAAGGTGTTCGACGAAAAGCGCGGAAGTGAGAGAAGATTGTCTCCGGCCGTTGTTATAGGTCTCACGTGATTCAGATGAACGACCTCGCACAAGCTAGTCTCAGGCTCTCAGCTTTAACTGAGATGAGAAACAGAAATCCTGTGAAGAATTCCATGCAGGAGTATCAAATAATGATGGGTTTCACCTTCATATTGGTGAAATTCATGGCTTCTTCTTCTTCACGTAAGTAAGTACTTGTGGACTGCACGCATCTCAAAAGTAAAATTCATGGTGATTGGGCATTTCTTGGAAGGTATGTTTGGTTTAGAGAGAAAGAGAGAGAGAGAGAGAGGCTGATGTCACCTGTATGTGGATCTCCGTAACGCCCTACATGTGCATGCAGTTATGCTCACATGGGAGGATCTCATTCATGCTCAATTTCGCTTAACAAAGCACAATTTGGGCATAAGGTGAATTTAATTTTAAGATTTTGACTTCACCAATTCATGATCAAATTCATTATTTCAAATATTAATCATGTATTATTATATTTTTATACAATAATAAAGATGATTACAATTATAATTCCTTTACTTCTTTCCCTTAGTGTCCCTGATATATAATACAACATTTTAAAATGCATATATTAAACTGTGTTCGTGCACACTCAAGAGTAGTGGTGTCAAAATGGGTCTGCGGCTTGGGTTGAACTCAAATTGATTCGGGTCTAAACGGGTTGAATCTAACACAACTTGTTTTTGTATATGGCTTAGGAAATCCAGCACAGACCCAACTTGTGCGGGTTACGGGTTGGCATGACTAGACCCACTGACGAGCTTGCGAATTGCGGACGTCGCGGATGAGCTTTGAAGGTGGACTAGCGGAGTTTAGGGTGTGCAGGAAGAGTGAAGAGACGGCTGAGTCGACCGGACAAGCTGGTACCTCGGCCTGGCAGACGGCGTAAGTCGCGAAACCTGGAGCTTTAAAGGTCAGTGTCGTCGGACAAGCCGCTGCCTCGATCTGGCAGATGGCGAAAATTAGATGGCCAGACAAGTGCGAACAGATGGCGGAGGATGGACGCGGCAAGCAACTCGATCCTTCAGATGGCAAAGGGCGGCTCGCAACCAGGCATAACTAGGGTTTTCTAAATGAGTCATTTTTTTTTCGGGTCAACCCGATCCTACCCTGATTTTTGAAACGGGTGAACTTTGTCACCTCAAACCCGACTCATATGTCACGGGTTGACCTGAATCCGGAATTTTTCGGATTGAGTTGGGAGTCGTGTCAAATATTAACACCCATACTCAAAAGAGGGAGCTCTCAGTCCCCCTTCAAACCCTTAAAACCCTTTATGATGGCCTTAACACAAAGATCAAACCCAACTAATTTTTTGCATTATAAAATTTTTGGTAGGTCAAAAGTTAAGCTCCACAACGTAACATCCTGAATGTAAAAACCAAACTATGGAGAAGCTAATTTTTTTCTATATAATAATGATTCTATTTCGTATAAATATACAATACATGTAGGGAAAATTAGCAAATTCAATCAGCCAAATAGACACAGCATAGCTGGCTGTTATCAGGCATTAAATGTATAGCATTAAAGTGATAGTGGCAATGCAATTTGATTGAGAAATATTATATATCTCTCAGGCACAAACAGCTGTAGAGATTTGCCACATTGATGATGACGGTGAGCCAAACCCATCACACAGCTTCTCATATTGGCTGTTGAGATTTGTCACATTGATGATGATGGTGAGCCCAATCCGGCATAAAACTTCTCATATTGTCTGTTGAGATTTGCCACATCGATGATGATGATGGTGAGCCACACCTTTTTATTCAAACATAAGATGTTGTCTTTCTCTTTATATAAGAAGAAAAATTTAGGCTAGCCTTGAATATTTATGGTACAAAATTTTAAGATGCTTTTATTAAAATAATTCATAAATATTGATTTTTTTTTTTTTTTTTTTTTGTGATCGGCATTCTCGAACCCTGAAGAGGAGAAATCATTCTGTTTTGAGAGTAGATGCAGAATGCCGTTTAAAGACCAACCAGACTGTGCCACGTCAGCGATACCGAGCGAAGGGGTGATATGGCGCATTCTGGTTGGTCTCCGAATGTTGTTCGACGTTCGCATAGAATAGTTAATCAGAGAGGGGCTCTCAGTCCCCTTCAAACTGACATGACGAACTTACGGCGAGATTGACCAAAGATTAAATCTATGTACTATGTTTTCTTCATAGGACAAAGCCCGAGTCTATATAAATATAATGATTTTCTATCATATAAATATACAAAATGAAGCTACCAAGATAGGTAGGGGCAAATTTTCTTATCCAAAGGGCCAAATAGATGAGCATAGCTGTAGGTTAGGAGACATTAAATGTGGCATTAGATTGATATAGTGGCAATGCAATTTGATTGAGAAATATTATGTATTTCTCAGGTACATACAGCTGTTGAGATTTGCCATATTGATGATGATGATGGTGAGCCAAACCTAGCTTACAACTCATATTGGCTCGAGTCGTAATCAAGATTTTAAGCTTGATTTGAGACTTATTTGTTCAGATTTGACTCAACTCCTGTAAGGTTAATAATAGCAGGGGTTTAAAACAGTTGTAATTTTATAAATTTTTTAAATGACAGCAGTTAAAATAATGCCAAGGACTATTTTCCTTACCCCAAAAGAGCACTATATTGTTTACAAGTCTATTAGTAATTGATGATATATAGTGATATTCAACATCAATATGTGTCTAATTTAGTCAAAGAGTATAATTATTTTTTAATTTAGTACATCAACAATTTTAAAATTCATCCCAAGTGATCGTTAAAGACTAATCAGGATAAGTTAATATCACAATTTTCATCAATTTTTACGTGAGGGATCATTTGGGACTAATTTTGAATAGTTGAGAGATTAAATAGGTCATATGCAAGTAGTCGAGGGATTATTTAGATTTTTGTCTTTTAGCATATAAAATATTAATTGTTTAAACAAATAAAATCACTTGTAATGTTGATCGGTAGCCTTTTGGTGAGCTTAATGGTTAAAGAAGCGAGTGGATTTTTAGTTTGATTTTTATGGAGATATTTTGGAGTTTATGCTAAAATGATTAGGGGTTGAAGGGCTATATCGGTAGGGATGCCAAGACTTTTGGATAATCATTTTTGGAAGAAAAAAATGGTAGGAAACACGGTAGAAAAAAAGGGAGGGGAAGTTGATGACTATTAATGAATGATGTATTTCAACTACTTATTTTAATTCTTTCTCCAATTCAAATTATGTTATGACTACATATATAAGCCCTTTGGTAAAAATAAAAATATAAAAAAATAAAATACAAATTATATTTGACATATTCTAGATTATGGATTTTTTATAGGCTCTTGTAATTGGAAAAATTTTTATCTTATTCTTGGACTTCAACTTTAGATTTTGTAATTGAGCTTTTAACTTTATTATCGTGATCGACAATATATACTACATCAACTCTTTTAGGCTCAACTACACTTTGCTCTATCGAGTTTTCATATACTCTTATAGTAACTGTGGAGTTAAAATCTCTAAATCTATGTGAATCATGTGCATCAAATGGTGGATTTTTCTTCGAGCAAACTAGAAAAATTGCTCATCAATTGGGTCAATTAGTGTTTCATCAATGATGATATATCAACTTTCAAGTATGATAGAATATCTTCAATATTAATACTATGATGAATTAATATATCAGATAATAATTAAGATAATATGCATTAGATGTAATTTACCTAAAAATTTTTAATGGATCACAAGCCCTTGCTTGAAAAAATATTGAAGCAAAACATTGACATTTTATTAGATTTTTTGTTGACCTATTGTTTGTAGTTACTTGCTTTCTTACGGTATCATAGAGGTTTTGAATATCTTAGGCAACTAAGACTGCAAAATCATTAAAATAAATGAGATGAGAGGTTGGCCACATCAATTGATCATTTGGTGTTTCTAGCCATACACTATTTCAATGGTAAGGTCTTAATTGTTCTTTAGGTAATGTAAATGTATGCAAATTTATAGATAGGAAATATATTTTTGTTCTCTTGAAGTATAGTACTCTCTTACCTAGGTTTTTACTCAAGAATTTTTTTTTTTTTAAAGATAGGTTTACACAAAGGATATTGATCAAGCTAGATAGAGCTCACTAATTGGATTTTAAGCTAACACCATATATTTGCAAAAATATACTAAATATTTTTTTCTATTTATATGTATGCAAGAATTCACTAATGACAAACTTGCTAGAGTGACTCGTAAGCTTTTATAGCCAAGTCCATCACAAGAAAATTTTTCTCTGTTGTTTAATATTTATGAGTATATTTTCTCCTTCCCAAATTTAATTAAGATATAAAATATGATGGTAGTCGGTAATCTTTAAAAGAGATAAATGATTAAAGAGTTATTGATTATTAGTTTAATATTTAAGAAAATATTATGGAGTTTATGATGAAATAATGAGAGGGTGTGGAGGGTTATAATGGTAAGAATTCTAAGACTAGTTTAGATTCGACTAGTTTAGGATGATTTGAATAATTACTTTAGCAAATAGGAAAATGGATGGAAATTCTTGTGGGAGTTTAGCTTAGAATGTTTAATTTGGTGGAGTTTAGGTGGGTGTTGAGGGGTAGGGAATGAAACTAGTTTCTAGTCTTTCCAAGTTTGATTGAGAGTACTTTTATGTGTGATTTCGGGTTGGTTGTGAGGCATGGATCGAGTGATAGTAGTCTTAGAGGATGCTTAAGATGCAAAAGAGGGTGGAAAGAAGGTTGGGAGTAGGAGTTTAGAAAAGAACAGTAATAAACTTAAAAGCAAAAAGATAATGGTCTTATCTCATCAAAGGAAAGACAAACTTGAAGTCACCAAGGATCAAGAAAAATGAAGAGAGCATTTCTCCATAGAAATAGTTCATTCAAAAATGAAATATCATAAAGTATTTCAACTTATATTAATAGACATTATAAAACTTTGGGGCAACCACTTTTAGAGTGAAAAAAAGAAGTGAAAAAAGGTGTAAAAGGTGGGTTAGTGGCCATTAATTATGGATAAGTTCCAATAACTTATTTTTATATCTATTTCTCTATTCAAAATTATGTCATGGCTGGCTGGCTATTCAAGTCCCTAAGTGGAATATAAAAATGTTAAAAGAAATTACATTTAAAATATTCTAAAGTATGAGCTTCTATTAGGACATTATAATTGGGCACTTTCTTTATTCATTTGCATGTGCATTAGTCTTACTTCTTGTAATTAATACCATGATGTACTTTATCAATTAGTATGGAGGTTGACAAAAAAATATTAAATATAATTCAACACATAAAATATAAGTTCAATTTTTCATTAAATATTCTCTCTCACACACTATCTCTCTCCATGCATATCAATGCCTCATATGAGTAATCATTATTATATTGTAAAAGATAAATGAATTGCCAATTTTTTTCATGGTGCTAATAGTTGAAGTAACAATAAAGTTAAATGAAAATTAAAAGTACATCATCTTGCATATTATTAATAATAAATGGGCTCGTGCGTCGCAGCTCGTTGGTTGACGTGAATTCGTTCCTCCCCGCGAGCCGCGTTCGAATCACCTCAACTTCCATATATATTAAAGATAATGCTTAAAATATATCATTAAACATTGTTTCTCTCTCTCCCTCTATATTTGTTTGTGCACTTCAATCTTGCAATGAATAATCATTTTCATCCATAATAAATAAATAAATATTTAATTTCTTTTCATAATGCTCCAATGCATGTTCAAGGCCCATCACAATTGAGAACATCTTGTTTTTAAAATTCTTCTTTTTAAAAGAAATTTAAGAAAATAAATTGAAAATTAGATAATATCTACAGATACTTTTGACTAAGGTTAATTTACTGATTTAGATAAGAAATTAATATTTCAATAAATGTAAATTAGCATTTTTAAATGATTCCAAGAAGATAAAGATCATAAGGCAGTGTCTGTTGATCACAGAACTTTCCAAAATATTCTCATCCATACAAATGCTCCTTTGTTTCTTATGTCCAATAATATTAAAACTAATAGCCACACATGCAAATGGGGAAGCTTGCAATTGGTTGAAATTAATACAACAATAACAACATCAAGCTTTTATCCCAATATGTGGGGTCGGCTACATGAATCCTTTTTCTCTATTGTGTCATGTTAAGAGTCAAATCCTCATTTAAATCTAATAAAGAATTTGAGATAGGCCAATTACAAGCTTCTCCGCTGTCACAAACCACAACCAACTCAATACTCGCACATCTAAAAATCATTTTTTTTAATTTTCATTCATTTTTTGGTAGACCTAAAAAGACTTGGATAGAAAATATTAGAAATGATTTTTCTTAGATTTAAATAAGAATTTGACTTTGAACATGACACAATGGCGAAAAAGGATTCATGTACCTGACCCCACATAGTGGGTCAAAGGCTTGATATTGTTGTATTCATCTTTTGGTAACATGAATCATTAAGTTACAGAGTCCAATTTTTTGTTTTACGAAGATAACATGCTTCATAGACGTAATCATTGGGCGCTGTCTTTATATTATTCCAAAGCAACAAGATATGTAATTCTTCACAATCAAACAATAAAAAAATTTGCAACGATGGTAATTGAGCACAGTCATCAATTGAACGAACCAATATAAAATTCTGGTGTATTTTTATACATTAATCTACCTTTATCTTTTTCATCCTTTCTTTGCTCTCTTTTCACTTTGGATAATTGAATTAGGTTTTCAGAGGCCCCACAGTAGGTTCTCAAACATGTCTTACTTGGACCAAAAACAAGCTCTTGTAGCTATCTGGGACCATTTCTATTCCTAAGATTCCAAATTGATGATCATAATAACATTCTCTAAGAACCACTCATTTTATTGTCCTCTACTTTATTACATAAATATGCTTAGAACCTGAGCTCTCCAACCAAAGATCTCTCCAAAATCTAATAATGGCTATTAGCAGCTCCTGCTTCAATCTTGAAGAGGCCATGGATAAGATTTGGTTCCACAATAATATTCTCTTCTTTCAACCTTCCAATTTGAACATCTTATCCTTGTTGCAGAAGGATGGAAACATATTAAAATCTACGACATCTTCAGAAGGTAGCAGCTTTTATGAGGTAAATATAAGATAGAATAATTTAAATAAATTTTTTTCTTCAAGTTTTCACTTCAAAGTGTCTTCATAAAAGCTCCATATAAGTTTTTCAGTCTGTTGTGAATGAAATCAAGAACAAGAAGATTGTTCAGAAGATGAAGAATCCTGAAGGACTCGGCAGTCCAACAAACAAAATCTGTTCTAAGGAAGAAATCCCACAGCCAACACTGCAAGGAACGCCAAAGATAAGGAGGAGCCAATGGAGCTTATATGAGCTTAAAGGATTTAATGATCTTGGTTTTTTGTCCAGCAAGGAAAAATTTGGTGACAGGGAGAGAAAGTTTGAAGAAAGTAAGGTGGAAGAAGTAAAGAGGCCGTATCTATCAGACGCTTGGTTCATAAATAGAGCTGATTTTTCATTGCTTGATCTCAGGATGTTGCCCAAAACAATTGAAGGAACTTATATGAAAAAATATTTGAGATCTTGGGCGCATAATGTGGCTTCTTTAGTTTGCTATGAATAATATTTGTGAAGTGTGTCTCTACTGTTAGCATAAGGTATGGATTAGAGCTGTATTAACAGGCTGTTTGGTAGGCAGCATTTGTAGTGTATATTTTGTTTGATGTGAAGTGAACGTTTGAGTGGTTTGTAATGCTCCAGAATTTTAGTTTTCCTTGCATTTGAAAATCAGTCAAGTAAGATAATTTCCAAATCCCATGACGCACCTGTTGCTGCCTCTCACCCTCATCTATTGTGTGTAATTGAGCCAAGGTTGAGCGATTTCAAGTGTTGTTTGGCTTGGCTTGTAAACTTATCGGCTAAAGACAAGCTGTTTAAAATATAGAACTTTCTTAAAAATCATACTAATAGAATATACATGACACTACGTATAAACTATGTTACAATCTTGAATCATTGGCGAGAAACATTATGAAACTATGTAAAGGGTTAAGCAAACTTCACAACGTTACAAAGAACTTCAGGACATTATAGCTACCTTGGGTTGGAAGAATTATCTGAAGATCGTTTCACTATAGCAAGAGCATGCAAGATTGAGCGTTTCTTATCACAACCTTTCTTTGTGGTATATACACATAAAATTTCATGCTTTTTCTTTCTATATTTAAAAGCATCTGAAATGTATGATGACAAACAAGAAATAGATTAGTACATCTAAATTACATCCAAGTATGTCATATTTTTAAAATACATATATTTCAGTTATTAACTGTGGCTTATGTAGTTCATCTTGCCTCTTCAGGATTGCTGATATTCTCATGATGGTAGCCACAGCTGAGATTAAGGAGGCAGAACCACGTTGAAGATTCCCTTCCAGTTCACAATAGAGGAAAAAATAGGACAAAAGAAGACCAACTTCATTAACTGCTATATATTTGTTTTGCCAAATATGAAAGAAATGGATAAGTGTCTGATTATGCAGAGGTATATAAATTTACCATGCAACAATTGTCAATAAAAAATAACCACATTAAGGCTTCATTTGGGACGGCTTTCTTATTACTTGTTAAAGCAGCTTCCTAAACTGCTTTAAGAAGCATAAAGAAAACCGTCACAAATTAAGTCTAAGCATCCATCTGAACGGTTATAATTTTTTATAGAGGTGGTTGTACAACTGTTATATATAAATTAATTTTTTTGAAAGTTACTGTAAAAATAATTTCCCAGCATAAAAATTTATTGAAATCAATGAAAAAGCAATGACCAAGTAGAAATTATGATTGCAGACTGAAAATCAAAATAATAAGAAAGTTGTCTCAACCAAAGCCTAGGAATAATGATTCAGAAGCCAAAAAGGGATAATTAGAAAGGTACAAAGTTCATAGGTATGCTCTCTTTCTTTTCCATGTTGTTATTTGTCTAGTGCAATTTAACCTTTCATTATGCCAATTGGCATATGAAGAAGAGACAAAATTAGTCAGAATGTAGAAAACAAAGAGCAAGTTGACAACTAAAAGAGCTGAAAGAAAGAGCTTTTTTATTGATCAGTTACAAGGTCAATCATCTCTTCAATTATCTGCATAAATAGAGACATTTTCTTCTTAAGATCCCCTTTAAAAAAGATAGAGAGATACATTTTTATCAGTCTGATCTTAACAGAAACCTACCTTTCAGTCATAGAACTATAGAAGCATATTTCATGGATTTCAAACATGAAATAATTAGGCTTTATTTGGGAGGACTTTCTTACTACTTCTTAAAGTAACTTTTTAGTATGAAAATTAAAAATTTTTGTATTAAAAGTTTGCTTTAAGAAGCAGAAAGAAAAACGTCCCAAATAAAGCCTTAGTCTAAAAGCATAGGAAAAAAAAAAAAAAAAAAACAATACAGATAAGAATATAAGATGACAGCTTAGAGATAAGGATTAAATTTCAACCTTATCCAACAATCATTTAAAATATTTCCTTAAAATGCATTTTCCTTATTGCCTAATATGATATCTAAATGAATATCTACTAACTGATTTTATTAAAAAATATATAAGGATTGATATGCATACTCTTATTTCTATATTTATGGCAGATTATTTTAAGAAAATTTTGATTAAAATAACTCTTAAAGTCGTTAAATATGTAATACATGAAAATTTAATAAAAAAAATTATAATGCATTCATCACAGAATAAATATAATACTTATATGATTTATTCTGATAAAAAATTTGATGAAGAATATTCAATATCTATATCATAGGAGTAAACAATATAACCTACATATTGTAATGCAAATACTTTACTATTGCATTATTCCTACTCAATTGAAAAAAAAAAGGAAAAATCTTATATTTATTTTGAGATTATTGCTACATATAAAAAAAATTATTTTACAGTAATTTAAAAAAAAAATTAAGTCTATTATATTATAATTTATATCACCATATTCTTACATAATTTTTTTCTATCAATTTATAATAATATGAATAACATGTATTTAAGACTTAATGAAAAAATTGTGATAAAAAAAATTATCATATATTTTGAAATAAGTGAAAATATAAGAATTGATTAATTAATCACCTATTTTAAAGCAAAATTAGAAGCTCAAAGTCCACAAAATTTCAACTTTAAATATATCACATGAGTTCTTGACGTTTGGGCTACGTTTCATAGGAACTCACTTTAAAAGGAAAAAAATTCATTTAAAATTTCAATATTGATGCCATACTTTGCGTAATTTTACAGTAATAAATCATAAATATGCATTCTAAGAAATTAACTTTGTCCAACTCTTTGAACAATATAATACTAATAATAATAATAATAAACAAAATGATCTCTTATTTCTTTATAAAAAAATAAAATAATTTTCAACTATATTAAAAATTATTTTGGTCTCTCAATTCTTTAAAGAATAATCAAAATAATCCTCTTCATATATATACACACACACAAAATCCTACTAATTTAAAAAGTGATATTAATATTAATTTTATAAATATATATATTTATTTATTTTCCTTTTCTTTCACCTCCCTCCATTTTTTAGAGGATTTCACATGTTCTAATAATCACCCTAATTTTCTTCCCCTTATCCAACACCAATAAAATAAGAGGCTTAATCTCACTTAAGGGTGTAAATGAGTCAATTCAAGTCCGGTTCCGCCTTCCGCTTATGCCTATTCTCTGCTCGAGGTCGAGCTTCTCAACGAGTCAAGCAATTGAGCAACAACTCAATCGAGCTCGAGCTTGAAAGGCTCAGCTCATGAGCTCAAGCAAACACAATTCACCTGGACTCATTTGCACCCCTAACCTCGCTACAATGAGTTCAAGCTTAGCATCTCAAGATCTCATCTCCAAGACTCCAAATAATCCAATTTTAAAATAAAAAACCCCCTTCAAAACCACCATCAGCTCACAACATAACTCATATCGATTCATTAAAAAACAGCCCAATTGTAGAACAAGAGAAGAGTCTTAGAAAAAGAAGAATTAATAATAAGAAACACCAAATCAACTAAACTAATAAAGTATTAATATAATTAACCAAAAACAACCCTCCATAAAAGCCACATATCAAATTTGGGGATCATAATAATATCAAAAAAAAAAAGTGCTTATTGAAGCAGTAATTTATTAAGGTTTCATTTGAGTCGGCTTTCTTGTTGTTTTTTAAGACAGTTTTTTAATACAAAATTAAAAATTTTGTACTAAAAAGCTGCTTTAAGAAACTGCAAAAATACTGTCCCAAATGAAGCCTAATTTGAGCTGAAAGATTTTTGATTTGATGCTCAATAATCTATTGGACCATATGTAATTACTCATAACAGTTTGAAACTTGAATGAATACTAAATAAATTCTATTTAGATAATAAATTTTTTGGTTCTATAAACTACATTGTATGTAAAAGGTAATTGACAAGCCATAAAATCACAATATTTCTCCAATTTGCAATTTCTTTCCAAACACCTGAAGCCAAAAAGTATAAGAAAATATTCTGCTTTTAGATAGTTGCGTTTGTGGAATCTGCTTTAGCTTGCATGGTATTTGAATCAATGCTGTTAGTCCCCAACAAGTTCTGTTTTATCTCTGCGTGTAGTAACCGGCATAAAGACTCCAGCTTTTCCTTCTGATTTTTTGATTTCTCAACTTTCTTTTTCATATGTTCACGCTATGAAAATCAAAGAAACAAAAGCTCAGAAACTCTTGAGAGAAACTATACGCAGGAAAATTCTCTCTATCACAGAAGGAAATCAGAAAAAGTAGCAGATGCATATCATGAACTGGAAAAATATTACGCCAAAAACAAACCACATATTTGGGATTATTATTCTGTGGGGACGCCGAACGCCATCCGGAGACCAATCAGAATGCGCCACATCATCCTTCGCTCGATACCGCGGCTCAGTAATGCTCGTGCCGCGGTTCGGTACCGCTGACGTGACCCATTCTAATTGGTGTCCAGACAGCGTTCTGCATCCGATCTCCGCACAGAATAATTTCTCCAGATTTGGAGATTTACATAGCATACCACTGAATTCATATGTATTTTTTTTTTAACTAATAGCTAATTATTTTATATTTACTTATATAACATTTGTGTCTAAATGGCATCAATATGTATGAAAATGTGTAAACTTTATATAAATTAATATTAGTGATATTTTTTCCCATTTAGAAATTAAGATTTTATATAAATATAAGGATTTATGCATTAGATATATAAATATATTAGAATTAGGCAGTATGTATGAAAATCTTTTAATTTTAAATATTTTTCCTGTACAGCACGAAGAAATGGGAGACTTTAACAGTGATAATCATGTAGATTCATCAATCGAGAGAAGAAAAATTGAACTCAAATTTGCAATTTTTGGATAAATCTCAGACAAATGTATGGTCTCATAGATGAAAACTTGCAAACTTTCTGCAATGTCTAGAAAAAGGTAACGAAAAAACTAAAATCTAATCTGAAGTTGTGCAAAATGCTTTTGTAAATTCCAGTTAACACGTTTTGTTATAAGTAATAGGAAGGAAAGCAGGAGTGTCAACTTTTGACCCGACCCAAAAACTCGACCCGGATCCGACCCGTTTGATAAACGGGTTGGAATCGGGTTCACAGATTCGACCCGTTTAAAAAACGGGTCGGGTTCGGGTTGACCGGCGGGTTGCCGGGTCGACCCGAAAACCCGTTTAATTTAAAAAAAATTGAATTCCAGCTGCCCCAGCCAGCGCTGCCCGGCGTGCCGCTGTGCCCGCTGCCCGCCTGCCCCGAGCGACGCGCTGCCGCCCCGCGCGAACCCGCGCTAACCCGCGTGCCGCGCTCGGGCCCGCTGCCGGCGTGCCGCCGTGCCGGTGCCGAACGACGCGAACCCGAACCCGCGTGCCGAGCGACGCGCTGCCTCGCGCGAACCCGCCTGGCCCGAGCGAACCCGAACCCGCGTGCCGCATGTCGCGCTGCCGCCGTGCCGAACCTGCTGCCGAGCCCGCGTGCGCGCCCGCGTCGCTCGCGTGCCGCGTTCCGTGCTCGCTAGTCGCTGCCGATCCCTAAACAAGTCGCGGGTCGGGTCGGGCCAACCCGGCAACTCGGCCGGGTCGGGTCCGGGTTGAAATGTCCAACCCGTTTGCAAAAACGGGTCGGGTTCGGGTTGACCCGTTTAGATCCGGGTCGGGTCCGACCCGAACCCGACGGGTCGACCCGAATTGACACCCCTAAAGGAAAGGAGAAAATTGATTTAGGGAATGTTGACGATTGAAGAAGCTACTGAACAAAACGCTTGATTAATTGTAATTAATAAATTATGCACCAGTGTGGGTGATTAAAAAAGCAAAGAATACTGAATAGATAGATAAAATCCTACCTCTTCCACAAGTTTTACAAGTGCAATGTCCGACTTCTCGCATTTGCTCTTCAAAAATTCATTTTCCTTCTTAAGTTCCTTTATTAACTTCGCCATCTGATGAAATCTCAGCAAATAATTCTTAGTTGTACTTCAATTAATAATGAAAAAAAGGATAGTGAAACTTCTGTAAACTAAATACTTCTGTAGGAATGACTGACTAAAACGGTAAGAGAAAAATGCAAAAAAAAATCTTTGAATCAACGAGAAATAACCGACCAGAATGGGCATACCTTTTCCATTTCCTGCTTGAATGTTTCAAAGACCTCGTTGCTTTTCATCAATGCATCCTGAACACAAATTAACTAATTTTAGACTTCCATACAAATTTCCGGAATTTTTAAACTGAGAGTATTCTCAATTAAATGAGCATTATCACCGTCAATAGCCTTATCCCAGCTATTTACTGTTAGCTTTATGAATCCTCCATTCATTATATTGGGTGTTGCAAGAGGCTAGTAATTTTCTAAGGTGTACAAATCTTGTTCCTATTCTTTCAAGTTTGATTATATTACCGTATTGTATTGAAGTACCTTCTTCGCTGCATGTTGTTACTAAATGTCTATAGTCTACTATCTTCAATAGGTACCCATAAGTCATCTAACAATCTCACTAAAGCACACTCAACTTGGTTGTTAGTCTATGTTTGTCTGATGCTCAAATCTATATTCTATACAACAAATCTAATTACAGTTTTATAAAATTTAGTTTAAGCCTTGGTGATATTTTCATAATAAATAATCCTCAAGCACTTCTTTATTTTACCATCCAACTTTCAACCGAAAATTATGTTCATGTTTATAGCTTCATTTCATCATAAATACATCCAAGATGCCAACTATATTATGCAGAGTCATCATGTGATCATCCGATATTACAAATTGATAATTATCCATTTCATCCAATAAAATTGAATATCATGCACGCAATTTTAATTTTAGTGACATAAAACTCTTTCAAAAATCTTCTAATTGGTCTAAATACTCACATCAGAAGTTATCCCATCTATCAAAACTATAACTATAAATATCATTCACCAAGCTACCTCATACCTACCATCACTTACAATTATAATTAATGAACTTATTGTTTATCCATGAAGTTACCTAAAGCGAGTGAAAACTCTTAAAGCTCTCCATAAATACTTCTAAATTCTTAAAGTTAGTTATTTGATTAGAAGAATAAAAAGAGAGATCACTCATGATTCTATTTTTATTTTAGGAATGTATTTTTTGGAATACAAGGAGAGATCAATTGTGATCTTCTCCTATGATTCTATTTCCTAAAATTTAGAAGAGAATTAAACTAATTAGTTATTTCTTTTATTAGACACTCTTTTAGTGTGTATATATATATATATGCATTACCTTTTTTTTTTTTAAAAGCAAGAATAATAATCAATTAAGAAATTCTTCATGGTATGAAAGCTAGTTCTCTAAACCCTAATCCCTTTAAGGTGCCTCTCACTAGCAGATTCATCTCGGCCATCTTCAATATTTCTAGCAACCTTATTCATTCTTCTCTCTCACCTTCTTCCTCGCAATATAGAATGACCTCATCACAAACATCCAGCATTATGACACCAAAATCAGGAAGCAGTTAAAAAATTTTAAATTTTGGTGGCAGTGATTCTTCTGCTATTTTACAAATTAAATGGCCATAATTATTTGCAGTGATCACAATATGTGTTGCTAATATTGTTATTTGTTTAGTATCTTGCATGTTTTAATACCAATTCTGCTCTTTCCAGTACTAGTTTTGTTCTGTTTATTTTAGTATCAGTTCTATTTCACTAGTACCAGTTTTGTTTTACCAGTACTAGTTTGTTTTACCATTACCGGTTTTGTTTTATCAGTACCAGGCTGACACTTTGCTTGTTTACTTGCAGGTGCTCATAGTCAGTAGGAGTTAGAGCTTGCAGCTACAGAATTTACCAGGAGCTGGAGCTTACCAGAAGCCGGAGGGGTTTAGTTTAGGATTTACTAGCTTTCTTTTTGTTTTATATTTTGGTTAGTTTTTTAAGAGTTTGAGTTTTAGTGTGAGTTGTATCTAGCGTTAGATAGTGTGAACATTATTCTGTGTTTTAATTTAAATTAACTGTTTTAACTAATTAGATTAATTAATTAAATAATTTTTAATTAAAGTTGAATTTTAATTTAAATTAATTATTCAACTTGTTTAAAATTTAAATTTTTAAATGTATTTTAAAATTACTTAATTATTTAAATTAAATTGGTTACTCAATTAATTAAATGAGATTTTATTTTAAAATTAATAGATTTTAATTTAATTAAATAGTTAAATTTTATTTTAAAGTGGCTAATCAATTTAATTAATTAGGTTTCAATTGATTAATAAAATCATTTTAAATTAGATTTAAATTTTTTTATTTAATGCTAATTAGATTATTTATTCAGTTATTTTAAAGATGTTAATTAGTTATTTTAACTATTTAAGTTAATTAATATCTCAAATTATTTTAATTAATTAGTTAATTAATTAATTGATGGTTTAATTGGTTAGTTTAATGAATTTGATTAATTAATCATTTTAATTAATTAATTAAACATTCAAAGTTTATTTTAAATTAATTATTAATTTTATTATTTAATTAATTAAATTGATTAATTAGTTATTTAATCATCAATTAATTAATTATTTCCAAATTAAATTGGTTAATTGAATGTTTTCTAACCTTTAGATAACCCGAACAAGTCCAGTATAATGATTTAAAGTTTTTTTTTTTGTAGAAAATTTTAGCAGCCTACTAGTGTAATTTCAGCAGCCTCCCAACTTTCACTCACTGCGAAGGGAGATTGGGGACGGCACTTGCCCTTTCAAATCCGCTCAGCCGAATCGAATCAATGGCCGAGGGCTTCAGGGGAGCGAATCATCCCCGATATATGTCTTCGAGTCCTCAATTGCACGCGACCTGTTAATTAAGTGATTTAATTTATTTTTTTAAAAATAATTTTTTATCTTTCTTGAAAATCTGGCAGCCTTTTGACGCCCCCTCCCTATGAGAGGTTGGTGAGGGTACTTGCCCTTTGAGTCCACTCGGCCGAATCAGATTGACAGCCGAGGGCTACGGGGGATATATCAATCCCAATATCGATCTTTGAGCCTTCAATTGATGATTGCGGTGCCTTTTTTCCTCTTTTTTATAATAATAATAATAATAATAACTATTATTATTATAACTATATCTTCTCCTTGATCGTGGGAGTGGAGGTGGAAGGCTTTGGCTTCCTTGCTCGCGGGAGTGCAACAAGAATGAGAATGGCTGTCTTTCTGCGTGTGAGTTCGAATGAGGAGTTTCGTGCCTTCGAGGGAGTTTTGTGTCGTGAGGAGCGAACGTGGGATCATGGGAGCCGACAAGGTGGAGTCATGGGTAGTGGGAGCCATTCTGGTCGTAGGTTTATAGGTCAACACCGGATTTCAGAAAGTGGAAAATTGAAAATAGTATGATCATTTCATGACTAATCAATTCTATGAACAATGACACTTGAAATTTTCTTATTGTTTGGGACTGCAAAACAAATAGAGGATACAACCAAAGAGACATACTCCAACTCAAAAAATACTTCAGAGTTGTTTCAGGTTGATTCAATACTTTTTGACTTCCGCCAATGAGAGCAATTTGTTACTCAGTATTACAACACACCCATGGTATTGGCAATAACTTGATTTATTCGAAACTCACTCATTGATATGTCTAAAAGATGTAGTGATGTAGAAGTAGATCGTAGAACAAAAAAGATTGTTCAAGTTTTTCTTAGTACTCAACAAAGAGTTGGATGATGTTTGAGGTCCAATCATGGGCATTAAACAACTACCAAATCTTAGGAAGACTTTCTCAGAGGTTATGCATGAATAAAGTAGAAAGAAAGTGATGATGTGATCCAAGGAACAACCACGTCAATGTTGGATGCATCTAACCATTGTTATTCGATCATCTAACAGTAATGGTGGAAATCGTCAGAAAAGAGAAAGGCCTTGGTGTGATTACTGTAAGAAATTAGGTCATTACAAGGAGACTTGCTAGAAGCTCAATGGCAAACCAGCTATTTGGAAACCAAAGCAACAGTTTGATAGAAACAGCAAAGCATATCTGGCTTCCAACTTTGAGAGTGCTCTTATTCCCAAGCCAAGCCCATTTAACAAAGAGCAGATGACTTTGCTGCAGACATTATTTTGTCAAATTGGCAGTGGAAACATTATTAGGACATGTTTGGTTGCTCAAACATATTCACATACTTCCTTCACTACTAACAAAGTAGACATGAGGCCATGGAAAGCTGACATTGGTGCATTTGATCATATGACAGGGGATGTTGCCCTTCTCCAAAATTACAAGCCAAGTAGTGGTCACTTGTCCGCCCGTATTATTGATGGTTCAAATTCTAAAATTGTTGAAATAGGTTTCATCCAACTTACTAAAGAGATGCATCTCAACTCTATCCTCCATGTTCCAAACATGGATTGTAATCTTTTGTCGATTAGCAAATTGGCTCATGACCTTCCTTGTGTGTTTTGCATGACTTGAAATCTGGGAAGATAATTGGCAGTGATGAACTTTGCTCTGGGCTTTATCTTCCCCATGTGATCGATCCTCAAACTAAGTTTCTCAAGCAAGTTTCATCCATTCTCAAAGTCTGTTAGAATATTTCAATTTTGTGTCCAATTCTAATATCAATAAAGATAGTGAAATTATATTAGTACACTATCGTCTTGGTCATCCCAACTTTGAGTATCTTGCAAAATTATTTCTCAAATTATTTATCAATAAAAGTCCTGCATCTTTTTATTATGAAACTTGTTAGATTGCAAAGCATACTAGAACTGTATATCCTCAAATTTCATACAAACATTCAACTACCTTTTCTTTGATCCATAGTGATATGTAGGGTCCCTCAACGAAAAAAGAAAAAGGGTCCCTCAATGATAAAAAAGTGTTTTTGGCACTCGATGGTTTGTGATATTTGTTGATGATCATATAAGGGTAACTTTAGGGGTGTCAATATTTGACACGACCCGAAAAACTGACTCGAACCCAACCCGAAATTTTTGGGTTAGGGTCAACCTGGACTCGAAACGGGTCGGGTTCGGGTTAACGCTTTGACCCGAAATTGACCCGAAAAATCTTTTTTTGACCCGGAAACCTGAGTTTGACCCATTTTGACCCGAAAAGCAGAGTTGACCCAAAAACTAACAATGTTTTCACGGTTTTGGGTCATTCAGGTCGTGTTGGGTTGACCCGGACTCGAAGAGGGTCGGGCTTGGGTCTGAAAAACTAACCCGTTTGAAAAAATGGGCCAGGTTCGGGTTGACCCGAATAGTGTCGGGTCAATTTCGGGTTCGACCCGAACCCGACCCGTGACCTGAAATTGACACCCCTAGGTAACTTGGGTTTTCCTTAGGAAAGAAAAACATGAGGTTAGACAAATTTTTCAAACTTTCATTCTTATGGTTCAAAATCAATTCAACTATAGAATTCAGGTACTCAAGTCAGACAATGCTAGGAAATACTTCACTAATAGTCTCAATACCTACCTTCATAATCATGGGATTATCCACATAATTTCTTGTGTTGACACCCCTCAACAAAATAGAGTGGTTGAGCACAAGAATAAACATTTCTTGGAGGTTGCACGATATCTTATATTTTTTCTCTAATGTTCCAAATTATTTATGGGGGGGAGTTATTCTCACAACTAGCTATTAAATCAATCACATGTCATCCTGAGTCCTTAATTTTCAATCTCCAAGTCAACTTCATTAGAAAATTTTTCCTCACCCATACAACTTCGTATGATATACCAATCAAGGTATTTGGTTGCACAACATTTGTTCATGTGTATCATCAACACTGTAGCAAATTTGATCTAACTAAAAAATGATACAAATATTATTCTCCAACCAACAAAAGATTTTACACCACCATAGATGTCTCTTTCTTTGAGCATGTATCCTATATCAAATCTCATGAACAGGAGGAGAACATGAATGAACATCAAGTTTGAGAGTTCTTTATTGAGTCTTGCCCTTTGTCGACTCAAAGTCATCAAGTTCTTCTCAACTCGTGCTTGTGCCCAAAGACCATACACAAGACTTGTCCACACCCATGCAAGTTCAGTCATCAGAACAACCCACAAATGTTTCTTCTCTCGTACTTGCTCAATCTGTGGCTCCACAACTCACTAATGAGAACAGTTAAGTCTACATCAAGAGAAGAAAAAGATAGAAGCTAGAACACGGATCACAACAAGCATGTTATCAAGATATTCAGTCAATTTCAAGCCCATTTGAAATATATATATATATATATATATATATATATATATATATATATATATATATATATATATATATATGTACGAATAAGACGGGAAAATGTGCCAATTCCCAACATTGATGACTCTATCATGCTGATTGCATTGAGAAAGGGAGTTCGGAGATGTACAAGTCATCCAATTGGGAATTATATTACTTATAAAGGGTTATCACCATCTTATAAAGCATTTGCTACTTCTCTTAATGATATCTAGGTTCCTAACACAATACAAGAGGCATTATAAAATTCAAAGTGGAAGAAGATAGTACAAGACGAGATTGATGCACTTCAGAAAAATGAAACATGGACTATTACCAATTTGCCAGCTATAAAAAGGCTTGTGGGGTACAAGTGAATTTTCACTATAAAGTACAAAATAGATGGATCAATTGAGAGATTCAAAGCTCGATTAGTAGCTACAAAATTTACACAATTCTATGGGATAGTCTATCAAGAAACCTTTGCTCATGTCACAAAACTTAACACTATCAAAATTCTTCTCTCATTGGCTACCAACCAAGATTGGTACTTGCAACAACTGGACATAAAAATTTCCTCTCTAAATGGTAACCTCGAAGAGAAAGTATACATGGAAATCCCACTTGGTTCTGAAAAAGGTATGACAAAGAATCAGGTTTACAAACTCAAGAAATCCTTGCACGGCCTTATACAATTTCCCTGAACCTAATTTGTCAAATTCACAAAGGCTATTTTGAAGTTAGGCTACATTCAGGGTCAATCTGATCATACTCTGTTTGTCAAGAAATCTCATTCTGGAAAAATTGTTATATTGATAGTCTATGTCGATGATATTATTCTATCTGGGAATGACGTGGAGGAATTACAAAATTTGAAGAAGTATTTTTCAGAAGAGTTTGAAATTAAAGATCATAAATATTTCCTTGAAATGAAAGTGACTAGATCAAGAAAGGGTATTGCAATTTCTCAAAGGAAATATATTCTAGATCTTCTTAAGGAGACTAGTATGCTTGGATGCAAACCTATTGATACTCCTATGGACAGTCAGAAGAAACTTGGCATCGAGAAAGAAAATACATTAGTAGATAGTGAGAGATATCAAAGACTTGTTAGATGCCTAATCTATCTTTCACGCACTTTGCCAGATATTGGTTTTGCAGTGAGTGTCGTAAGTCAATTCATGTACACTCCTACAGAGGAACACACGATAGCAGCTTACACGATTCTTAGATACTTGAAGACTTAATTTGCAAGTTTAGATTATATGATATATATTCTCCAGCTTGAGGGGGAGTGTTGAATATTTGAAAGTTAAAATTAAGAAATTTATTTTATGAAAGTATTTTTTAAGAATAAAAGAAGAGATCAATTGTGATCTTCTCCCATAATTTTGCTTTTATTTTAGGAAAGTATTTTTAGGAATAAATAGAGAGACCAATTGTGATCTTCACCTATGATATGTTTCCAAATTTTTAGGAAAGAATTATGATCCTATGATTATATCTCCTAAAATTTAGAAGAGAATTAAGCTAGTTAGTTATTTCCTTTATTAAACACTCTTTTAGTATATATATGTAGATGTAGTACTTCTAAAAAATATAAATAATAAAAATAATCAATTAAGAAATTCTTCATAGAATTATTCTATGCATTAGTGATCAATAATGTTCTGGCTATAAAAAAATTTCATTTTTTTCTTTAAAGTATCCAAGGGCTAATGGAATTGACAAGCTTAGGATTGCTAAATAAGGAACTAAAGGGCCCGGGATTCACATGCTAAATAAGAGAAAATATGTGCCGCCGATTTATAAGCTTAACATAAAAAGGGGGGTGCCATAGATTGTTAAGTCCTCTCACCGGCCAAGATTGGAAGTTTTGAACAGCAGTTTTAGTTGTTTAAGTACTTTGAAAATATTTTGTGTATAAATACCCATTGGGGTATTGAATAAAGCATGCTTTCTAGTTACATTGTATTTTCTATATGATATCAAAGCCTAATTGGCACCTCTTTCTAACTTTTATTTTCCCCTTTCATCCTTATTCTTCTCTTCATATTTTATTTTTTCAACTTATCTTCTAAATAGTCAGCAACCATGAATGATGAAAATTAGATTATCTTCTCAAAGGAAAATTCCTAGAGCTACAAACCTCTCATCATTTAAATAGAAATAAACAATATGAAGTGGTCTAAGACGATGAAGACTTTTCTGACATATTGTTGACCCTTAGAATTTAATAGATCCAAAATTTGAACTTTGGGATGAAGAAGATTTCATGATTATATTTCTAAATATCTAGTTACATGCAACATATTTATAAGTAGTAATTAAAAGTAATCATTTTATCAATATAATGTTCCAATATAACACAAATCATGCAGATTGAAAGAATTTTATCTACATGAACCAAAACTTTTCATCGAAGTGCCTTTTAGTGTTAACAATTAGAATTTCTTTAAAAATTCAAGTACTAATACTAGAGCAATCTAATGATGGGTGAACTTCCCAAGAAGTTGAAATAAGAGTATAGAGTTATGAGCAACCTATGGACTAGCACTATTATACTCATCACGGGTTGATACACGAAGTCGACATGCAAGGTAACTTGATGATGCAGGGTGTCATAAAGTAAAGAATTTTTTTGTTGAACTCTAAGCTGGGTGCACAAAAACACACAAAGATTATAATTCTTAGTCCATCAAATTTTATTTTAACAAAAAAACTCCCATCTACTTTGATGCAATTCAGAATATATGTAAAACTCGTTACAAATATTTTTTTTGAAGATTAACTAAAATTTAAATTATGTAGGAGACTAAGTTTAAAAAATATATAATGATTAAAACTCACACTACAATAAGAAAGGCCAATTTATAACAAATTTGATCAAATCCCAATCACAAAGTATGTAGAGGAATGAATAAGGGCTCATACCAGTACAAGATCCCTTCACTTGAAAGTTATTATCAACACATAACAACACTAAAAACAATTGATATCAATAGCACTCACAAGTTTGAGAGAACTGGAATTTTTAATGCCTCAAGGATCACATACAAAATAGAAAAGACCCAAAATTGATAAATTTCTCAAAAAAACCAGAATCTAGGCAAAACTACAAGCTTTCAACCTAAAAATCCAATTAAGATCAAATAGCTGCAAGTCTGTATACGCCTAATCCTACAAAAAGCCACTTTCAGATCTTGCTACAGTGCCCAAGCCAAACGCGCGACATCTCTACCTTTGTAATAGTAAAAAGCTGCGTATGGGAGGAAACAAATAAGGCAAAGCAACAACCAAACACCTCCAAAGAAGAGAGAAAACACTTGAATCACAAGTGAAACAAAGGGAATTTCCAAGGCAGCAATTATTCGCAAGGACCAACCCGAGTACAGTGTAGCCAATCAGCAATCCTATGAACATTAGACAACCTAACAACAGAGAATCCATCGTGTCATAAATCAGGGAACTAACTGAACCAAATTTGTCGAGGTTGCAGTTTTCTTCATCAAGAACCATTTCTTCTGAGGCAACTGCTGGCCGTCTAGTCATCCAATCCACAAGAATTGCCAGAACTAATTAGTTTACCAGCCAGAATCCGCCTCAAGAGGGAGACTGAGAACCAGCGTTGGCAAGGATCAATTGGAAGAAATTATTATCTTCTTGAATGAAGTAGTTCTCACGTCAGGTTCTCTGTTTAGTTCCAAACTTTGTTAATCTCAACAATTTGATTCTAAATGAATATTTGACTGCTGTCATCTGGATATTTTTTTATTGCAGTTTTTTGGTGTGACAACCAGTTCCCAGAAAGTCCCCACCCGCCCATCTCTGTTTCAACCAGAAAGCCTACAAGGTCCTACTGTTGCTAGCATCTACAAGACCACCCTGGCTGTCGAGGACTTAGGAATAATCTCGAGCTGCTGTGGAAAAGGAAACTACCAAAAGAATTTCAACATTCTCATTAAGAAAATTATGGAAATTTTGATTTTCCCTAAGACTGCCCTCAATTAGTGTAGTCTTATATGTTTCAAATGACTTTAAGAATAGCTACAACCAGTGTCCTTTGGTTCTTTATAGGCTAAATGCAAAAGTGCTTAATATTAGAACCAAAACCATCTAAAGCCAGACCTGAAGAGAATTCTTTATTGGAATTCATTGTTGGTTCCCGGTTATATCATTGGTAAAGAAATATTTAGCTATCTCTAGTTGTGTAATCAATTTGGCAGAGCACCTTATTTTTCAATCTTCTATCTTCATTAATCCTGTATCACTGTTAGTAAGGAAAGTGGTATTTTTTCTGTTACTTGAAGAATTCAGTGGTATGTGAGTAAATAGTAAGGTTTAAGGGTTAAACATGTAAATAAGATATTTTTGTGTGCTATGAATGTATCTTCCCCAAAACTTAATTACTGCTAGCTAAATGAAACTCCTGAGATATCTATGCATTCATTGATGCCAAAATGGACATGGAGACCCCATTCAACATGAGTATTGCTTTAAAATTTATGCATAATGTACACCAACAACGGCTGTAAACATCATTTCAAATTGAACATAGTCATCTGGATTTTGTGAGAGTCAAGGTCATGATTTACTGTAAATAACAATGTCCGGATAGAAAAATATACGTACCTGAAATTGCTGAAATTTTTCTCCATCAGCAGCTAGCTGTAATCTTAAATTCTTCTCAGTTTCCAACAATTGGGTTACCTGTTCAACATACGACTGCATCTGGGATTGCTCCTGAACTGACCTCTCTTGCTGCTGCTGCATCTTTAGGTCAACAAGCTGAAGTTCAAGTGTTTTCTGCTTTAGCTAAATGTTTCCATTCATCAGACAAGAAGAAGAGAAGTTAGCCTAATTGTTGTTAAATGAAGTTGAAGGATCTGTGATGCTTCATTCTAAAATAAATTCATGATGACCTTTTGAGCGAATTGTTGCTCAGAAAGAGAATATTGGTCAGCAAGAAGTACTAGTTTGTTCCTTAGCCTGCACAAATATCATATTGTAAAATAAAAAAAAAATGATGAAAATTTTTTTCTGCTAATGAAAAATTTTCACCCAAAGTGCAAGTAATTTGAAGTTTGTAATTTACTTCAATAAATATAGAACTCTCAAATATATATATATATACAGACACAGATACATAAATATATTATTAAATTATATATCATTTTTAAATGAAGAGTTCTAATTTTTCTTTAAGAATCAAAT
The DNA here is from genome assembly GCA_022539455.1 of Dendrobium nobile. Classification (NCBI taxonomy): domain Eukaryota; kingdom Viridiplantae; phylum Streptophyta; class Magnoliopsida; order Asparagales; family Orchidaceae; genus Dendrobium; species Dendrobium nobile. Next base: position 52,735,190 of record CM039718.1, read on the forward strand.
TTTAGGATTTTAAAAATCACAAGCGGCTTGTTTGTAGTAGCAGAGATTAAGAAACCAAATGCTCCTAACCCTATTTTATAAATACCAATGAACTACATTACACCAGGAACTTCATAATTACGATTTTCTCCAAATGCTTGCCAAAGAATTTTAATAAAAATTGGAAAATTTCTCAGACTACAATTGCATGTTCTGTAGTGAAATTTAAATTCTCAGAAATCATGCTTGTGTAGAACAGTAAGTGATTATGTTTTAATTTACTCGAACAGAAATTTCTTTTTGAGTTTCATATTTTGAGAACCTCACCATATACTGCCTTAAAAAGTAGCACTATCTTTTTCAGTGCATAACTATGTAAGTGAAGAGCAAAAATAAATCCTGCATCATCATTATCTTCAAATAATACCCTTCAATCAAATGGATGTCTATGTAAAGCGATTATATACAGGCATTTATTCAGAATAAGCAGGGAATCGGTTAATGATCTTCTTAAAAAATGCACCGTCATGCTTAATACAATTGGAAAGACGCTTACATCTCATTCTCTTTCAATTGAGAAAGACAGTCATGTTTCTGCTCTTCAAGCTTACTGTTTACATCCTAAACATGATTAAACAGAGATTTGTTATATTATCAGTAGCTAAAAGAACATAAGCAAATCAAAGGAAGATTAAACCATAAAAGAGCCAAGAGAAAAATGGCATTTGTTAACAAAACGTATTAATCTGGGTGGAAAAATAAAGTTGGATTCTTAGCTGGTTGTTCAGCATACCATTAAGATGTTACAAAATGCCCATCCTTTGTCTAATTTTAGCGATGGCGTGTTAAAGCGAATGATTATATGTTGATTTTCTGCATAACTTAAATTAATTTCAAATAAAGACAGCATATTTACTTTGGAAAAGCATAAAAAAAATTACCCGAGCATACCTTAATTGCATCATTAAATTTCTTAGACAGATCCAATCTCATATTTTGCCCTTCTGTTGATACCCGTTGGCACTCTTCCTGGAATATTTATTAGTCACTAATAAAATATAAAAAAGACAAAGAAATTGGATAGAGGAGAGCAGAAAATCTCAATCTCCAAATAGGCTTCTTAAAAGTGAAAATATTAAGTATATGAGAAGTTTACCAACTTTCTTTGTTTCCAACAGTAACTCCATCAGGAAATAATTACATGCATGATCATTTGAAATAAAAAAAACTAAAGTTTCAACGCAAACTTTGAAATTTACTGTCAACACCAAATTCATCAGCAGAAATAACAAGAACCAAAAGTTTAGTGATTCTATACCATCCAAATAACACGGAGAAGATAAAATTACCATACAATGGTTCAGGCTAAGCAAAGTAAGAAAAGAATTAGCATGTTTTCTCTGGCTTTCACAAGCAAAAGATGATATTCAACAAACAAGATTTGCTTTTAAGACATTTAATGCTTTACAACAACAACAACAACATCAAGCCTTTATCCCACTACGTGGGGTCGGCTACATGAAACCTTTTTCTCCATTGTGTCCTATTAAAAGTCAAATTCTCGTTTAAATCTAATAAAGAAAGGTCATTCTTAATATTTTCTAACCAAGTCTTTTTAGGTCTACCCCTACCTTTCTTAACATAAGTCAAATCTAATACCTCTACTCTCCTAACCGGGTCATCGGAAGGCCGCCGTTTTATGTGACCAAACCATCTAAGGCGACTCTCTCTAATCTTATCTTCTACTGGAGCTACTCCAACCTTTTCACGTATATGCTCATTTCGTATCCTATCTCTAAGGGTAAAGCCACTCATCCACCTGAGCATCCTCATCTCTGCCACACTTAACTTAGTATTATGCTTCTCTTTTAATGGCCAACATTCGGCACCATAAAACATTGCAGGCCTCACTACCATCTTATAGAACTTTCCCTTAAGTTTGAGGGGTACATTTCTATCACATAACAAGCCCGATGCATTCCTCCACTTCAACCATCCAACTTGAATTCTGCTGATAATATCCCCATCTATTTCACCATCACTCTGAACAATAGATCCAAGATATCTAAAACGTGTACTCTTATTAATGACTTGATCGCCCAAAGTCACAATCCCCTCACTAGGTCTATTACTACCAAAATTACACTCCATATATTCCGTTTTAGATCTACTCAAGCGAAAACCTTTAGACTCTAAGGTTGAATTCAAGTTTACCTTCAACTCCCTTTCTAGTCTTATCAACAAGAAGAATATCATCAGCAAAAAGCATACACCAAAGTACATCCTCTTGCAAATGTCTAGTGAGAACATCCATGACTAAAGCAAAAAGATATGGGCTTAAGGCTGATCCTTGATGTAACCCAACCGAAATAGGGAAATACTTGGTCAAACCACCTTGTGTTTGAACACAAGTAATAGCTCCTGCATACATATCTTTAATGATTTGAATATAAGCATTATTGACTCCTTTCTTTTCAAGAACTCTCCATAGCACTTCTCTTGGAACTTTATCATATGCTTTTTCTAAATCAATAAATATCATATGTAGATCCTCCTTATTTTCTCTATATTTCTCCATCAAACCTCTTAATAAATGAATGGCTTCCATAGTCGACCTACCCGGCATGAATCCAAATTGATTATGAGAAACATTAGTATCACGCCGCAACCTATGCTCCATAACTCGCTCCCAAAGTTTTAAAGTATGACACATTAACTTAATACCTCTATAATTCGCACAATCTTGTGCATCACCTTTATTCTTAAAAATAGGAATTAACACACTCATTCTCCACTCATCTGGCATCTTTTTAGTCTTCAAAATAGTATTAAAAAGTTTAGTAAGCCATGAAATTCCTTCATCTCCTAAGCATTTCCACACTTCTATTGGAATATCATCAGGTCCAACAGCTTTTCCACCCTTCATTTTCTTTAAAGCCTCTCTAACTTCAGTTTTACTAATACGCCGATAAAAACAGAAATCTTTATTTTCATTTAGGGTGCTAAGGTCATTATAGTCAATCTTATATTCACAATCTTCATTAAAAAGTTTAGCAAAATATCTCATCCATCTTTGTTGAATATCATCTTCTAAGAAAAGTATTTTTTGATCTTCATCTTTAATACACTTCACTTGAACTAAATCCTTACTATTTCTATCTCTTTGTTTGGCTAACTTATACATATATCTTTCTCCCTCTTTAGTATCTAATCTATTATATAAATCACTAAAAGCTAATGTCTTTGCATCGCATATTGCTTTCTTAGCATCCTTACGAGCCACTTTATAAATTTCCCAATTATCAGAATTTTTAAAATTAAACCAATTTTTATAACAAAGCTTCTTATTTTTAATCTTTTCTTGCACATTTGGATTCCACCACCAACTACTTTTACTATTAGGAGCTTTTCCCTTTGATACTCCAAGGATATCTTTTGCAATATTCTTAATATCACTAGCCACTTTTTTCCACATAATATTAGCATCCTCATGCACAGACAAAATCTTAAGATCTAAGATCTTATTTCCAAAAATATTTTTGTTAATATTCTTTAAATGCCCCCATCTAATCCTAGAAAATCGTTTTACTTTATTTTTTATTTTATGCCCCTTTATCTTAAAATCCAAAACTAATAATCGATGTTGGGTACATAAATTTTCACTCGGAATAACTTTACAATCTTTGCAATCTAAACGATTTAGTTTTCTAATAAGAAAATAGTCAATCTGTGTTGTACTATATCCATTTTTATAAGTGATGAGATGCTCATTTCTTTTCTTAAATAAGGTATTAACAATTGAAAAATCATAAGCTAAACAAAAATCCAATATGGTCTTGCCACCTTCATTCGTCGTTCCAAATCCATGGCCACCATGAATGCTTTTAAAATCATCTACCTCTCTACCAACATGTCCATTTAAATCTCCTCCAATCAAAACTCTTTCTTCAAGAGGTATCTTTTGTATTAATTCTTCTAAGTCATTCGAAAAATTTAATTTAGAACTCATATCCAAACCTACTTGAGGAGCATAAGCACTTATAATATTAACAATCTTATCATCAACAACAATCTTTAAAGCTATAATTCTATCTCCAATCCTATTAATTTTTATAACATTATTCTTTAAACTCTTATCTATAATAACACCTACACCATTTCTAGTACGACTCCTACCCGAATACCAAAGTTTAAATCCTAAACTATCAATTTCCTTAGCCTTCTCACCAATCCATTTAGTTTCCTGAATGCACAAAATATTTAACTTCCTATGAATCATAATATCTATTAATTCCATTAATTTTCCTGTAAGGGAACCTATATTCCAAGTTCCTATCCTAATTTTAGGATCATGGACTAGCTTCTTTGCCCACATCCGTCCTTGATGTGGGAACCCTTGCCTATTTAACACTGCACCCAGGCGCCGGTGCAGCGGCCCTTGCACACTTGTCACTGTATTCAGGCCATACAGCGCGTCGCTTCCAGGGGACGCCCTAGCATTAACACAATTTCTTAAAGGATTCATGTCATTTTTGTTCGACAAGTTTTACGCTGGCTGTCGACTACCTAACGCAACCCTCCACTTTTCTCATCCAGGACTTGGGACCTGGCATTTTTGTTCGACATTTAATGCTTTAGGTGAAGATTATTTCTGATTTCAGAACAAAATCCAGACTTGACTTTATCCACCTATATGGAAAGATCTCTAACACTTAACTCAATATGTTCCACTCTATGTCCAGATTAAAAAACAAATTGCCGAGATGAATTTGAACATACAGTCAATTCAATATGGTGGTCAAGGCAATAACAGATATAAGCCAGCCTTAGGTAGAGCTTTTAGCGTAAGCGGATTTTATTACCATGCACATAGCTGAGGTAAAACACTATTGACATGAGAAAGATCAGGGAAAGAAGCGCTTATCAATCTGCAGCATGCTTATTGCTATCTCAATGCTAAAATCTTCATCAGCATTGCAGCCTAAGCAAGCCATCATTTCACGGATTAAGGAAAACAAAAAAGCTACTCTCAAAGATCCTTCATTTAAGTACTAGGAGGCAAGGGACATCTTACTTAATCACAGACATCTCATGAAATCTGAACCTGAATACTTTTTATGATAATTAGGGGTAAGGATTCAGAGCCCAACATAGTTTAATTAAAAGTGTCTCAACTTTTGATCCTTAAAAACTTATTCCTATGGATCCGAAAGGATGAATGCAGTGCTAGTGAAAATGTGAAATTAGACAGCTGATAGCAAGCTTACCGCGCTTGAAGACAGCGCTCTAAGAGACTCGTACATGTTTTTTTTTAATACACTCTACTAGAGGTGTAAACGAGTCGAGTCGAGTCGAGTTTTAGCACTATCGAGCTCAGCTCGTCGGTTGGAAAGCGAGCTCAAAAGATGAGCTCAAACTCGACCTCATCAAGCTCGAGCCAGCTCGCGAGCAGCTCAATTCCGTGCCAGATTTCACATATGTCCGATTTTCTATTTCTCCCGCCCAGTTTCTCATTTTCCCGCCTGTGTCCATCTCATATTTCAAAATTAGATAGCTTGCATTAATGAAAAGCAACTGTCACTTGGAACGAGGCAATGAGTATTATAAGCCAGCTATTAATGAGTTGTCACTTGGAACATCCCAAACAGCAAAATTGTATATATTAAGTCATTTATTAAATTGTATTATGAGCTGGCTGCCATCTTTATATTATATGAATTAACATATAGATGAGGACATTCGACAGTGTAGAGTTTACCAGAGGAGAGACCGGAGATCTACGGCCATTATTACACCACTCTATTTTTAAGATATTATTTGTATTTGATTTATTATTGCACCTTTTCCGTTTTTACCCTCACTTGAGGGAGTAGGTTCATGTGACCCCATGAGACACTTTTGTCTTTTTTTATTTTACTATTGTATTTGACAATTTATAGCCTCTCCTCCTCTTTGGGGAGGATAATGATGAATATTATGAAAAATTTCTGCACTTGTGTTTTGGTGAGTCAGAGAGATCTTGTGAGAGTTTGAAGTCCCGAGGTGAGAGCTAGGTACCACCCGTCAGTTACAGGAAGTGTCCGAGCTTACGGTCTACTTCTTCCCCTCCCAAACCGCTGGCCACCCTCTCCTTCCCCTCCAAACCAATGGCCACCACCTCCTCTCCATTCATACCGTTAGTCCTAAGCCCAACCCGCCGGCCCTACACCCCCCTAGCCTCAATCTCCTTCCCTCCCATAGCCGTCAGCCTCCCTTGCCCCACACCCTAGCCGCCGTCACTCCCACCCCTCCCTTGGATCTAAATTCTCCTAGTCTTTACAACTTTCCTCAAATAGATCTTGATGAATTTGGAAAAATTATTAATTAAATTTTGAATCAATTTCAAATTTGAATTTTTCCTAATTTAACATTAGTTATATTTGGAAAGTTTCTCCATTAAATCAATTTGAATTTGAATTCAAATCAAAAGAGATATGGACATTAAATCTCTTTTAATTAAATTAACTTTGCTTGGAAACTATTTGAAATCCATCCTCAATCCTCCTTCCCTCCCTTAGCTGCCGGCCCTCCTCTCTCCTCTTTAAATCCTATTTCCAATTAAGGCTCCCCAACTCAATTCCCCTCTTCCATATGGCTGGCCCCTTCCCCTCCTCTTTCCCCCTCAATTACTCCTCCTAATATCCTTCTATTTTCTGCCATTACCTTCCCTCCAACATTCTCCCACTGCTGTCCAAGGATTCTCGCAAGGGAAAACCTGCTGCCCTGCTTCCCCGACTCCTCTAGTTGCTGTCTAGCACGGTCCTTGCTTGCTGTCCAGTTTTCCCGGGCATCTCTATTGGCTGTCCAAAAATTTTAGCAAGGTTCCTTCTTGTCCTGCTGGCCGGAAAGCCCCGTTTGCTGTCCAGAAGTTCCAGCACCTTGTAATTTGTTGTCCCCTCTGATCCAGAACATGACCACGGCTTTGTTTTCAACGATCAAGAGCTCATTGACATCCTCCGGTCTCCGTTCTTCGACATCAACTTTGAGAACGACCAATATGTTGACAAATACATAGAGAGGGTCCTCTTCTCCCTCGTCACCGCTATTGACCAACAACACCCTCCCGTTCAGTGGAGACTAGCTTCCGAATCTTGACAAAGGTGAACTTTCCTCCAAGTCTTTTTCTCTTCTAAGTTTTCCCTTCATTGTGGTGTCATAAAGGTTATGTAAGCTTTCTTCGTTCTCACCAATTATCAAAGAGCTGAGTGAGGAATTTTACATAGTGACTAGTCTGAATGTTAATATAGGGATTTCCATTGAAATCTTCCATGTATGAAAAAGCTTGGTTTGAATTGATTATTTTATGCTCCTAACGATTATCGTGTAACTGATTGCCTAATCTATTCATCTCTTTATTGTTTTCAATCTTTCATTTAAAATTGCTAGAAGTTGGATAATTGTGATTACTCCGAAATAAGCGTGTAATTTCCTACTGAAAATCAGCCCACACATCTAGCGTACATCACATATATTATAATAAATGAAAAGCAGTTGCGTTAATGAAAAGCAACTGCCATATTTTATAATGTATGCATTAACATATATTATAATAAATATTATATATTATTTTTTAATTAAATAAATAATTATTTACGAGCCGGCTCGCGAGCTCATGAGCCGTGCCTCATCAAGCTCAAACTCGAGCTCGACTCGTGAGCTCAATAAGCCATAAACGAGTCGAGCTCGAGCCGGCTAACAACCCGGCTCGGCTCACTTACACCTCTACACTCTACATCCCTTATTCACATATTTAGGTATCTGTGCTGGTCAACATATGCCAACAACATGATCAAGTATTTATCCCATTTCGTGATCAACATATGCCAAATCCAAAAAAATCTGAACAAAAGATTCTTAAGCATTCATCACATGGCACATAGTGGAGATGAACCTAGAACATCTATGACAGATCCTAAATTTGATTTCTACCAAAATCACCTTGCAATAGGATTTAGCAGGTATATTTGCGCAGACATCGGTATCCAATTTATATCAAAAGTTGAAGAAAGCCAAAAATAGAAAATGCAGAATTTGCACCCTAATGCCAAGCTTCAATTTCAAATCCCATGTTTCTAATCAAAACACCTTAAATGCTTATAAAATCTGTTCATTGAAATTTTGAATTTATGTCACCATCAAATACATTTCAGAGCTTCCCATGAAAAGTTTTTTAATCATTAATCACCCAAGGGCATAGCCTGAGGGCAAATCAACCAGACATCATTCTTTTTTAGGATATTTAATGTGCTAAAAACCAAGATATGTACAATGTATATGATCGATTAAAAAAGAGAATGGGTGATTTGAAAAGTCAAAGAACAGGAGAAGAATTGAGGAATGCTCCATTATTATTTGGCCAAAATATGACACTATTTATAAAGTTTTGCTGTAAGTAAAAACAAAAAAGAAATAATGAATATTGTAGCAAGAAAAGAAATACAACCAATACAACATTTTTTTTCTTTTAATACCTATTGAATTTATTTGACGCAATCCCTAGAAATAGCCCAGCAATTGCAGCCTTCCAAATCTGTCCAACTGCAGCCTCCAAGACATTAATCTAATGTACAATCAAGCTGAAGTCATTAATCTATGTTGCCGTTCAAAGGGACTTCGGGCCCCAGCTGCTGCTTTTTTAAAACTGCAGCTAGCCTATGATGCCAGCTGCTTGAGCCTATGGTTATAGCTCATAGCAGCGTTGAAAGCACCATATTTGCTACTAAGAAAATATCATATTCTATAGGTATAGTTAATTTAGATGTTGATAAAAGTCTTTGACATCGTAGGCTTGGTCATATGAGTAAGAAAGGTATGCATTCGCTTCTTACCTTTCTTACTCAAGGAGTCCTAGTTTAAAATTTATAGATTTAGATTTTTGTAAAGACTGTGTATATGAAAAGCAACAGAACATGTCAAAGACCAAAAAGCCTATGGTTATAGCTGTAGCAACATTGAAGGCGCCCTATGTGCTATTAAGAGAATATCATACTCTATTGGAGTAGTTAATTTAGATGTTGATGGAAATCTTTGGAGCTTGGTCATATGAGTAAGAAAGAAATGCATTCGCTTCTTACTAGAGGATTCCTGATTCAAAATCTATAGAATTAGATTTTTGTGAAAACTATGTATATGACAAGCAACAAAAGATGAGCTTTTCCAATACTGGTTCAACAGTGAAGTAAAAGAAACTAGAGTTAATGCATACAAAGGTATGTGATACTGCTCCAATTCTTTCTATAGGAGGGTTTTCATATTTTGTTACATTTATTGATGATCACAGTAGAAAAGTGTATGTGTACTTAAAACGCAAGTCATATGTGTTTGAAGTGTTCAAGTGTTTGAAGTGTTCAAGCAATAGAAAGCCATGGTTGAGAATGTAATAGGTTTAAAGTTAAAGTATCTCAGATCAGATAATTTTAATAACTAGCGATTATCGTGATAAGAAATTCAAAGATTTTTTGCACTTTCAATGGGATCAGACATAAGTTCAATGTTCTAAGAACACCACTGCAGAATGGTGTTATAGAGCGCATGGATAGAAGTTATGTTGCACTGATACACCTATTTATGAAGGTGTGCTGTATCTGATACACCGATACACGATTACGCCTCTGATACGGCATCGATATGTGTCAAATACAACTTTTCAGTATCCAAATAAAATACTATTTAATTTCAAAAAGACACGTGTATCTGATACGCATGTCTGTTGAAAAACAAAAAAAATTCAGAAAAGAAGACTCGTAGTATTTACTTCCGCGGCTGCAAACGAGGTTCTCTCATTTTCGAGATGGATTTGAGTCTCTTGATGATATGAGAATATTAGAAATTGCTAATCTTTCACTTGATGAACCTGAATTAGAAGCTATGATATTTATTGAAGATGATATAGAAGTTCAAAGACAAACCACTGAAGAAGCTAATCATATCATTCCTTATATTGAATAGTTGAAACTTCATGTGCTAGAGAATTTATGTTTATGCTTTTGTTGTTGTACTAGACATTTAATGCTTACTTTTATTTTGATATTATAAGCTACAAGGCTACAAATGACGTTACTTTCATTTTTTTTTTCAAATATTATGCTTTGTTGCTTTCTTAATTTTTATGTAGGATTTATAAATTAAAATGTTGTGTCCGCGCCGTACCCGTATCCTGTATTTTTAAGAATTGATGTGTCCTGTATCCGTATCATATCGTATCCATGTCGTCGTATCTGTATCGGTGCAACATAGGATAGAACTATCATTAAGCATGCTAGGAGCATGAGGTTGTATGCTGGTCTACCCAAACAGTTATGGAAAAAGTTGTGAATATTGTTGTTTATCTAATCAAATGTGGTCCATCAGTTCTCCTATATGAGTGATTATCTGAGGAAGCTTAGAAAGATAAGGAGGTTTATCTCACCTGAGAGTCTTTGATTGTTCCTCTTATGTTTATATTGATGCAGGATCTAGAGATAAACTTGATGTAAAGTCTATCAAGCGTACATTTATTGGATATAGCTGAGATAAATTTGACTATAAATTCTGAGATTATCAAAATCATAAATTCATTAGGTGCAGGAATGTCACATTCAATAAAAATGAAATTTACAAGGATAGAAATGAGACTCTAAAAAATTCTTCCAATTATGTTAAGATAAAGGATGGTAATGATTAGGAAGATAAAGCAAGAGGAATGCTCAAGTAGATGAAGCACAAAGAGTTCCTCAAACACTTACTACTGAAGTTAAGAGATCCAGTAAAATCTTACGACCAGCACAAAGGCATTCTCCTTCTTTGAACTATCTATTGCTGACAGATGGTGGTGAACTATGGTGCTATGAAAATGGCATTCAAGTTGATGATTCAAAGAAGCGAGAGCGAGCCATAGATGATAATATGCATTCCACTTAAGTTGAATCAAACTTGAGAATTGCCTGAGCTACCAAATGGCAAGAAAGCACTACAGAAAATGTGAGTTTACAGGCTGAAAGAACATGTTGGTAGCAAGCACTAGAAGGCTAGGCTTGTAGCTAAATGTTTTCAATAAAAGGAATGAGTGAACTATACTAAAATTATCTCTCCAGTGGTGAAGATGACAATGGTCAAAGTTGTGTCGAGCATATTAGTAGTGAAGGATTTACATCCATAATAGATGAATGTGAAGAAAGCATTTCTTCATGTTGGTCTTAACGAAAAGTTATATATACTACAACCTTAGGGATATGTGATCTCAGGCAAAGAATATTTTGAGTTTAGGCTCAAAAAGGGCTTATATAGGCTGAAGTAGGAATCAAAATAGTGGTACAGGAGATTTTGAAGTATGAGAAGTGCTAGGAAGATCTCTAAATTCTCCCAGTATTTTACCAGCAGTTAACCACCTACTTGACCAAAAAAGACCAATTCATTTAATTTGCATAATATGGCGCCCAAACTAGTGGGTTTCTGAAAATCACGGACAACAATGCAGTTGCACTTGCTAAAATTATAACGCACACACTTCTTCTGAAAAAGCTAATAGATAATAAACTACTAAATTCAAATTTCATCTTTGATAAAGAAAAGACATAATATTTCATGATTAAATTGGGAGAATTTTACCATTAGAATTTTATTCTGACGTTGTAGCTCCCGACAAAGTGACTCTAGTCTATCCCGGACCGCAACAGCTTTAACATGCAAGTAAGAAAATAAAATCAGGTATTGCAATTGTTTTGAAAAGAATGCCATAATAAAGATAGATCTTATTTCAAAGCAACTATGAAAAGTAAAAAAAAAGGCCATAAAAGAAGACTCATGTGGGACTACCTGAGCACACATCATTGCGCTACAACATTGGGTAGAATTTAGAGCCTAATGAAAGAAAAAGAGAGGGAAACTCAACATTTCTCAAAGATTAGCAGCATCATTCAAATTTATTACTTTCCTTTAATAGAGCCTAAATGTTCCAGGATGCATGAAAACAAGGGATTCTTTCAAGCACAAACGTGGACAAAATAATCTCTAGAGTAGCACCGTAGTGAGACATGTGAATGAAGCGCATAAACCTGGAATGGGTCATTAACGAGGTATAGAATAACCAATTCCTCAGGTTTTCTAGTTCATAACAAAAACAGAACAATTGTTTCCAGAAACAAAAAGCTGACGGAAAAGATCCATTTCAAAAGATTATGCAATGAAATAAGACGTTCAAAATCCAAAGGCAAAAGAATCATAATCAGAATTTACTGCTTATCAGTTACATGAATTGACAAAACAAATGTGAATGCATAGACACCTCATAATGGCCTCATAAATTCTGAATGCAACCTTAATTAAAAATTTAGGAAGACGCCAACTCGGACAGTGGTATTGTTGACAGGTATAAACCGAGAATTGGACCTTATTGTGGACCTTCGTGTCAGGGGGCCCTGTATTTGTCTTGACTAATGCATCAGACCATGTATAAAAAATAATCGAACTAAGAGAATACACAGAATTTTTTTTCGATATTATAATTTTAATAAACTCATAAAACCACAAATAATAACACTATAACTTTGTGAGAAAAAATACAAGAGATAAAAGTAGCAAGAAGTAGAACAAGAATAAGGGGAAAAGAGTTATTTGCCAGGTTACGTGATGAAGAAACAAGTAGTGGAGAACATACTGTTGACGTTTATTTTTGTGTCGACCCGACCCCGATCGAGCCCGACTAGGCTCGATCGTGCTCGATCGACTTAATTGACCGTTGTCGAGACAAAATCGGCTCAAATTGGACCCCGATTTGTTTTAGCCAAATTAAATCAAATTTAATTAAATTAAAATCAAATCAAGTTAAATCAAACCCCGTCGAGCGTCGTCGAGTTCAATTCGACGCATTTCGACACAATTCGGCGTCGATTCAAGTTTAATTTTGTAAAATTAACTTGATCGGACCCGCTCGAACCCAAATCAACCCAAATCGATTTGAGTCGAGTTCGATTTGGGCTAAATCAAATAGCCAAATCTGAAATTGAAATCAACGGCTACGATTCGTTTGATTTTTAAATTTTGCTGCCGTTAATTCACTCGTCAAACTCCATTTCCAGCGGGCGGCTACAGCAGAGATCGCAGATCTCTTATCTCCTGCGGCAAAAGTCTCATTCCACGGCAGAAACTCTCGAGTAGGCATGGGCATGTTGATCGGGTATACAGCAGGAGATTGAGAAGACGATGGCTCTCGGCTCCCCTTTTCGTTTTCGGCAATCCAGAGAGAGCGAGCGACAGAGAGAGTGACAGAGAGAGTAACGGAGAGCAGGAGAAAGGAGCGGAAACTCTCTTCCCGCGTGCGGATCTTCCCTCCGACCCCGCTCAAGGCTTCGGCTAAGCCTTCTAGACGGATCTTCCCCTTCGTACGACTCTACCAAGCAGGATCCCCAGTCCGTGCGGAAGCCCCGTTCGCGCGATCTTCCCCCTGTCCACGACTTCCAACTGCGCAGAAACGAGGTCCGATCTTATCTGGACCTTCGGCCGAACTCACCAGACGCTGATTTCGCCTGCTTTAGTCGCGGAAGCTCAGTCCAGTTCCGCCTCTTTCAGCTGTCGAACTCCAAGGAAGCCCCGTTTCTCTGGTTTATCGCATTTTCTTGAGCGGAAGACCTCTTTCAAGATTAGTGCAACCTTTTTTGCTGTAACTACTGAAGGTGGAAGGCTTCTTCACCTTCCTCTTTTGATCTCAATGACCTCGAGGCAACAAAAAGGCTGTCGGAGATTCCCAAACAGCAGGAGAAGTCTTCTAAACCTCCCAAACGGTGGTTTGGAAGTTTAGGAACACATTGGACAGCAGCGGCGACCTCTGGAGCTTCTTGGACAGCGACTTGGAGCTTGGAGCGGAGCTTGGACAGCAGCTAGAACTTGGAGCGGAGCTTGGACAGCAGCTAGAACTTGGAGCGGATCTTGGACAGCAGCTTGGACAGAAAATCGGAGCGCTAGGACAAACCGGGGAAGGTATACCTTTGAAACTTAGGCGAAACCTTAAGGCTCCCTAGCCAATGGCATGTGTTTGACGATCAAAAGCCTTAGGTCCTTAGAAACTTTGATTTTTTGGTCCCCCAAAACCCTTTGACGGCTGTCCTCTTTGCAAAATAGCGAAAATTTGGTTGTTTTCCGTTGTTGGTTCTCATGTGAGAACCCGTAGAGGATGTTAATGCGTATAGGAGTATTTGATTTTGTGTCTAATGCTCCTCAAGTGTATGTTTTAACATCCATGTTGTTTCCCAAACCTTCGTCCACCAATGACCCTAGGCTAGGCGATCTTTCCTTGTCCCAAAATGAATGGTTGAGGTGTAGACTTCTTTGCATCATGAGGCATGTTTTCCCATTTCATTGAATGACACAAAATTTGGGATTTCATGTTTGCTAACTTGTATATTATCCATGGCTTTCATGAATGCGTAAAAATGCATTTCTAGACGGATTTTAAATCCATGGCACACTTCTTGTAGGATTTCACATGAATCTCCAAAGATTCATGTTGCAAATCCTAGGATTAGTAAAGCTTTTAGAAATCCATTTTTTTGGGTGTTTTGTGAAACTCATGGAGGTGATAGCAAATGAGCACTTCAACTTATGAAATCTCTAGGATTAGAGATGTTTGCCCATGCTTCTAACACATTAAAGTAAAAAAGAGTTTGCAAGCTTCAATTTATTTGGTTTTATGCATCTTTATTTCAAAGTTTAGATTGCAAAAATAATTTGTAAATGCAAAGTTCTTTTATGTGATGAAGCTTGTAAATTTTTGGGATACTTTGCAAATGTTTGGAGGCAAATTTAATCAATTTGATGAGCCTCTCATGTTGTGAGATTGCACATTAACCTTCCAAGGCTTATGTTGAAATCCCACAAAGAGAGCATAATTGATTAAGTTTGTATACAATGTCTTGCAAAATAAGAATAGAAGCAAATGTTTTATATTGCTATGCATTTAAAGATTTGCAAATTTACTAACATGCTTATCAAATCTCTAAATACTTATGAAACAAGTATGAGATGAAGTTGATAAACATGTTCAATGAAATTTGTAAGTTAATTAGTGTTTAGCAATTGAAATGATCAAATATCTCAAACAAAAAAAAATGGTGAATCTTGCATGCATATTCTTAGGTTCTTGATAGAGCTTATCAAATCGATCTTTAGGGCATCTCTAGGATCTTTCAAGTCCTCTAGGTCATACCAAAATTGACTTAGAAAACCTTTCAAGTTTGACACTTGGAACTTCCTCAAAATTCTAAGTTCTTCGTTGCACGAATGCCAACAAACATCACCCTTCATTTTAGATATCTTTGGAGTTTCTTCAAGGCCCCAAGATATTCTATCAACTTCAACCATTATGACTTTAGGAACAAATTCTAGGTCATCTCTCTTTTGTTGAGACAAAAAAAAAATCAACAAATGCTTGCACTTCCATGGGTGATATTTTGGAGCCTCCCTAAGTTCCAAATGTCCATCATATGGACCATTTGAACTTGAGACCAAACTCTCAAGTTCTCATACTTAGTTTGTTGAAGCACCTAATCAACAAATAATTCACTCATGTGTTGTATTTAGAGACTATCCAAGGCTCTAAATGCTTCTCCTACACATGAATCTTTGTAGTTTGGAACCAAACTCTAAACTATCAACCCTTGTGTTGGAACATAAAACCAACTAATACTTTCTTCCCATTCGTTTGTCAAGTCATAAAATTGGCAAATGAATACCCCTTCCTCATGCATGGTAATTTGGAGCACCACATAGCTCCATTTTTCCATATGCATGAATGTTCTCAACTTAGGATTCCAAAAAGCCTAGGTTCCACTACATGTCTTTTTTTAGGTCTCTCTTAGATCTTGCCAAAATGGATCTTTAGGTTTCTCCCAGAAACTTTCAAATCCCCAAAATCATATTAAATTTGATTTGGGAAAACCCTCCAACGCATTAGGGAGTTGACCTTCCCCCATTTCAAGCAAATCCAAAACATTTGTAGAAGGGTAGGAGGTTCCCTTCCTTATGTACATGTCCTTCATGCTTAGTAGTTGGGGTGTCCTCTAAGTCCCAATTATTATAGTCCATGAATCAAGATTTTAGAAAACAAATCCTAAGTCTCCACTCCATTTGCTAATAATACAAAATTAGCATACGAGTACCCCTCCTCTCATATGTGATGGTTTGGGAACTCTCAAAATTCCAAACTATTGTTATATGAAAGTCTTGTAGCTTGGAACCGAAAATCTAAGCTACCTCTTTCTTTCATTTTGAGACACAAAAGGCAATGAAAGAATTCCCTTTTAGGCTTAGAATTCTAAATCTAGTCTATCTCATTTGCCTAACCTATATTGGTAGATGAATCCCTTAATTTGTAGTTCAACGACTACAAATTACACCTTTTATGCAATGATATTTGGAGCACCCTAAGCTTTAAACATGTCATTGCATAAATTATTTCTAACTTGGAACCAACTTCCAAGTTCCCTCATTTTGTTTGTTGGAGCATGACACCAACACGCATTCCCCCATGAATGATACTTGGAGTCTCCAAAGGCTCTAACCAATATCATTACATGGCTCTAACTCTTAGAAGCAAATTTTAAGTCCCCTTTTCATTTGCTAACAACACAAAGCTAGCAAATCCCTTCATGTATAGTAATTTGAAGTTTCCCCTAAACTTCTACTTACCATTGCATGGTGTTATTGAACTTAGAACCAAACTCTAAGTTCTTTCTCTCAATTGTTTGAGCCTAAGTCTAACGATTGAACACCCCGCTTAGGCTTAGGATTTAAAACTTAGCCTTTCCTCTCCATTCACTTAACCCAAGTTTAAGTGAATGATCACCCCTCTTTGAATACCAAATATTCAAAGGCCTTTTTTTTGGATTTTGTAACTTTCCAAGTTACATTTTCTTACTTCAATCTCAAAATTGTAGGAAGATTATCAGATCTTCTATTTATTGGATTACAAATCAATGAGTAATCCCTTAGATATAAGATTCAAATCCTAGTCTTCTTCATTTGCTTAGCAATTAATTAAGCAAGTGAATGCTCCTCCTTGAACACCCAATGTCCAAGGAATCTCTTCAACATGCAAATCCAAAATTTGCTTGTTGTTTCTCTTTTCTACAACCCAAAAAAAGTTGTAGGAAGACCCGTACATTCTCCTAAAGTCTAAAATTAAGAGAACATACGTGTCTCTTTGAACACCAAATGTTCAAAGAACGTTCTTGGACTTGCAACCCATAAGTTGCATCTTCCTCCCTCTTTCCTACAAGTCAAGATTGTGGGAGAGTATTTAAATCTGTCTTCATGCTCCCAAACTCAAATTGGAAGGATGAATCCCCTTCTTTGAACGCCAAATGTTTAAGTAAAATCTTTTACTTTGCAACCTTCAAGTTGCATTTCCTTCTCTCCCTACAAATCTAAACTGTAGGCGACCACCAAGTTTCCTCTTCATTTCTCTTAACCCAAATTAAGAAAATGAAACTCCTCCTTGAATACAAAAAAAAAAATTCAAAGAACCACCTTCTTGATTTGTAACCTTAAAGTTACAAATCCTCTTTCACTCCTATAGACTCCAAAAGTCTTAAGGAATTCTTTACCTTAGCTCAAAATCATGGGTTCTTTCACTTTTCATACAACTCAAAAGTTGTATGAAGTCCACTTTCACTCAACCTATATTGAGTGATCCATTTTTGTCCCAAATTATCTTACTTGTTGAACCAAAAATAACAAGTAATTTCACCCCAAGCTTAGGATTCAAGTCCTATTTCTCCTTGTCCTTCCAAACTCAAGTTAGAAGGGGGCAATTCCCTCTTTGGACATCAAAATGTCCAAAGGCCTTAATGAATTTGCAACCCAAAAGTTGCATTTTCTCCCAATCCTCCTCCAACTCCAAAGTTGTAGGAGATTTCCCCCTCTCTTTAGCTCCAAACGCTAGAGGGAGTTCTCCTACATTTAGCTCAAAAGCTAAATGTTGGATCTCTACTTTCTCTTCTTAGCCCAAAAAGCTAAGGGGAACTCTTCCAACACTTGGCCCAAAAGCCATGTGTTGGATTCTCTCCCTTTCCCTTTCTTTAGCTTCAAAGCTAAAAGAAATGTTCGTTCCCTTTCTTGCTCCAAAAGCTTGGGGGGGAATTTCTCCAACATTGAGCTCAAAAGCTAAATGTCGGATCTCTACTTCTTCTTCTTAGCCCCTAAGGCTAAGGGGAATTTCTCCCAACAAGTGGCTCCAAAAGCCATATGTTGGATGTTCCTCCCTTAGACCCAAACTCTAGGAGGACCCTTAGTGTGACATACCATACAAGCCTCACACACTTAGTTGCACAACCCCTTAGGCATACTAGGATTAGGGCTTTTCTTTGTGTGCGCATGTGATTGATGTTGTGGATTGATTGCCCTTGGATTGTCTGCGTGTGGGCACTTGCCCTTAAGTGGTTAGTATAGAAATATATATGCTTTTCTGTGCAGGTGGTCATGTCCAAGAAGGGGGTAAATGTCATAATTTTATTAATGTTGTTTGCTTGCAGGCGCTGCTTAATACCCCCCAGGAGACATGGCCAATAGGGTAGAAGCAGGGGGCCTAGCACTTAGCACTCTAAGTGTTAGGCCAATTTTGAGATGATCACATGCTTAATTATATAAACTGCCTCCTAACTCTGTTTTGCAGATTTGAGTCTTTTTTTTTATCATGTATTTGATAGAAATAGGATGTAAAACTTGTGGGGTTTGAATTAGAAAGCAAGGAGGATCAAAGAAGAAAGTATCATTTTGGAGATGAAGCTCAAAGACCTCCTTGAAGGGTAAAGCTTGAAGATCCCCACAAGTAGAGTCTGTAATTAATTCAACTGGGTTGTATAATGGCAGGCAACTCAGCTGCCAAATTTGGTTGTAATAAATTGGACTTTATCTACATTTCTGCATTTTATTTATATATAAGCATGTGTTGAAGTGTTTACTGGGTGCGCATTAGAAAAGCATGTTTTTCTTAGGTTTCTTCTTTTGTTTCTGTGGGTGTGGCCTGGACTTGATTACGTTAGGCTCTTAGGTTAAAAACTAAATTTTCTACCCCTTAACATGTAAGCAACCTAATAATAAAAATCAAATTAGGCTCCATGTCTTTCAAATAAGAAAAATTGCATGGCTCCCTTCAAGGAGCCAAGTTTTCAAAACGAAAATAAACATGCATAGCCAAAAATGTGTCACATGTAGAATGCCTCAACTTAAGGACTAGATAATAAAATCTTTTCTTTATGAGTCAACATTCTGCATACCATACATACTAAGGCATCTTGGCCTCAAAGCCAAGTTGTAAGACCTATCTTCTAAATAAAAACAACCCTACCACTCTACATCTGCATTGAGACCGGATAGCATGGTTTTAAAAGCGATTAGGAGGGTTAGCTGGTAGTCCCTTCCAGGCGGGACAATAAATCCAGAGGTCGGGCGGGTTATGCCTCTTGTGAGGTGTAGCTTGTAAGTCCCTCTTTGCACTCGTTAGATCTAGGTTCGAGGCACTACCTATCGGTGGTCCTCACCTTAGTCTTAGGGTCCGAGGGCACGGGTTGATTCCAAATCACCCTATAAGCCCTCATCTTTCGGGCAATTCCTCCAACAAATGTTGTTGGGATGTAAGCCCCAATCTTCTAATAAAATAACAACTCAAACTAAATTTAGATTCAAAAATGTAAAGCCCAATATAGGATAGTTTGGGCACCTCTGAGTTTCACCTCAGAATCAAGTGCCCCTACTTCACTTCCTTTGGCCTTCATTCCCAAAATCTAATCCTAAGTTGATCAAATCTCTTCCTTGAAATTCCTAAAAGGACCAAAACCTTTAAGCAAGACTTTCATGGATTTTAAAACAACAAAAAATTAATTTTAGCCAACATTTAAATGACTCCAAAATGAAGAAAACCACTAATTTAATCAAAAGTTTTCCCAAACCAAATTTGGGAAGTAATTAACCATAGGGGCTTGCCCCTATGGGATGTCTGTACCCCAGAATAAATAAACCCCACTCGACCAAACATCGAGTGGGGGAATCTCTGTTAAATAATTGTAAATTTTATGATTGAGTCCATAAGAAGATGATATTTTTACCCTTCGGGGTGATATATCATATTCTTATGCCGTACTCGAGGATAAAATATGCAATCCGTTTGAGGATACAAAAATTCTCCTACACATACAAGTTGGCAAGTAAAATTCGTAGGGAAAAATATTAAATGGCTGCAAGAAGAGATCAAATGCCTAGCAGAAGCAAGTAAAAGGAAAAAAGCTTTGCGAGAGGAAAAACGCCCTTCTGTTTTTAAGCAATATTTTGCAAGTCACATTTTTTGACATGATGGCCTCTTCCATTATGAATCCATGAACCATTGCAAAAAAAAAAATCTTCTAACAAAAATGCCCCTTACTCAAATATCAAGTGCTTAAGAAATAATATTTAAGTGCCCTAAAGCACTTTTATTCCATATAATTTAAGATCTTCACTCATCCTCCTTCATTAACATTCAATGGAACAATTATCTTTATCTGCAACTGCAAGATGATATTAGTTTTCTTGATATTGATAAGCCCACCTGAAGGAAATTGGGGCAAGAAATTTATGACAAAATGTGTCAGTTCTACAGAGAGTCGCACAGCATGTTCCCAGTGAACCCTTTTTAAAATAACTATACAACAACAACAACAAAATCAAGCCTTTATCATCCCACTACCTGGGATCGGCTACAGGAATTATTTTTCTCCATTGTGTCCTAAGGGTCAAAGTCTCATTTCAACCTAATAAAGAAAGATTGTTTCTAATATTTTCTAACCAAATCTTTTTAAGTCTACCTCTTTCTTAACATAAGCCAAATCTAATACATCTACTCTCCTAACTAGGTCATCGGAAGGCCTCCATTTTATATGACCAAAACCTCTAAGGCGTCTCTCTAATCTTATCTTCCATTGGAGCTACTCCAACCTTTTCACGTATATGCTCATTTCATATACTGTCTCTAAGAGTAAAGCCACTCATTCACATGCATCCCCATCTCTGCGACACTTAACTTAATATTATGCTTCTCCTTTAATGGCTAACATTATGCAACATAAAGCATTACAGGTCTCACCACCATCTTAAAGAATTTTCCCTCAAGTTTGAGGGAGACTTTTCTATCACACAACAAACCCGATGCATTCCTCCACTTCAACCATCCAACATAAATTCTACTAATAATATCCCCATCTATTTCACCACACTCTGAACATTAAACCCAAGATGACTAAAACATGTACTTTTATTAATGATTGGATCGCACAAAGTAAAGATCCCCCACTAGATATATTACTATTAAAATATACTCCATATATTAGATTTTTGATCTACTCAAACCTTTAGACTCTTAAATCTATGATAAATATATTTTCTACCAAAAACTTCTTTATTATTTGTCATTATAAGAGTACATCCAAGCTTTCAGTAGCGATACAAGGGCTCTGAGAGAGCCTACAATATATTTGTTCAGATATTCTAAAATATTTAACCATTACCTACAATTTAGGTCAACCTGAGAATTACAGGAAGACTTATGTTACCCCATTTCTCAAGTAGGAAACATCCCCCCCTAACGAATCACAAATTATAGAATGGCCGCTCAGCATTGCTAATGCAGAATTGTAAACAGCTCAAGGGAAAAGTAGTATACTTGCCTGCATCTCTTTCGGAAATAACTTTTTGATATTTCAAAGTTAACTCCACGAGCTCCTTTTCTAACTTTGAGCTGTGTTTGCCAGCCTTGCGTTTCACTTCTGTAGTTTCCTATAAAACAAAAAACGTTTAAAATTACAGCAATATGCATATTTTAATAAGTAAAAATAGATAACTTAGGCTTCAAATGTTAACCATATAACTGCAACGTCAGCTGAAAAAGAAGCGATACTGAGCTACGCAAAATAAATTAATTAAGTAATATCTTGGTTCTTTATTGTCGTTAAAATGAAGTAATGCAGATAATGATTACTTAATGGGATCTGCAAAAGATTTATGAAATATAAGTTGAATGCAACCAGATCAATGCTACAATACAAATGTGTGATCAGCATGTTATCAATGCTCTTTGTATTAGCACTAACATAATGCATAAAAATTCAAAAAGGCATACTACAAAACATTTTGACAGTTCCCAAGGTGCTTTTATGTCCAACAGAAACCCTACTGATTGACTGATTGGATTGTAGCTATTCATGAACTTATTCATTCCATCAAGAAAAGAAAAACAAGAGTTTTTTTTTTTTTTTGGAAAAGGTCTTTGATTGTTGTGCTTGGTATTTCCTATTTTTCATTCTTAATCATAGTTTTTTTTGTTTTCCTTCTATATTCATTTGTTGGATTAAGAAAGTTATTGTGCATTTCAATTCTCCCTACTAGCCAATGGTGAGTTGAGGCCTCAATTTAAATGTCATAGAGAGCTTCTTCAAGGTAAAACCCTGTTGCCCTTTCTTTTAACATTATGGCTGATGTTTGAAATAAAATGCTTAGCGTTGATGCTCAATAAATAAATCGATGGGTGTTGTTTTAACGAGAACTCAATATCTATTAATAGTATTCAATTTGTTGGCAATACTCTCTTTTGTGGAGCTACTAAAGTGCAAACTATTTAAACTTCAGAAAGTCATCCCTTATATACACTGAGAGACTTTGGTCAAACTAATTACCATGCTAATATTTTGTGTTGTAGAATCACTTATTTCAAGCATCTCAAGCAACTTGGTATTCCTCTTGGCTCCGAAACCATTCATAAATCTATTTGGAATCCAGTCATTGAGATCATACAAAACCAACTTTCTAGATGGAAAGGTAGATTCCTTTCTACTAGGGGTGTAAGGGTGACTCTCATTAAATCTGTCATGATTACCCTCCCCTGTATTATTTTTATTATTTAAGATTCCTTGCTGGGCATTCATTGTGTATATTTCAAAAACTCAACCAAAATCACATGTGGAGAAAAAAAAAAGGTACAATTGTGCAGCTTACAAACAGAAAAAATGTTCATCCGAATCAAATAGCACACAAATTAGCTCTCATTTCACAAAACAGGCTATCTGGATGCGTTTGGAGTTTTGTAGATACTTAGAGAGACATTTATGTGCCGCTCAAGTCACCATGACAGGCCAGGATCAAAAATTTGATACACACTAACAAGAATTCAAAAGGAAATGCATGATATTATAAAAATAATTTAATATATGTTTATTAAATGTATTAAATAATTCAAAGCTTCATACTTGGGCTAGTGGCCCATTCAAAATTCTTAAAAAACTTGAATCAAATACATCTCCTTAAATTATCTTTTGATATGTACATACACAACACAACACAACACAACATCAAGCCTTTGTCCCACTACGTGGGGTCGGCTACATGAATCTTTTTTCTCCATTGTGACATGTTAAAAGTCAAATTCTCATTATCTTTTGATATGTACATACATCATATTTTTAATATTTAGAATATATTGTCTTATCAGGGTATTATTAAGCCTCAAATTTTGCAAGATAACTTTATTGCAGAAGACACAAGTCTAATTTTGTAGGTTCCTAGTATACCCCACAATTCTAGGATATTAATGTCATCATTTCAAAAAAACTCTCCTCACCAACATGCACATCACCCAAATTTTTTGTCAAATTAAAAAATCAATCTCTTTTTTAGGACATTTGGATGACCAAAGAAGACAAGTCATCAATCCATATAATAGTGTTTTATTGCTTTGCACTTTTCAAAGTTATATGGGCTTAGAAAACACTTTTAAATATGCTCTTGCTTTGCATTTTTAATTCATAAAATAAAAATTATTTTTTGCAAGAACAAAATTTATGTGAAAAGGCTTGGTGGCAATCCTACTCTCCAATGAAATTTGTTAGCCAATCCCTTAAGGCTTTGATGCATCCTTAGTTATTTTTCCTCGCCCTTATTCATCATCTTTCCCAACACAATTCCCATCTCCTCTATATATAACCACAAGCCTAGCTTCCTTCAAACCCAAAATATATCCAACCTCTTCAAAACTCTCTCAAATAATCTCTCATATCTCTCATAACCTTTTAAGGCCTTAACTCCCCAATAACCCTAAGATATCGTAATCAAAATCCTAATATAGACATACAATTTCCTACTATGAGCAACCGAATTAAAAATATCACAACTCCTTAACCACTAATTCTAAATCCATAAGAATATCAATATTAGCTCCATAACATCTCAAACATTTAGTCTAGAATTTCTCCCCCTTTTTCACCAAAAAAGGCTTACTCTTTGATAGCCTAGAAGTTTAGGCACCAAATATATTCAAGCCTTGAATATTCATTTCACCACCACCCAAATAATCCTTCCACCATCAATCAACTTGCTACCTTCATCATAAAAATCTTATAGATCCCACACCATATAATAATAGCATGGGTGTTCCACCTATATATGCTATTTAGATTGACAGCCCTTATCAGCACCAAACATAATTTTTACTTGAGAAAAATAGAAATTGTCAATATATCCAAATACCATCTATCTTAAATTTATTGGATCGTTGGAATCTCGTAATGGTATATAAATCCTGTTTAAAAAATCATTCATTCTCAGGTTGGTTACAACCTTTTATGCAAAAGAAAATACGGCTAGAGGATAGCAATTATTGCCATAA
This sequence comes from Dendrobium nobile, assembly GCA_022539455.1. Classification (NCBI taxonomy): domain Eukaryota; kingdom Viridiplantae; phylum Streptophyta; class Magnoliopsida; order Asparagales; family Orchidaceae; genus Dendrobium; species Dendrobium nobile. Next base: position 52,759,866 of record CM039718.1, read on the forward strand.
CCTGATTGGTCATTGAAACGGGATAACTCATGTTCACATGCAAAACATATGCTCCCTGTAGACAGTTTTGAAGAATAAGTCTAACAAATAAAATAGAGGGGTTTAAAGCACAAAGGCCAATATATTAGACTAATATGGATAAGAAGGATACAAGATTATCAAAGCTCTTCAGGACCCAAACAAACATGTATCCAGCATGTTTTCCAGACCCTCTTGGTCTACTTCCTTGCTTGCTTGTCCAGGCCCCATCTATAATATGTATATTTCTTGTAAAATGCTTTGGAGTTTAGTTTCATTATGTTGGGTTATTATATTTTTTTACAATTGATTCATCCACTGTATTAGACATAATGAACTGATGACTAAAAATTGGCCATCGATAATCAGACAGTTCTATGTGAGCTTAATTGAATTGCCGTATGAAGGGCAAGATCCAACTCGTGTGCATGGAAAACCTACCAATTGTGTTCATGGAGTTTAAAAAACCTAGTGCCTAATAATTCAAGATTCATTCCATCTTTCCCTCAAGCTTTTGGTCATGTTTTTTCTCCTACTTCCTCTTAGCTTCAAGCACTCGCTCTTTGCTTCATGCCAAAAAGAAGCAACAAAGGGAAGGTTTAAAACCGAGAGAAAAAAAGGAATAAAACATCCTGAATAATCAGGCACAAAGCCTAGGGATTTCAGAAAACAGTTTGAAGTGATCCACGAAAATAACTTCGATCTTTTAGGAAGCGCACAGCAACCCAATAAAGTTCACATAGGAGCCTCTTCCTATAGAGGATGGTTCAAGACTAAGATATTCTAATAATCATAAATAAAAAATTTAAAAAACAAAGTCCATATACGACATTACACAAAAAAATAATAGCAATAGAATTGACCAGCCAAGCATGAAAGGAGAAAAGGGGGGTCTGCCAAACAAGTTGGAGGCATGTCGAGTTAAAGTGATGGGGGACATCAGAGCATGGAAAGTATATCAGAGGCGTGGCCGTCGATCTACGGGCACGATCAAGTCGATGTATTTTTGAGTCATTTCATGTATTTGTCTTTTATTATTTATGTTGTAGTTGTTTTTTCGTTTTACCCCTTACTTAAGGGAGGTCGTATATAAGCTTTGAGGGCATTGCATGTCATCATTCTTATTTTGAGTCTTATATACGAGGCTATTTATAATCCCTATGTTTCTCTTTGAAAGTTTAATGAATGAATGATGAATTTTCTTCCTCGTTTGATTTCTTTATGAGATCTTGAGAGTGCATGAGAGTGAAATCCCTATGAGAGGGAAATCAAATCACCCACCAACCTTGTAGATTGTCGGGTTCGTGGTTCCTTGTCGTTACCCCTTTATCCTTCTCCTCTCATCTCCTAGCCACCGGTCAAGGCTTCTCCCAAACCCTTAGCTGCCGGCCACTTCTTGTCCCACCACCGCCGCCGACTACAACCCCCACCACCCAAACCACCAGCCATCCTCACCCCACCGAAATCCCCTATAGAGCCCACCAAGCCGCCAACCCCCCATCTACCTTCCCTCCAAGTTTCAAATTCACTCTTGATTACTTTCCATAAGCATCCACTCTTAAGTTGGGAAGATTTAATTTCAAAATTCAAACTTATTTGAATTTGAAATCCTTTCCTAATTTAGGAAACCTAATTAAGAAAAGTTACTTAATTAATCCCCTTTTTGAATTTCAAACTAAAGGGTATTTAATTATTTATTTCCTAATTCCTAAATCTCAAATTAAGCAACCCCAAATCCTCCCCAAATCTCTCCCTATCCCATTAAGCCGCCGGCCCCATCCCTCCTCAATTGCTTTGCACTTATTTCCTAAAGCCCATCTCCCCTTTTTGTAATTAATTCAAACCTCTCATGCTCCCTCCTTGGCCGAAATTCCCAAGGCCCCACACCTCCTAATTACTTTCCAAAACTTAATATTATGTTTTGGAAACAAATCCCACTTTCCCCCTCTCTCTTGTAGGCGCCCCTACCCTCTCTCCCTCTTCTTTAATTACTCCTAAACATAGGGATTAATTAGAGCATTGTTTGGAAACCCTTTCCCTCCACCAAATCGGAACCAAATTAAATCTCTCTCCCTCTTCCCTTGGCCGGTCATCCCATTCATCTTCTCCACTTCAATTTTGAGAGAAACTTCTTTCTCTCTATTGGAGTTTCAAAGGATTGACGTTGATCTTCGACTACACATCGACCAGCAAAGCCAATGAATGACCGATCCGGAGGTTGACTACAGATTTACTTACGACGATCAAGGCAACGTCAACATCCTCCATTCTTCGTTCTTCGCTACAACCCCGAAGTTGATAATTCTATTGAAGAATATGTGAATCGCATTATCTTAACTCTATTAGAGGCCATCGACGAGCAACTTGTCAACGCCCAATGGCAAATTGTCTTCGAACCTTCCCAAGGGTGAACTTCTTCCCCTTTTCATTTACTTTCCTAATCCCCTAATCTTCTAGGTGGTGACGAGTCACAAGGAGCCGTGTTTCGCCTTTTGTCTAAGCTTAGTAAACGTAGGAACTTGTTTCGCCTTTGCCTAAGCTTAGTAAACATAGGATTGATCGTACTTTTTATGCTTCTAATCTTATTGTTGGCATAGGGATTTTGTTGAAAGCTAATACATTTGCTTATTGTTGAGATTCTAAATTATTTGATACTTCAAGCGTTTGGCAAGTGGCTTGGTCTAAACGTAGGCACCCCTCTCTTGTTTTCTTTTATAATTTTGACTGCTAATAGTTTAATCTTAATTGTTTTATTCAAGAAATCGTGCAAATTATTATCGCATCCATTTTAAGCATTGTAGTCCTACATCATAAAGCCTTAAGGGTCTATGATAGTCCTGCAATAAGAACATTAACATGGCTTATGCAAAGAGATATGCTGTATGACTAACTTGTTTATTTTGGCATGTCAAGGACTCAGTGTGTTCTTCTGTATGGCTTTCCTTTAGGCTACAGGCATGCAACTCTAAACATCCTTCAGGGCCTGCAAAAGAGAACATTAAGAAGGTACAATAACTAACCTTTGAAGCAAGTTTTCACAATAATGGATGCTAAAGAAATCTTTGCAGTATTACATTATTAACAGGAAAACAATTTTAAAAACATATGAAGACTTATATTAGGAAATCCAAAACAAAGGTCAGAAGTCATCTTGGTATAAGTCTTAAATATGTCTAGGAGTCTCCAAAGAGCGCATTATTAAATGTTTTTGTGATGGTGTGTCATTACGGCAGTTACCATTTCCAGGCTTATGCTAAGGAGCTCAACTTCAACATAGTCATCCGCCTATCTGGCTGGTTAATGGACAGTCACTACCCTCCCGAACAAAAACAATAAAAACCACATATACGACAGAAGAGTCAGTTAGGGTTTATAACTGCACAATTATGTTAGGATGACCACAAAATTAAGCAGGCGATTTTGGGATAAATATAAATTATCTATCCTTTTCTTTTGGAATAAAATTAGTTTTAAAACTCATAACAAATTTTGTTATTTTGGATAGCTCCAAGTCAATTTTTAAACCTAATTTAGATTTAAAATCAACCACATTAAACCCCTAAAAGTAGCACTTAAGAAACAGAGTGAGCATTGCAATACATGCATAGGTGCGAGCTACCGCAAAATTCAAAAGGTGGATTTCCATTGTTTCAGCTCACAAGACTGAATGAAGCTGGCAGCTAGATGCTTGGAAGGTTGAGATAAGCTTTTGAGTAAATGTACAAAGAAATTAAGTGGGCTTTGCTACAAGTTTAATAGGTTAGGCAGCTGTTTGAACAATCAAAAGAGAAGAAGAATTAAATAAGAAAAATGAAGGGTGGGGTGGAGGAAAGAGTATAAAAGATGTTCATTTTACTCTTTTTTAGTGACCTTAGAGGCAGTGGCGAAGCAAGGATTGTTTTAATTTTAAAAATATCCTCAACCTATCATCAAAATTTTTTTTCTTAATTGAAAATTTATAAGCATAACATCTAAATTGATTTCTACAAAAATTTATTTGAAATGTGTATAATTATGCTATAAATAGTACCATATTCATCTGCTTCAATTTAACCTATGCTTCCAATCAACAAGCTAGCTAACTTCGATTGTATACCCATATAAGAAGACTATCTTCCCCCTTATAAGGTGGATTGTATGCCCATATAACATTTCATAACAAGCAAAGCATAAAATACACATTGATTCCTATTTGTTTAGTTACTACAAATTAGAAAATAATTTTAAGAAATAATTAGTTAATTTATTAATTTTTATCTTCGAATTGAAGATAACTCAAAATTAATTAATATTGATTTTCAATTGTAAAAATAAAATAAAAAAGTCAAACATGATGAGATAATCCTCACAAATGAAATAAGCAGGAAATAAAATTTATTTACTTCCTAAAATATATTTTGTATCTATAAACAATATTGTATACATTAATTCATTTCTCATCAAAGAAAAATTGGCCTACTTTAATGCATGATAGTTGTTTTAATATGTAAGCTGAATTTGTTTTGAAAATATGTGAAGAAAATTATCAAGATATATAATGTATATTTTCTTCATAGTTTTGTATACAAGCATGAATAATGCACATGCAGCTAGAATAATTTGGCCATTTTTTTTAAATAAGTCTTTGTTCCATATCAAAAATTCACAAAAAATAGCAATGTTGTAATTACGAAATAATAAAACCTTATCAAGTACATGCTTGAAATAAATAAATGAGCTAACTAGTTTTATCAGATTTAACGACTGCCATTCTTGATTTGGTTCTTATAAAAAGAGGAAAGTTTCAGCTAATTGATTGTTCATGGGCCAGCCAATTATTCAAAAAAAGGGCCGGTGGGGGCAGGTGTCCCCAAGGCCCCCATTGTAAATCTGGCGATGCATACAGTACTATCTTGATGCAATTCAGGCAAGTTGGTACTAGAAACAACATGATGATTCCATGGATAGAAGATGGTATCATTTAGAGGAGAATTCCAGGGGAGCATTTCTAGTGTTATTTTAAATCTTCTATAGTTATTATTATTATTATCGTTGTTATGTGATTCTCTCGAGTGTTTGTATTGGGAGATTTGAGAATTTTCTTTTGTATTTAGATTGGGGGTCTTGGGTTTAGGGAAGAGTGTTTTCTTGTCCCCATTTATTTCACAATGCTTGTGCGACTTCTTAGACACTATCTTCTCCTTGAACGCAATTTAGCCAACCCGCATAAATATTGATTTCTTCTTGTGTTGTTTGGTCTCCTTATTGGTACTTTGTGCATTCAGTGTCCTCTATATTGCCTCCCGGTAGGATTTTTTGGCATAGAAGTAAGTTTTTCCTAACATGGTCAAGGTAAAGAAAGTGCGGAGATTAATTAGTGTAGCATGCAGAGGTTCTTGAAATTGTTAATGCAGAACTCACTTCCACAAAACAAAGTTTCATTTTTCTAGGAACATTTATAAAAATAGCAATCAGATTTGTTATGGGTAAGCAACCAATTGTGTTAGGGTAGAATCACATAATTCAATAATGTACTTAATTTGTAAACCAAATAGATTCGCCTTATATCTTATACTCCAATCTAAAAAAAAAATCCCAAAATGTGCTTCTTGCATACGCCAAAGCTTCCTTAGGCTAAAGATGACCAAAAAACAATTCAAGCAATCACCTAGCTTCAGCATTACAAAAGCTCCCCCTTCAAAAGTTTTCCTTTTGGAGATGTTAGTCGCCAAAACACCTTCACCTTTATAATTACTTACAAAACAAACCAGGATGTCCATAAAGGTATAAAAACAATAATTTCCCTTACGTTATCTCGGAATGTTATCTTAAAATATGCATAAAACCATGGCCCTAAAATATAAGACTTATTAAATTCATTAAGATTTGAGACCATTCAAATTGGTAAGATAGGGCAAGCAACAGAAAGAGTGATGGATCTGTAGTATTAAGTATTAAAAATGAATACATAAGACTGGTTCTATTTTGGCTCAAGGATGATTGGGAGCTAGCATTGAATGTCGGACGTCATAAAGAAGATTTCAAATGTAACAAGTATACAACTTGCTTTGTTTGCCAATATGTGCTACATAATGCTATGTTATCAAAAGATATTAGTTGATTGGTTTGGTGAAATTTAAATAACAATTCCTCTTTTCATTAAATAAACACATCAACAAATTTATAAATGATGTCAAAATAAAGATTATAATTGTTGATAATTTTAAATAGCATTACATTTTTCAAGCATAATAGCATCGAATCAACTCACTACATTTGATGGAAAGTAGCATAATACTATTAGAATCTAGATTACACTAATGTTAACAAGATAATTATTGTTATCTAGATAACACCAAACAATGCCTTATTTTGGATAGTAACAAGCAATAGTAATCTTAACATAAAGGTAAAAAACAACAGTTTCCTGTGCATGTTGTCTACAAAATGTTAGAAATTTTTACTCTAGAGCCCCCCAAAATGCTCAACTATAAACTACATATGGTTCCAGCAATATATACAAGAACTTGTAAATTTATTAGGATTAAAGACAATAGAAATATGCACAAGAATAGAATGAATATGCAACTCAGAAAGAGTGATAAACTGGTAGTGTTCAACAATAACATATGAGATTACTTCATTAGCTCAAGAATGACCAGTAATTAGCAGTAGGTGTTGAACATCACAACAAAGTTTGCCACCCCCCCCCCCCCCCCACCCACATGCCTAAAATCGTAAATGCAAAACTTATATTAGTTTTATATTTCGACATCTATTATATAATGTCATGTTTTTAGAGGATATCATTTGTTTGGTTTTGTGACATTATTAAATAACAACTTCATAAATAACATTTAACTATTTAAGAAGGTTATTTGGTTTAATATTTTCTTTGATGTAATATTATGTTATGATGTATTGCTTATAATAAAATTGCTGTTTAATGTTATCTCTCACAATGGTGTTGTATGAATAACAATAGTGGGTAGGAGTATTGTAATCTAAAATAGTGGCCGAATTAGAATGTTATCTACATATTTTCAAACTTTATAGTCAAACAATAATAAAATTAAAAGAAAGGACATAATCTTCATTGCTTGTTCTAAATAAAATCATGCTCTCTATGTAAGATTATAATGAAACATGCACGCTGCATTTCAAGGATAACGCTACTACTTGAATAGCATTATTGTATGCATAACAATGTTATCTAAATAATAGCAAATCAAACGTAATCTAAGTTCTATTATTACGACATTTGGATAACAGCAAATCTACTTTTTTATGATTAAAATAAATGACAAAATATTACAACCTTTCTTAAATTCTAATCCTTTTTCAAAAGCATTACATTTTCAAATATGATATCATTGCATCAAGCGCTCTGCATTTGAAATACACCACTACGACATTAAACAACATTGTTATCTAAATAATGGTGTCGTCTAAATAGAATTGAACCAAACAGCCCCTTGTTTCAGGTCCTCCAAACGCCCCAACAGCGGATATACATTATAAGGAACTTATGTCGGCCTTCCACGTAAATTAAGTTTGTTTCATTACAAATACCTACCCTAAGATCACAGAAAACGCTAAGCTAGCAGAAATAAAGGAAAATGCAAAAAAAAAAAAAAAAAAACTTGCCTAGCACGGAACTATGACAATGCTCTTGCTCGTCTATATAAGATGGACCCGTATCCTGTAAGAGTTCCACCTCTTTGTAATCCAGAGAGCTACTGGCATCCGGTGCGTCTACATCAACAGAATCATTGAATGCAGCAGTAGTACTTATCATTTCCACGCTTTCTGGTGCTCCATCGCTCCTTGGATCATCCACAGCCGTCCTAAAGACCGGCGATCCATCTCCCAGCCGACCTGATCGATCACGCGGAGACTCGTGCGAATTGGCAGCAGGCGGCGCCTCCGCAGAGCTCTCGACGAACCCGTCCGGAAGCGAGTCTGCCTCCGGTAGACGGTTCGCTGGGTGGGTTTCCATTTTCGGTACAGATGTACGAAATAGATGAAAAACGTGGAGAAAAGCAGCAGAAAAAAGATTTTCGAAGATATTATGTTAGGGCTTTTGTTCTTATTGAAGCGTGTAGACCTCCGGCGACGCGGGCTAACCTAGCGGTGCTGATCCGAAATGATTAGCAAGTGGAGTTTAGGTAAAACTACCCAATTTAGAATACTCATCCACTACGATCTTTTATTAGGTCTTCTAATCGGACGTAGATCTACGTCGGTCATTACTGAGTTACTCAGTTTTTGCTCGATATTGCTTGACAATAACGAGAAATAATGCTCTGTTAAGATCAATACCGAGTAATACCAAAAAACTACTGAGTTTTTCTAAAAAAACTCTGTATTTTTTTGTTTTACTCCGTTTTGCTTGGTATTTTATCTTCACATAATGATATTTCTCGTTATTGTTGATATTGCTCGGTATTTCTGGTTTTGTGCCTGCTACATGGCGCGATCTTAGTGCCGGTCGAACGTAGCTTTACGTACGTTCACCGGACCAAATAAAAGTTCCATCCATTACATCTAGTTACTCTTTGGGCAATTTTTAAAATTAAGCATGATTAAAATATAATTAGCAAATTAAATATTAATTTTTAAAAATTTAAAAGTAGACATAATCTTCTGTTTAACGGGAGATTATGTCTCCAAGGCTAAATCGCCCTTGTGTACAAATTTTTAAAAAATAAAATTCAGATTCATAATTAATAATCGGGTGATTTATGTCATATATGCTAAATTACCCATTAAAGAGGCGATTCAGCCTTGCCCCAATTTTTTTTAAAAAAATTAATTTTAGATTGGTTAGACTACATGACCTAATTAATAATTAATGCATTAATAATTACTAATTAATGCATTGATAGAAATTCATTACCAAGCAAAACTATTACCCAATTTGAGCTCAATAACTCTCTAACAAATAAATAAAAAATGATTAAATAATTTAAGGATTGTCAAAAAACAATTTTGTTTTTAAACGTCAAAGTGCCTTAATTCAAACAGTATACTCATTGGTTTCGAAAACTTGAACATTTAGCCCCTTCAACTCATAATAAGTTTAAATTTTTTATTAAATTGGATATCAAAAATATTAACATAAATTTTAAATTTGAACAATTCCCCATTTTGCATGATTAAGCATTAACAAACTTGTATCCCTCAATCATCTGTGAATATGTGCTCTACTAGGATTTCTAGATGGCGCTCCTCTCTTCGTCGTTGTGTCCATGTTCTTTGAGCTTCTCAGGGAAGTTTTGTGCCATAATCTCTTATGGTTTTCGTTGTTTTTTGTGGCCTTTGCCTTTTAATGGAGGACAAATGTCTTCGGGATCCCGGTTTCTTGGTGGGCAATCCCTCTTTTTGGTCTTTTCGTGAGGCTTTAGCGGTTTGTTCTTCATCTTCTATCTCTAATTTTCCAGACCTCAAAAATTCCTCTTTTCGTGGTATGTCGTCGCTGTGGATTTCCGTTGAGGAAGTTTTGGCACTTGCAGCTCCCCTTTGGGTTGAATTTGGTGTCGTTGGGTTTGTATTTTCGAGATGTTCAGTTTGACTGTAAGTTTACTGAAATCGAAGTTCGGATCGTCTTCGAATTAATTTTTGAAGAATCCAACTTGATTTTGCATCGAGATTCGTGCTTGTTTAAGATAATTTTTTTGACAACGTATCAGTTAACCCCTTATTTTCGGACATCGATGCTCCAGAAGTCTGAAAATATATGTGTCGACATTTTATATTGGTCGAATCGCAAAAAATTGCGTTCCAAAATTAAAATTTTGCTCAAACTTGATCATAGAGGTTTCGTTCAGCTCCGAAAGTGTCAAAATTGAGTCCGAAACGTCGAAAAACGCCTCCAAGGACCCAAAAAATGTCTGATTTGGATCGTCCTGGCCAAAAATCGGGCCCGGACACGTCTAGGTGATCGAACCGACCAGCCAGCCGGCTGACCACTGGCAACCGCCGGCAGCCCGCGCGTTTGGCGTGCCCCTCCTGGGCGCGCCGTTTGGGGCAGGCAGCCAGCAGTTGCTGTCAGCAAATTTTTTATTTTATTTTATTTTATTTTTGTGTAAACCGCCCACCCATCGTGGGCGGTTTGGCAAAACCGCCTACGTTTGGATTTTTTTTTTTCATAACTTCCCAACTTCCTCTCTTCCCTATAAATACCCCCTTAAAGGGTATGAAATCTTTGCACCTCCTCTCCTCTCATTAGAGGCCTTCCTCTGCCCTTGGACAATTGGTATCCATTGTCCAACAGCAGGGCCCCTCTTTGCGAGAAAGAGTTTTCTTTCTTTCCCTTCGGGGCTCTTGCTGTACATGAGGCTTTCCCTTGCCCTTGGACAATTGGTATCCATTGTCCAACAGCAGGGCCCCTCCCTATACTAGAGTAATGTCGGGTGACCACTTTCCTTCGAGAGATTCCGCGGTCAGGGAAAATCCTGCCATCCCTCCTGATGGTGGGCGGAGGCTTGACAAAAAAGCGAGGGCAGATGATCTGGCATCGGGTAGAAGTACTGCGTCGGGTAGAAGTCCGACAATGGGTAGAAGTCTGACGTCTGGTAGAAGTACGGCGTCAGGTAGAAGTATGACGTCGGGCAAAAAACCGACGAAAGTCGATCGACAGGCAAAAGAACGACGACGGGTAGTAGTCCGACGGCAGGTAGAAGTCTGGCGTCGTGTAGAAGTACTTAGTCGGGTAGAGTACTGATGAAAGTCCATCGACGGGCAGTAGTACGATGACACGTAGTAGTCTGATGGCAGGCAGAAGTTTGACGTCGGGTAAAAGTACTGAGTCGGGTAGAAGACCGACGAAAGTCCATCGACGGGCAGTAGTCTGATGACAGGTAATAGTCCAACAGCAGGCAGAAGTCTGACGTCGGGTAGAAGAACAATATCGAGTAGAAGACCGACGAAAGTCCATCGACAGATAGAAGTCTGACGATGGGCAGAAGTCCAACGTCGGGTCATCGGCGGGCAAAAGTTTGACGATGGGTAGAAGTACGACGACAGACAGAAATTTGACATCGGGTAGAAGTACTGCGTCGAGTAGAAGACAGATGAAAGTCCATCGACGGGCAGAAGTCCAATGACGGTAGGAAGTTCTGCTTCGGGCATAATCCCAATGAAAGTCCAACGACGGGGAGAATTTCGGCGTCGAGTAGAAATCCGACGATGTGCATAAATTTAACGTTTGGTAGAATTCTGACGTCGGGGAGAAGTACAGTAACATGTAGAAACACGGAGTCAAGTAGGAGACATATAAAAGTCCATCGACGGGCAGAAGTCCAACGACAGGTAGTAGTTCGACAACATGTAGAAGTCCGACATCCGGTAGAAGTACGACATCGGGTAGAAGTATGAATTCGGGTAGAAGATCAACGAAAGTTCATAAACGGGCAATAGTCCGATGACGGGTAGTAGTCCAATAGCATGTAAAAGTCTGACATCCGGTAGAAGTATGACGTCGGGTAGAAGTACGAAGTCGGGTAGAAGATCGACGAAACCCCATTGACGGGCAGAAGTCCGACAACAAGTAGTAATCTGGCGGCAGGCAGAAGTTCAACGTCGGGTAGAAATACAATGTCGAGTAGAAGACTGACGAAAGTCCATCGATGGACTGAAGTCTGACGACATGTATTAGTACGACGGCAGGAAGAAGTCTACCATCGGGTAGAAGTACGGCCTCGGGCAGAAGACTGATGAAAGTCCGTAGATGGACAGAAGTCCAATGATGGGTAGTAGTTCGACGATAGGCAGAACTCTATCGTCGAGTAGAAGTATGGCCTTAGGCAGAAGACCGATGAATTTTCATTGACAGATAGAAGTCTGACGACGAGTATTAGTCCGACAATAGGAAGAAGTCAGTCGTCGGGTAGAAGTACGGCCTTGGGCAGAAGACCGATGAAAGTCCTTCGATGGGCAGAAGTTCAACGATGGGTAGTAATTCTATGACAGGCAGAAGTCCAGCATCGGGTAGAAGTACGGCCTCGGGCAGAAGACCGATGAAAGTCCATCAATGGGTAGAAGTCCATTGACGGCATTCTGGCGACGTTAACCAAGGATGTATGATCTATCCGATGTTATATGTTATAGCCTTTACTCGATGATGTTAACATATATTGGATCCACCAATGATGTAAGACCTCTCCGAGGTTGTATGTCGGGGCCTTTGCCCGATGACGTTAACCTGTATGGAAGAGAATGATAGAATCCACCAAGGATGTAAGACCTATTCGAGGTCGTTAACCTATATGGAAGAGATCGAGAGAATCCTTCAAGGATATAGGACCTATCCGAGGTTGTATGTCAGAGCCTTACTCGATGATGTTAACCTGTATAGAAGAGGTCGAGAGAATCCACCAAGGATGTAGGATCTATCTGAGATTGTATGTCAGAGCCTTGCTCGATGACATTAACCTATATGGAAGAGAATGATAGAATCCACCAAGGATGTAAGACCTATCTGAGGTTGTATGTTAGAGCCTTTGCTCGACGACGTTAATCTATATGGAAGAGGTCGAGAGAATCCTTCAAAGATGTAGGATCTATCTGAGGTTGTATGTCAAAGCCTTGCATGATGACATTAACCTGTATGAAAGAGGTCGAGAGAATCCACCAATGATGTAGGATCTATCCAAGGTTATATGTCATAGCCTTGCTCAATTATGTTAAACTGTATGGAAGAGATCGAGAGAATCCACTATGAATGTAATACCTTAATGAAGTTGTATGTCAGAGATTTTGCTCGATGACGTTAACCTGTGTGGAAGAGGTCGAGAGAATCCACCAAGGATGTAAGACCTATCCGAGGTTGTATATCAGAGACTTTGCTCGTTGACGTTAACCTGTGAGAAAGAGGTCGAGAGAATCCACCAAGGATGTAAGACCTATCCGAGGTTGTATGTCAGAGACTTTTCTCGATGACGTTAACCTGTGTGGAAGAGGTCGAGAGAATCCACCAAGGATGTAAGACCTATTCGAGGTTGTATGTTAGAGCCTTTGCTCGATGACGTTAACCTGTGTGGAAGAGGTTGAGAGAATCCACCAAGGATGTAAGATCTATCTTAGGTTGTATGTCAGAGACTACTCGATGACGTTAACTTGCGTGGAAGAGGTCGAATCGTATCCCCCTAGGATCAATTTTTCCTTGATTGGGAGAGGGCGAATGACGCGTGTATCCCAAATCAAAGGTGAATAATTATCTATTTTTAGACCGTTACTACCTTTTTTAGGTCGATATTAAGACATTGCCCAAGGAGTAGAAGTCTCGTGAGGGAATGTATAAATCTTATAATTTATTGGAAGCATCCTTGCATTTGCTAGAATTTTCCTGTAATATCATCTTTATGTTAGAAGTATTTGAGGGATATTCTTGATCATAGTTGGAGTAAAAGTTGCCCCCAGTCCGGATCTAATTTTCATGAAATTGATGAAGCAATGGCTGATGTCAGAAAGTGGATATTAACGTTCTTTTGAGGTTGGAGCAAAAATTGCCCCCCAGTTGGGAATCACATTCTCACAGACGACACTAAACTGTTGTGTCCTGGAGTATTCGCGATGGTAGAGACATTTATAATTTAACGTCTTAGCATTATACGAAGATCCAGCACACAATCAAATAAGAGAGAGGGTGTAGCATTCATAAGAGACACCAGAGTTTTTATGTGGAAATTCTTAAAAAAGGGGGAAAAACTACGGGGTCTGGTCCAGTTTGAATGAATCCACTAGTATTTGTTGTCGATTACAAATGAGGCCCTTCCTTGGGAGAAGGCCTTGGCTTAATGTCATAAATGTACATCATATGGAGTGCATTACATGATGGGAGTTACAATATATGTATTTGTTTTGTCGGCACGATCATAGTCGATAGAATGGAGGATGGAAAGACCGTTGTCTCGTGATGGAGGTCGGAATGACCATATATAGTATGCGACAAAGGTCATAAGAATCATAGTCGGCAGGAGACCAGGGTCAGAAAGACTGTTGTCTGTTGATGGAGGTCGGAAGGACCATAGTAGGCGACGGAGGTCAGAAGGACCATAGTCGGCAGGAAACCGAGGTCAGAAAGACCGTTGTTTATTGATGGAGGTTGGAAGGACCATAATAGGCGATGAATGTCAGAAGGACCATAGTTGGCATGAGACCGAGGTCAGAAAGACTGTTGTCTGTTGATGGAGGTCGGAAGGACCATAGTAGGCGACTAAGGTCGAAAGGACCGTAGTCAATAGAAGATTGGGAGAACTCTGAGCATCAAGTGGTGGCTTGGTGGAGCTCAATGCCTAAAGTAGTCGTCCGGCAGAAGTCCAAGCCTCAGGTGATGTTCTTATGGAGCACAATGCCTCAAGTGGTGGTTCGGTGGAAGTCCGTGCCTCAGGTGGTCGAGGAAGGCGAGGGCTTTAAGTGGTGGTCCGACGGAGCAACGGCGTCAAGCGGTGGTCCGACGGAGGTGAGGGCCTCCAATTGTGGTTCGGCAGAAGTTTGGTTGTGGTCGAGGAAGGCGACGACCTTAAGTGGTGGTCCGGCGGAGGTGAGGGCCTCTAGTGGTGGTGCAGCAGAAGTCTGACGGCGGTGGACCAGTGGTGGTTTGACGGAACTCCGTCGGTGGTCCAGCGAAACTCCGGCGGTGGTCGAGGAGGCAAGGAAGCAAGAGCGATATCCGATATCTCTCTTTTTTCCTTAGGCTTAGGGGGTCCTCCCTCAAGAGGAGAGGGAGCTCTATTTATAGATTTCTGGAGTGGCATGACCTATAAATAGGTGAGAGATCAAGGGTAAATGGGGAGTGATCAGATGAACGGCCGATGTTGAATCCCTTGATCATGCACCGTTCTTTAGACATTTGAAGACCTTAATGATGTCGGAATTCGCCGATCTTGGGCTCGTTGGATTCGTCTCGTCGATCCACTCGATTCGAGTATAAGCCTTTTATGTTTGGAAACCGTTTGGTAATCCAATTTGTGGTTTGAACCTTCCAACAGCGCTTTGGGTCCTTGATTTGGACCCATTTGGGCTCGGATTGGGTTGAATTTGGTGTCGTTGGGTATGTATTTCCAAGACGCTCAGTTTGATTGTATGTTTGCTGAAAACGGAGTTTGGATGGTCTCCAAATTAATTTTTGAAGTTTCCAACTTGATTTTGCATCGAGATTCGCACCCGTTTAAGATAATTTTTTAACGACGTATCAATCATTAATATCTTAAGGAATCTCTAATGCAATATCTTAGCATCCTTAATTTGTCACTATGACTAGTCCTAACCTCAAGACAATGAACTCTCTATAAATATCCAATCAACAACTTGATTTTAGCATTACATGCACGAATGAATGGTAGGTTAGTGATTGCATTAAAGGTTCATTGAAAGCTAAATGCTCACTTTTCACCATCTTTCTCTTCTTCCACTTATTGTAACCTAACTTCACTAAATTTCTCGTAAAGTGTGATCTCTCCCAATTGCATTTCTTCGTTTCTTTCAGTTCTTACGTAAAATATCTCCGCTCAAGAGCTCTTTATTTGTACTTGGCCTCCTTAGATAGTATTTATTTCTCCTCGGATTATCCAAATATGGATGCATGACTTTCTATTGAACCATTATAAATCACTGGTCTCATTCTATGTGATATAAGCTTTATTTTTATCTACTATCAAAATAATATGGAATACACGCACACATAAGCATATGTGTGTGTTTGTGTGGATTTAAGATTTTATATTGCATTTCATCAATACAATCGATACAAAATAGATATAGTACGTGCATGTAAGCAAGAAAGCCGACGGTATTTTCTTTAAAAATGGTTTGTGTTGTTATTCCGATCATAGTCTGTAATTGACGATTACTTAAGCTGACGGGCAGAAGATAATGACTCTTAATGATTTATTGAAAGTCGGATATAATAATAATGATAACAATAATAAAGAAGATATAATGATGTAATGAATACATATGAAAGAAGAATAAAAACACCAAATTAAATATGGATGTCCTACCTTATTGAATCATATACTAATGCAATTCATATTTTGATAGATGGATAGAGAAGTGTGTGTATTACATGTACCCATTTAATGTACATATTTCATATAATGGATAAGTGATAAGATGAGCAAGAATGATGACATTAACACTTGTATTTTTATAATATACAACATTAATTTTTTGATAACTAATTTATTTAATTATTGATGTGTTGTCCACTATTGTATTGATTACCAATGTGTTTATATTCTCGCACATGTTGATGTACGGATTAAACGTAATGAATCTTGTTTTGTTATTTATCTTATTGAACCATATTGGTGATGACGAAGTAATGATGATATTGAGCGCTATTAATTATATTGATTGAGATAAGCATGCATATTGATTCCTTGGATATTGTATTGAAAGCTTTCACCAGTATTGCATTTATGTTGAGCTTTGTAAGCTCGTTATGTAGTTTTATTGATTTCAGTTTATGAAGGAGTCACGATCGGGTGGAGTGAGACTGATTGAGATCTTCCAATTTTTCTTTTGATTTTGTTATGTATTTTCTTTTATTTTTGGGTAGTCATGAGCTATTAGGGGGGTAAGTGAGTTAAGTCGGCTCGCGAGCCATCCCGAGCTCGACTCAATAACAAGCTCGTGAGTCGAGCTTATCGAGTCACGAGTTCGAGCTTGATCCTGGCTCGGCTCAAAAGCATGTTCAATCACTTGATTAAATTAAAATGTATTTAATAATTAATTTAAATTAGTATTATATAATATATTTTAATAATTTTAAATTAATTCTATATTAAAAATTAAAAATTCTAAAGAAACCTGATTTTTTTAATTTAAAACTAAGAAATAGAGCTCAACAATTGAGTCAAGCTCGAGCTTTCTAAACAAGGTCGAGCAATCGAGTTGAGCTCAAGCCTATTGATTTTTTAACGAGCTGAGCTCGAGCTAAGTAAACGAGCTATAGTCGAGCTCAATAACATCTAAACAAGCTTAACTCAATTAAACATATACTCAACCCTTAGGAGCTATTTATATGTTAATGATTGTTAGTGATCTCCTTGCTATAATTTTGGTGAATGATAAAGTGAAGTATTTCAATGTATATGATATTTGATTGCTTTCGCTGGATATTGAGTTATATTGACGATGTTTAGAAGCTCTAATAAATAATTAAAAATATAAAATAAAAAATTCTTTCAAATTTGATTCAGTGGCACGACACAATTGCTCTTAATTCGTACAAATTACGTATAAATCATCAGAGAGGGAGGAGGGTAGTTGGTCTCCCTTCTATACATATTTAAACATGTATGAATCCATCATTTTTAAGGTATAAACATGCTTAAAATCATGTGATTTTGGTTCTATTTGATTTATACCTTCAAACTGTACTGTCTTGACTATAAAATTGCTGAAGTTAATGTCTTCTGAAATAATTATCAAAGATTTATAATTTGAGTTTGTATGTTATTTATATTACAAAAATCATGCAAAAATTGTGATTGATCAAATTAATTTTGTGAATCATATTAATTACATGCTACAAAACTTTAGCATTATTATTCTACATATAATTCAATTGAGTAACAAATGGAAGGATAACACAAACATTGAAGAGTCAGATGATAATCTCTTTGGAAATGAAAAAAAAAACTCTATTATTCTATTTGAGAGAATTAAGGCTTTAGTCAAATGTTTAAGAAGGTGCAAGCTTCAGTTCAGGATAGAGATAATTTTTATATTTTAAGTCATTAATTACTCATTGAAAGACAGTTGGTAATAGAAGAAATAATTTAATAGATGACTAAAAAACAAAGATTATCATGATTCTTTTTTAATATAATCATAAAATTTTACAAATTTATAAGAAATGTTACAAAGGTATGGTGGTCTATAATCAAGTCAATGAACATCTATTGGGGAATAAATTTAAGTTTTTCTTAACACATAATCATATGTAAAGGACCAGAAGAAACTATGCAGTTGCGCACAATATAATAAATTTTGGCTTCATTTGGGATAACTTTCTTATTAATTTCTAAAAATAAATTTTTAGTATAAGAAGTTTTTGTACTAAAAAATTGCTTTAAAAAGCAGAAAAAAAGCCGTTCAAAATAAAGTCTTAGGCTTCGCTTGGGACGGCTTTTTTATTGCTTCTTAAAGCAGCTTTCTAGTATAAAAATTTTAAGTTTTGTACTAAGAAGTTGCTTTAGGAAACAGAAAGAAAGCCGTCCCAAACGAAACCTTATGCTTCATTTGAGATGATTTTTTTACTGTTTCTTAAAACAAATTTTTAGTAAATTTTTTTTTTCTAAAAACCTACTTTAAGAAACAGTGAGAAAACCGTCCCAAGCGAAGCTTTAAGCAATACGAAACCAAGCAATGTAAAAAGCTTGTAAGTCATACATACACAACAAAATTACAATGGTTTGATTGCAATACTTGTATCCAATATGTAAAGAAATAAAAATGATTTATTTGCAGGACTCAGGACAAATATAATACAATAATTACAACTTTACTCTCACAATAAAAAAAAAGTTGTATATATTTTGAATATTCTTGTCCCTGTTGAGAGATTTAGGCTTCATTTGGGACGGCTTTCTTACTGCTTCTTAAAATTAAATGTAAAAAATTTAAAAATTATATGGTGGGCAAATCTAGTCCTTAGTATTTAGGGTGGGCAAATTCATTATATAAAAAATTAAATGTAAAAAATTAAAAAATTATATATAAGCTAAAATTCGAAGTAAAGTCTTGTATTTCATTATAATTCATGAATTAAAAAAATAATTATAAGCTTTGCATTTTACTTTGTATTTTATGATAATATTGCATAATGATTTCATTGTGAACAAAGTCAAATACTTCCTTCTTGATGTCTGACACTAGATAGTCATTGAATCAAATATCTTTTAAAACTTTTGTTGTTTTGCACCTTGTTTCACATTAGAAATAGAAATACTCTACACATATTTTCCCCACTACATATATGCAAAATTATTACACTAACTCTATATAAATCCAGAAAATTCACTACTAAAGACTTTGTTAGTTTAAAGTTCAAAGCTGTTGATTGGAGAGGGAGGTAATACATGTTATCAACCTTTTTATCTTTTTTTTGTTCCTACATTTGAGCAAAAAATATTTAAAGGGGGGTAAAGTTCTAAATTTATTCTTTTCGTAGTTTTTTTTGTGTGAGGGTGAGCATTTGCCCACCTTTGGTTGAAGGGGGATTCGCCCATGGCCACAACCCCAAACAAACTTGGTTGCAGCTAATTATAAAGATGATTATAAAATTGTTATTGATATTTCATCAAAAAACTATATTGATGGGGCACGAATCTTGAGGCAAAATAAAGTTGTAAACTTCCAAAATTAAATTTTGGAGCATATGTAATTAAATTTCATCAAACTTATAGTTGAACTAAACATCTCAAAAATACGAACCCAACAACACCAAATTCAATCCAATCCGAGCTCAAATGGGTCCAAATCAAAGACCTGAATCACATTTGGAAGGTTCAATCCATAATTTGGATTTCCAAACAGTTTCTAAACATGACATGATATAATCGAATTGAGCAGCTCGACTAGATGAATCTAACAAGCTCAAGACCGCCAAATTATGATATTATTAAGATATTCAAATGTCTAGTAATTGAAACCATGCTCTAGGGAATCAACATCAGCTGTCCATTCAAACCACTCCCAATATACCCTTAATTTTTCTCATATTTACTGGCCATGTTACTCTCAGAAAACTCTAAATTAACCCTTATTTCTCATGAGGGGAGAGCCAAATAAGAAGAGAAGGAAGAGAAGGAAAAGTAGGAAGAGAGTTCTCTTGTCACCAGAATCCTCCTCGACCACCGCCGGACTTCAACCTGACCGCCAACTATCACCAGACTTCCCCCCGGCAGCGACCGATATCAGACTTCTGGCCGACTACCAAATGAAGCTAGACTTTTGCCTAACTGTCGGTTGATGCCAGACTTCTACCCGACTGCAAACTGATGCCGCCCGACTTCCATCAAAACATCAATTGAAGGGAATTTTCGCCTGACCACTAAACATCACCGGATTTTTGATATCCGTTTGTAATTGGATTTCAACTTGAAGGTTAATTATTGTAATTTGATTGTCTGTAATTTCAATGACGAGTCAGTCACTTGTAACCCAATCAAACAATAGTTGAATCATTTTAATTGGGCGTGATCCCGTGATTTTTCTCTTTTTCAGAGTTTTCCACATAAAAAATTCGTGTTACTTTTTTATGTTTGTGTGCTAGATATCCGTATAACGTTGAGGAGAAATTTTTTAACTCTATCGCCGAGTATATTCTAGCCTGCAACAATTATGAGAAAAATAACTTTCTTGAAAGGTGTTGTGGGCATCACAAATATTGTCAATGTATGCTCTAACAATTTTAGATGTAAAAAGTAGCTATTTACAACCGAAAGTTTAAGAAAATAATAAAAAAATAATAGCTAAATAGAAGTATTACAATTATTTAGAAAATTTTTTAAAAGATTAAAAAAAAAAACAATAGACAAATAAAAAATATAATTAAAATCTGAAAAATAAACCGTAAGAAAATTGTTCGAAATCCTAAATCTCCATTCTATATTTCTCAACTGAAAAGGAAATTAAAAAGAAAAAGAAAAAAAGGCCGGGTCCGGCCCGGCCCGGCCTGGCCCGTCCTTCCTATAGTCTCGCTTTTTCTGGGTTTCGTGATCGCGACGCCGAAGAGGCCGCGCCATGGAACCGGTTCTCCGCCGCCTTAGCTACGTATTGCTCTTCCTCGTCCTTCTGCCGATCGCTTTTCGTTGTTCGAACGGAGAAGTGGTCACTCTCACCGCCGACACGTTCACAGATAAGGTACTGTCGCATCTCCAATCCGCCCTATGGGATCTTTCTAGCCTCTTCTCCTTGTTTATTTTGTCCTATCCAAGAGTATTTAGTAGCCGATCTTCTTTCATTGTTGATCTACTCATTTGATTAAGTTCTGCGAATTTGAAAACTTCTGCTCTTTGCATGGGCGAATCACGTGAATTTGATTGTTTTTGATGGAAGAGAGGACCCTGTTTCATTTGGTACAGATTTAGGTGGTGATGGCAGGATTTGATTTCGTAATAGGAAAGGGCTTTATGGAGTATTGATGTTAAGCTCTTAATTTTGTTGCGAAACATATATATGTTTTGTCTGATTTCCATTATGTATCAGTCTTTGTAGAAAATTGAAGTCTACGCACTTGTTGATATCAGTCCAAACTTCAATGAGCGATATTACTGTGATGTCAAGTTGTCACCAACGTCATTGCTTGAATGGGATTTGATGTGTGTTTTAACTAATAGTTTCCTTGCTGTTAGGTCTATGATCTATGATTTTTACAAGTCGCGTACATTCATGGTGTTAAGAATAATTGGTTATAGCAGTTTGTTTAATTATATGATAATCACAATATCTTGCATGCAAGGAAAGCTTTTTTTTTTTTTTCTGCGAATGTATGCGTTCAAGGGAAAGATTATTGCAGGTGTCTAGTTTTCACCTTAATATATTAATTTGGGTATATTATTACCATCTCCAACGGAAAATCTCATTTTTCGCTCCAAAATGCCGTGAAACTTAAAAATGCCGCCATTCATCTCCAATGGAACTCTGAGAAGGTAACGATCTTTTTTTTTCTTTCGCGCGCTTCTTGTATAGTTCGGTAGACCGAGAAAAATAGCGATGATGAACAGTTCAACGCCAATATTGGCGTCCTACTGTTCACCCACATAAAAATAGCGGAAGTTTTACCGTTCGGCTGGAGCTCCGAGGCGACGGCATTCAAGCATTTGGAGTTCCATTGGAGATGCCCTTAGGACTCCCAGTTTTCTGCCCATTCTATAGTTGTCATCGGCATACTTTGCTTTGCGAGGTGATGTATTTGTTATTTATACTTCTCTTGAGCTCCATGCATTCACCAATGTAGCTTAGCGTATCAATAGATCTCATATTCTGTGTTAGGGAATGAAAACAATTTTATAATCAGAGCTTTTCACATGTCCAAGTATGAATTTATTGCTTCATCTTGTAGCTTAGCTCCCAATTCTCAATTCCTGCTGCTTCTTACATAGCTATACCTCAATTCCTTTTTTCATTACATATCCCATTCATGTTGTAATTGTAATATTTACCATGTGTTTATCTCCCCTCTAAAACAAGATATTTGTCATAAGCTCCTAAAATTGACAAATTTCTTGTAACTTTCCATTCTTAATATTATTTTGTTGAAAGAAGTAGAAGAGCAGCACGAAACTCAACACAAAGGCTCAATCAATTATGTAGTTCGGTGAGGTTGTCTCACCTAGGCCCACAATTTCCGAAAGAAAATATTCCATTATAATTCAAAAGAGTACATCACAATCTTATCTTACTTGCAATACTCTAAAATAGCAAGGAGAAAATAAAAAGAAAGAGAGCTATTTTTTAGTATGACTTAACTTCACGCCTTCATAGCAATCTCTTGACTGCCTCAATGGTATAACTTATTTCACTTTCACTTCCACATTGACCGTCTTTTGACATTGCCTTGTTGTCGCTCTTTGGCATTGTCATTGCAACCTTGTTGATGATTCTTGACAATCCTTTGATGACGTTTTCTATTTATTAGCACTAGTTTGCTGACATTCTCCTTCATGGTAATGATTTGACATGAGATTCGTTGGCTTCAACAATTTCATGACAATTCTAAAGATAGGAAATGTTTTTTTTTTCTATTTTGATGTCAATGATGTAGTCCTCCATGCATGCATCTTCTATAAATAGTTCTTCCATAGATAAAAAAACATAGAATGGAATGAAATTTGATAAGCAATTAAATGCTCCATATGGGATAAATATTGCATTTTTTTCGTAACAGAACTCCTTACATATTCATATGAGGGTCTGAGGCACATTGAATAAGAAATGAAGTTTCTATGTAAATTGTTGAAAACTTCTAATAAAATTTTGAACTTGCATTTGTCTATTAAAATAAAAAATTCTTTCTTGATTTTATTAGAAGAAAGAAAGGTAGGCTACATAATGCTTAGATTATTTCACTTTAAATTTGAATTTTTGATGCACTATCTTGTAGGCATTCACTAAATCCAACACTTCCACCCTATTATTCTTGGAGTTTAGTTAAGGCATTATAAAGCCTCGAGTCAGTGTTTGTCTATGTGAGCTTGTCAGATAAAATTTCTACTTCTTTAATTTTCTCCTATTTAAGGACACCCTTTTCCAAGGAACCACAATAAAAATGATATTTAAGTTTAATATGTGTTCTTGGAATAAAATTTGCATTTTTGGCTGGATAAATAACACTGATCATTAAAAAACAGGATAATATATATTTTTTATATAAATTAGATACCTTTTTCATGCCTTCACTTTTCTATGTTCTTTAGCGAAAACTAGTTTGGACTCAATAATTAAATGAATCCACTATCATCTATAAGTGTGATGCAAAATCAATAACAATGCTACTTACTATATAATAAATACAACCTATTGTGCTTCTCTGATTATCCAAGTCAGTACTCAGTTTAGCATCTACTTAGTTTTTCCATTACTAATTTGAAATGAGTTTCTTATAGTACTTTTTAAGTTGTACAAAATTCATGTGTCCTCATCCCAATGCATCTTTCTTGAATTTGATATGTGCATGTTCCCTTCTCCATCTACATAAAGTTATAATCAATTATTGTGCCTATAAAATATATTAAATATACCTACTCATTATAATCGGTTGAGTTAACTTTAAAACACCGACAATCTTTCAATAGCAGTTCTCATTGCATGAATGCTTTGCTTCTTCCTCGTCTTTCTTGTTAAAATCCTTTGGCAACTATTCATTTAACTTGTTTATCTCACTAATATTGTTCTTACAATCAACATTATCAAAGCAAGACAATGCAATTCTTAGCAGCCATTCAGTAAGATAATAATACTCTAGGTATAATTTGGTGAAGCCAATATGATATGTAGAAGTCATATATATATATTTTTTACGCAACCAATAATGGGCTTATTTTAAGCCTTATGGGCTTTTATTTGGCTTACATGCAAAGCTCTTGTTTTTTTTTTTTTTTTGGGGGGGGGGGGGGGGGGGGGGGGGGGGGGGTGCTCAGTACCCTTATAACAGTAGTTAAATTGACAATAGGAGAAAAAATGTTATTAAAGTCAATACCTTTGTTTTCTTAGATTTTTTTACCTGCTGCCTTTCTTTATTTTTTTGATTTCCACTATTCTCTTTTTTTATTTTGGAAATCTATTTATTTTGCAATGCTCTTTATCTTTTAGTATTTGAGCTAATGGCAAAGTTTTATTTTATACAAAGGGTAATCTCCTCTTTATTGTCACGTCCCACTTGACAAAGTCTTTAATTTGCATTGCCTGTTCAAAACACTCAGCTTCACCAAAATCATTTTGCAATAAATAATGCAAGAAATGAGAATATCTCTGTGTTGAGTTAACAACAATTATATCACTTATGTATTCAACAATGACCGTCTTAACACTTCTACGCTTGTTTGCATCCTTCTTACACAGTAACTTTAGAAATCTTCTCCATCTTAATCCCTTCTCTCATGTTGGCATATTCCATGACAGTTCATCTGGATGTGTGCATGATTGCTTCATTAAAATCATTCATATTTTTGATGGTTTTTTATTTTGATCATCTCATAATATGAATCTGAAGTGCCAGTTACATTTCCAATGAAATAGCATTTTATAGACTTAAGGCCTAATGGAATCCACATGCTCACAAGAAAATTCTAAAAAAAAAATTATGAAATGTTTACCTCCTTGCTAATGCAAACTTCATTTGGTAGTTCATAGCATCAAGGGTCCACTATTGATTATCTGATGCTAAATTGTCAACGTTATTGCATAAGTCCGTAATAAGAGGTTAGAACAACTATAAATGTAATAGGAATACTTGTCGAGCTGTCATTATGATTGCTAATCAGTTCGAAAGATACCTTAATGTAGCTTCCTTGCTATAATTGTCTTTTCCTCCGTTTTTGTACTCAATCTGCTGTGAACAGCTAGCGTTGCTCCTCAACCTTTATTTCGTTCTTCTGAACAGCAGGCGCTGTGTGAGTCATCCTTGGTTCACTGGAGAGTAAGATAATTTAGCTTATGTCTGTTTATTTTCTGTAAGTGTTAACTGAATCATGAGGATTGTGTGAAAATGCTAGTTGTCTTCTATTTTCGAACTGTAGTGAAATATTCTTCGTAAAATCATGGTTATAGATGAGATAATCTTGTAAAGCCACATAATTTCAGTTGTTTTTTGTGTTGAGTTTTCTCCTCATTTTGCTTACCGATTTTCCCAACATGCTTGCCACCTTACATTCACCATGCAAACCTTGATTTATGCCCTCCTAGAAACAAGTTCTGCATTTTGGTTTAGAAACGGGCGAATATTACTCTTTTTAGTTGCTTCTCTTCAGTTTTTGTTCATTTTAGCATAATGTTTTTGTGTGTTTGCATGAGCTGATTGTCCGTACATTTGTTATGCTATATAAATTGCATGTCGTATCTATGAATTATGTTATACTTACTTATTTGACTCCGTTGTTCTCGTACAGTCATATTGCCACATTATCTCCTTGTTTTCTTTTTTCACTCAATCAAAAATTTTCCATAACTCTGGATCCATTTAATGGTTCGTGCATCCCTAGTTTGGATTACTTAACGTGCTCTGAGCTGGTTGAAATTTGATTACTGCGTAGGTATTTTGACAATATTCCTTGACCTGAAGCTACGGCATCCTCTCCCAAAAAAAAAAAAAAAATATGTTACTTTTATTTAGACGAGTGTTGAACAGCAGGTAGTTATTGAGTTTTTTCTCCCAATTTGAAATTGTTAACAGTTCCTTTTGATTGTGGCTTTTAAATCACAATCTTTAAATAATTTTGGTATCAAAGTTGATAACTTTTTTGCAAGGGTTGGCGTCATAATGCATCTCAATAACTATTTTGCGTGAAGGGAATTCTACTTGCAACAACCCTTATTTCTAAGTTTTGTTTGAGGTTTCATAATTTATCAGTTTTAAGTGAGCTGTTTACATTGTCATCTAATTTCTTGGTATGATGTTTTGCTTATCATCCGGCTTATTTCTGCAGGTTAAGGAGAAAGATACCGTGTGGTTTGTGAAGTTTTGTGTTCCTTGGTGTAAATATTGGTAAATTTTTTATGAATTTGATTTTTCTTATTTACCATCTACTGGTAAAAATTTTTATGTTGTGAAAACTGAAGATTTATATTAGTTCGGTACAAATATCTTTCTTAATATACTAGATTCAATTTATCTTCCATCTAATTATTTTGTTTTGTGAAATATGAGTATTTCAGTAATAAACTAGGAACACTTTGGGAAGACTTGGGAAAGGCTGTGGAAGCTGAAGATGAGATAGAGGTAGGAGAGGTTGATTGCAGTCTGAACAAAGCAGTATGCACCAAAGTGGATATTCACTCATATCCCACTTTTAAGATATTCTATGATGGAGAGGAGTTTGCAAAATACCAAGGTGAGTTAAATTACGAAATACATGTTAATGTTTTCATATCAAGTTTAGTTGGCATCTGGTGTTCATGATTCCTGACAAACATTTCCATGAACAGCATAATATATTAGCTTATCTAGTTTAGTTTCCAAAATTTAATTAATTACAACAGAAAGTAAATCATTAAAATTTTGCATATTAATCATCTCTAAAGCAGTTATTCCACATGGAGTAAGATATTACTTAGTTATGGAGGTGACATGAGTTCGGCATTAAAGCGATTGGTCATCATGTTGCGTGAAGACAAAACAATAGCTAGTAAAATGGCATGGAATAGAAATAAGAAAAAGGATCAAATGAATAAAAAAATATTCAACTATGCTATAACCCGTGAGAATCACTCATTAATTTTAGATTGAAACCTCTAAAGACTCTGCACAACCAAATTGATGATCATCTATTGTTTGAATGATCATGCATCCCTTTATTCCACTCTTTGTGTGAAAAAGCCAAGTGGTACATGTGAAGAATGAACCATATTTTTTGTGTTTAATGGGCTAGAACTCGATAGTCTAGTGAGCATTAATGTCAGGGTGCTTAAATAAATGAATGAAATGTTTCAAAATTTGTTATTTTTGGCGGGGGATGATGGTGAGTGGGGTGGCTTTGTGGCTGGGAGGCTGCTTTGGCTTGTGGATTGATAGGTTTTGCAGTTATATTTGTCAAATATTTGTATTGACATCCAGTTGCAATAATAATGGTGCTATACATGTATATATGATTTAATATAGAAAACATGTGATTGCTATGATTTTTGTATGCCATAAATGTTTAGGTCATAAATAGGCTGCTTTAGCGTGAGTTGTTGAATTACATTAATTAGAATGTTTTGTGCCTGATAGGAAAGATATAGACAATAAGCATTTATATGCCACAAGCTTTAGATTAGAATTTATGAAAGCACCTTTGTTGGCGCTGTTAGTTTGATGTGTGGCTGTAGCACAGTCCCAACTTTTTCTTTTTAAGGTTGTTACAGAGGATTCCCGCTACTTGTGCCTGTGGTATATAGTGGTTAGTGTTTCTTTTGCCTCTATTTTATATTATGTTGTAACGCTAAATGTGGGCTGGCTGTTAGGAAAACAGTAAAGCGGATTTGTTTGTTAGGAGGTCATTGAAGGCGGGTTTTTCTTATTAATACCTCCTAGCCTATAGAATGTTTGAATTTGGGATATTTTCACAATTTGAATTTGAATGAACTGGAATCAAATCAGTTCAATTTGGTGCCAAACTATCCACTAACTTATGGGATGAGAAGTCTATTAATAGATATTTCGAAGCATGCAATTTTATAATGTGTATAATAAAATTTCTCATCTAGTTTTTAATTTTATTGTAGAAATTGGATGTGTGAATCCTTTTAGAATGGTAAAAATAAGACCACCTAATTCCTTTTTTCTTTTATCTCAAAATCAATTTGGATTCATTCTGGATAGATCTACTATGGAAGCTATACATTTGTTGAGTGGTTTGATGGAGAAGTATAAAGAGATAAGTATGATCTACATATAATATTTATTGATTTAGAGAAAGCATATGATAAAGTTCCAAGAGAACTGCTATGGACAATTTTGCATAAGAAAGAGGTTAATAATTTATTTATTATAAACGGATCATCTTGTACGATCTGAATCGTACATTACGATTAGTTTATTATTTATTTCAATTTTCTTAATGTAAACATTTTAATTAATTTATGATTGCACATATCTTACAGTACGATCTTCAGGGAAAAAAATTAGAATCTTATGTTTCACTCTCCTATGTGTGTGTGTGATTGTTTAGCTAACATGAACCTTCTCACATTGATTGACTCAAGAAAAAAAAAAGTACAGACTCTTGTATAAATTAAATCTATACTATCCAGTCTTGAGTCTTGATTCTCTAACAGTGCTTGGTGTATGCTGAATCTTAAATATTAGTACACAGAGAAAAGATATACAATACATAGGAGAAACTAAATACAATCCAATAATATTTGTTATCATTAAAATACAAACTCGAGTTCTTGAATTGCAACACATGCTTTTTGGTTTACAAAATTAATTATGCTAATGACAACATGGCCACTCATGTTGGCCAACAACCGAGGCATAAGTCTGGTGCCCTCTCTAAGATTATCAGTGGATAGGGTTGAACGCTGTTGCTCTTGCATTCCTCTCAAAAGATGAATGGTAATAAATTTCAAGGAAAAAAATTAATGTGATAGGAGAAGTTTGGAACTTCGAAATATCGTTAGTCTTTATCGAAGCTTGCTCTCTTGTTAGTTGCTCTCATCTGTTGAGATTTGTGGAGACCTTATCACAGTGGCAAGAGCATGTTGAATATTTGAATAGTGAATGAGATTAACAAACAATTTTCCTATTCAAATTTATATGGAGAATTTTGTTATGAGTGTTTTGCAGGTTTTACAAAGCCGTTCCTATTTGATTTCATTCAACAAATGTTTGAAACCATTCTTAATTATTAAAAAGGACAGACGAGCTCCGCCGCAAGAACGAGATGCCAACTGATCACATGGCCTCCAAAATCACAGACGTTCACCTGTAACAGAGAAGACAAATCACGGCCACACATGTATACACAAAATTCTATAAATATCAATGTACATTAGACATTAATGATATGAATTGATATGAAAGAGCTGAGTCATTGCAAGCCATAACTTCTCTACTATTTTCTTCTCTCTTTGTCGTTTTCTATATGGTATCAGAGACCATACTTCAGTGTAGATTGAAGATCACAGTGAGAGGTAAGAAATTTGAATACTTCTTATGGCCCAATCTTCTTCCTCTCAAATAGGAAACTCATCGACAAATCCACTAGTAGATTCTTGCACTATATGTGCATCTTTGAAATTTGTCATTTCAAACATCAAAACCATTGTACCCACCCAATTATCAATTGACAATTATCTTATATGGAGATCCCAAGTAACCAAACTACTCAGAGCAAACAGATTTGCCACTTTCATAGACCCAATCATTTCCCCACCCTCCCATCTTCAACAAACATCAGATGGACAAACCATCAGAAACCCCAAATATACTGAATGGGTTCTGATTGATCAAGACCTAGCAGCCGTACTTTGCTCCACAATAACCTGATGCGGACATCTGATCATGAAGATTTTCAAAGGAGGAGACGACGATTGACGACCGAGATCATTCCACCTTATCTTAATTTCTAATTTGTAATTTTTATTTTTATTATGAAATTTTTCATTTTTACCCTTACTTAAGAGGGTTGTCCTATATAAGCCCTAGAGGCATATGTGTATTGTTTTAGTTTTTTAGACCTATATATAAGGGCCTTTGCTTATGTAATGTAATGTTGGATGATTAATAAAATTTTGTGTTTGCACTTGTGTTCTTTGGGAAGAACCTTGGGTGAGATTCCTATGGAAGGAATTCATATCTTCCACCAGCCGCAGGATGTGTTCGGGCTCGTGGCCTGAAGTCCCTTGGTGAAGGGCAATGTAGTACCCGTCAGCTGCAGGATGTGTCCGGGCTCATGGTTTTATCTTTCTTTCCTTAAATCCTCTTCTCCTCCTCCCTTGATCGCGGCCAAAATTTCCCACTTTCCACCGGCCGATTCTCCCATAAACCCTTCCACTTCCACAAAACCGACCTCCCCTTCTCCCTCCCCCGGCCTTAGCTCCACCTCCAACACACCCCGCCAACCTCCTTAGCCGTTGATCTCTCCAATCCGCCGGCTTCATCCCCACCATCACCCAAACCCTCCCGTCAGCAATCTCTTTGCCTAATATCACTTCCATCTAAAACTCCTCTTTCCTTATTTAGGATATCATTAATTCTGAAAGATTTCAAATTCGAATTAATTTATTTTGAATTTCAAATCTACCCTCATTAATTACATTAAATTTGGGAAGTTTCTTTATTTAATTAATTAATCAATTTTGAAATTGATTGATTAATTAATCTCATATCCAAATTTTAAATGTTTTCTTAATTAGTACATCTATTTTAGGAAGCATCATTCAATCATATTAAATCTGAAATTATTTCTGATTTAACTCTCCAATCTCTCATTAATGCGTCGGTCCATAGACATTGTATGTGGACACCTTTTCTCTTCTCTCCATTGGCCGGCCCACCTTCTCTCCCCTCTCTAATAATTTATTCCCTAATTTACGGCCTAAGATTAGGGAATATTAATTACCTCTTCCCTCTTTTATTCTTCTTGTTTGAAATTCAAATTTTTTTAAATCTCCCCCACCTCCTCCCGTTCTACATCATAACCCCAGCCATATTACCATATGTTCTTCACCTAGATTCATCAGCAGCTATTTGGACCACTGTTGAGAGACGATTGCAATCGTCCAACAGATCAAGAGTTATTCAACTCAAAAATGAATTGCATAATGTTTCAATGAAACAACACACCATGGCCGAATACTTAAATGAAATCAAGACTGTGGTAGATAAAATAGCAACAGCAGGAGCTACAATAAACAAAGAAGATATAATTCTTTATACAATCAACAGTCTACCACCAGCCTACCAACCATTCAAAAGTACTATCTGCACCATGGTACATCCACTAAATCTTGATGACTTATATGCATTCTAGATCAACGAAGAGATCAATCTCAATGCTGCAGCAGCCATACATTACAACCTTCCTGATTAGTATACAACCCTATATTCTACAAGAGGTAGAGGAAGAAGAGACAGAGGCCAATTCACACCACAGAATGCTCGCCCCAACAACATGTATCAATGTGCCAAATCTGTAATAAGAAGGGCCACTCAGTCACAAATTGCTGGCACAAATTTAACATAAATTACTCTCCTCCACTGCAAAAACTTAATACAACTCTCACGACCACAAATGATAATCCCAACCCAGACTGGTACTTAAATTCTGGTGCAACATCTCATCTCACCAATGACATCAACAGTCTCACGCTTGGTGAACCAATGTCATACAATGAAACAAACAACATAATCATTGGAGATGGAAGCACATTACCTGTAGCTCACACTGGAGCTAGAATTCTACCACCCTTCAACCATATGCTTCAATTATCCCAACTTCTTCATATAGCTACACTCTCTCACAATCTCCTTTCCATTTATCATCTAACCAAAAACAATAATATTTCCATTTCATTTGATGTTCATGGTTTCTATGTCAAGGATATCAAGACAAACAAAATCTTGCTATAGGGTCCAAGCCAGTAATGGGTTTTATCCAATCCCAACCTACCCAAGCATATCTCGACAATACGCCTTCTCAGCACTCACCAATCACCAAGCTGCAGCCATATGGAACAACATACTTGGACATCCCCACACCAGAACCATGACAACTATTTCCAACACCAACAAACAGCTCAACATACCTATCTTTTCTGCTTTATGTTATGCATGTAAGGTCGCTAAAGGCCATAAACTACAATTTCCCAATTCTAGTTCTAGATCTAAACTACCACTTAAACTCATCCACTCAGATGTATGGGGTCCTGTCTCAATCCCTTCACATCAAGGGTTACATTACTATGTCATTTTTATAGACGATTATTCTCGTTTTGTATGGATCTTCCCCATGTCATGCAAATCAGAAATACCATCTATTTTCATTATATTTCACACCATGATCGAAAAACAAATACCATACAAAATAAAATAATTTCGATCAGATGGAGGAACATAATATGTAAATAAAACCTTACAAGCCTATCTACAAAAACACGGCATTCTCCATCAAATTTCATGTCCATACACCCCTGAACAGAATGAAACTGCTGAAAGGAAGCATAGACACCTCATTAAAAAACAAGAACCTTACTAAACACAGCTTTTATACCATACTCTTACTGGTCAGATGCGATAATCATGACATCTTACCTAATTAATAGGCTTCCCTTTCATACAAACCAAAACAAATCTCCATTACATACTCTACACAATAAAACCCCTAACTACTCCATTATAAAAACATTTGGATGTGCCTGTTTCCCATGGATTCCTCCACAAAACAGACATAAATTGGACCCCAGAGCCACCCCCCTGCATTTTTTTGGAATACTCCACATCTCACGAAGGATACAAATTCATCAACTCAACTACAAACCATATAACCATTTTCAGACATGCGACCATCCTTAAAACTACATTCCCATTTGCTCAAGCCACACTAACTCCACCATCCCAAACGTTCATCATAGAAAACCCTATGCTCCTCACACCCACTACCCAATCTACTCCTATACCTCTCAACCAAAATCCTGAACCACAAAATACCACTCCCATAATCCATTCACCCAATACCACCACAACAGCAGATAGCCCCACCTCAGAACAGTCCACATCCACACCCCACCCGCCCATCATACCACATTAACCCACCCAATGATAACAAGGCTCAAAACGAGATCCCTCAAACCAAAAACAATCTTAAATCTTCTACACCAACATTCCCAGCTGCAAGACAACCAAACCAAGATCCCACCACATATGAAGAGGCATCCAAACACCATCACTGGAGACAAGCAATGGTCACATAATTTTTGGCCTTACAACAACAAGCAACATGTACCCTGGTTCCACCCCCAACCAGCACACCCATTCTCGACCACAAATGGACATACAAAACCAAGCTACACTCTAATGGTTCAATAGCAAGATACAAGGCCCGACTGGTAGCTCAGGATCACAAACAACAATATGAGATTAACTACTTGGAAACATTCAGTCCAGTAGCTAAGTACCCCAACATTCACATATTATTCATAATTGCTTTTAATAGAAATTGGGAAGTTCATCAGCTAGATGTAGCCAATGCTTTCCTACATGGAAAATTGACAGATACCATATATATGAGTCAACCTCAAGGATATGAGGACAACCAACATCCATAACATGTCTGCCTTCTTCACAATGCAATATACGGTCTTAAGCAAGTCTCTCGGCAATGTTTTACAACTTTATCAACATTCCGACAACAAATAGGCTTCCACCCAGGCAAAGCAGACCCCCCCTCATTACTCATACTCTCTCAATAAGAATCCCAGGTGTATTTACTCACATACGTCGACGATATCTTGCTAACAGGTAACAACTCTCTTATCTCAAGTATCGTATTGCAACTGTATAACAAACTTTTTATGAAACATTTAGGCACAACCAATAATTTTCTTGGCATAAACATCACATCCCATGACAAATCCCTGTTTTTATCCCAAACCCAGTACGCATTATTCATTCTCACCACAACAGGACTTAACCTCTGCAAACCACTATCAAACCTCTCATGCACCAAACCACCACAAAACATACCTCCAGACCCCATTCTCACTGACCTTCACACATACAGACAACTCACCAGATCTTTACAATATCTCACAATCACAAAACCAGACATTGCATACCTTGTAAACCTACTTTGTCAACACATGCACAACTACAACCATATCATGCATACCTCCTCAAAAGGTTACTCAGGTACATCAAAGGAACAATCGACTATGGCATTCCCATCTCTTTGGGACAACTCCAACTTCACTCATACTCAGACGCGGACTAGGAGAGTGACACAGAGACAAGGAAATCCACATCAGGCTACTGCTCATTTCTTGGCAACACACCAATCTCATAGAGCGTCAAGAAACAACATACCATTGCAAGATCATCTACGGAGGCAGAGTATCGGGCCCTAGCTGCAGCCATCATCGACATCATATGGCTACACCAATTGCTACAAGATTTCAAAGTACCTTTATCGCACCCGACAGATCTTTATTGCGACAACATCTCAAACATAGCATTAGCCAACAATCCCGTCTTCCATGCAAGGACGAAACACATAGAAATCAACCATCATTTCATTCGACATCATATACACTCAAACATTATACGAGTTCATCCGATCAGCACAACAAGATCAGACAGTCGACATCCTCACGAAGCCGCTCTCCACCTCGCGCTTCCATCTGCTTCACGCCAAGCTGAGAGTTCAAAGGAATCCCTCGGCTTGAGGGGGGATAAAAAAGGATAGAGCTCCGCCGCAAGAACGAGACGCCAACTGATTACATGGCCTCCGAAAT
Organism: Dendrobium nobile; assembly: GCA_022539455.1. NCBI lineage: Eukaryota > Viridiplantae > Streptophyta > Magnoliopsida > Asparagales > Orchidaceae > Dendrobium > Dendrobium nobile. The sequence goes on from CM039718.1 coordinate 52,794,531, forward strand.
CACAGCCGTTCACCTGTAACAGAGAAGACAAATCACATCCATACATATACAAAGAATTCTATAAATACCAATGTACATCAGACATTAATGATATGAATTGATATGAAAGAGCTGAGTCATTGCAAGCCATAACTTCTCTACTATTTTTTTCTCTCTCTGTCTTTTTCTATAATTATCACTTTCAGCTACAATGGATGATTCCGGCTGATGCTTCAGCTAAAACTGAAACAACTGGGTTTAACTAAAACGAAAAATCAAAGAAAAGAAATGAATATGAGGTTGGTTTTAAATTTTGGAAAACTGCTATAGATCATGATGCTGAGAAGAGCTTTCACAATTTCCTTATAAATAAAGAGGCAGGAGAAACAGTCAAGCATGATCTTCGACCTTCACTGTGAATCAGGTAGTCTTATTAAGCGTAGGCTGTACTGTTTCACCGTTCAAGCGTAGTTTTAGTCATCTCCTTGTAGACTCCTTCATAATCTCTTCTCCATCTTGACCCCTTGCTCTCTTCCCTGAGCCCAAGGACCCGTCGCTTAATCCTCCAAGCATCTGGTAGTTACCGCCAGCTGCAGTGAGTATTTGAGTTACTTCTAAGACTATAAGGCTTAATTAGTAATTATCTAATTAAGCATTAGACTAAGAAAGTGTGAATTTTTTTCATTAATTGAATTTTTTTAATAATATTATTTTATCTTTTTTAGGTTCAGATTTCCTTCTGTCTATAGAATTGTTAACTATTTAGAATGAATGAGAAAGGACTCGTGGCTCATTAGTTGAAGAGAAGTTTGTATATTCAAGGTCATGAATTTCAGCTATATACTGTACAATTTATTGCTTTTAGATTAAAAAAATTAGAGATGCATCAATATGTTTGGGACAGGATTTAGGTGGTGATGGCAGGATTTGATTTCGTAATAGGGAAGGGCTTTATGGAGTATTGATGTTAAGCTCTTAATTTTGTTGCGAAACATATATATGTTTTGTCTGATTTCCATTATGTATCAGTCTTTGTAGAAAATTGAAGTCTACGCACTTGTTGATATCAGTCCAAACTTCAATGAGCGATATTACTGTGATGTCAAGTTGTCACCAACGTCATTGCTTGAATGGGATTTGTGTGTTTTAACTAATAGTTTCCTTGCTGTTAGGTCTATGATCTATGATTTTTACAAGTCGCGTACATTCATGGTGTTAAGAATATTGGTTATAGCAGTTTGTTTAATTATATGATAATCACAATATCTTGCATGCAAGGAAAGCTTTTTTTTTTTTTTTTTTTCTGCGAATGTATGCGTTCAAGGGAAAGATTATTGCAGGTGTCTAGTTTTCACCTTAATATATTAATTTGGGTATTATTATTACCATCTCCAACGGAAAATCTCATTTTTCGCTCCAAAATGCCGTGAAACTTAAAAATGCCGCCATTCATCTCCAATGGACTCTGAGAAGGTAACGATCTTTTTTTTTCTTTCGCGCGCTTCTTGTATAGTTCGGTAGACCGAGAAAAATAGCGATGATGAACAGTTCCACGCCAATATTGGCGTCCTACTGTTCACCCACATAAAAATAGCGGAAGTTTTACCGTTCGGCTGGAGCTCCGAGGCGACGGCATTCAAGCATTTGGAGTTCCATTGGAGATGCCCTTAGGACTCCAGTTTTCTGCCCATTCTATAGTTGTCATCGGCTACTTTGCTTTGCGAGGTGATGTATTTGTTATTTATACTTCTCTTGAGCTCCATGCATTCACCAATGTAGCTTAGCGTATCAATAGATCTCATATTCTGTGTTAGGGAATGAAAACAATTTTATAATCAGAGCTTTTCACATGTCCAAGTATGAATTTATTGCTTCATCTTGTAGCTTAGCTCCCAATTCTCAATTCCTGCTGCTTCTTACATAGCTATACCTCAATTCCTTTTTTCATTACATATCCCATTCATGTTGTAATTGTAATATTTACCATGTGTTTATCTCCCCTCTAAAACAAGATATTTGTCATAGCTCCTAAAAATGACAATTTCTTGTAACTTTCCATTCTTAATATTATTTTGTTGAAAGAAGTAGAAGAGCAGCACGAAACTCAACACAAAGCTCAATCAATTATGTAGTTCGGTGAGGTTGTCTCACCTAGGCCCACAATTTCCGAAAGAAAATATTCCATTATATTCAAAAGAGTACATCACAATCTTATCTTACTTGCAATACTACTAAAATAGCAAGGAGAAAATAAAAAGAAAGAGAGCTATTTTTTAGTATGACTTAACTTCACGCCTTCATAGCAATCTCTTGACTGCCTCAATGGTATAACTTTCACTTTCATCTTCCAATTGACCGTCTTTTGACATTGCCTTGTTGTCGCTCTTTGGCATTGTCATTGCAACCTTGTTGATGATTCTTGACAATCCTTTGATGACGTTTTCTATTTATTAGCACTAGTTTGCTGACATTCTCCTTCATGGTAATGATTTGACATGAGATTCGTTGGCTTCAAATTCATCATGACATCTATATAGAAAAGGAAATGTTTTTTTTTCTATTTTGATGTCAATGATGTAGTCCTCCATGCATGCATCTTCTATAAATGTTCTTCCATAGATAAAAAACTAAGATGGAATATGAATTTGATAAGCAATATATAATATCATATAGAAAATATTTTTTTCGTAACAGAACTCCTTACATATTTCATATGAGGGTCTGAGGCACATTGAATAAGAAATGAAGTTTCTATGTAAATTGTTGAAAACTTCTAATAAAATTTTGAACTTGCATTTGTCTATTAAAATAAAAAATTCTTCTTGATTTTATTAGAAGAAAGAAAGGTAGGCTACATAATGCTTAGATTATTTCACTTTAAATTTGAATTTTTGATGCACTATTTGTAGGCATTCACTAAATCCAACACTTCCACCCTATTATTCTTGGAGTTTAGTTAAGGCATTATAAAGCCTCGAGTCAGTGTTTGTCTATGTGAGCTTGTCAGATAAAATTCTACTTCTTAATTTTTCCTATTTAAGGACACCCTTTTCCAAGGAACCACAATAAAAATGATATTTAAGTTTAATATGTGTTCTTGGAATAAAATTTGCATTTTTGGCTGGATAAATAACACTGATCATTTAAAAACAGGATAATATATATTTTTTTATATAAATTAGATACCTTTTTCATGCCTTCACTTTTCTATATGTTCTTTAGCGAAAACTAGTTTGGACTCAATAATTAAATGAATCCACTATCATCTATAAGTGTGATGCAAAATCATAACAATGCTATTACTATATAATAAATACAACCTATTGTGCTTCTCGATTATCCAAGTCAGTACTCAGTTTAGCATCTACTTGTTTTTTCATTACTAATTTGAAATGAGTTTCTTATAGTACTTTTTAAGTTGTACAAAATTCATGTGTCCTCATCCCAATGCATCTTTCTTGAATTTGATATGTGCATGTTCCCTTCTCCATCTACATAAAGTTATAATCAATTATTGTGCCTATAAAATATATTAAATATACCTAATCATTATAATCGGTTGAGTTAACTTTAAAACACCGACAATCTTTCAATAGCAGTTCTCATTGCATGAATGCTTTGCTTCTTCCTCGTTTTCTTGTTTAAATCCTTTGGCAACTATTCATTTAACTTGTTTATCTCACTAATATTGTTCTTACAATCAACATTATCAAAGCAAGACAATGCAATTCTTAGCAGCCATTCAGTAAGATAATAATACTCTAGATATAATTTGGTGAAGCCAATATGATATGTAGAAGTCATATATTATATATTTTTACGCAACCAATAATGGGCTTATTTTAAGCCTTATGGGCTTTTATTTGGCTTACATGCAAAGCTCTTGTTTTTTTTTTTTTTTGGGGGGGGGGGGGGGGGGGGGGGGGGTGCTCAGTACCCTTATAACAGTAGTTAAATTGACAATAGGGAAAAAATGTTATTAAAGTCAATACCTTTGTTTTCTTAGATTTTTTTACCTGCTGCCTTTCTTTATTTTTTGATTTCCACTATTCTCTTTTTTTATTTTGGAAATCTATTTATTTTGCAATGCTCTTTATCTTTTAGTATTTGAGCTAATGGCAAAGTTTTATTTTTATACAAAGGGTAATCTCTCTTTATTGTCACGTTCCACTTGACAAAGTCTTTAATTTGCATTGCCTGTTCAAAACACTCAGCTTCACCAATCATTTTGCAAATAATAATGCAAGAAATGAGAATATCTCTGTGTTGAGTTAACAACAATTATATCACTTATGTATTCAACAATGACCGTCTTAACACTTCTACGCTTGTTTGCATCCTTCTTACACAGTAACTTTAGAAATCTTCTCCATCTTAATCCCTTCTCTCATGTTGGCATATTCCATGACAGTTCTCTGGATGTGTGCATGATTGCTTCATTAAAATCATTCATATTTTTGATGGTTTTTTATTTTGATCATCTCATAAATGATCTGAAGCCAGTTACATTTCCAATGAAATAGCATTTTATAGATTAAGGCTAATGGAATCCACATGCTCACAAGAAAAATCTAAAAAAAAAATATGAAATGTTTACCTCCTTGCTAATGCAAACTTCATTTGGTAGTTCATGCATCAGGGTCCACTATTGATTATCTGATGCTAAATGTCAACGTTATTGCATAAGTCCGTAATAAGAGGTTAGAACAACTATAAATGTAATAGGAATACTTGTCGAGCTGTCATTATGATTGCTAATCAGTTCGAAAGATACCTTAATGTAGCTTCCTTGCTATAATTGTCTTTTCTCCGTTTTTGTACTCAATCTGTGTGAACAGCTAGCGTTGCTCCTCAACCTTTATTTCGTTCTTCTGAACAGCAGGCGCTGTGTGAGTCATCCTTGGTTCACTGGAGAGTAAGATAATTTAGCTTATGTCTGTTTATTTTCTGTAAGTGTTAACTGAATCATGAGGATTGTGTGAAAATGCTAGTTGTCTTCTATTTTCGAACTGTAGTGAAAATTCTTCGTAAAATCATGGTTATAGATGAGATAATCTTGTAAAGCCACATAATTTCAGTTGTTTTTTGTGTTGAGTTTTTCCTCATTTTGCTTACCGATTTTCCCCAACATGCTTGCCACCTTACATTCACCATTGCAAACCTTGATTTATGCCCTCCTAGAAACAGTTCTGCATTTTGGTTTTAGAAACGGCGATATTACTCTTTTTAGTTGCTTCTCTTCAGTTTTTGTTCATTTTAGCATAATGTTTTTGTGTGTTTGCATGAGCTGATTGTCCGTACATTTGTTATGCTATATAATTGCATGTCGTATCTATGAATTATGTTATACTTACTTATTTGACTCCGTTGTTCTCGTACAGTCATATTGCCACATTATCTCTCTTGTTTTCTTTTTTCACTCAATCAAAAATTTTCATAACTCTGGATCCATTTAATGGTTCGTGCATCCCTAGTTTGGATTACTTAACGTGCTCTGAGCTGGTTGAAATTTGATTACTGCGTAGGTATTTGACATATTCTTGACCTGAAGCTACGGCATCCTCTCCAAAAAAAAAAATATGTTACTTTTATTTAGACGAGTGTTGACAGCAGGTGTTATTGAGTTTTTTCTCCAATTGAAATTGTTAACGTTCCTTTTGATTGGCTTTTAATCACAATCTTAAATAAAATTAATATTTGTATCAAAGTTGATAACTTTTTTGCAAGGGTTGGCGTCATAATGCATCTCAATAACTATTTTGCGTGAAGGGAATTCTACTTGCAACAACCCTTATTTCTAAGTTTTGTTTGAGGTTTCATAATTTATCAGTTTTAAGTGAGCTGTTTACATTGTCATCTAATTTCTTGGTATGATGTTTTGCTTATCATCCGGCTTATTTCTGCAGGTTAAGGAGAAAGATACCGTGTGGGTTGTGAAGTTTTGTGTTCCTTGGTGTAAATATTGGTAAATTTTTTATGAATTTGATTTTTCTTATTTACCATCTACTGGTAAAATTTTTATGTTGTGAAAACTGAAGATTTATATTAGTTCGGTACAAATTCTTTCTTAATATACTAGATTCAATTTATCTTCCATCTAATATTTTGTTTTGTGAAATATGAGTATTTCAGTAATAAACTAGGAACACTTTGGGAAGACTTGGGAAAGGCGTGTGGAAGCTGAAGATGAGATAGAGGTAGGAGAGGTTGATTGCAGTCTGAACAAAGCAGTATGCACCAAAGTGGATATTCACTCATATCCCACTTTTAGATATTCTATGATGGAGAGGAGTTTGCAAAATACCAAGGTGAGTTAAAATACGAAATACATGTTAATGTTTTCATATCAAGTTTAGTTGGCATCTGGTGTTCATGATTCCTGACAAACATTTCCATGAACAGCATAATATATTAGCTTATCTAGTTTAGTTTCCAAAATTTAATTAATTACAACAGAAAGTAAATCATTAAAATTTTGCATATTAATCATCTCTAAAGCAGTTATTCCACATGGAGTAAGATATACTTAGTTATGGAGGTGACATGAGTTCGGCATTAAAGCGATTGGTCATCATGTTGCGTGAAGACAAAACAATAGCTAGTAAAATGGCATGGAATAGAAATAAGAAAAAGGATCAAATGGATAAAAAATATTCAACTATGCTATAACCCGTGAGAATCACTCATTAATTTTAGATTGAAACCTCTAAAGACTCTGCACAACCAATTGATGATCATCTATTGTTTGAATGATCATGCATCCCTTTATTCCACTCTTTGTGTGAAAAAGCCAAGTGGTACATGTGAAGAATGAACCATATTTTTTGTGTTTAATGGGCTAGAACTCGATAGTCTAGTGAGCATTAATGTCAGGGTGCTTAAATAAATGAATGAAATGTTTCAAAATTTGTTATTTTTGGCGGGGGATGATGGTGAGTGGGGTGGCTTTGTGGCTGGGAGGCTGCTTTGGCTTGTGGATTGATAGGTTTTGCAGTTATATTTGTCAAATATTTGTATTGACATCCAGTTGCAATAATAATGGTGCTATACATGTATATAATGATTTAATATAGAAAACATGTGATTGCTATGATTTTTGTATGCCATAAATGTTTAGGTCATAAATAGGCTGCTTTAGCGTGAGTTGTTGAATTACATTAATTAGAATGTTTTGTGCCTGATAGGAAAGATATAGACAATAAGCATTTATATGCCACAAGCTTTAGATTAGAATTTATGAAAGCACCTTTGTTGGCGCTGTTAGTTTGATGTGTGGCTGTAGCACAGTCCCAACTTTTTCTTTTTAAGGTTGTTACAGAGGATTCCCGCTACTTGTGCCTGTGGTATATAGTGGTTAGTGTTTCTTTTTGCCTCTATTTTATATTATGTTGTAACGCTAAATGTGGGCTGGCTGTTAGGAAAACCAGTAAAGCGGATTTGTTTGTAGGAGGTCATTGAAGGCGGGTTTTTCTTATTAATACTCCTAGCCTATAGAATGTTTGAATTTGGGATATTTTCACAATTTGAATTTGAATGAACTGGAATCAAATCAGTTCAATTTGGTGCCAAACTATCCACTAACTTATGGGATGAGAAGTCTATTAATAGATATTTCGAAGCATGCAATTTTATAATGTGTATAATAAAATTTCTCATCTAGTTTTTAATTTTATTGTAGAAATTGGATGTGTGAATCCTTTAGAATGGTAAAAAATAAGACCACCTAATTCCTTTTTTCTTTTATCTCAAATCAATTTGGATTCATTCTGGATAGATCTACTATGGAAGCTATACATTTGTTGAGTGGTTTGATGGAGAAGTATAAAGAGATAAGTATGATCTACATATAATATTTATTGATTTAGAGAAAGCATATGATAAAGTTCCAAGAGAACTGCTATGGACAATTTTGCATAAGAAAGAGGTTAATAATTTATTTATTATAAACGGATCATCTTGTACGATCTGAATCGTACATTACGATTAGTTTATTATTTATTTCAATTTTCTTAATGTAAACATTTTAATTAATTTATGATTGCACATATCTTACAGTACGATCTTCAGGGAAAAAAATTAGAATCTTATGTTTCACTCTCCTATGTGTGTGTGTGATTGTTTAGCTAACATGAACCTTCTCACATTGATTGACTCAAGAAAAAAAAAAGTACAGACTCTTGTATAAAATTAAATCTATACTATCCAGTCTTGAGTCTTGATTCTCTAACAGTGCTTGGTGTATGCTGAATCTTAAATATTAGTACACAGAGAAAGATATACAATACATGGAGAAACTAAATACAATCCAATAATATTTGTTATCATTAAAATACAAACTCGAGTTCTTGAATTGCAACACATGCTTTTTGGTTTACAAATTAATTTTGCTAATGACAACATGGCCTCATGTTGGCCAACAACCGAGGCATAAGTCTGGTGCCTCTCTAAGATTATCAGTGGATAGGGTTGAACGCTGTTGCTCTTGCATTCTCTCAAAAGATGAATGGTATAATATTTCAAGGAAAAAAAATTAATGTGATAGGAGAAGTTTGGAACTTCGAAATATCGTTAGTCTTTATCGAAGCTTGCTCTCTTGTTAGTTGCTCTCATCTGTTGAGATTTGTGGAGACCTTATCACAGTGGCAAGAGCATGTTGAATATTTGATAGTGAATGAGATTAACAAACAATTTTTCTATTCAAATTTATATGGAGAATTTTGTTATGAGTGTTTTGCAGGTTTTACAAAGCCGTTCTATTTGATTTCATTCAACAAATGTTTGAAACCATTCTTAATTATTAAAAAGGACAGACGAGCTCCGCCGCAAGAACGAGATGCCAACTGATCACATGGCCTCCAAAATCACAGACGTTCACCTGTAACAGAGAAGACAATCACGGCCACACATGTATACACAAAATTCTATAAATATCAATGTACATTAGACATTAATGATATGAATTGATATGAAGAGCTGAGTCATTGCAAGCCATAACTTCTCTACTATTTTCTTCTCTCTTTGTCGTTTTCTATATGGTATCAGAGACCATACTTCAGTGTAGATTGAAGATCACAGTGAGAGGTAAGAAATTTGAATACTTCTTATGGCCCAATCTTCTTCCTCTCAAATAGGAAACTCATCGACAAATCCACTAGTAGATTCTTGCACTATATGTGCATCTTTGAAATTTGTCATTTCAAACATCAAAACCATTGTACCCACCCAATTATCAATTGACAATTATCTTATATGGAGATCCCAAGTAACAAACTACTCAGAGCAAACAGAATTTGCCACTTTCATAGACCCAATCATTTCCCCACCCTCCCATCTTCAACAAACATCAGATGGACAAACCATCAGAAACCCCAATATATACTGAATGGGTTCTGATTGATCAAGACCTAGCAGCCGTACTTTGCTCCACAATAACCTGATGCGGACATCTGATCATGAAGATTTCAAAGGAGGAGACGACGATTGACGACCGAGATCATTCCACCTTATCTTAATTTCTAATTTGTAATTTTTATTTTTATTATGAAATTTTTCATTTTTACCCTTACTTAAGAGGGTTGTCCTATATAAGCCCTAGAGGCATATGTGTATTGTTTTAGTTTTTTAGACCTATATATAAGGGCCTTGCTTATGTAATGTAATGTTGGATGATTAATAAATTTTGTGTTTGCACTTGTGTTCTTGGGAAGAACCTTGGGTGAGATTCCTATGGAAGGAATTCATATCTTCCACCAGCCGCAGGATGTGTTCGGGCTCGTGGCCTGAAGTCCCTTGGTGAAGGGCAATGTAGTACCCGTCAGCTGCAGGATGTGTCCGGGCTCAGGTTTTATCTTTCTTTCCTTAAATCCTCTTCTCCTCCTCCCTTGATCGCGGCCAAATTTCCCACTTTCCACCGGCCGATTCTCCCATAAACCCTTCCACTCACAAAACCGACCTCCCCTTCTCCCTCCCACGGCCTTAGCTCCACCTCCACACACCCCGCCAACCTCCTTAGCGTGATCTCTCAATCCGCCGGCTTCATCCCCACCATCACCCAAACCCTCCGTCAGCAATCTCTTTGCCTAATATCACTTCCATCTAAAACTCCTCTTTCCTTTTTTAGGATATCATTAATTCTGAAAGATTTCAAATTCGAATTAATTTAATTTGAATTTCAAATCTACCCTCATTAATTACATTAAATTTGGGAAGTTTCTTTATTTAATTAATTAATCAATTTTGAAATTGATTGATTAATTAATCTCATATCCAAATTTTAAATGTTTTCTTAATTAGTACATCTATTTTAGGAAGCATCATTCAATCATATTAAATCTGAAATTATTTCTGATTTAACTCTCCAATCTCTCATTAATGCGTCGGTCCATAGACATTGTATGTGGACCCTTTTTCTCTTCTCTCATTGGCCGGCCCACCTTCTCTCCCCTCTCTAATAATTTATTCCTAATTTACGGCCTAAGATTAGGGAATATTAATTACCTCTTCCCTCTTTTATTCTTCTTGTTTGAAATTCAAATTTTTTTAAATCTCCCCCCTCTCCCGTTCTACATCATAACCCAGCCATATTACCATATGTTCTTCACCTAGATTCATCAGCAGCTATTTGGACCACTGTTGGAGACGATTGCAATCGTCCAACAGATCAAGAGTTATTCAACTCAAAAATGAATTGCATAATGTTTCAATGAAACAACACACCATGGCCGAATACTAAATGAATCAAGACTGTGGTAGATAAAATAGCAACAGCAGGAGCTACAATAAACAAAGAAGATATAATTCTTTATACAATCAACAGTCTACCACCAGCCTACCAACCATTCAAAAGTACTATCTGCACCATGGTACATCCACTAAATCTTGATGACTTATATGCATTCTAGATCAACGAAGAGATCAATCTCAATGCTGCAGCAGCCATACATTACAACCTTCCTGATTAGTATACAACCCTATATTCTACAAGAGGTAGAGGAAGAAGAAGAGACAGAGGCACCATTTCACACCACAGAATGCTCGCCCCAACAACATGTATCAATGTGCCAAATCTGTAATAAGAAGGGCCACTCAGTCACAAATTGCTGGCACAAATTAACATAAATTACTCTCCTCCACTGCAAAAACTTATACAACTCTCACGACCACAAATGATAATCCCAACCCAGACTGGTACTTAAATTCTTGTGTGCAACATCTCATCTCACAATGACATCAACAGTCTCACGCTTGGTGAACCAATGTCATACAATGAAACAAACAACATAATCATTGTGAGATGGAAGCACATTACCTGTAGCTCACACTGGAGCTAGAATTCTACCACCCTTCAACCATATGCTTCAATATCCCAATTCTTCATATAGCTACACTCTTCACAATCTCCTTTCCATTTATCATCTAAACCAAAAACAATAATATTTCCATTTCATTTGATGTTCATGGTTTCTATGTCAAGGATATCAAGACAAACAAAATCTTGCTATAGGGTCCAAGCCGTAATGGGTTTTATCCAATCCCAACCTACCCAAGCATATCTCGACAATACGCCTTCTCAGCACTCACCCAATCACCAAGCTGCAGCCATATGGAACAACATACTTGGACATCCCCACACCAGAACCATGACAACTATTTCAACACCAACACAAACAGCTCAACATACCTATCTTTTCTGCTTTATGTTATGCATGTAAGGTCGCTAAAGGCCATAAACTACAATTTCCAATTCTAGTTCTAGATCTAAAACTACCACTTAAACTCATCCACTCAGATGTATGGGGTCCTGTCTCAATCCCTTCACATCAAGGGTTACATTACTATGTCATTTTTATAGACGATTATTCTCGTTTTGTATGGATCTTCCCCATGTCATGCAAATCAGAAATACCATCTATTTTCATTATATTTCACACCATGATCGAAAAACAAATACCATACAAAATAAAATAATTTCGATCAGATGGGAGGAACTAATATGTAAATAAAACCTACAGCCTATCTACAAAAACACGGCATTCTCCATCAAATTCATGTCCATACACCCCTGAACAGAATGAAACTGCTGAAAGGAAGCATAGACACCTCATTAAAAACAAGAACCTTACTAAAAACAGCTTTTATACCAATACTCGCATGGTCAGATGCGATAATCATGACATCTTACCTAATTAATAGGCTTCCCTTTCATACAAACCAAAACAAATCTCCATTACATACTCTACACAATAAAACCCTAACTACTCCATTATAAAAAACATTTGGATGTGCCTGTTTCCATGGATTCCTCCACAAAACAGACATAAATTGGACCCCAGAGCCACCCCCTGCATTTTTTTTGAATACTCCACATCTCACGAAGGATACAAATTCATCAACTCAACTACAAACCTATAACCATTTTCAGACATGCGGACCATCCTTAAAACTACATTCCCATTTGCTCAAGCCACACTAACTCCACCATCCCAAACGTTCATCATAGAAAACCTATGCTCCTCACACCCACTACCCAATCTACTCCTAACTCTCAACCAAAATCCTGAACCACAAAATACACTCCCATAATCCATTCACCCAATACCACACAACAGCAGATAGCCCACCTCAGAACAGTCCACACCACACCCCACCCGCCCATCATACCAACATTAACCCACCCAATGATAACAAGGCTCAAAACGAGATCCTCAAACCAAAAACAATCTTAAATCTTCTACACAACATTCCTTTGGGACGGCTTTCTTACTGCTTCTTAAAATTAAATGTAAAAAATTTAAAAATTATATGGTGGGCAAATCTAGTCCTTAGTATTTAGGGTGGGCAAATTCATTTATAAAAAATTAAATGTAAAAAATTAAAAAATTATATATAAGCTAAAATTCGAAGTAAAGTCTTGTATTTCATTATAATTCATGAATTAAAAAAATAATTATAAGCTTTGCATTTTACTTTGTATTTTATGATAATATTGCATAATGATTTCATTGTGAACAAAGTCAAATACTTCCTTCTTGATGTCTGACACTAGATAGTCATTGAATCAAATATCTTTTAAAACTTTTGTTGTTTTGCACCTTGTTTCACATTAGAAATAGAAATACTCTACACATATTTTCCCCACTACATATATGCAAAATTATTACACTAACTCTATATAAATCCAGAAAATTCACTACTAAAGACTTTGTTAGTTTAAAGTTCAAAGCTGTTGATTGGAGAGGGAGGTAATACATGTTATCAACCTTTTTATCTTTTTTTTGTTCCTACATTTGAGCAAAAAATATTTAAAGGGGGGTAAAGTTCTAAATTTATTCTTTTCGTAGTTTTTTTTGTGTGAGGGTGAGCATTTGCCCACCTTTGGTTGAAGGGGGATTCGCCCATGGCCACAACCCAAACAAACTTGGTTGCAGCTAATTATAAAGATGATTATAAAATTGTTATTGATATTTCATCAAAAAACTATATTGATGGGGCACGAATCTTGAGGCAAAATAAAGTTGTAAACTTCCAAAATTAAATTTTGGAGCATATGTAATTAAATTTCATCAAACTTATAGTTGAACTAAACATCTCAAAAATACGAACCCAACAACACCAAATTCAATCCAATCCGAGCTCAAATGGGTCCAAATCAAAGACCTGAATCACATTTGGAAGGTTCAATCCATAATTTGGATTTCCAAACAGTTTCTAAACATGACATGATATAATCGAATTGAGCAGCTCGACTAGATGAATCTAACAAGCTCAAGACCGCCAAATTATGATATTATTAAGATATTCAAATGTCTAGTAATTGAAACCATGCTCTAGGGAATCAACATCAGCTGTCCATTCAAACCACTCCCAATATACCCTTAATTTTTCTCATATTTACTGGCCATGTTACTCTCAGAAAACTCTAAATTAACCCTTATTTCTCATGAGGGGAGAGCCAAATAAGAAGAGAAGGAAGAGAAGGAAAAGTAGGAAGAGAGTTCTCTTGTCACCAGAATCCTCCTCGACCACCGCCGGACTTCAACCTGACCGCCAACTATCACCAGACTTCCCCCCGGCAGCGACCGATATCAGACTTCTGGCCGACTACCAAATGAAGCTAGACTTTTGCCTAACTGTCGGTTGATGCCAGACTTCTACCCGACTGCAAACTGATGCCGCCCGACTTCCATCAAAACATCAATTGAAGGGAATTTTCGCCTGACCACTAAACATCACCGGATTTTTGATATCCGTTTGTAATTGGATTTCAACTTGAAGGTTAATTATTGTAATTTGATTGTCTGTAATTTCAATGACGAGTCAGTCACTTGTAACCCAATCAAACAATAGTTGAATCATTTTAATTGGGCGTGATCCCGTGATTTTTCTCTTTTTCAGAGTTTTCCACATAAAAAATTCGTGTTACTTTTTTATGTTTGTGTGCTAGATATCCGTATAACGTTGAGGAGAAATTTTTTAACTCTATCGCCGAGTATATTCTAGCCTGCAACAATTATGAGAAAAATAACTTTCTTGAAAGGTGTTGTGGGCATCACAAATATTGTCAATGTATGCTCTAACAATTTTAGATGTAAAAAGTAGCTATTTACAACCGAAAGTTTAAGAAAATAATAAAAAAATAATAGCTAAATAGAAGTATTACAATTATTTAGAAATTTTTTAAAAGATTAAAAAAAAAACAATAGACAAATAAAAAATATAATTAAAATCTGAAAAATAAACCGTAAGAAAATTGTTCGAAATCCTAAATCTCCATTCTATATTTCTCAACTGAAAAGGAAATTAAAAAGAAAAAGAAAAAAAGGCCGGGTCCGGCCCGGCCCGGCCTGGCCCGTCCTTCCTATAGTCTCGCTTTTTCTGGGTTTCGTGATCGCGACGCCGAAGAGGCCGCGCCATGGAACCGGTTCTCCGCCGCCTTAGCTACGTATTGCTCTTCCTCGTCCTTCTGCCGATCGCTTTTCGTTGTTCGAACGGAGAAGTGGTCACTCTCACCGCCGACACGTTCACAGATAAGGTACTGTCGCATCTCCAATCCGCCCTATGGGATCTTTCTAGCCTCTTCTCCTTGTTTATTTTGTCCTATCCAAGAGTATTTAGTAGCCGATCTTCTTTCATTGTTGATCTACTCATTTGATTAAGTTCTGCGAATTTGAAAACTTCTGCTCTTTGCATGGGCGAATCACGTGAATTTGATTGTTTTTGATGGAAGAGAGGACCCTGTTTCATTTGGTACAGATTTAGGTGGTGATGGCAGGATTTGATTTCGTAATAGGAAAGGGCTTTATGGAGTATTGATGTTAAGCTCTTAATTTTGTTGCGAAACATATATATGTTTTGTCTGATTTCCATTATGTATCAGTCTTTGTAGAAAATTGAAGTCTACGCACTTGTTGATATCAGTCCAAACTTCAATGAGCGATATTACTGTGATGTCAAGTTGTCACCAACGTCATTGCTTGAATGGGATTTGATGTGTGTTTTAACTAATAGTTTCCTTGCTGTTAGGTCTATGATCTATGATTTTTACAAGTCGCGTACATTCATGGTGTTAAGAATAATTGGTTATAGCAGTTTGTTTAATTATATGATAATCACAATATCTTGCATGCAAGGAAAGCTTTTTTTTTTTTTTTTCTGCGAATGTATGCGTTCAAGGGAAAGATTATTGCAGGTGTCTAGTTTTCACCTTAATATATTAATTTGGGTATATTATTACCATCTCCAACGGAAAATCTCATTTTTCGCTCCAAAATGCCGTGAAACTTAAAAATGCCGCCATTCATCTCCAATGGAACTCTGAGAAGGTAACGATCTTTTTTTTTCTTTCGCGCGCTTCTTGTATAGTTCGGTAGACCGAGAAAAATAGCGATGATGAACAGTTCAACGCCAATATTGGCGTCCTACTGTTCACCCACATAAAAATAGCGGAAGTTTTACCGTTCGGCTGGAGCTCCGAGGCGACGGCATTCAAGCATTTGGAGTTCCATTGGAGATGCCCTTAGGACTCCCAGTTTTCTGCCCATTCTATAGTTGTCATCGGCATACTTTGCTTTGCGAGGTGATGTATTTGTTATTTATACTTCTCTTGAGCTCCATGCATTCACCAATGTAGCTTAGCGTATCAATAGATCTCATATTCTGTGTTAGGGAATGAAAACAATTTTATAATCAGAGCTTTTCACATGTCCAAGTATGAATTTATTGCTTCATCTTGTAGCTTAGCTCCCAATTCTCAATTCCTGCTGCTTCTTACATAGCTATACCTCAATTCCTTTTTTCATTACATATCCCATTCATGTTGTAATTGTAATATTTACCATGTGTTTATCTCCCCTCTAAAACAAGATATTTGTCATAAGCTCCTAAAATTGACAAATTTCTTGTAACTTTCCATTCTTAATATTATTTTGTTGAAAGAAGTAGAAGAGCAGCACGAAACTCAACACAAAGGCTCAATCAATTATGTAGTTCGGTGAGGTTGTCTCACCTAGGCCCACAATTTCCGAAAGAAAATATTCCATTATAATTCAAAAGAGTACATCACAATCTTATCTTACTTGCAATACTCTAAAATAGCAAGGAGAAAATAAAAAGAAAGAGAGCTATTTTTTAGTATGACTTAACTTCACGCCTTCATAGCAATCTCTTGACTGCCTCAATGGTATAACTTATTTCACTTTCACTTCCACATTGACCGTCTTTTGACATTGCCTTGTTGTCGCTCTTTGGCATTGTCATTGCAACCTTGTTGATGATTCTTGACAATCCTTTGATGACGTTTTTCTATTTATTAGCACTAGTTTGCTGACATTCTCCTTCATGGTAATGATTTGACATGAGATTCGTTGGCTTCAACAATTTCATGACAATTCTAAAGATAGGAAATGTTTTTTTTTTCTATTTTGATGTCAATGATGTAGTCCTCCATGCATGCATCTTCTATAAATAGTTCTTCCATAGATAAAAAAACATAGAATGGAATGAAATTTGATAAGCAATATTAATGCTCCATATGGGATAATATTGCATTTTTTTCGTAACAGAACTCCTTACATATTCATATGAGGGTCTGAGGCACATTGAATAAGAAATGAAGTTTCTATGTAAATTGTTGAAAACTTCTAATAAAATTTTGAACTTGCATTTGTCTATTAAAATAAAAAATTCTTTCTTGATTTTATTAGAAGAAAGAAAGGTAGGCTACATAATGCTTAGATTATTTCACTTTAAATTTGAATTTTTGATGCACTATCTTGTAGGCATTCACTAAATCCAACACTTCCACCCTATTATTCTTGGAGTTTAGTTAAGGCATTATAAAGCCTCGAGTCAGTGTTTGTCTATGTGAGCTTGTCAGATAAAATTTCTACTTCTTTAATTTTCTCCTATTTAAGGACACCCTTTTCCAAGGAACCACAATAAAAATGATATTTAAGTTTAATATGTGTTCTTGGAATAAAATTTGCATTTTTGGCTGGATAAATAACACTGATCATTAAAAAACAGGATAATATATATTTTTTATATAAATTAGATACCTTTTTCATGCCTTCACTTTTCTATGTTCTTTAGCGAAAACTAGTTTGGACTCAATAATTAAATGAATCCACTATCATCTATAAGTGTGATGCAAAATCAATAACAATGCTACTTACTATATAATAAATACAACCTATTGTGCTTCTCTGATTATCCAAGTCAGTACTCAGTTTAGCATCTACTTAGTTTTTCCATTACTAATTTGAAATGAGTTTCTTATAGTACTTTTTAAGTTGTACAAAATTCATGTGTCCTCATCCCAATGCATCTTTCTTGAATTTGATATGTGCATGTTCCCTTCTCCATCTACATAAAGTTATAATCAATTATTGTGCCTATAAAATATATTAAATATACCTACTCATTATAATCGGTTGAGTTAACTTTAAAACACCGACAATCTTTCAATAGCAGTTCTCATTGCATGAATGCTTTGCTTCTTCCTCGTCTTTCTTGTTAAAATCCTTTGGCAACTATTCATTTAACTTGTTTATCTCACTAATATTGTTCTTACAATCAACATTATCAAAGCAAGACAATGCAATTCTTAGCAGCCATTCAGTAAGATAATAATACTCTAGGTATAATTTGGTGAAGCCAATATGATATGTAGAAGTCATATATATATATTTTTTACGCAACCAATAATGGGCTTATTTTAAGCCTTATGGGCTTTTATTTGGCTTACATGCAAAGCTCTTGTTTTTTTTTTTTTTTGGGGGGGGGGGGGGGGGGGGGGGGGGGTGCTCAGTACCCTTATAACAGTAGTTAAATTGACAATAGGAGAAAAAATGTTATTAAAGTCAATACCTTTGTTTTCTTAGATTTTTTTACCTGCTGCCTTTCTTTATTTTTTTGATTTCCACTATTCTCTTTTTTTATTTTGGAAATCTATTTATTTTGCAATGCTCTTTATCTTTTAGTATTTGAGCTAATGGCAAAGTTTTATTTTATACAAAGGGTAATCTCCTCTTTATTGTCACGTCCCACTTGACAAAGTCTTTAATTTGCATTGCCTGTTCAAAACACTCAGCTTCACCAAAATCATTTTGCAATAAATAATGCAAGAAATGAGAATATCTCTGTGTTGAGTTAACAACAATTATATCACTTATGTATTCAACAATGACCGTCTTAACACTTCTACGCTTGTTTGCATCCTTCTTACACAGTAACTTTAGAAATCTTCTCCATCTTAATCCCTTCTCTCATGTTGGCATATTCCATGACAGTTCATCTGGATGTGTGCATGATTGCTTCATTAAAATCATTCATATTTTTGATGGTTTTTTATTTTGATCATCTCATAATATGAATCTGAAGTGCCAGTTACATTTCCAATGAAATAGCATTTTATAGACTTAAGGCCTAATGGAATCCACATGCTCACAAGAAAAATTCTAAAAAAAAAATTATGAAATGTTTACCTCCTTGCTAATGCAAACTTCATTTGGTAGTTCATAGCATCAAGGGTCCACTATTGATTATCTGATGCTAAATTGTCAACGTTATTGCATAAGTCCGTAATAAGAGGTTAGAACAACTATAAATGTAATAGGAATACTTGTCGAGCTGTCATTATGATTGCTAATCAGTTCGAAAGATACCTTAATGTAGCTTCCTTGCTATAATTGTCTTTTCCTCCGTTTTTGTACTCAATCTGCTGTGAACAGCTAGCGTTGCTCCTCAACCTTTATTTCGTTCTTCTGAACAGCAGGCGCTGTGTGAGTCATCCTTGGTTCACTGGAGAGTAAGATAATTTAGCTTATGTCTGTTTATTTTCTGTAAGTGTTAACTGAATCATGAGGATTGTGTGAAAATGCTAGTTGTCTTCTATTTTCGAACTGTAGTGAAATATTCTTCGTAAAATCATGGTTATAGATGAGATAATCTTGTAAAGCCACATAATTTCAGTTGTTTTTTGTGTTGAGTTTTCTCCTCATTTTGCTTACCGATTTTCCCAACATGCTTGCCACCTTACATTCACCATGCAAACCTTGATTTATGCCCTCCTAGAAACAAGTTCTGCATTTTGGTTTAGAAACGGGCGAATATTACTCTTTTTAGTTGCTTCTCTTCAGTTTTTGTTCATTTTAGCATAATGTTTTTGTGTGTTTGCATGAGCTGATTGTCCGTACATTTGTTATGCTATATAAATTGCATGTCGTATCTATGAATTATGTTATACTTACTTATTTGACTCCGTTGTTCTCGTACAGTCATATTGCCACATTATCTCCTTGTTTTCTTTTTTCACTCAATCAAAAATTTTCCATAACTCTGGATCCATTTAATGGTTCGTGCATCCCTAGTTTGGATTACTTAACGTGCTCTGAGCTGGTTGAAATTTGATTACTGCGTAGGTATTTTGACAATATTCCTTGACCTGAAGCTACGGCATCCTCTCCCAAAAAAAAAAAAAAAATATGTTACTTTTATTTAGACGAGTGTTGAACAGCAGGTAGTTATTGAGTTTTTTCTCCCAATTTGAAATTGTTAACAGTTCCTTTTGATTGTGGCTTTTAAATCACAATCTTTAATTTAATAATTTTGGTATCAAAGTTGATAACTTTTTTGCAAGGGTTGGCGTCATAATGCATCTCAATAACTATTTTGCGTGAAGGGAATTCTACTTGCAACAACCCTTATTTCTAAGTTTTGTTTGAGGTTTCATAATTTATCAGTTTTAAGTGAGCTGTTTACATTGTCATCTAATTTCTTGGTATGATGTTTTGCTTATCATCCGGCTTATTTCTGCAGGTTAAGGAGAAAGATACCGTGTGGTTTGTGAAGTTTTGTGTTCCTTGGTGTAAATATTGGTAAATTTTTTATGAATTTGATTTTTCTTATTTACCATCTACTGGTAAAAATTTTTATGTTGTGAAAACTGAAGATTTATATTAGTTCGGTACAAATATCTTTCTTAATATACTAGATTCAATTTATCTTCCATCTAATTATTTTGTTTTGTGAAATATGAGTATTTCAGTAATAAACTAGGAACACTTTGGGAAGACTTGGGAAAGGCTGTGGAAGCTGAAGATGAGATAGAGGTAGGAGAGGTTGATTGCAGTCTGAACAAAGCAGTATGCACCAAAGTGGATATTCACTCATATCCCACTTTTAAGATATTCTATGATGGAGAGGAGTTTGCAAAATACCAAGGTGAGTTAAATTACGAAATACATGTTAATGTTTTCATATCAAGTTTAGTTGGCATCTGGTGTTCATGATTCCTGACAAACATTTCCATGAACAGCATAATATATTAGCTTATCTAGTTTAGTTTCCAAAATTTAATTAATTACAACAGAAAGTAAATCATTAAAATTTTGCATATTAATCATCTCTAAAGCAGTTATTCCACATGGAGTAAGATATTACTTAGTTATGGAGGTGACATGAGTTCGGCATTAAAGCGATTGGTCATCATGTTGCGTGAAGACAAAACAATAGCTAGTAAAATGGCATGGAATAGAAATAAGAAAAAGGATCAAATGAATAAAAAAATATTCAACTATGCTATAACCCGTGAGAATCACTCATTAATTTTAGATTGAAACCTCTAAAGACTCTGCACAACCAAATTGATGATCATCTATTGTTTGAATGATCATGCATCCCTTTATTCCACTCTTTGTGTGAAAAAGCCAAGTGGTACATGTGAAGAATGAACCATATTTTTTGTGTTTAATGGGCTAGAACTCGATAGTCTAGTGAGCATTAATGTCAGGGTGCTTAAATAAATGAATGAAATGTTTCAAAATTTGTTATTTTTGGCGGGGGATGATGGTGAGTGGGGTGGCTTTGTGGCTGGGAGGCTGCTTTGGCTTGTGGATTGATAGGTTTTGCAGTTATATTTGTCAAATATTTGTATTGACATCCAGTTGCAATAATAATGGTGCTATACATGTATATATGATTTAATATAGAAAACATGTGATTGCTATGATTTTTGTATGCCATAAATGTTTAGGTCATAAATAGGCTGCTTTAGCGTGAGTTGTTGAATTACATTAATTAGAATGTTTTGTGCCTGATAGGAAAGATATAGACAATAAGCATTTATATGCCACAAGCTTTAGATTAGAATTTATGAAAGCACCTTTGTTGGCGCTGTTAGTTTGATGTGTGGCTGTAGCACAGTCCCAACTTTTTCTTTTTAAGGTTGTTACAGAGGATTCCCGCTACTTGTGCCTGTGGTATATAGTGGTTAGTGTTTCTTTTGCCTCTATTTTATATTATGTTGTAACGCTAAATGTGGGCTGGCTGTTAGGAAAACAGTAAAGCGGATTTGTTTGTTAGGAGGTCATTGAAGGCGGGTTTTTCTTATTAATACCTCCTAGCCTATAGAATGTTTGAATTTGGGATATTTTCACAATTTGAATTTGAATGAACTGGAATCAAATCAGTTCAATTTGGTGCCAAACTATCCACTAACTTATGGGATGAGAAGTCTATTAATAGATATTTCGAAGCATGCAATTTTATAATGTGTATAATAAAATTTCTCATCTAGTTTTTAATTTTATTGTAGAAATTGGATGTGTGAATCCTTTTAGAATGGTAAAAATAAGACCACCTAATTCCTTTTTTCTTTTATCTCAAAATCAATTTGGATTCATTCTGGATAGATCTACTATGGAAGCTATACATTTGTTGAGTGGTTTGATGGAGAAGTATAAAGAGATAAGTATGATCTACATATAATATTTATTGATTTAGAGAAAGCATATGATAAAGTTCCAAGAGAACTGCTATGGACAATTTTGCATAAGAAAGAGGTTAATAATTTATTTATTATAAACGGATCATCTTGTACGATCTGAATCGTACATTACGATTAGTTTATTATTTATTTCAATTTTCTTAATGTAAACATTTTAATTAATTTATGATTGCACATATCTTACAGTACGATCTTCAGGGAAAAAAATTAGAATCTTATGTTTCACTCTCCTATGTGTGTGTGTGATTGTTTAGCTAACATGAACCTTCTCACATTGATTGACTCAAGAAAAAAAAAAGTACAGACTCTTGTATAAATTAAATCTATACTATCCAGTCTTGAGTCTTGATTCTCTAACAGTGCTTGGTGTATGCTGAATCTTAAATATTAGTACACAGAGAAAAGATATACAATACATAGGAGAAACTAAATACAATCCAATAATATTTGTTATCATTAAAATACAAACTCGAGTTCTTGAATTGCAACACATGCTTTTTGGTTTACAAAATTAATTATGCTAATGACAACATGGCCACTCATGTTGGCCAACAACCGAGGCATAAGTCTGGTGCCCTCTCTAAGATTATCAGTGGATAGGGTTGAACGCTGTTGCTCTTGCATTCCTCTCAAAAGATGAATGGTAATAAATTTCAAGGAAAAAAATTAATGTGATAGGAGAAGTTTGGAACTTCGAAATATCGTTAGTCTTTATCGAAGCTTGCTCTCTTGTTAGTTGCTCTCATCTGTTGAGATTTGTGGAGACCTTATCACAGTGGCAAGAGCATGTTGAATATTTGAATAGTGAATGAGATTAACAAACAATTTTCCTATTCAAATTTATATGGAGAATTTTGTTATGAGTGTTTTGCAGGTTTTACAAAGCCGTTCCTATTTGATTTCATTCAACAAATGTTTGAAACCATTCTTAATTATTAAAAAGGACAGACGAGCTCCGCCGCAAGAACGAGATGCCAACTGATCACATGGCCTCCAAAATCACAGACGTTCACCTGTAACAGAGAAGACAAATCACGGCCACACATGTATACACAAAATTCTATAAATATCAATGTACATTAGACATTAATGATATGAATTGATATGAAAGAGCTGAGTCATTGCAAGCCATAACTTCTCTACTATTTTCTTCTCTCTTTGTCGTTTTCTATATGGTATCAGAGACCATACTTCAGTGTAGATTGAAGATCACAGTGAGAGGTAAGAAATTTGAATACTTCTTATGGCCCAATCTTCTTCCTCTCAAATAGGAAACTCATCGACAAATCCACTAGTAGATTCTTGCACTATATGTGCATCTTTGAAATTTGTCATTTCAAACATCAAAACCATTGTACCCACCCAATTATCAATTGACAATTATCTTATATGGAGATCCCAAGTAACCAAACTACTCAGAGCAAACAGATTTGCCACTTTCATAGACCCAATCATTTCCCCACCCTCCCATCTTCAACAAACATCAGATGGACAAACCATCAGAAACCCCAAATATACTGAATGGGTTCTGATTGATCAAGACCTAGCAGCCGTACTTTGCTCCACAATAACCTGATGCGGACATCTGATCATGAAGATTTTCAAAGGAGGAGACGACGATTGACGACCGAGATCATTCCACCTTATCTTAATTTCTAATTTGTAATTTTTATTTTTATTATGAAATTTTTCATTTTTACCCTTACTTAAGAGGGTTGTCCTATATAAGCCCTAGAGGCATATGTGTATTGTTTTAGTTTTTTAGACCTATATATAAGGGCCTTTGCTTATGTAATGTAATGTTGGATGATTAATAAAATTTTGTGTTTGCACTTGTGTTCTTTGGGAAGAACCTTGGGTGAGATTCCTATGGAAGGAATTCATATCTTCCACCAGCCGCAGGATGTGTTCGGGCTCGTGGCCTGAAGTCCCTTGGTGAAGGGCAATGTAGTACCCGTCAGCTGCAGGATGTGTCCGGGCTCATGGTTTTATCTTTCTTTCCTTAAATCCTCTTCTCCTCCTCCCTTGATCGCGGCCAAAATTTCCCACTTTCCACCGGCCGATTCTCCCATAAACCCTTCCACTTCCACAAAACCGACCTCCCCTTCTCCCTCCCCACGGCCTTAGCTCCACCTCCAACACACCCCGCCAACCTCCTTAGCCGTTGATCTCTCCAATCCGCCGGCTTCATCCCCACCATCACCCAAACCCTCCCGTCAGCAATCTCTTTGCCTAATATCACTTCCATCTAAAACTCCTCTTTCCTTATTTAGGATATCATTAATTCTGAAAGATTTCAAATTCGAATTAATTTATTTTGAATTTCAAATCTACCCTCATTAATTACATTAAATTTGGGAAGTTTCTTTATTTAATTAATTAATCAATTTTGAAATTGATTGATTAATTAATCTCATATCCAAATTTTAAATGTTTTCTTAATTAGTACATCTATTTTAGGAAGCATCATTCAATCATATTAAATCTGAAATTATTTCTGATTTAACTCTCCAATCTCTCATTAATGCGTCGGTCCATAGACATTGTATGTGGACACCTTTTCTCTTCTCTCCATTGGCCGGCCCACCTTCTCTCCCCTCTCTAATAATTTATTCCCTAATTTACGGCCTAAGATTAGGGAATATTAATTACCTCTTCCCTCTTTTATTCTTCTTGTTTGAAATTCAAATTTTTTTAAATCTCCCCCACCTCCTCCCGTTCTACATCATAACCCCAGCCATATTACCATATGTTCTTCACCTAGATTCATCAGCAGCTATTTGGACCACTGTTGAGAGACGATTGCAATCGTCCAACAGATCAAGAGTTATTCAACTCAAAAATGAATTGCATAATGTTTCAATGAAACAACACACCATGGCCGAATACTTAAATGAAATCAAGACTGTGGTAGATAAAATAGCAACAGCAGGAGCTACAATAAACAAAGAAGATATAATTCTTTATACAATCAACAGTCTACCACCAGCCTACCAACCATTCAAAAGTACTATCTGCACCATGGTACATCCACTAAATCTTGATGACTTATATGCATTCTAGATCAACGAAGAGATCAATCTCAATGCTGCAGCAGCCATACATTACAACCTTCCTGATTAGTATACAACCCTATATTCTACAAGAGGTAGAGGAAGAAGAGACAGAGGCCAATTCACACCACAGAATGCTCGCCCCAACAACATGTATCAATGTGCCAAATCTGTAATAAGAAGGGCCACTCAGTCACAAATTGCTGGCACAAATTTAACATAAATTACTCTCCTCCACTGCAAAAACTTAATACAACTCTCACGACCACAAATGATAATCCCAACCCAGACTGGTACTTAAATTCTGGTGCAACATCTCATCTCACCAATGACATCAACAGTCTCACGCTTGGTGAACCAATGTCATACAATGAAACAAACAACATAATCATTGGAGATGGAAGCACATTACCTGTAGCTCACACTGGAGCTAGAATTCTACCACCCTTCAACCATATGCTTCAATTATCCCAACTTCTTCATATAGCTACACTCTCTCACAATCTCCTTTCCATTTATCATCTAACCAAAAACAATAATATTTCCATTTCATTTGATGTTCATGGTTTCTATGTCAAGGATATCAAGACAAACAAAATCTTGCTATAGGGTCCAAGCCAGTAATGGGTTTTATCCAATCCCAACCTACCCAAGCATATCTCGACAATACGCCTTCTCAGCACTCACCAATCACCAAGCTGCAGCCATATGGAACAACATACTTGGACATCCCCACACCAGAACCATGACAACTATTTCCAACACCAACAAACAGCTCAACATACCTATCTTTTCTGCTTTATGTTATGCATGTAAGGTCGCTAAAGGCCATAAACTACAATTTCCCAATTCTAGTTCTAGATCTAAACTACCACTTAAACTCATCCACTCAGATGTATGGGGTCCTGTCTCAATCCCTTCACATCAAGGGTTACATTACTATGTCATTTTTATAGACGATTATTCTCGTTTTGTATGGATCTTCCCCATGTCATGCAAATCAGAAATACCATCTATTTTCATTATATTTCACACCATGATCGAAAAACAAATACCATACAAAATAAAATAATTTCGATCAGATGGAGGAACATAATATGTAAATAAAACCTTACAAGCCTATCTACAAAAACACGGCATTCTCCATCAAATTTCATGTCCATACACCCCTGAACAGAATGAAACTGCTGAAAGGAAGCATAGACACCTCATTAAAAAACAAGAACCTTACTAAACACAGCTTTTATACCATACTCTTACTGGTCAGATGCGATAATCATGACATCTTACCTAATTAATAGGCTTCCCTTTCATACAAACCAAAACAAATCTCCATTACATACTCTACACAATAAAACCCCTAACTACTCCATTATAAAAACATTTGGATGTGCCTGTTTCCCATGGATTCCTCCACAAAACAGACATAAATTGGACCCCAGAGCCACCCCCTGCATTTTTTTGGAATACTCCACATCTCACGAAGGATACAAATTCATCAACTCAACTACAAACCATATAACCATTTTCAGACATGCGACCATCCTTAAAACTACATTCCCATTTGCTCAAGCCACACTAACTCCACCATCCCAAACGTTCATCATAGAAAACCCTATGCTCCTCACACCCACTACCCAATCTACTCCTATACCTCTCAACCAAAATCCTGAACCACAAAATACCACTCCCATAATCCATTCACCCAATACCACCACAACAGCAGATAGCCCCACCTCAGAACAGTCCACATCCACACCCCACCCGCCCATCATACCAACATTAACCCACCCAATGATAACAAGGCTCAAAACGAGATCCCTCAAACCAAAAACAATCTTAAATCTTCTACACCAACATTCCCAGCTGCAAGACAACCAAACCCAAGATCCCACCACATATGAAGAGGCATCCAAACACCATCACTGGAGACAAGCAATGGTCACATAATTTTTGGCCTTACAACAACAAGCAACATGTACCCTGGTTCCACCCCCAACCAGCACACCCATTCTCGACCACAAATGGACATACAAAACCAAGCTACACTCTAATGGTTCAATAGCAAGATACAAGGCCCGACTGGTAGCTCAGGATCACAAACAACAATATGAGATTAACTACTTGGAAACATTCAGTCCAGTAGCTAAGTACCCCAACATTCACATATTATTCATAATTGCTTTTAATAGAAATTGGGAAGTTCATCAGCTAGATGTAGCCAATGCTTTCCTACATGGAAAATTGACAGATACCATATATATGAGTCAACCTCAAGGATATGAGGACAACCAACATCCATAACATGTCTGCCTTCTTCACAATGCAATATACGGTCTTAAGCAAGTCTCTCGGCAATGTTTTACAACTTTATCAACATTCCGACAACAAATAGGCTTCCACCCAGGCAAAGCAGACCCCCCTCATTACTCATACTCTCTCAATAATAAGAATCCCAGGTGTATTTACTCACATACGTCGACGATATCTTGCTAACAGGTAACAACTCTCTTATCTCAAGTATCGTATTGCAACTGTATAACAAACTTTTTATGAAACATTTAGGCACAACCAATAATTTTCTTGGCATAAACATCACATCCCATGACAAATCCCTGTTTTTATCCCAAACCCAGTACGCATTATTCATTCTCACCACAACAGGACTTAACCTCTGCAAACCACTATCAAACCTCTCATGCACCAAACCACCACAAAACATACCTCCAGACCCCATTCTCACTGACCTTCACACATACAGACAACTCACCAGATCTTTACAATATCTCACAATCACAAAACCAGACATTGCATACCTTGTAAACCTACTTTGTCAACACATGCACAACCTACAACCATATCATGCATACCTCCTCAAAAGGTTACTCAGGTACATCAAAGGAACAATCGACTATGGCATTCCCATCTCTTTGGGACAACTCCAACTTCACTCATACTCAGACGCGGACTAGGAGAGTGACACAGAGACAAGGAAATCCACATCAGGCTACTGCTCATTTCTTGGCAACACACCAATCTCATAGAGCGTCAAGAAACAACATACCATTGCAAGATCATCTACGGAGGCAGAGTATCGGGCCCTAGCTGCAGCCATCATCGACATCATATGGCTACACCAATTGCTACAAGATTTCAAAGTACCTTTATCGCACCCGACAGATCTTTATTGCGACAACATCTCAAACATAGCATTAGCCAACAATCCCGTCTTCCATGCAAGGACGAAACACATAGAAATCAACCATCATTTCATTCGACATCATATACACTCAAACATTATACGAGTTCATCCGATCAGCACACAAGATCAGACAGTCGACATCCTCACGAAGCCGCTCTCCACCTCGCGCTTCCATCTGCTTCACGCCAAGCTGAGAGTTCAAAGGAATCCCTCGGCTTGAGGGGGGATAAAAAGGATAGAGCTCCGCCGCAAGAACGAGACGCCAACTGATTACATGGCCTCCGAAATCACAGCCGTTCACCTGTAACAGAGAAGACAAATCACATCCATACATATACAAAGAATTCTATAAATACCAATGTACATCAGACATTAATGATATGAATTGATATGAAAGAGCTGAGTCATTGCAAGCCATAACTTCTCTACTATTTTTTTCTCTCTCTGTCTTTTTCTATAATTATCACTTTCAGCTACAATGGATGATTCCGGCTGATGCTTCAGCTAAAACTGAAACAACTGGGTTTAACTAAAACGAAAAATCAAAGAAAAGAAATGAATATGAGGTTGGTTTTAAATTTTGGAAAACTGCTATAGATCATGATGCTGAGAAGAGCTTTCACAATTTCCTTATAAATAAAGAGGCAGGAGAAACAGTCAAGCATGATCTTCGACCTTCACTGTGAATCAGGTAGTCTTATTAAGCGTAGGCTGTACTGTTTCACCGTTCAAGCGTAGTTTTAGTCATCTCCTTGTAGACTCCTTCATAATCTCTTCTCCATCTTGACCCCTTGCTCTCTTCCCTGAGCCCAAGGACCCGTCGCTTAATCCTCCAAGCATCTGGTAGTTACCGCCAGCTGCAGTGAGTATTTGAGTTACTTCTAAGACTATAAGGCTTAATTAGTAATTATCTAATTAAGCATTAGACTAAGAAAGTGTGAATTTTTTTCATTAATTGAATTTTTTTAATAATATTATTTTATCTTTTTTAGGTTCAGATTTCCTTCTGTCTATAGAATTGTTAACTATTTAGAATGAATGAGAAAGGACTCGTGGCTCATTAGTTGAAGAGAAGTTTGTATATTCAAGGTCATGAATTTCAGCTATATACTGTACAATTTATTGCTTTTAGATTAAAAAAAATTAGAGATGCATCAATATGTTATTTTTTAAAAAAATCTGAGCACCTAAACTACTAGTCCTTCTGAAACAAACAAAACCAAAGGCTTGGCCGAAGATTAAAATTGAAATTAAGTACAACCATCACAGTAAGCGACACCACAACTTTTGCTTATGTACTGAAACCGAGTTTTAAAATCTCATTATAATTTAACCCTTTTAGTAGATGAATATAGTCTTTTTTGTCAATATGTACCCTTAGCATACAAAATTGAATTCTATGATTAGAAATTATTTAGATTTCAATTATCTGCTTCTTCCTCTCTGTGTATTCCGTCTGCCACTAAAATTATGAGTTTTCTCAGATAAGATTGCATAAAATCTTGTGCAAGCTCTTCTACGGGTTCTTTTGACTTGTCGAGCAAATTCGTTTTTTATTTTTTACTTTTTGACTAAAAATTTTGACCGACCAGAAACTTTTTGGTCACAAACAAAGGCACTCCTTCCAGGCAAATTATGTTTGGATTGGGTTCAACATTTGCAAACCGTTGGATGGGCTTAGTGATGGAAGGGCAGTAGTGGAAGGAGAGCTGAAATGATGTAAGCGAATTGGGATAAGTTGGAGAAGAGGAAGAGAAGAGGAGTCTGATGGGGGAGAACAGGGAGTGGGGTGGGTCATTTCATCCATTCATAGAGAAATTATTATGTGTGGAGTGAGTCTGAAGACTTCTGAACTCCAATAGAAAAGGGTCACGTCGTTGTACACAGTGTGTATATAAAAATACATACTGTGTATAATGTTGTACACAGTGTGTATTGATGATGTGGCTGTCCGAACTCTGCAGATAATAATCTATCTTATTTATACACATGACTAGAATTTTTAAAGAAGATAAAGAGAAAGAAAACCATGTCCCGAGTACATGAGAAAAAAAAAAACTGTTAATTACCTATAACCATGAGCCTCCTGTGATATAATCTGCGAAGTTTCGATCATATTTTGCTTTGACTGGGCTAATTTTATTTGCTTTTATTTGTAAAGATATAGGCACCTTAATGTGTATGCTAAACTTAGACTGTACTGCCTTTGATTCATTACCTTAATGTGTAAAGATATAGGCACCTTAATGTGTATGAATCTGAACGTTTTAAATTTATTTAGAAATGAATATAATATTATAAAATTAATAAGAAACTCATCTTAAAAGTTCATCTAAATAATTTTTCGATTGATACAACAACAACAAACATTTGTCCCACTACGTGGGGTATTTTGATCGATATCATGATATAAAATTTTTCCCCTATGAAAACTTATTGGACAACAGAAGCAAAGCATAGGAAATTGAGGTTTCGTTCGGGAAGATTTTCTTATTGCTTCTTAAAGCAGCTTTTTAATACAAGAATTAAAAATTTTGTGCTAAAAAGCTGCTTTAAGAAGCAATAAGAATGCCGTCCCAAACAGGGACAAAACCTGAAGGTGTTCGAAAATGCAGATTTATTATATATTATTATGAATATCAGTGCCCGTTTTGTGCTGTTGAATTAATTGCTTATTCATGACTTCGTCCCTCATAGTTTCCTTCTTAAAAATGCAGGAAAAAAGGATGTTGAGTTGCTTAAAGAATTTGTTCTGAAGGAAGCTGATAAAGCTACGAAATCTAACCTGGAAGATTTTCAGGATGAGTTATGATATGTGATCGAAATGTTTCTTTCCACTTGGATTTGGTTATTGTTTATTTACCAAATCACACGGCCAAAAATTCACCTCCTTAGTATTTTAAGTGCTTTTTTAAGTGATTGTCACCACTTTTTTTTGGTCGTAGTTACTGTGCTACATCAACTTAGCTTTTTCTTTTCCTGAAAATTGCAATTAAAATTCATGTTTTGGTAATCATTAAATGATATTTGTATTATATTTTTTATCTCAAATAATATGTATAATTTATCAATTTATTTGATATTTGTACTATATTTATCTCACAGTTAAATCTAGTGCATTAATTTTGATAAAATATATAATCGGTCATCGGAAGGTTGCCGTTTTATGTGACCAAATTATCTGAAGTAACTCTCTAATTTATGTGTCATTAGAGCTACTGCAACTTTTTCGTATATGTACTTGTTTTTCATTCTCTCTCTAAGGAATAATTATTAGGTGCGGAGATTACACCGTCCGCACAAGCATTGGGTACCACTCGGTACCGTTGAGTACCGCTGGGTACCCAATGCTTGTTGCGGACGGTTCTCCCCATCCGCACTCCGCACCTAATAATCTCTCCTCTCTAAGAGTAAAGCTGCTCATTCCTATGATCATTATCTCTATAATATTTAATTTTATTTTATGTTTCTCAATTTATATATTTGTATGTTTATTCGGTATTTGTATTATATTTTATCTCAAATAATTTATATAATTTTGAAAAGGTATAAGAAACGAAAATATAAAATAATAATAAATAGTTATTAAATGAGGATTGTTTTAATGTTTTTAAAGCTGCACAAATAACAAATGAGCATCGAGTTTGGTTGTGAATTTGTTTTTTTTTTTAAGTTTAAATTCGTAAGTTTGTTCAATGACTAAAACGAATAAACATAAATAAATCTTAAATTAATAAGTATTGGACTGTATAGTGCTGCATGTAACTATCTTACTGATGATTTATATATTTTTTTCTCTATAATAATAATATTATTATTACTGATTTTTTATATTAGAAAACTGTATTTGAATTAGTAAGAAATCTGTCTCAAATTAAGGTTTTGTTTGAGAAAGCTTTTTAGTGTTTTTTAAAATAATTTTTTAGTTTTAATTTTTTTTAAAATAGCAAAAAAATAGTGATAAAAATTATCTCAAATGAAGTCTAAGCCTAATATGTATGGAATAGAGTTATTAGAGATGGAATAAATGCTGAGATTTATATGCTGTTTGAAACTTGTTCCAGAAATTAGTTAAAAGTTAGTCTTAATTGATAATTTTTATGGAAAAAAATCTTCATGATTTAATAACCAAATAATTGATTAAAAATTTGTTTGGGATATCCTTCTTATTGTTGTATAAAATAGCTTTTTAGAATAAAAAAATTTAAATTAGAAATTTTTATACTTCAAAACTGTTTTAAAACATAGCAAAAAAAAGCCATACCAAATGAAACCTAAATTTAAATTTGTAAGATTTGCTAGGGCTCTTTGACTGGAACTTTAATTTGGTCCGGTGGACGTACGTAGAGCTACGTTCGGCCGGCACTAAGATCGCAGGCTCAAAACGAGAAATACCGAACAAATACTGAGTAATACCAACAATAACAAGAAATACCATTATGTGAAGACAAAATACCGAATAATACCGAGCAATCCCGAGCAATACCGAGTAATCCCAAAAAATACCGAGTTTTTTCTAGAAAACTAGGTATTTTTTGGGATTACTCGGTATTGCTCGGTACTACTCGGTATTGATCTTCACAGAGCGGTATTCCGCATTATTACCAAATAATACCTAGCAATACCGACCAAATACCGAGCAAAAACCGAGTAACAATCCTCTGACCGAACGTAGAGCTACGTCCGGTCAGAGGACGTAATAAAAGTTCCTTTGACTGCAAGTAAGATTTAACTTAAAGTAGAATTTAGCAAATCTTGTAAATCCATATTTAATAAATCTTGGAGTGTGAAATTTTGAGGATATTTGACATGATAGATGTTAAATTCTGCTTAATTTTAATAAATTGTTTGGCAGATATGTTTAGAATTTAAATAAATATACGATTTAATGAGAAAATAATAAGTGGCTTACAGTTAAGACCAAATTAATTAGAAAATCACTTAAAAAATCCCATCAAGCGGACAAAACAATTGAATTTATCGGATTTTTGGTTGGATTTATAAGCTAATTTGATTCATCAAAATGAATTAATATTTAATTTACCAGATAATTATTTTAACTTAACAGATTCAAATATTTTTAAACACCAAGACATTATTTCGTTACCTTGGTAATCATGATAACATTGTCCAGGAAAATTTTTGTTTACATTTTTTTAGTACTTTGAAATTCAGCAAGCCAGTACAGGTCAAATAAGCACCTCACTAAGGGCAAATTATTAGGTGCGGACACCGGACGGAGAGAACCGTCCGATTTTTTCTGTCTATTGTGAAAGCACAGTCAAAGTACAGTTACTATAGCAGGCTGCGCTTTGACTGCGCTTTTATTGTAAACAGAGAAAAAATAGGACGATTTTATCCGTCCAGCATCCGCAACTAATAATTTCTTTCCACCAAGAGATCAATAAATGCTCCATATTCCTGCATGCAACAGCTGCAAAATCTATTTCATACAAAAGACGTAGCATACATAAATGAAATTACATAATCCATATTGAAAAACAAAAAAGCATGTTCACGTAGCATACATTAGCCATTCATCATGCTTTTTCTCTAAAACAAATAATGCATGATCACGGCAATTCTTATTCTATCATATCATGAAAATTTTCAATTGATTTCTCATAAATTTCATAGATGATGATGATGATGAATTCAGTTGAGAATGTCTGCCTTCCTAGACACCACTTGCTAACATCTCCCTATACCTCTTGAAAGACTCTTGCTTCTGTATCCTCATCTCCCTATGAAATCTCCTTATAAACACATCGGCAACATGATCTATCTCATCTTCAAGACAAAAGCCATTGCCATCACTACAGGAAAACAGCCAATTACCGGCGGTTATGACCGGCGGTCTATGGACCGCCGGTATTAACGGTGGTTTCGCCGGCGGTTTAGCCGCCGTCTTATTCCTGCTGAGACCGGCGGCTGTAACGACGGTCTGTTACGAAAGACCGCCGGTAATAGCGGCGGTCTATTCGCCGCCGGTAAACCGCCGGACAATTATATTTACCGACGGGTTAACGGCGGCTTATACCGCCGCTGATAAGTTATTTAATTCCGGCGGTCGTAACGAAAACCGCCGGTAAAAGCCCTAATACGAACAGACCCGCACCTCGCATTTCATTTCTATCCTCAGCTCCTCTCTCTCCTTTCGGCCGCTCTCCCGTCACCTCCGCCAGGATCGAGCTCCTAGGTCGCCGCCGACGAACTCTCTCCGACCGCCGACCACCCACCGGCCGCCTCTCGCTCGATCAAACTTTGGTGTCACTTGCCGCCGTCGATCTAGCTCCGGATCTCACGCCGCCGGCTACCCTAGGTTCCGTGTGAGTTGAACAAAAATCAGTATAATTTAAGGTAATATTTAACGTTTTTTGTTGATTATTTGTTTTCCCTAGACATTTGCAAGAGTTTTTAATATATTTGATGATTTAGGGTTTAGGGTTTTGACATATGCAATAGGTAATGTTGTAATTATTTGGGTAGATATAAATTTTCAATTTATTAAGTTTTAATTTAGTAGTGATAGATGTAATTTGTTAAGTTTTAATTTACAGAGGGAGAGAAAAGAGAGGGAGTGGGAGAGAGAAAAGAGAGGGAGAGTTTAATAGACATTTGAAGATCTTGTTTATGGTTGAAGATTTAGAGCCTTCACACATTTAGTAGTTCCTATAGTAATATAATTTTGCATAATTGTACAAATTAAAAAAAAATTAGACTCTCTCTAATCTTGTCTTCTACTTGAGCTACTACAACCTTTTAACATATATGCTCATTTCGTATCCTATCTTTAAGGGTAAAGCCACTCATCCACCTGAGCATCCTCATCTCTGCATACATAAATGAAATTACATAATCCATATTGAAAAACAACAAAGCATGTTCACGTAGCATACATATATCATATATATATTATTTATAGCATACACTATCCATTCATCATGCTTTTTCTCTAAAACAAATAATGCATGATCATGGCCATTCTTATTCTATCATATCATGAAAATTTTCAATTGATTTCTCATAAATTTCATAGATGATGGTGATGATGATGATGATGATGAATTCAGTTGAGGATGTCTTCCTTCCTAGACACCTCTTGCTAACATCTCCTTATACCTCTTGAAAGAATCTTGCTTCTGTATCCTCATCTCCCTATGAAACCTCCTTATAAACACATCGGCAACATGATCTATCTCATCTTCAAGACAAAAGCCATTGCCATCTTCTCTAGAGTTCCTCACCAGATCTATAACAGATCCTGTTCCATTAACAAGCTCATCATCTTCTTCATCTTCCAACTCAAAGAATGTGTTTCTAAGATCTGGATAGTCATCTTCTTCATCTTCATCGCCATTGAGTTCAACATCTTCCATTTTACTAATGTTTGCAGACATCTTCTTTGCTGCATTGTTGTAAAGTACAATTGCCTTACTGTAATTCTCTCCCATAATGGCATGAATCTTGTGGTTGATTTTGCTCAAAAGAACACTTTTATTGCGAAGAAGATTGAAGATCAGGAGCCTGGTTTTGACGGCGCTGGTTTTGCTCTTCATTGCCATGGTTTTGGCTTTAACAATGGTGGATAGGAAGGAGAAGATCTGTTTCAAGAAGGCTGAAGGTTTGTTCTTCATTTTGGAAGGAAGAAGATGAATTGGGAGTTGAGATAATCAGAGTTTTGTGGGATTAACTGTTATTCAAGAGATGGAATGGAAGACTGATCGAGTATATATAAAGAGAGTTATTGTGATTTTGGAATGTTAAGAAGGAAGAGAATTGACTAAGAGACATGGAGGATTTTCAGTAGGAAGTATGGAGTATTTATAGAAGGTGTGGAGTACTGTGAGCAGATTTTGATCTTGTCAGATATTTTTGATATTTATTGGTTATATTTTTTAAAGGGGCAATTTCAACATTTAAAATTTAATTTTTTACAAAACTATCCTTTTATATTTGTTTTTCAAACTCTTATCCAATAACAAAATTGACAACAAAACACCAACATAATTTTTTTACTTTTGTTGAATTACCAATAATTTGATCATGTTATGTGCAAATATATGAGTTTGATGGTTTAAAAAATGGCACGAATATTAGTTTTGTTAATAAGCAAATTTTTGATGTTATCTATGTAATTCCACCTTTTTTTTTAAATGTTAGTTAGGGATTATTTGGGTGATAAGTCATTAATAAGAGTACACGTTTTAGATATCTTAGGTTTATTGTTCATAGTGATGGGGAAATAGATGGGGATATTATTAGTAGAATTCAAGTTGGATGGTTGAAGTGGCGGAATGCATCGGGCAGCTTGTTGTGCCATACAAAAGGCCCCCTCAAATTTAAGAAAAAATTCTATAAGATGGTGGTGAGAACTGCAATGCTTTATGGTGCAGAATGTTGGCCATTAAAAAAGAAGCATAATATTAAGTTAAGTGTTGCAGAGATAAGGATGCTCAGGTGGCTGAGTGGCTTTACTCTTAGAGGCAAGATACGAAATGAGCATATACGTGAAAATGTTGGAGTAGCTTCAGTGGAAGACAAGATTAGAGAGTCGCCTTAGATGATTTGGTCACATAAAACGATGGCCTTCCGATGACCCGATTAGGAAAGTAGATGTATTAGATTTGATATATAAGAAAGGTAGAGGTAAAATTAAAAAAACTTGGTTAGAAAATATTAGAAATGAAATTTCTTCAATAGATTTAAATGAGAATTTGACTTTTAACATAATACAATTAAGAAAATGATTCATGTAGCCGGCTCATACATACAGTGAGATAAAGGCTTGATGTTGTTGTTGTAGGGACTATTTGTAAAATTAAAAAATAAAATAAAAACTA
This sequence comes from Dendrobium nobile, assembly GCA_022539455.1. Classification (NCBI taxonomy): domain Eukaryota; kingdom Viridiplantae; phylum Streptophyta; class Magnoliopsida; order Asparagales; family Orchidaceae; genus Dendrobium; species Dendrobium nobile. The sequence goes on from CM039718.1 coordinate 52,831,893, forward strand.
TTGTCATACTATTTTTCTATTAAAAAATTAGATAATAATTTTATATTGCGATCTCACTCTAATAGTCTAATATATTTAGCTATAGATATGTAATAATTGCGTATCATGCTTCGCAGTTAAAACTCAACATCAACACAACTAAGGCTTCGTTTGGGACGGCTTTCTTACTGCTTCTTAAAGCTGCTTTCTTATATTAAAATTTTAATTTTTGAACTAGAAAGCCGCTTTAAGAATAGTTAGAAAGCCGTCCCAAACGAAGTCTAAATCAATGAAGTCTAAAGTTATAAACAGATTAACTCATAAAAATATCGTGATTTTTACTCAGTTAGAGTGCTCCTGAGTGTGGCCTTGAAGAAAAGTTGTTAAAGCAAAAGCAATTATAAAAAATCTACAAAAAAAAAAAAGTTTTCAAAAGCAGCCATGAGAGAAAAGCACCATAAAAAACACAATAAACTAAAATAAAGTATTTGGGACACTTCCCTTTGTATGATTTCATTTGTTGATTATATATGTATTGGGCCCAATGTTTAAATAATTGAATGAATTGACCGTTAGGTGGTTCAGATGTAGGGCTTTGCTTTCACTGATTTATTGATTTTTTAGTTAAAGGAAGCTTAGATATTTTATAATTGGTTTATAGCCACGTTTTCCCTTGTCTTTCTTAATGGTGTTGTCTTCCTCGAACCTTTTCCCCAAAAAAATGATTTTTACTCTTAGAGACAATGCGAAACAAGTTTATATCGGAAAAGGTTGGAGTAGTTAGCTTCAGTGACAAATAAGACTAGAGGGAGTTGTCTTAGATAGTTTGGCACATAATATGTTAGTCTTTTGATGACTTGATTAGAAGAGTAGATGTATTAGATACCGCTTATTTTAGAAATGATAGAGGTAGACTTAAATTAAAGGACATGGTTAGAAATTATTAAAAATGACAATTTCTTATTAAATTTAAATGAGAATTTGATTCTAACTAGAACAAAATGAAGAAAAAGGATTCAAGTACTCGACCCCATATGGTGAGATAAAAAATGGTTGTTGTTATTATTATATATGTTATGTGTGGAATATGATTGTGTTGATCAATCAAGTTGTTTTGCTACCTCAGATCTCAAGTTTGTCGTGCCTGCTCGAGGTGGGGGGGTTACCCCCAGCTTGGAATTTTTTTTATACAGTGCCCCGACGTTGTGTACCAGAGCGCCCAGTGCTATGTAAATGAGTGCCTCAGCGTTGATTGACATAGAGCAGAGTGTCACAACACTGGATTTAGCACCGCAATGCTATGAGTTTGAGGGCCGCAGCATTATCAAACAAAGGCTTAAGCGTCGCAGCGCTGCGAGACGGACTGGCACTACGGGAAAACACGCGATTATCGTAGGATTTCCGGCGGAAAAATTTGTGTCGGTAAATACGGCGCCTATAACGGCGCATAGTGCGAAGGAAAGTTTTTACAACGTTTTCCTGTCCATGGACAGTTTTTTGTTTTCTCATTTTTCTCAAGGGTTGCGTCCCTTAATAGTTATAACTGGCTTTCTCTTGTATTTCCTGTTATGTTAGACATTAAGAGAATGGTCCATGTGAGAAGAAAAAAAAAAAGCAAGGAGAGAGCAAGAGAGAAGAGAGATCTATACTTATTTCTCCCTATTTTCATAGTGAATTTTTTGATGTGGTGTGGCTCCGTGTTTTTTTTCCCCATATTTTGGGTTTTTCTATGTTAAGTATTGGTGTCATTTATTTTTTCGTTGTTTTTACTTTCTTGCTTGTTTCATCATTTTGGTGTTTTACTCCTCCTCATCCCCAACAATATATTCCAAAGCAAATTCATTGAATTTGAGATATATCTTATCATTATTTTGATCATGATATTCTGATCAAAATAAATAAAAAATAAAAAATAGAAATGGATTAAATTTCAGTATTCATAAAAAACTATTTTCTATATTAATTTCATGCAAGTAAAACTATTTAGAATTTGTAGCCACCTAAATAATAAGTCATAAGGAAATAATTAATTTTGTATAATCTTAAGCATTAGTAAAAGCTAATGGAGTTAAAAAATTAACACACATGCAACAAAAATAAGCAAGATTAATTAATCAGAAAACAAAAAAAGAAAAAAGCAACCAATGCATTTTTCTCATGTGGAAATTAATCAACTAATTAAATGACCAATAATTGAGCTTAAATACTCTTTAAATCTTAACTTTTGAGATTTGTATCTAAACCTTTAAATATTAAATTTTAAACTTTATGTTTACTTGATATTCTTCATTTAGTCCACTAAATTGTTTTTTTTACAATTTATATCTAAATTATATACCTACTTTTTCTTTAACCAATCTTTTAAATTTATTTTTATCATCTTATGCTATTAATACATCTAATGATCCATTAAATTAGCTTAGTCTATATTAGATTTAATGCCCAAAAATTGCAAAAGAATACTTATGCTTCGTTTGGGATAGCTTTTATGCTGCTTTATAAAACTGATTTTTAGTAAAAAAAAATTCTAAAAAAAATCGTTTTAGAAAGCAACAAAGAAGTTGTCCCAAACGAAACCTTAGTTCAAAGATAGTGATAATGCTATTCCCATAAAAATTGAAGAATTAGCTCTAAGCTTACCATACACCTTTGCACTCATATCACACAAAATCAAAATTATGATATGATGGACTTTCAAAAAAATAAAATAATTAAAAAACTATTTATCAAAGAAATAATGAACAAAATTTTTGAAAAAGACAAAAACATATTAGTTTAATAATATAATGCTCAAAAGAAATAAATTAAAAATAATCTAAAAAATTGACACAAAATTATTAATCATATACTGAAGATACAGGCTTTGTTTAGGACGACTTTCTTATTTCTTTCTAAAATAGTTTTTTAGTACAAAATTTTTTTGTACTAAAAAGCTACTTTAGAAAATAGTAAGAAAGTTATTCCAAATAAAATCATAGTGATTATATGATGTGCTTCTCTACTTCTAAATCCTAAGAAAAGGATGAATTTAATCTAAATAAAGTATTCATTATTTAAAGACAAAAAATATACATATAGAATATAATTTTTTATCATGCACAAATCAAAATTTGATTAGTTTTATGTATTATTTGAATAAATTTAATTTGTAATAGTCATTATAAGGTTCTTCCATGCATAAAGTTTTTGTGGTCCATTTGAATGTGGCTAAAGCAATTAAGAGGTTTATAAGGTTAAGCAAATTGCAGTCAAAAGTTTACACATCAAAGCAAATGGGACCCCCAAAGGTTTATATGCGTTGCTTATCTCCTAAGAATTGAAGATTTTTTGAATGTAGCTCCTTCTTCAGAACTTTTATTATGTCAGGACACCTAACGTAGCTCTACATCCAGACGTCAATAAAATGTCACAACGTGCTCTTACTCTTTACCGTGCGGCCCAACTACCCGACCCGGACTGGAACCCGATATTGCTATGTTCGTGTATTGTTAGGTATTTCTCGGTATTGATATGTATTGCTCGGTATTGCTAGTTATTGTTTGGCAATAATGAGAAATACTGCTCTTTCAAGAGCAATACCTACCAATACCGAGCAATACCTAGCAAAATTGGGGTATTGCTCTGTATTGCTCGGTATTGCTAAGTATTGCTAGGTATTAGTCTTGACAGAATGATATTTATCGTTACCGAGCAATATCGAGCAATACCTAGCAATACCATGGTCTGCACAAATCAGCTAATACATAGCAATACCGGGTTCTGGTTCGGGACGGGTCGTCGGGCCGCACGGTATAAAGTAAGAGCACGTGGCGACATTTTATTGACGTCAGGTGTCCTGACCTAATAAAAGTTCCCTTCTTCAACCTCACCAATCTGCCTCTTTTCCTTTTTTTATTTAAATTTTTAAGAAGATAATGTAAATATCATTTATTGTATTTGAAAACATATAAAAATATTTAAGGAATAAGTTGTCTAATAACTAGGTGCCCGTTTTAGATCATTTTTTGTTATTTCTTTATGATTTTATTTTATTTATTTATCTATATTTTAATATGAAATAAAAATATATCTAAAATCATGAATAACTATTATTATATTTTTATTGAATATTGTATAAGATGATGATGGCGGATGGAGATGGAGGCCGGTGATGTTGTTGGCTAGAGGCTGCCCACAGTCGATGGAGGCTGGCGATGGGTTGGGTTAACTTGACTTGAAATTGACATGACCCAAACCCAATTAAATTATTAAATGAGTAAAAAAAGTGAACATATATCTGACCCATCAACAACTCGAACGACTCTAATTCAATCCAATAACTTGTTTTTTTTTTTAAATCTAACTTATCGATCATATAATTTAGCTTAATTAATTAAAAATAAGAAGAGCGTACAAACAAAGAAATGAATTTATGGAAAATTGATAATTAAACGAATCACCATCAAGTTCACGGGTCATCCTAAACCTGACCCACAAATTAAACGGGTCATAATTTCAAGCTCAAACATGAACTTGACCTAATTATTAAACGAGTTAACACAAATTTAAAATTTTTGGGTTGGATCCGAGTAACATTATCAGGTTAGATCATTTATTGTTGGTGGATCCGAGTAATCATCTAGCCATATTTAATTAAGTCCTAGATAATTAATTTTATGAGATTAATTATATATAATTAATCATATAATTAGATAACATTGGCCATACAACAACTCAACATAAATTGAAAGATTACTTTGACTGGAAAAAAGTTTTGCAGGACTGAGAATCACAAATTTTTGTTTTCTATGTAAGTACAAAAAAAATTTTGTATTTGGAATTTTAAAAGAGTTAAATAACAAAAAATTTGAAGTTTTTTCGTATGTATTTCTTTTCTATTTTGAGCTTTAATTTTATAATGTTTCGTATTTTACTCATCATTATCTTTGATGATTGCCCAAGCCAAAAAATAATAATCTTGCAAGCAAAAATATTTAAAGAAGATATTTGCGGCGGTAGAAGAATATGAAATTTAACTTCTTAGCTCTGTACAAAGATGCAACACACAATCATATAAAAGAGAGGGTGTAGTGTTCATAAGAGACACCAAAGTTTTTACGTGGAAACCCCTGAGAATGAGGAAAAATCACGGGGCCTAGCCCAATTTGAATGAATCCTCTTGTGTTTGCAGCCAATTACAAATGATGCCCTTCCTTGGGGGGGAAGGCATTGGTTTGATGTAGCAAATATACATCATATAGAGTGCATTGCATGGTGGAAATTGGAAGAACAAATATTAATATGTTCATTTGGTCGGCGAGACAAAAGTTGGTGGCGATGAAGGTCGGAAAGATCGTAGTCGACGGGCAACGAAGGTCGGGAAGATCATTGTCTGGCAACGGGGGTTGCAAGGATCATAGTCAGCGGGAGACGAAGGTCAGAAGGACTGTAGTCAGGGAGCGACGAAGGTCGGAAGGACCGTAGTCGGAGGGTGATGGAGGTCGAAAAAACTATTGTCTAGTGACGAAGATCGAAAGGGCCGTAGTCTACGGGCAACGAAGGTCGAAAGGATCGTAATTGATGGGTGACGGAGGTCGGAAAGACTGTTGTCTGGTGGCTAAAGTCGGAAGGGTCGCAGTCGGCAGGCGACAAAGGTCGGAAGGATCATAGTCAGCGAGTGACGGAGGTTGGAAGGACCGTAGTTGGCGGCAACAGAGGTCATGCAAAAAGATCATTGTCTGATGGCGGAGGTCGAAAAGACCATAGTCAGCAGGCGTCAGTAGTTAGAAAGACCGTTGTCTGGCGATGGAGATCTGAGGGACCCAACTTGGTAGTCCAGTGGAGGACAAAAAAATGGTTGGTCGCGAGATGAGGTCGAACGGCGGCCGGGTAAAAGTTTGGCTGCAGTCCGGATAGGAGATCATTAATGTCATAATCAAAGTAATGATAATAAAGCAATATATGTTCCTAAAAAAAGAGGATATTGTCTATTATCGATTATTTGAATAAGATGATAACGATCGCCATTTTTTGCATGTATTTTTCAAAGAGAATTAATTAAGGTTTTGAAAAATAAATTTTTGAAAATCTGGTCTAGGTTTCTAAATCTCCTATGAGCGCAAGCCCTCGTAGTTAATTACATCGTAAAAAATTGGAGTTTCCTACGAATACTCTCGATTAAAATAGCGGTAAAAATTCCATTTAAGGTTTCAAAGATTGATGTCAAAGGAAGTAAATGTTGGAAATTTCAAGTGGTATTGGTTCAAGATTGAACACTTATTTCTGGAATCAAAGGAAAAAGGGTATGAGGTGTTTTGAGATTCTGAATTACTTCAGAAACACCTCAGCCTATTCTAAGTATTGGGCTTGAATTTGATTGAAAGATATGTTTAATTTGAATGATCAATTTTATTAGAAGTTTGAGATTCAATTCCCGGAGGTTGAGGGCTTATAGCCTGAGTCTGCCTCAGAACTTAAGTCTAAAGTGGGTACTGAAAAATCAATGACCAGAACCTAGCTAATGCATTGCAAATTTGGACATACCCCGGCCTAGATTGGGAAGCCAGCTAAACCACATAGGCGCTTTAAAAAAACATGTATCTAGTCAATTAATGTAGAGTGGTAGGGACATTGTTTAAGAAAAGTTTTTGAGACTAGGGCCGACATCTAGAGTAGATCCTAATTGGCCCTTTGACTTATGTTAGGTGTTTAATGCTTAAGCTAATGTAATTAAAGTTTTATACTCATTTAGATTTGTTATTAATGTGATGCATGCTAATTTACTCAATTAAATACTTAAATTTGAAATGAAGAAGTTTTAAAAATGCTTAAAAATAGGTTTTATCCTAAAAGAATGCACAGATTTCCCTTGACAGATCTGCATCCTCATAGGCTAGGTGGTCTGCCAAAACTCTCAAGCGGGGAGGTGCCTAACAAGTGGAAAGAAAATACAGCAATTATGAAATGAGAACTCCCGACGGTCTCGGGCTTAATTCTTAAAATGTTAGAGTTTCTATGTTGACTTAAAATTTTTAATTTGATTTAAGTAGAAAAATTTTAATAAGTCCTTAAGAGCCTACAATCGAATTCCAGGTCAAATCAAAATCGACATACAGGTAAAAAGGATAGAAAAATAAGTAGTTATACTGCACAATCAATTAAATAAATCAATTAAATTAATAGCTCAAATTGAATGTCCATGTAGCAAGTGTCACTTAATATTACAAACCAGGGTCTTGTAGAAAAATAAAGTGGCCGGGCACCACTGACAACAACCCGGATTTTTAATCCTAAGACTCAAGTGACTTTGAGAATGGGTCTTCTCGCTATCTACTTCTTTGTCCTTCTGCAACTTCTTGATTCGTCGGTTCCGGATATCCAAATAATATGAAACTCTCCCTTGGGTGGGGTGTTAGCTTTTCTCTTTGAATATTTTCAAAGTCATCCAAATTTGGAGCTCCAAATGGAGAGGAACTCTCCCCTAATGGATGTTTCTTCCTCTTTGGATCCCAAATTGGATGCTTATACTCCCAATTCTCAAAGCACTTAACATTAAAACTCAAATCAAATCAAATTTACATTAAAACTCCAAATGGAGAGGAACTCTCCCCTAAGGGTTGATTTTGGAGGGAGTGATTATGACATCCTTATATCTACTGTAGGCATCTTCATCAACTGCCTAAACAAATCTTGGATCGACCTTGTTGCAACTTAGAAATCCAGCTTGAGAATTTTTTTTATGATAAAAAAATATTATTGTTATGTTATTTTATCATTTCTTCTAGTATGTACTGGATATTTTATGTTTATTATTTGTGTGTACTAACATTTCAAGAAAATCATGCTCCAGACTAATGAAGACTTCAAGATATAGTAAATTAGGGTTTCATGTAATGAAGTCTGTAATTTTTTTTGTTAGTCTAAAAGAGTGTGATTGTAATTAGATAATCATGCACACACACAATGGAGGAGTGAGTCAAAACTCAAAATTTTAAGACTAATCATACTATACGAGTTCCAATCATATTGTATGATTTGTCATATTTTTTCCTCCAAAATGAAGTAAATCAAATCATGTTTTGTATTTTTTTTTAACTCTTCATAGTGTACGAAGTTTGTTCATGCAAACAACTTATATAATATAAAATGGGTGCATACCAATTCATCCCAAACGAACTCATTTATTTTTGTACTGTTCGTACTGTATGATGTCAGTTTGTACAGATAACCAATAGAGTATGAAATGGGGTCATCTACATTTATACCAAATAAAGCATGATTTATGTTAACTATTCATAATGCACGATGTCAGTTTATACAGATGACAGACAGAGTACGAAATAAGGTTCATACAGGATCATACCAAACGAATATGTTCAATTTTGAACTATTCATACAATACAATGGCAGTTCATACAAACGACTTATAGAGTACGAAATAAGGTTCATATAGGATCGTACATGAATTTTTGAACTATACATATAGACGATCCTAAATTGTACTGTATGATCTTAAGTCGGTTGACTTGTATTTTTTAGTTTTCTGAATAGTTTTTCTTGTGTTTCATATATATGAGTCCTAAAAACTGACACTAAAAACTTTTGCTGAAATTTTCTCTTGAGAGTGGCCATTGAGTGTGAGTGTTTGAGATATTGTGAGTTTGAAGAGTGAGATATCAAGTGAGGGGGAGTTGTGAGGGATTCACAAGGTTGTCCAAAGCGAGGATTTCTTTTTCTTCTTCAAATTTCTATCCATCTCCTCCAGAGGCTTTTGAGAGAAGATCTTTAACATTGTGTCACGGTACTCTGTCATCACCAGGAGGGTGAGAAAGGGTGTCGATACTTTGTCATCATTAAAAGGGTGAGAAAGGATGTTGGTACTCTACTGTCACTAGAAGGGTAAGAAAGGACGAAGGTTCTGTACCATCATCAGAAGGGTGAAAAACTCTGATTTAGTGCAATACATGTAGGAGTCTTCGGGGAGTGGACGTAGGTCTAGTTAGACCGAACCACTATAAATTTGGTGTTCTTCTATTCACTTTACTTTTTCACTTTTTTTTTGCATTTTAAAATTTTGTGGTTGAAAAATTTATTGTGATAATCAATTTATAACACAATTGCATGTTTCAGGATTATTATTTAAACTTTTTAAAAATAGTTTTTAAAAATCTAAGAAATTTTAAAAATTACCAATTCACCCCATCTTGGTTAGCATTGGAAAAGTTCAATAAAGTCTAACAATCTACTCAAACTTTCAAGTTGTATCAAAGCATATTTCAAAAACTAAAGTTTAGAATACTTTTTGAAAAACAATCATGGATACTTTTGAAAATCGGAACACTCTTGAAGGATACTCTATCACTAGCCCACTTTTATTCGATAATATTCCTTCGATTTTTGGAGAACTTGCATGTTTATATTTTTGTAATCTCATCGTATATAGATATTAGCACAAGAAGGTTACACTAGACCCACTAGACTTGTTGATGGCATTAGAGTTGAAATAGCATTCACTAATTGGACACTATAAGAAAAAGATTTAGCACAGCTAAATATAAAATGTTTAAGTAACTTTTTATGTGCATCGAAATCAGAAGACTATATGCATATTTCTACCTACAAATCCAGAAATGAAATCTTGGATAGACTTTGCATAACTTATGAAGGGGCAAATGATGTTAACCAATCTTGATTGTGTTGAAGAGAGTTGCTACTTAGCTTTGCATGTTTTATATTCTTGCAACTTGTATGTTTTGATGATACCAAATATTATCATTTTAATTATTATATTCTCCTAACACATTTTTGGAAGAATTATTTTTGTTGTTGTGTGTACTAACATTTCAGGAAAATCATACTCCAGATTATTGAAGAATTCAAATCAAGTTCAGCTTAGAATATTTTGTAAATTAAAGTATGTATTTTTTTTTATTGAGTTTGAGAGAGTGTAATTATTTTAATCAGATTGTTACCTAATTGCATACTTTAGGTAAATAACTAACTAGTTTAGAAAAGGTTAATAAAATACTACGTTATTTACCTACTGCTTATAATGCAAAGATAACTGTCATAACACAGCCGAAAGATCTGAATGTATATTCTATTAACAATCTACTTGGATCATTGATTGCTTACAAGCAAGGAGTGAATCAAAGACAGATTGATACATGTGGCAAGCAGAAAGAGAAGAATATTGATTTGAAAGTGGATGATTCAGAGAGTGATCAATCAATGCCTGAGGTTGAAGAAGATATTTCACTCATGACTAGACAGTTCAAAAGTTTCCTTAGAAGAGAACAACAAAGACTTAAACATTGGAACAAAGGTAAGTTCAATAAGAATGCAAAAGTTTCTAATGAAATCATTTGTTATAAATGCAAGAAGCCTGGACATATACAAATAGATTGCCCAAATCTCAAAGCTAATCCTATCAAAGGGAAAGTTGAGGAGAAAACTAATGTTAGGAAGGGAAAGAGAAGAATGCAAAGAGCTTTATGGGCTGACTCAGCTTTAGACTCCTTAGAAATAGAAGCATATGAGGAAGTCACAAACTTGTGCTTAATGACTTATAAACTTGGTCATTCAAATCAAGAAGAGGTTTGTGACTTGTACTACGATGAATTATTTAAAGTTTCTGAGAAAATTCATAATGCATATATGAAGCTTAAAAAAATTGCATGCAAATATTTACCTCGAGCATTTGAATTTACAAAAAAGAATATGAAAATCCTAAGAAAGGTCATGCATTCATAAATAGCAACCACATGGCCTTGTTGGATGAATTTGATGATTTGAATAAGAAAAATGATTTATTGAAAATATTTTATACTGATCTTGAGAATAATTTTATGGTTTTTATAGCTGAACCTGATCAAAGAGAACATGAGTTAAAAGTTGAAATTTTAGTTTTAGAAAGTGCAAACTCATATCTTAAAGAAAAATTGAAAGCTTTTAAGGAAAATAAAGCTCGGTTGGGATGTGGCAAGCTCGATTTAAGGATTAATTGGCCATAGAAGAGCCTAAGTCAATAGGAAGGCTCGGGTTGACCCAAACTTATACTATTTGGTCAGGTTGGGTGTAACCTGGGTCAAGCTAGGTCAACGGATTGATGTGGGAGATGTGTTGAGTCAAGGCCTATCCAATATAATAAATAGTTGAGTTTATGTTGGTTTGTGGTAAAAGTTGGCTCAAGTGAAAGTGGTTTTGACCACTTTGGGCTAGCATGGGTGTTGACTAAGGTCAACCCAAGGGTTTGGCTGACTAGGGTAGGTTTGTTGGGCCTAGGGCCACCCAATGGAGGTGTTGGTTTGGTTTGGTTTGGTTTGGTAAGGCCTAGGTTGGGAAATGACTTAACCCATAGTAGTTTTGACCACTTTGGTCTAGCCCAATTGCTAATATGAGTTGACCCAAGAGCTGGGCCAGATATGGTAGATGTTTTGGGTCATGAGGGACCCAATGCAACCTTTGGCTTGATCTAGTTTGGATTGAGTTGAGGTATGGTTCATAGAGAACCCTCTTTCGACACTTGGGCCAAGCCATATGGCTAACCCAAGTGGGCCCAAGGCTTAAGCCTTCAAAGGGGGATTTCCCAGGGACCACATGAGTTATCCCAAGGGTTTGAATGGGTTTATCAAGACTTTGGTCAAAGAGTTTGATGTGGATAGGAGGGTATGTGTAGCTGGGTCAACCAAGTTGACTTATGGTCAAGGGTTGGGTCTATTGAGTTCTATATGATCATATGAACTCAATGGGAGCGATTTTAATTAAAGAGGAGTTTATTTGGTTTGAAATGGTCATTTGAATCCTTAAGGGGCATTTTGGTCAATCATGGTTGACTTAGTCAACTAGGTCAAACCAAAAGGTGGTTTTGAGTCCAATGTGCTCCTAATGACATTTAAGGTTCATTGGGATATGTTTCAAGGATTGATAAATTTGAACCATGTTGAGTTTTGTGGGGAAGTCCAAAATCCCTCTTAAAGAACATTTTGGTCATTTTGACCCCTAGTCAACTCTGGGTCAAACTAAGTCCAACAAAGTACAATTTATTGGTCAACATGTCATAAGGAAGGATATGGACATAGTCAAAGGCTTTGACATCAATTCCTACTAAATGACAAGTTTAGTGGCATAGGCCATAAATATTTGAAGGTTTTGCAGCCTTTGAAAATAAATTTAATTTCTAGTGTTAAAGGCCTCATAATGAGTTCAGATTTAGAGGGGTGACCCTAGAGACATGTCTAATTAATATGCAACTGATAGATCATGAATCAAAAGTCATTTGATTAGAGTTCAAGGGAACTAAAAAATCACCTAGAAGGGATTTTAGGACCTAAATCCTTTCAACCTGGATTTTAACTTAGAATTTTGGATTTAGATGAAATTCTAGACCTGTTTGATTGGGTTTGAGTTGTGTATACCAATCATAATCAAGTGTGTGGTTGGAGTTGATTGAATAAGAGTGATGTTTGAATGAGGGTTGACTTAGGGTCTGGGGTTGAAGATTGAGCTAGAGTTTGAACTGGGATTTAATTAGGGATCTGGACAGCAGTTTGACTGGAATCTATATGACTGACATGTGGTAACTATCAGCCATTATATCATCAAGTAGAGGACATGATGACCTCTTACATTAATGAGGTCAACAGATCACTGTGATTGATAAGTGGACAATTCTTAATCATCATATCACCAAGCATGAAACAAGGAAGGCCCTAGTGACCTCATACAAGAATAAGGTCCAACAAGGCCACAGACTCCCACACATGCAAACCTCACTTAAACTCTTGCACCTACATGCTACCCAGTTGCGTTCGACTAGTTATGGATTGGTTCGGGTCAACCCAGAAACTTGATAGTTCGGGTCCAAGTTTGAGTTACTAACCCATTTACAAAATTGGATCGGGTTTAAGTCAGCTGAATTGGATCCAGGTCAATTCTAGATTTAACTCGAACCTGACCCCAACCTAAATAGCCATTTTAAAACCCCTAAAAATGATCATGAGTTAATACACTAAATTTGGGTATGATCATATGAGATGCATAAAATGCAAATTGTTAATATCCATTTGACATAAACATGCATTTTGGTATAACACATAAATATTGATGAGCACATTGGATAAATGTGTATAGGATTATAATAACATATTAATTGCATATGATGTGTACATAATATCTATTATCGTGATAGCATGATATAAAATGCATGTAAGAACAAGCAAAATGAATGAACTGATGTATAGATGAGATAAACTGAATTGATGCTGATATGATTGAGAAGATTGATAAGTTATATATCACTAATGAGAAACTGCTGACAAATGATAGATGAGGTTGATAACTAATGAGTGGAGACTGGTGACTGATGACTGATAAGACTGATGATAAATAAGATTGATAATATATGAGATTAATGAATGATGAGTGGAGATTGATTATCAATGACTGATAAGATCAATGATAAATAAGATTAATTATTGATGAGACAGATGACTAATGACCGCTGACAATTTGATCAATGAGATTGATTCATGATGGGTTGATAACAAGACTTATAAGATTGATTCTTGTTGAGTTGGCCCTATAAGAGATAGATACATGAGACATGATATACAAGATACAATATATGGAAGATATATGATATAATACATATGATATAAAAAAATAAAAATATAAGTATAATATATATGATACTTGATATATAATACGGTTGATTAATTCAATTATAACAGGAACATAATTGATGATTAATATGCAGTAAGGTTAGTCTTGTACTAATACAAATATAAGGCTAAAGACAATACAAGACATACAATACGATTGGTTTACTTAGAATTATTGTTTATATGAATATGATTCTTGCATAAAGTTTCTATTTTGTGCAATGATTTGAGTTATAGATTTTAATGATTTGCTAGATTTTTGTGCTCATTTTGTGATTTTTATATATTTTCAGGTAAGGATAATGAACTAGTGGGGTGAGGTTGATCTGGGCGGCAAGTTTATATATTTTTCTACTTCTTTTAGTTCTTCATTATGTGGTCATGATATATTTTAGTAAAGAGTTGTTTGGATTAAATGTCATTATTATTGTATGCTATTTTTGGGTTATGGATCAATATGTAAATATTGGATGAATAAAAACATTTCTATGTTTTTTGCTATTTATATTATCTGGATGAAATTAATAAACTCTCGTTGATGATTAAAAAGATAAAATATTTAATTTTTTTCAATTTAAATATTGGGGCATTACATCTCTCTCTGCCTAAGAGAATAGGAAACAAAAAGTAATAGAAAATAAAAGAGAAGAAAGTTTAAAGATACTACCAACCTCTTAAAAAAACTAGTGTAAATAACACATAAAAATAGGCATTGAAATAAGGAGCATTATACAATATTAATAAAAGATTGGATTCACAGATCCAATATCCATTAGCGTGGTATGTAGAGCCTAACATAAGAAACAAAACTTTGGCAATGTCTTTTAAGATTACGCTAAAATTTATATTATAGAATGAATAAATGTTTAGATAAAGAAAAACAAAAGCATCAAATATAAAAGTTTATCAATGCACAATTTTGAATAACAATGTACATTAATTGAAACACTAAATACTTCTACATTTACAAAACTAAAAGAAACACTTGGCTTAAATCAACATTTCAGTGATCACTTTTCCATTAATAGTATCCTTTCAAAAAGAAAGTTCCATGCTAGTTATCCTTGAACTAATCACCTACTTTTCCTCCTCCTACCTTTATTACAACACATGACATCAAGCAAAACAACGGTTGCGATACACCCTCCAAATCCCACACCAAATAATAGTCCAAGCACAATCATATAAATTTTATTCTTAATGCCACTCAAACCTAGAGGTGATGTCACTTTATTGCTCACCTTTGGAACTAATTTGTTACAAGGAAACCAACAAAGTCCCACATTTCCTTCAAATGAAGCTTTTGAGAAAGTGGATAACTGACCTTCTAGTGGAATTTTTCCCACCAAGTTGTTATATGAGAGGTTTAAAAATGACAAGAAATGCAAAGAAACCAATTCATGTGGGATATTACCAGAAAGACTATTCATTGAAAGATCTAATGACTCAAGTTGTGGCAAATTCCCTAATTGTGGAGGAATTTTGCCTATTAAATAATTATGTGACATGTTGAGCACTTGGAGTGAGATAAGTTGGCCAATGGCTGATGGGATCTCTCCTTCAAAATGATTGTTGGAAATATCTATTGATTTGAAGATCTTCCAAAACTTTTGCAGTGTCATTAATTTCCCCTTGTTCATGATGGTGAACACATCCAAGTCATAGTAACGACCCATCAAATTATATGCAAAAAATTGTGTTGCTTTTAATTTATTTACCATAATTGACTTAAGATTATTAAAGCACTCTCCACATAATTTTCCACTGAAGTTATTTGATGAGATGTCAAAGACATGTAGCATAGAGAATGTATGATTTGTTTCATGGTTTACATAAAGAGGCCCAACTAGCCCATGAAACATGTTAGATCTTAAAACAAGGACTCTTAGCGATGACATATTTCCCAACCAATAAGGAAATGTGTCCTTCAATTTATTATTTTCTAAGTCCAGAATCTCTAGTGATCTACAATTAGATAGAGACCTAGGAAGTAGTCCCTCTAACTGATTGTCTCCAAGAATTATAGTTTGCAAGTCACATTTTAAACTAAATCCATCAGGGATGGCTCCATGAAGTTGGTTTCCTTTTAGATTTAGCACATGGAGATTAATTTCTTCTTCAAATAAACATGGTGGAATATAACCAGTTAGCCTGTTCATCGACAAATCAAGTAGCCATAGTCTGGTCAAGTTGCAGATTGATGGCGAGATTTCTCCAGTCAGATTATTATTTGCAAGAGAAATGAACCAATCTACATTTAAGAAGTTATTCTGTTCATTAATGCTCCATAACCAGTTTGGTATTTCTCCATGAATTCTATTATTTGAGAGATCTAAGCTATGCATTTGATTTTGATATCTTATGAATGTTGGGATCTTAGTCAGATTGCAACCAGCTAGTCCCAAAAATATCACAATGGGAAATGAAGATGAGGAAGACTCATCATCTGCATCCCGTAGAGTTATAGAAAATCCACTATGTGAGAGATCCAAATACAAGAGATTATTAAGATTCTTGATGAACTCCAACTCTAAAACTCCACTAAAATTGTTCGAAGCAAGCGAAAGTGAAATAAATCCTGATATTTGAAACATGGAGCTTGGAACTTGCCCATATAATTTATAGTTATCTGATAGAGTTGCTAGCTTTGATAGATTCACCATCGAAGGTGGAATTATTCCAGAGAACTGGCAGCTTGAGAGATCTAAATTTAACAAAAACTTAAGGTTGCCTATTGTATCAGGTATATTCCCTGAGAAATTGGTATTAGAAAGCATCAAAATTTCCATATTATTATCCTCTGAAAAATCAGGAAGAGAACCAGAAAGCATTGGATTGTCTGAGATGTCAAGATGTTTCAAATTTCTCAGCCCAAAGATTTGATTGGGAAAAACTCCTTTGAATCCGTTTTCTTGAACTTGAAGCTCGGATAAAGAAGTAAAATTGACAAATGAATTTAAGATGCTAGATTCGAAAGTATTGTTTCCAAACAAGATTGTAGATAAAAAAGGGAGCATGGAGAGAGATGAACAGCTAGAACCAAAGAGAGAACAACTTTCCATGTGCAAAGTCTCAAGTACAGGGGTGAAATTTACTAGAGCGCCACACCATTTATCTCTATATGCTGAGATATCTACAAGGTCAAGAAATAGTTCTCTCAAACCACTCATGTTTCTCAAAAATGTTGGGTTAGCAGTGAGAGAAAGACCAAAATTTAAGGACAGATCAAGGGAAGTCAACTTCCTCAAATAAGAGATACTAGCCGGAACCTTTCCAACAAATTCAGAATTGAAAAAAATCAGACTTGAAAGATTTGCAAGCTTGTCCCATCCAAAATCTGGAATTGGTATATGATCAAACCAGTTGTTGGCTAAATTGAGAGCACGTAAAGATGTGAGATTAAAGAGGCTAGGATCAATCTTTCCGGAGATGGATCGATCACTTAGGTCAAGGCCACTTACCCGCCCTAATTCATCGCACGTCACACCCTCCCACTTGCAGCAATTCGTTCTGGGTCGCCATGTCTCAAGCTTACCGGAGGTAAAACCTCGTTTGAGCTGGAGAAGCGATGAGCTCTGTTCCTGGAGGCAGTGTTCAAGAGCATTGCAGTGAAGCGACAAAAACTCAAACAAAAGCAGCGATGCAACAAATAGAAGGAAGGCAGCGAAGTTGAAATGAAATGGCTCCATGAATAAGAAGGCGCAGAAGTCTGATTTGGGAGGAGCAGAGCTCATATAAAGGAAGAAGAAGCGTGACTTTGGGCAGAAGACTCCTCCAAGTTGCAGACCTGGTGGATGAAATCAGTCGGCATGCTTTTTAATTCCAACGTGTATGCGCTGTGGATGCGGCACGAATCCGCTTCCCACACGTGTCTGCCCACTAGGGCCCTGCTCCGGCCGAACCCACATCCGCCCCATCCAGTTCATGAAGTGTTATAGCACATGCGTGATTGACTCTAGATCCGCCCTCGAGATAAGCCTCAAGGTCAGCTCTGCTATTGTTGCTTCCCCTGAACGTATTAATGGAGACAATGCTGAAGGTAATACTGACAGATCTAGCAAGCAGGACTGGAAATCACAAGCTCTTGAAAACATTGTCATGTTCATCTTAGAGAAAATCTTCAGCATTATTCTGATTTTACTAGATATTAATCAGAGGTTGGGCATGATTATATCCATTCCATCAAAGAAACAGCCTCCCTACACTTAGTTCTACCTGTATAGCTCTACTGATTAAGTTATTCTAGATAGTTTAGTGGAAACTTTCTTCCAAGAGCAGAAGTTCCACACTCTGTCACCGGAATTTTATTGGGTCAGGTAACCTGATGTAGAGATACATCAGGTACCCAATAAAAAAATATCACATGCACTTTAAACAAAAAGCACTCAGCTTTAAACAAAAAGTAAGTGCATGTGACATTTTTTTATTGGTTACCTGATGTATCTCTACATCAGGTTACCTGACCTAATAAAAATTCCTGTCACCGGGCCTGAAAGAAAATCACAATAACCAAACGGTAGGGCACAAGCTGAACAAAATTGTATCATATTTTCAAAGAAATAGAACTATAAGACTTCAATAATTTGCATCTACCAATAAATCATCTGAGCATGTAAGCCTAATACATGCTAAATGTCCATAAAACAAAAATGAAATTTCATAACACAATTAAATCAATTAAATAACTCTAATCTTAAATAGATATCAAAGATGAACATGATGCAAGAACCTTAGAAGTTCCACTAAAAATAGCTCAAACTAGCAAACGTAAAATCATGAAGTAATAAGTGTAAGTTTGAAAGAAACAAAATCAATAGATGAAACCCCACTAAGTAAACATAAACAACAAGGCATGAACATAAATATTAGCAAAAAAAAAAACATAAGTAGAAACAATGTATATGATATGAGATTGTTGAATATCCATACTTCATTTATTAAAGTTAGCAAAACTCACAAATAATTATTTGTCAACTAATAGCCATTGCATTCAAATGCAAACTCATTCACTTACAAGTATGTGAAATCTATTCACCAATCAATGATTCATTGGTTATTTATTTTATCTATATATCCATATATAAACATTTATAATCAATTTACTACAATAACCTTCTAGGAAGAGTAAGCAACAATCCCAAGGAAATCCAATTATTTTCTATATAGTCCTTACTCTTGGGGCCCATCGGCCTCAGCTAGACATTATTCAATAGAGTTAAAATACACATGTATAAACATCAAACACACACACACACACACATATATAATTAAGCTCAGTTATTTGTATTACAAAATGATGATTTGCATAGACAATAATTATTCAGAGCAATCAGGATAAAATATATGAACTATTCAAAAAATTGTGCAACAATTAACTTATGTTCTTTTAAGCATTTCTATAGCTATCAATGAGTAACATACACTCATCTTTATAATCTTTAAGTAGATTAACGCTTATATTCTGATAAGAGGGGATCTTGTAATCAGGACCTATAACAACTATAGCATCCACAGTTTTCCATGCATATGGTGAATTTAAGGCATTAAAAGAGATGTAACAATAAAAAAATCATCTTGCTACAGTTATGTCTGCACATTGAATTGCTTCCTTAGATGCTAAGACATTTTTAATTGAAGGTTGGAAACCTGATTTTGTTCTTGGAGCAAAGAAAGTGTCAATCTCAGCAACCTTTCTTTTTTTTCTTTAGCAAGTTTTGATAAATGTGCTTCAAAAGATTCAAATTTAGGTAGAGAAGAATAATCTCTTCCTTAATCTACTTTGGCATCTATAGAAAATGATATACTGTCTAACTCTTCTACTTGTTGTTTTCTTTTTGAAATCTCTTTCAAGTTCACTAGCATTTGATATTGAATATCATGTAGAACCTTCTTGCAGTATGCAATACCATAATGCAGATTCCTTTAATCTCAGTGAAATGATTACATATAATGTCCACTTTCCCACGTATACTATAACTGGAAATTGCACTCTTAAGTTCCAAGTGCTTACATTCTCATATGATCAACTAAATACAATCTTTAAAATTTTATGAACTTCTCATGAATTATGAATTTAAATGATAAGAATTCATTAAGGTTTCGTTTGTGATAGCTTTCTTACTTTTGCCTAAAATAAATTTTTAGTTTTAAAATTTTTTGAACTAAAACTTTTTGTATTAAAAAGTTGTTTTAGAAAGCAATAAGAAAGTTGCCCCAAATTAAGCCTAAATCTTAAATATCTCCTCATCTCTGTCTTTTTACTAATTTCTAACTGCTTATTGGCCTATTGTCCAGTCTAATCTCATGAATACATTTAAAACTAGATTTCGTTGCTCGAAGTATTCTACAATAAGGCTTTAAATCGCAATGATGATCTCCGGCCAAATTTTTTGCATGACTCCTTTTGATTAAATCTGCTTTTCCGGTCATCTTACCTTATTAGTTTACATTCAACGCAGCGTTTGTTGATAAATTTGATTTCACTAAATCTACCGAAACACTGAATAAATTCATTTCTTTCTCATATTTGCAATTTTATTAATTCACCACCTTTTTATGCTTATCATAATCCAGTAACGTATCCTTCATAGATGTTTATCCCTGACTTCTTTGATGTATTCTTGCTATATTTTATCAGTTATAGCTTTAATGCATTAGTTTTAAACTTCTCAATTTTGAGACCTTAGATATTCTTCTCTTCTTCCTTTGTATCCTCTAACAAATGTAACATAGGGGTTGTGTTACTATTAATATAATTTCAGCTTTATTAGCTATGAACTTCTTTTGTAGTAAAATATCTTTGATAGGCGCTTTCTAGTTTCCCAGCTTTTAATATTCTTAGGTTTCGTTTGGGATGATTTTCTTAATGCTTTCTAAAGCAACTTTTTAGTACATAAATTTATATTTCAAAAAAAAATTTACTAAAAAGTTGTTTTAAAAAACAGTAAAAAAGCTGTCCCAAAAGAACCTTAGTCACACCTTCGTTCATCTCCCATACAGATTTTGTTTGGGATGGCTTCCTTGTTGCTTCTTAAAATAGTTTTTTAGTACAAAATTTTAATTTTTGTACTGAAAAACTGCATTAAGAAGCAATAAGAAAGCTGTCCTAAACGAAACCATAGTTTGCAAAGTGTTGATGGGGCACAATTGTTCTGCTTGGTTTGTTCAATATTGATTGAATAATAGCTGTCGAATTATTTCATAAATTCCAAAGGAGAAAAGATTAGTTTTGCGTGCAAATATCTTCTTTTGCTTTTTTTCTCTTACAGTTGATCATATTTATGTGGAGATGAGAATGTTTGAAGGATATTTTGTCTGGTCATTGTATTGACAACATGCTCTGAAGTATTAGCATTATCATCATACAAGTTTTTAGTATAAAGATTTTAATGTATGATACATTTGGGACAACTTTCTTAAAGCAATTTTTTAGTATAAAAATTTTTTAAACTAAAATTTTGTGGTCTAGAAAGCAACTTTAGTAAGCAATAAGAATGCCATAATGAAGCCTTAATACTTTCATAATGATAATGAACAACATCCTGGAACTTTTTGTCAAATAACTTATTATATTATTTTGATGATATTTTAATTTATTGGGAGAAATGAAATGAACATTTGATGCATTTTAAGAAAGTATTTGAAGTTTTACAAGTATAAAAGTTGTATTTAAAATTTGAAGAAATGTTGTCTCTCCTTCTTTATTCTCTTAGGATGTGCTATCTTTGGAATGTATTGTTAGTTAATTTTAATAAGGTCAGAATGATTGATTATTGGACAAAACCAATAAATTTACATGATTTATAGTTTTCATAGTTTACTAATTGTCTAAAGAAATAGATATTAGATGGATTAAGATTTCGTTTAGGACAGCTTTTTTGCTACTTTCTAAAGCAGTTTTTTAGTACACAAATTTTTAGTTCAAAAATTTTTTGTACTAAAAAACTATTTTAGAAAGCAACAAAAAAGCCGTTCACCAAGTCTAAGGGTTTGTTTGGGACGGCTTTTTTATTGCTTTCTAAAACGGAGTTTTAGTACAAATTTTTTTATTTTTTAACTAAAACTCCGTTTTAAAAAGCAATAAAAAGCCGTCCCAAATGAAGCCTAAGGCTTCGTTTGGGACGGCTTTTTTACTGCTTTCTAAAACTGAGTTTTAGTACAAAATTTTTTATTTTTGTACTAAAACTCCTTTTTACAAAGCAATAAAAAAGCCGTCCCAAACGAAGCCTAAGTCTATACTTGCTAACCAAGTTTTTTTTTTAGAATAAAAAATAATTAAAATATTTTGTTTAGCTTGTCTCACTTTAATATGGTCCTTGATATTTTTTTTGATCCATATGGTGTTAGGACTAATGGAGTGTTAAATCAAGAAGGGCAGCTTATAATGTTCTTTAATGAGAAATTGAATTAAATGAAATCTAAATATTCAAACTATGATAAAGGGTTCTATGTTCTATTTTGTAAATTAATAATATAAAATATATAATTTATATTGTTTTATACATATAATTTGTAAAATTAAGAAGCTTAGTAAAAACAAAAGAAATACAAATACTATTCATAATAAAGGAAATGTTTATGAGCTATGATAACTATCATTTGTTAACAATACTCCAACATTAGAATTTACTAATCAATGTCAATTGTCACATATTTTGTATATGTTTTAACATCTCTCAGACAAGTCTCTTACACGCGTGTTCTTGTTGTATGTTTGAATCGTGTTGGCTCGTGTCAGAATCTAATTTTATCGTGTAATATTTTCGGAACAATATTACGCATGTCGGATAGTTATCGGGATGCATTGGAGCATGTGTCCGTATTCGATATGTGTTTGATTGTTTGATATTTTGTTAGATTGAGCTTCATGAATATTAGGCTTCTAACTGAAACAGTATTTTTTTAAGGCTCTCTGCGTTAACTGAGAAATGCTGAGTGAAATTAAAGCCTGGGACAATGAGACATTTGCCTAATTCGCCTCCTAAGTAATTGGTAATTGCCGCAGGCTGATGTAATCATTTGAGTATTTAGATGCATTTCTTAAAATTTTTATGTATTTATATATTTAATGACTAAAATTTTATATTATGTAGCATTAAGTATTTAAATCACAAATTATTAATCTTAATTTTTTAAAGGAAAATATATTTTTTCATGTTTATGTTTATATTATGGTTACGGGACCGTCGCTATTGCCGGCGGCTTAACGTTACAAAACCCCCGGTTAGGCCGCCGGTAAACCGCCGGCAAACCGCCGGTATTACCGGCGGTCATAGAACCGCCGGTCATGACTGCCGGTCATGATTGCCAGTAATCGGCGTTTTTCCTGTAGTGATGTTTATGTTTTAATTTAATATGATTGAGGCACTAAAATATTATATAAGAAAAGATTAAAAAATTAGTTGTTCAATATATAGATAAATAAATAATTTACAAAATGTACATTTCCTTACAAAAAATTAGAAAACTTTATGTCGACAAACAGAAAACACACAATTCAAGCAACTACGCTGGATTGAGTGAAACTCCTTCAAGTAGTTGGATGGGCTTGCTGATGTGAAGTGAAGGTAGTGGTGGCTATGGAATTAAGAGAGGGAGGAATAATGGCGGCAGATAGCAGAAAGTGTTGGGGAAGAAAAATCATGCAACAAATATAAAAAAGAATAAGAAAATGCATTGAAAAGAAAGAACATCAAGATTTTAACCTAGAAAGATCTGAATTCGAGAAAAAATTATGGAGACACAGAACACCAAGAAATTCACTATGAAAATTGAAAGAATTTTATACAATTTTTTTTTCTCTCTCACTCTCTACTTGTTTCTTTTTCCTTTTACATTATTCTCATACTAGAACTAATAATGATATACAATTAAACCACCAAGGGGAGCAACCCTTCATGGAAAATGAGAAGTAAAATTGCCCAGCCCAACTCGCAACACCATGGCTCCAAATTTGGAGAGCCACAGCGTATCACTTTGTGTCTCCAATCTGCCTAACAGCACTGCAGCTCACCTGGTAGTACCGCGGTGCTGGGATTTGGAGCATCATAGAGTTCCACTTTCTGCCCGTCTTCAAGCAAATTATACGTACAGTTCCACTCTCTGTCTATCTCCAAGCAAACTATATAGTGACGCAATGCCCAGATACATAGCATTGTACCATTGTATGGAAAGATTTTCAAGTGCATAGCCCCTCCCCCCCGCACGACTAGCTCGACCGATGGATTTGAGAGGCAACAGTGCAACTCAATTGATGGACACAATCAAATTCTACACCATAGAAATTTGTTTGCTAAACTTAAACGATATTGTCCCCCCGCAAGCTAATGAGGTCGGAAGAACGAAGTAGTTTGTCTGAAAGTTCTTTGAACCGAGAATTGGATAATGATTTTGTAAACAAATCTGCTAACTGATCTTTTGTACAAATGTGATGAACATTAATGCTATGACTTTGAATACATTCTCGGATAAAATGACAATCAATTTCGATGTGTTTTGTCCGAGCATGATAGACTGGATTGTTCGCTAACGCGATAGCTGAGGTGTTATCACAATACAGAATCGTTGCTTCATTTTGAGGACAATCCAATTCTTGAAGTAGACGACGAAGCCAGATAATTTCTGTTGTTGTTGCAGCGACTGCTCGATATTCCGCTTCAGTGGACGAGAGAGCAACTGTAGATTGCTTCTTTACACTCCAAGAAATGAGTGAGTTTCCGAGAAAATTGCAGTATCCGGTCGTCGATTTGCGATCCTGTTGATCACCAGCCCAATAAGAGTCAGAATAAGAAGATAAAGTGAGAGAGTTACCTGATAACGGAAGACCATAATGAACAGTTCCACGTATATATCTGAGAATTCGTTTAAGTGCTGAGAAATGGTTTTCAGTTGGTTTGTGCATCGCTTGACTTGCTCGGTTTACTGCTATGCAATATCAGGTCTTGTTAAAGTAAGATATTGCAATGCACCTACCAGTTGACGGTATAATGTTGGATTTGCAAAAGTCGGTGATTCAATAATGTCAGTTTGTTTGTGGTTTGAAGGAGTGGCTAAAGGTCTGCAGTTCGTCATCCCAGCCCGAGCTAGGATTGTTTCCGCATATTTCGTTTGATGTAACAGCAAACCTTCAGATGTTCGTTCAGCTGTTATGCCAAGAAACTGATGCAGAGAACCAAGATTTCGCATATTGAAACGATGATGCAAGCTGGCCAGTAGTTCTTTATGTAGAGAAGGATTGTTCCCGGTTAATATAATATCATCTACATAGACTAAAACATACATTAGTGAGTTCTTATGAGAATATATTAAGAGAGAGGAATCCGAATTACTAGTTTTGAACCCAAACTGATGTAAGAATCCTGTGAAAGTTTCAAACCATTTCCGAGGAGCCTGTTTCAGTCCATAGATTGCTTTGTTCAATTTGCAAATGTAAGTAGGATTAGTAGTATCCGTAAAGCCAGGTGGCTGCTTCATATAAATCGTATCAGACAGAGAACCATGTAAAAAAGCATTCGAGATATCTAACTGATGCAACTGTGAGACCTCGTTCCCTTACTGTTCCTCTCTGACTTGGATTTTCCTCTCAGAATCGTCCGGGACGATAGTGAGATCGTCCAGGCCGATCTGCACTGTAGAAAATATCGGCCTGAGACTAGTTCTGGGAACCGTCCAGGACGATCATTTTTGGTCTGATCGTCCCAGGACGATTTGGCGATCGGCCGGGCCGATCTGCTTTATGATATAAGAAAATCAGCTCGTTTTGAGGAGAGAGAAAATCATTTTATAAAAAACAGATATTTTGAGGAGAGAGAAAGAGAAAGGGAAAAGAGGAAAACTTGGTTTTGGAGGCCGCGGAGCGCTTTTTGTCCGACGCCGCTGTTGGGAAAAGTGTAGATCTCGTGGTAAGGACTCCGAACCCTATTTCTGTTTTCAAAGATATTGAGTTTTGACCGAGTTATGATCTGTTTTGTGTTTTCGTAGTCGACTTTTCGACATGATTTTGATTTGACACAACTTTCACCGCACAACTTTTGGTATGTTATAGATATGATTATTACACACAATTCGAGTATTTTCTACGACGATTTTACCGGTCAGAATTGATTCTACGCGATTTTAATCGAATAGAAAAATATCAGGACTTGATTTGATTTGGATTCTATAGAATAATATTCTTGTATTGATGTCGTGAATCTTCTACTGTAATTTGGAAGAATTTGGAAATTGTGCCTTTTTGCAGGATTTTTGTGTAAATTTGACCGACTGTTGTTACGCTGCCCGATTTTCGTATGATTTCCGAATTTTCTGGAATTGATAGATTGAATTGATATGCGTATGACTATTGATCTGATTGTTCTAGATTGCTTTAATATTTCTTATTGCATTGACTATTGATTGAATTGATTGTTACTGAAAGACAAGTGGGAACCTGGTTGAACGTTGGTTGGAGATAGATCTTGACCTGTACAGGATGGTGGGCCGACGGGCTTTCCTTTAAATATCGATCATGGATTTCTACAACAGCACTATAGATGGGAGTCATAAGGAGTTTCATAGATATGCCGACGGGCGGCCGACGGGCAAAAAGAGTGACGACTTTTATTTATTGAAACCAACGTACAGATATCTACAACAACAATATGGATTCTACAACATCACTATTGATAATAGCCAGTTTAACCTGGTTGATCATAGCTAGTATTTGTGCTTGTCTAGTAAGACCATTGTATGGAATTGCATGTATACGATATTATATTGCATTGATTTATTGATTTCCGATTGATTTATTGATCTTGATGGATTTATTGAATTGATTTATTGAACGGATTTATTGATCATTGACTATTGACATTGATATGTGATTATTGATCATTGACTATTGACATTGATATGAACATGGATGGATGGATATTGTATAGATTCATTGATACTATTGATTTTGCGTTGTATTGACTTGTTACAGTTGATTTATCGTATTGCTTTTCCGATTGATTTTATCGACTATGGATTATGGATTATGGATATGTATTGTATTGATTCACAGATACCGGCACCGATATTGATATGGATTCTACGTATTGATTCATAGATATTAACATCGACATTGATATAGATTGTATCGATTGATAGGTACCGACATCGACATTGATATGGATTATGATATTGACATATGGATACTATTGATACGATCCTGATAGATTATTGATACATTGATTCGTCGTATCGATTATCGATTGATTGATTGAATGGATTGTTGCCGTATGGATTTGATTTATCGTAGGATAGATTTCTTTATGGAGCTGATTGTATTGATTTCTAGTGACCTGATGATTTTATTGTATTGATTTGATTTCAATTGATCTTTCGCCATATTGATTTAATTGTTTATTGGGATTTGAGCCGATCGATATAATTGACTGGAAAGTGCTCTATTGATTGAGACTGCCGTAGTGTCATTGAATATTGTAGATTGACATCGAGTAAATCGTATTGAATAATTGGATTGACTGATTTGCAGAATATTGACTGATTTGATAAATGATATAGATACAACGGATTGACTAGACGACATGATTGATTGAACTGATAGTATTGATTGATAGACACTGCTACGATGGATAGATATTGACTGGAAGCACTTACTGATTTGATTGCTGGGGAATATTGATTTGTCGATGTTTTTACCGCTGTGATTATTGATTATTGATTTTCGTACTGCATTGATTACTGATTTGATTTCCGCTGTATCGACTATTGATTTCATTGACGACGGATTTCCGTATTTCATAGACTCATTGACCATTGATTGACTTAACTTGATTGACCTGCATATTGATAGCATCGCCATGCTTTGATTTCAGTTGTAGGCTTTGGTGACCTGCTGGGCTTGTAAGCTCATTATATGTGGTTAAAATTTTCAGGTCCGAGCAAGGCAACTGGAATGGAGTTCGATCAGAATGTCAGACGAATCCTTTCACTATTGATATCTGGGGCATCACAGCAACAGCCATTTACGATGTAAGGCAATGGTAATAAGAATACGTAAAGTAGGAATTTTAGCTACAGGGCTAAACGTATCAGTATAATCTATACCAAATTCTTGATTGTAGCCTAGAGCGACCAATCTAGCTTTATAGCGAGCAATTGTACCATTAGAGTTGGTTTTGGTGCGAAAAATCCATTTACATCCTAGCACATTAAAATTCGGGTTAGGGGGAATTAGTTCCCAAGTACCTTGAGATTTAAGAGCTTGGAATTCTGTGGACATAGCCTGGCGCCAATGCTCATGTTTGATTGCCTGGTTATATGATTGTGGTTCCGGCTCAGTGAGTTGATGTGTTAAATCCAACACTTTCTTGGGATTGAGGTTTCCAGTTCGGAATCTTGTTTGCATCGGGTGTAAAGGCGGATGTAAAGGTGTGCTGGTCATTGCATTGTTAGAAACTGAAGTATTAGCGTTCTCAGATGGCGTAACAGCTGACGGCTGAGTAATAATTGAACTGGGACCCGATGAAAAAGTTTTACTAGCCCAGTTCTTGACAGAATTTGCAGGAACCAATAGAAGAGGTGGTAGGTACGTGCTTGAATTCATGGATTTGGATGAATTAACATTGCATATTTGATCATGAAACGGAAAAACATTTTCATTGAACATAACATGACGAGAAGTAAAAACACGTTGGGTTTTAGGATCCAGACAACGGTAACCTTTTTGATTTGTAGCATAACCAATAAACACGCAAGGTAAAGACATGGAAGAAAGTTTCGATTTAGCATATGGACGTAACCATGGATAACATAGGCAGCCAAAGACTTTTAAATGATTATATGCAGGATTTTTACAAAATAATTGTTCAAACGGTGTGCTATGATTTAAGGTAACAGTGGGCAACCGATTTATTAAGTAAACTGATGTGTACAACGCATCTACCCACATGGAAGAAGGAACATTCGACTGAATGAGTAAACTACGAACAGTTTCCAACAAATGTCTATTTTTACGCTCAGCTACGCCATTTTGAGCCGGAGTATATGGGCAGGTATACTCATGCTTGATGCCCCATTTAATGCAGTAAGATTTAAAAGTGTTGTTTAAATACTCACCACCACCATCAGTGCGAATGATACGTAAACGAGAATTAAATTGACATGTAATCATTTTGTGAAACTGAAGAAAAACAGCAGTAACAGCAGATTTTTGTAAGAGCGGAAATATCCAACAGTATTTCGTGTAGTCATCTATAAATGACACAAAGTAATGGTAACCTTGAACAGACATAGTCGGTGAAGGCCCCCACACATCCGAATGCACTAAATCAAATGGGTTATTCGAATTTGAAATAGAAGCAGAGAACGGTAATTGTTTACTTTTTGCTAAATGACAGGTGTTACATTGTAAGCTAGAAAACTTAGTGTAAATGCAAGAATGAACACGAGATAAGGTCTGTAATGTAGAATGAGCAGGATGCCCAAGTCGTTTGTGCCAGAGATCAGGAATCGTCTGAACAGAGACTAGCGCAAGATCTGCAGGTTGTAGGGAGGATCGAACACGGTAGAAACCATTATGGCAAGGTCCGTGCAGAAGAAGTCGCTTTGTCTTCGAATCCTTAATTTGATAACCGTTAGTATCGAAGAAAATAGTGCAATTGTTATCTTGAATTAATTTATGAACAGAAAGTAGGTTGAAAGACAAATTTGGAACAAGATGAATATTCTGTAAGACAAGATTACCTGACGGAGTAGGTAATATACCTTTCCCGGTTCGACATATAGGAATTTGATGTCCATTTCCAAGAGTAACTTGAGAAGTACCTGTATATGGTTCGGTTGAATTAATTTGAGAAGAGTCTGCCGTTAGATGGTTGGATGCTCCGCTATCAAGAACCCAACTCGAAGATTGAGATTCGTCTGGCATAGTGAACAAAGCTGTCTTGGATGTGTCGTTAGTGTAGCTAGGATCTGTTCTGTACCAGCAACGAATGGCCGAATGGCCATTTTTCGAACAGATTTGGCAAGTTATGTTTCTTGCCTATCTATCTCCACGATTTGCATTCTGAGATGATCCGCGACCGCGTTTGCCACGGTATGAGTTTGATCGTTCGCGACCACGACCTCGAGATGCCAGTAATGCGGTCGTATTGTCGGAGAGTTGAATTTGTTGGAGATCATTAGCTGCTTCTTGAATAAGATTCTGTTCTTCCATGCAAAGAAGACTGTACAAATCGTCCAGACTGAGAGGTTGAAGATTTGTGCGGATCGCAGTTTTGAAGGCTTGATACGTCGCGGGAAGACCATTGAGAGTATAGAGGATTACATCTTCCGGATCTATTTGGCAACCAGCTGCAGCGATCAAATCCACCTTGGATTTGATTTCAAGAAGATAGTTCGTCATTGTTTTGTCACCTTTGGACAGATGATGAAGATCGTTTTTCAGCTGGATGACTCGCGAGCGAGTGGTTGATTGCAGCCGATTGGCAAGAGTTTGCCAGATCTCAGAACAGTGAGTTAATGAAAGCACATAAGGTAGAATAGAAGTGGAAATCACCGAGTATAAAGCAACAGAAAGATTCTGATCGGTGAGGATCCAAAGATCACGCTCTTCCGTGGAGGTCGTAGGGCACGACGAAGTGCGGTCCAAGAAACCTTTGAAACCGTTTGCGGTAAAGATTTTCTCCACTTGAGATCGCCAGATCTGATAAGTATCGGGCGTTAAGGAGGTTGGAACTAATTTCTTGAGATTACTAATGAGGAAGATGAGTTTAGGAGGAAGAAGAAGCTGAGAGGCAGGATTTGTGGAATCCATATTGGTGGATGAGTTTGAAGAGTTCGACATCAAGAAGGGAGATAGATTCGAAAAGAATCAGGAAAAAAAAAATCCCTTACTCTGATACCATGATAACCTATGGAAGCCGTGAGGCAGAAGGTAGAACCCAGACAGAGCAAATATGATAAAAGTAAATTGTATTATTCAATGTATTTAGTACAAGCTATAGTCCTTATATAGATAAAACAACATACACGTCAGCAAGATATAAAGAAACTAAGTAATTACAATTTTGCCTAAAAGAACCTGCTGGAGAGTTTTAATTACTAATATAGAACACAATTAAAAAACTGTACCAAATGAAGCCTTCTTCGCTCAATGTTTCCTCCTTTAAAATACAGGGAAAAAGGATTGTTGAGTTACTTAATCATTTGTCTGAAGGAAGAATATAAAGCTGCAGAAATGAACAAACTTGGAAGATGATGATCTCTGATGTTTGATTGAAATGTTTCATTCCCACTTGGATTTAGTTAATTTTGTTTGCTATATCATATGAACAAATTTCATATCTTAGTATTTAAGTATTTTTTTAAGGGATTTTGTCCCCTTTTTTTGTGTCCTATTTACTGTATGTTACAGTAACGTAGTACTGGTTGTGAAGATTGTAGCCAAAATTCACGTTTTGGGATCTCAAGTCTCTTTGAGAAATAAAGGAGAAATTATGTGCAGAGTCTGAACGTAAGCAGTGCCCAAACTCCAATCAAAATATACTAAATCACCTGTACACACTATTTACAACATTGTACTTACACAGTGTGTGTATAATACAAATACTATGTACTTAAATGTGACGTGGTCCGTTTCAATTGAAGTCCGGACGAATTATTCTCCAGTTAAAGTGGCAATTGAACTACAATTTATAACTGAATATATTAACTATAATTAATTATCAGTATATTAATGAATTTATAAACCTTATTATTTTTATCTCTATTTATTGTTTTAATAGTATTTTCAAATTCAGCCAGTCATTTCAGATCAAATAAGCACCTCACCAATAGATCAATAAATGCTCCATATTCATACAACAGCGCTGCACAATCTATTTCATAAAAATGGCGTAGCATACATAAATGAAATTACATAATCCATATTGAAAAACAACAAAGCATGTTCACGTAGCATACATATATCATATATATATTATTTATAGCACACTATCCATTCATCATGCTTTTTCTCTAAAACAAATAATGCATGATCATGGCCATTCTTATTCTATCATATCATGAAAATTTTCAATTGATTTCTCAAAAATTTCATAGATGCTGATGATGATGATGATGATGATGATGAATTCAGTTGAGAATGTCTTCCTTCCTAGACACCTCTTGCTAACATGTCCCTATACCTCTTGAAAGACTCTTGCTTCTGTATCCTCATCTCCATATGAAACCTCCTTATAAACACATCGGCAACATGATCTATCTCATCTTCAAGACAAAAGCCATTGCCATCTTCTCTAGAGTTCCTCACCAGATCTATAACAGATCCTGTTCCATTAACAAGCTCATCCTCTTCATCATCTTCTTCGTCTTCCAACTCAAAGAATGTGTTTCTAAGATCTGGATAGTCATCTTCATCATTGAGTTCAACATCTTCCATTTTACTAATGTTTTCAGACATCTTCTTTGCTGCATTGTTGTATAATACAATTGCCTTACTGTAATTCTCTCCCATAATGGCATGAATCTTGTGGTTGATTTTGCTCAAAAGAACATTTTTATTGCGAAGAAGATTGAAGATGAGAAGCCTGGTCTTGATGGCACTGGTTTTGTTCTTCATTGCCATGGTTTTGGCTTTAACAATGGTGGATAGGAAGGAGAAGATCTGTTTCAAGAAGGCTGAAGGTTTGACGTTCTTCATTTTGGAAGGAAGAAGAGGAATTGGGAGTTGAGATAATCAGAGTTCTGTGGGATTAATTGTTATTCAAGAGATGGAATGGAAGACTGATCGAGTATATAAAAAGAGAGTTATTGTCATTTTGGAATGTTAAGATGGAAAAGAATTGAGTAAGAGACATGGAGGATTTTCAGTAGGATGTACAGAGTATTTATAGAAGGTGTGGAGTACTGTGAGCAGATTTTGATCTTGTCAGATATTTCTGATATTTATTGGTTATATTTTTTTAAAGGGTTGATTTCAACATTTAAAATTTAATTTTTTTACAAAACTAACCTTTTTTATTTATTTTTTTTTCAAACTCTTATCCAAATAAAGAAATTCACAGCAAAACCCCCACATAATTTTTTAATTTGTTGAATCACCAATGATTTGATCGTGTTATGTGCAAATATATGAGTTTTATAGTTTCAAAAAATGGCATGAATATTAGTTTTATTAAGAAGAAAGATTTTGATGTTATTTATGTAATTCCACCTTTTTAAAAAAATGTTTGGTAGAAATTATTTGGCTGATCAAGTTATTAATAAGAGTACACCTTATAGATATCTTGGGTCTATTATTCATGGTAATGGTGAAGTAGATGAGAATATTATCAGTAGAATTTAAGTTGAATGGTTGAATTGGAGGAATGCATCGGGTTGTTGTGTGATAAAAAAGTACCTCTCAAATTTAAGTGAAAATTCTATAAGATGGTTGTAAGAATTGCAATGCTTTATGGTGCAGAATGTTAGCCATTAAAAGAGAAGCATAATTTTAAGTTAAGTGTTGCAGAGATAAGCATGCTTAGGTGGATGAGTAGCTTCAGTGAAAGACAAGATTAGAGAGAGTCGCCTTAGATGGTTTGGTCACATAAAATGACGGCCATCTAATGAACTGGTTAGTGAAGTAGATGTATTAGATTTGACTTATATTAAGAAAGATAGATATGGACTTAAAAAAACTTGGTTAGAAAATATTAGAAATGACATTTATTTAATAGATTTAAATGGGTATCTGACTCTTAACATAATACAATGAAGAAAAAAGATTCATGTGTTTCATGCTTCACAGTTAAAACTCAACATCAACATAACTAAATCAATAAAGTCTAAAGTTATAAACAAATTAACTCAATAAAATATCGTGAATTCTACTCTCTTAGAGTCTACTAAGTGTGGCCTTGAAGAAAAGTTGTTAAAGCAAAAGCAATTATAAAAAATTCTATAAAAAAAAAAAAAGTTTTCAAAAGCAGCCATGAGAGAAAAGCACTGTAAAAAACACAATAAACTAAAATAAAGTATTTGGGACACTTCGCTTTGTATGATTTCATTTGTTGATTATAAATTTAATGGGGCCCTGTGTTTAAATAATTGAATGAATCGACCTTTAGGTGGTTCAGATGTAGGGTTTTGCTTTCACTGATTTGTTGTTTTTTTAATTAAAGGAAGCTTAGATATTTTCAATTTGGTTTATAGCCACGTTTTCCCTTGTCTTTCTTAATGGTGTTGTCTTCCTCCAACCTTTTTCCCAAAAAAATGATTTTTACTCTTAGAGACACGATGCGAAACGAGTTTATAAGGGAAAAGGTTGGAGTAGCTAGCTTTAATAGAAAATAAGTTTAGAGAGAGTCGTCTTAGATGGTTTGGTCATATAATATGTTGGTTTTTTGATGACCTGATTAGAAGAGTAGATGTATTAGAGACCAAGTATTTTAGGAAAGGTAGAGGTAGACTAAAAATTAAAGGACATAGTTATAAATTATTAAAAATGACATTTTTTATTATTAGATTCAAATAAGAATTTGACTCTAAATATAGCACAATGAAGAAAAATGATTCACGTAGTCGACCCCACATAGTGAGATAAAAATTGGTTGTTGTTATTGTTATATATGTTATGTGTGGAATATGTTTGTGTTGATCAATTAGGTTGTTTTGTTGCCTTAGACCTCAAGTGGAATTATTTTTGTACAACGCCCCGACGTTATGTACCCAAGTGCCCTAGTGCTATGTACTCGAGTACCCTGGCACTTATCAACAAAGAGCAGAGCTTCAAAGCGCTCTGGATTCAGTGTCGTAATGCTGCGAGATTGAGCGCCGCAGCGTTATCAGACATAGGCTTGAGCGTCGCAGCGACCCAAACTGGCACCGCAATGCTGCGATACAGACTAGATAGTTTTTTGTTTTCTCATTTTTCTCAAGGGCTACATCCCTTGGTAGTTATAACTAGCTTTCTCTTATATTTCCTGTTATGTTATATATTGATAACGATGCATGTGAGAAGAGAAGCAAGGAGAGAGCGAGAGAGAAGAGAGATATGTACTTATTTCTCCCAATTTTCATAGTGAATTTCTTGATGTGGTGTGACTCCGTGACTTTCTTTCCCTATTATGGGTTTTTCTACGTTAAGTCTTGGTGTCCTTTTTTTTTCGCTACTTATACTTTCTTGTTTGTTTCGTCATTTTGATGTTTCGCTCATCATCCCCAACAATATATTCCAAAGCAAATTCAAAGAATTTGAGATATATCTTATCATAATTTTGATCATCATATTCCGATAAAAAAAATAAAAATAGAAATGGATATTAAATTTCCGTATTCATCAAAATATTATTTTTCTATATTAAATTAATGCAAGCAAATCTATTTAGAATTTGTAGCCACCTAAATAATCATGATTGTCAATAAGATCATAAGGAGAATTAATTTTGCATAATCTTAATATAAGCATTAGTAAAAGCAAGCTAATGGAGTTAAAAAATTAACACACATGCAACAAAAATAAGCAAGATTAATTCATAAAAAAGTATTAAAAAAAAGCAACCAATGCATGTTCCTCATGTGAAAATTAATCAACTAATTAAATGACCAATAATTGGGCTTAACTACTCTTTAAATCTTACCTTTTGAGATTTGTATCTAAGCCTTTAAAAAATTTTAAATTTTATGTTTACTTTATATTCTTCATTTATGTCCACTAAAGTGTTTTTTTTTTTTTATAACAATTTTTATCTCAATTATATACCTACTTTTTCTTTTACCAATATTTAAAATTTAATTTTATCAGCTTATATTATTAGTATATCTAATGATTCATTAAATTAGCTTAATCTATATTAGATTTAATACCTAAAAATGCAAAAGGAGACTTAGTTCAAAGATAATGATAATTATAATGCTATTCCCATAAAAATTGAAGAATTAGATGTAAATGCATCATGCATCTTTGCACTCATATCACACAAATCAAAATTATGATATGATGAACTTTTAAAAATAAAATAATTTAAAAAATATTTATCAAAGAAATAATGAAAAAAAAAATTGAAAAAGAAAAGCAAAATAATATAGTGCTCAACATAAACAAATAAAAATTTATTTTCATAAAATTTGCACAAAATTATTAATCCAAATACTGAAGACATGTGCTTCATTTGGGACTATTTTCTTATTACTTTCTAAATCAATTTTTAGCACAAATTTTTTTTTAAATATAAACAACTGCAAAAATATTTGATTAGTTATATATATATATTATTTGAATAAATTTAATTTGTAGAAGTCATTATAAGGTTCTTCCATGCATAAAGTTTTTGTGGTCCATTTGAATGTGGCTAAAGCAATTAAGAGCTCTATAACGTTAAGCCAATTGCTGTCAAAAGTTTACAAATCAAAGCAAGTAGGACCCCCAAAGGTTTATATGCGTTACTTATCTCCTAAGAATTGAAGATTTTTTCAAGGCAGCAACTTCTTCAACCTCACCAATCTACCACTTTTTTTCTTTTTTTTTGAAATATATATATATATATATATAATCATAAATAAATATTATTATATTTTTATTGAAAATTGTATAAGATGGCGATGGCGGGTGGAGATGGAGGTAGGCGACAGTGATGACTAAAGGTCACTGGCGGAGGTAGGGTGGGGGCAATGGGGACAGGTGCCCCCACTGGCGAATGAATTTTTTTTTAATTAGGTAATTTATTTGATATAAAAGGTTAAAACAGAATTATGTCAATTAGCATTACTCTAAATCCTTTTCGTTGCCGCTATTTCTCCCGCACGCCTGAAGCCACAGCCCGCAAGCCATTTGTACTCAAAATTGAGATTAAGGTTTCGTTTGGGACGGCTTTCTTATTGCTTCTTAAAGCAGCTTTGTAATATACAAATTTTATTTGCTGTACAAAAAAACTGCTTTAAGAAGTAGTAAGAAAGCTGTCCCAAACGAAACCTAATTCTTGGAATTCACATTGGTCTCTCTCTCTCTCTCTAAAACTTTTGTTACTTGTGAGTCTCTCTTTCTACTTTTTTTTGTTTTTTTTTTTATGAAAAAGAAATTTAATGTTATATGTTTATTTGCTATGAATGTGTATTGTTAGATTTTTACTTTACAATATATAATAAAAACATTTAAAAATCTAATAAAAAAATGAGGATACATATATACGTTTTCATAAATAAGAGAAAAATGAAAAATATTATAAAATTGATTCTAGTTATATTTTATATTAATTTTTAGAAGTTTAGATAAGAGAATTTAATAAATTATAGTTATATATATTGTTGAGAAGATGATCTCAAAGCCAACTCAAGTAAGTTATTTTTTATTTAAAAGTAAGTATAATTGTTCTATTATATTATGTCAATTGTTACAACAACGAACGAGCATTCTCCATCATAAAAATTGTAAATAATCTTCTGTTAGATCCAACTATTTTGTAAATTTACAGTTTTAATTTTTATGATATAATTTAATTTTTTTAAGTTATTTGAATATGAAAATATGTTTAAAATTAGTAAAAAGAGAATGAACTTTGGGGAGTAGTTCAGTTTTTTTTTTATAGAAAATTTCAGTGTATAATTATTTTTTTTCTAACTATTTTAGTAAAAAGAAAACATAGGTTTTCCGATGACCCGATTAGGAAAGTAGAGGTATTAGATTTGACTTATGTTAAGAAAGGTAGAGACATACCTAAAAAGACTTGGTTAAAAAATATTAGAAATAATCTTTCTTTATTGGATTTAAATGAGAATTTGACTTTTAATAGGACATAATGGAGAAAAAGGATTCATGTAGTCGACCCCACGTAGTGGGATAAAGGCTTGATGTTTGTTGTTATTGTTGTAACTATTTTACTAATTAAAATTTTAAATACAAATTGAGGATAATTTGGAAATCATTAATTTGTGGCTCTACTAATAAAAATGTTTGGATTATCGGGTTATGACTCTTTTTTCGTCGTTGTTCTCCGATTTGTTTTGGGGCTATGATGTGGCTGGGGCTCGTGCTCTCTTCGGTTTGCTGGTGGCAACCTTTGGTGCTTATCGTGATTGGTCGAATACTGGACGCTTTTATCACCTCACTGGATGGTCCGTGCGGGCCGTTGGGGCACTGGTGTCTCGACCTGATACTGAGCCCACTATCATTGTATTTTATCTATTTATTTCTGTTTGGCCTTTTCTTGTTGTAACCGTCTATTTTTATCAATAAATTTGTTTTTGTTAAAAAAAAAATGTCTGGCTTCGCCCCTGCTAGAGGTTGTCGATAATGGCTGGAGGCCGGCGATGGATTGTATACGATTCAAACCTGATCTAAAATTGACATGCCCAAATCACGCTGGTTTAACAAATGAGTCAAAAAGGTGAATATATATCTAACCCACTAGCAACCTGAATGACTCTAACTCAATCCAATAACTTGTTTTAATTTATTTTAAAAAAAAATTCTAACTTGTCAACCATGTAATTAATTTAGATTAATCTATTAATTAAAAATAAGAAGAGCGTACCAACAAAAAATGAATTTAAGAAAATAATAATAATTAAACGAATCACTATTAAGTTCTCGGGCCACCCTAAACATGACCTGCAAATTAAACTGGTCAGAATTTCAAACTCAAACCTAAACTTGACCTTGTTATTAATCGAGTTAGCATGAATCAGATTTTTCAGGATGGATTCGAGTAATATTATCATATCAGATCATTTATTGACACCTGTAATTTTATACTTAAACAAATTATCT
The DNA here is from genome assembly GCA_022539455.1 of Dendrobium nobile. NCBI lineage: Eukaryota > Viridiplantae > Streptophyta > Magnoliopsida > Asparagales > Orchidaceae > Dendrobium > Dendrobium nobile. The sequence continues at coordinate 52,870,245 of CM039718.1, forward strand.
AGCCATATAACCATTTTAAATAAAGTTAACATTAAATTGAAGATAATGCATCTGACAAATAATAATTTTATGAGATTAATTATAGATAATTAATCATATTTTTAGATAGCATTGGCCAAACAACTACTCAATATGTTGGTAAATAATAGCTAGGAAACTATGAAAATGGGTACGTGTCAATTGATGGAAGGTGATGATGGTTAAGAGATGAAATGTATCATTGATGAAAAGAGATAAATAACCAAAATTTTGACGTTTTTCGTATGTATTTCTTTTCTATTTTGAGCTTTAATTTTATAGTGTATTGTATTTTACTCGTCATCATCGTTCATGAATGCCTAGAAAAATTATTTTGTACGTGCGGACACCGAACGACGTCTAGAGACCAATAAAAATGCACCACGTCACTCTTTTACTGTACCGCAGCTCGATACTGCTCGTTACTTGGTACCGGTACGGACGCTCGGTACCGCGGCATCCAGACGTAGAGTTGCGTCCGGCGTCCGCACAGAATAATTTTCCATCAAAAATATTCTTGCAAGCAAAAATATTTAAAGCTAGAAGATATTCAATTATATAATTTTATCAATAATTAAAAAAAACTCTACATCATTAACAGATTATAAGTTCATGCTTTGCTTGACAGAAGTTGCCACTAAAAACATGAGCTGTTAGCCTATTTTTTAAGCCACCAGCTTATTGCTTGAGACAAGGCAACCAAAAGCTACCTGTTTAATTAATTCTCATCAACTAATATTTTAAGAAAATATATTGTTAGCCAATTGTCAATTTGATGTACAAAAGCTATTTTAATAGCCAATATTCTATTTCAGGTAGCACTGTACATCAGACATTGTTGCCTTAGTGTTATATATATATTCTACTGGCACTTCATCAATCAATTGTCAAACCATTTCTTTCACAACATTTAATACTTCAATTTCTTTTTGCTAACTGCTCAGATCAACAATGGCCAAGTCAGCTTCTACTGTTTCCTTCCTTCTCTTGATCCTCATTGTTTTTCTTTCAGGTAATTAAAGAGTTTTTGCATGTAATCTTATAATTTAGCAAATAATTTATGCTGCGTTTGGAATAACTTTCTTATTATTTTGTATTTCAAAGTGTAATCATAGTTTCTATTTATCCACTGTTTTCTTCACTTTTTTTCAAAAAAATAATGTACTAGGAAACTGTTTTCTACAACTTTCAAAAAAGTTAATTTCTTTACAACAACTTCATAATCACTTTTATAAAATGCTACAGTCATCCCAAACGACCCTTAATATTTTTTTTTTATTTTTCATTTGTAAAAGATCATCAAAATTTCTTTTTCTCCGAAAATAGGAACAAATATTTTATTTTTTGGGAATGGCATTGATCTTTTCTATTTAATTATGTTATCCATAGTCTTTTGATGAAGGCCTTGTTTAGGATAACTTTCTTACTGCTTTTTAAAATAGCTTTATAGTACAAAAATTTAAAAGTTTATAGCTCTGGTTTTCAATGGCAACTTCTGTCAATCAAAGTATAAAATTTTGTCTTTTTTTAATTGACAAAATTATATAATTGCAATAACCATAACATTTATTCAAATTAAATTTGAATTGGAATTCCCTAACCCAAATTTCTCATATCTAGAGGATTATTTTGGCTTCACAGTATCTTATAGGTTTGCTTAATTTGTTAACCTAATGGAACTTTATATATCACTTTATCTCATAAATTATTTATCATATTAGAATAAATACATAATCACTTTTATAAAATGCTACGGTCATCCCAAACTACCTTTAATATTTATATTTTTTTATTTTTCATTCGTAAAAGATCATCAAAATTTCTTTTACTCTCTTTTTTTCTCCCGAAAATAGGAACAAATATTTTATTTTTTGCAAAAGGCATTGATCTTTTCTATTTAATTCTTCAATATGTAGTCTTTTGACTAAGGCCTCGTTTGGGATGGCTTTCTTACTGCTTTTTAAAACAGTTTTATAGTACAAAATTTTAAATTTTTATACTAAAAAATTGTTTTAAAAAGCAGCAATAAAGCTTAGGAATAAATAATCACTTTATCAAACTGATTTTCGAATGCTTGATGCAGTTTTTTTATTAATGTAATTTATTTTTTTCCTAAATTCGCAGCAGAAATAATAATGGCTCCAACGGTAGAGGCACAGAAGACATGCTCAGTGATTCTTACCCCAGACAGCTGCAACCTTCCCATCTGCAGAGGACGCTGCTTCAGAAAGCTGAGAGGCTTTGGAGCCTGCATTCCCTATGATGAAATTGTCTTTCAATGCATATGTGTTTATAGCTGTTGATATGATTGATTATTTATTGATGGCAAGGTTTTTTGAATAAACATATTAATAAAGATATTTTTTTTCATAAATAGAGTTTTTTTAGTCATATTATTTAGATTAAATTTCAAAATAGTCTATAGATTATTTATATATGGTTATTTTAGTACCAGAATATAATGTTGTTTCAATTTGGTCCCTCGTTTATATAAAATTGATTCAAAATGGTCTCTTTGGGAGTAAATCATGATAAATTTTGAAAAATTGATGGACTAAATTGCGATCAATTTTATACACGTAGGATTATTTTGGATCAATTTTACATAGTCAAGTGATTGAATTGGGTAACTTGATACTCTGAGGCTAAATTGGCCATACACGAATAGTTTGGGGACTATTTTGATTTTTTTTTTGTATTATTGTTCTATGTGATAGTAGATGGAGTTTTGTACAGTAGCTTTGTATAATGATCTTGCATAAACGAGTAAAAGTAAATCAATGGTGATCTAGTGATGGTGGTCGGGCAATTGATGACTTGCAACAATTGGACGAATGTGATTGGATGATTATGGACAAGCTATAGTGATTGGTCAATGATAATCAAATGACGATGGTCGAGCAATAGTGTTCAAGGGATGGAGATTGCTAATGGTGATTATTGTTATTAAGTGTTGGTCGTGATTTTAGAGTTTTTGGGGTCTCTATATGCTCTCTCAAAATTCATCATAGTCCTCTTTCATAAGAAGAATAAGGGGGCCTATATATAACTTAATGATATAACATTTTAGTAAATTTAATTAAAATCCTAAATCAAAAACTCATTTTAATTTTTTTAATTATCTATCATTCTTTCTACATTTAAGTACCGTATTCACTTTAGAATTGAATACTCTTATAATCATTAAATTGTTCTCATATGAACACATGATTTATAGGTAAAAATCATCTATGACAATTAAATAAAATTTTTTTATTAGGGGTGTCAATTCGGGTCAACGGATCGGGTTTGAGTCCAACCCAAGTTGACCCGGGCATAAACAAGTTGACCCGAACCCGACCCGTTTAGCTAAACGGGTCAAGATATACAACCCAGACCCACCTGTGTGGTTATCGGGTTGGCCTGACCCAACCGCGAACCCGAACTGAACTAAATGGGATTTCAAAAAATTAAGTTACATGACATTGATTGGATTGGATGTATTTTTTTTTCTTGTATGTATGTGTATTATAACCCCATTGATTGAATTATTTTTTTGATTAATTTAATGATAAATATAGACGCGTATTTTAATGTACTAGTTTTATTGCACATGCATTAAATGCACGTGAATAAAAATTTAAAAATAAAAATTCATGTTAATAATATTTTAGTTATATTATCATTATTAAAATGAAAGAAATATTATGTTTATCAATTTAGTTTTTTTTTGTGCATTAAATGCAATTCATTAAAAATATGATTTTACCAAGGAAATTAAGTCTATATAAGAAACCCCAAAACAAGCCGAATTAAATTTAAGTTTTGTTTATTATTTAATTTATTAGTAATTTTTTCAAACTAAAAACCAATAAAAAAATAGAAAATACTTTTCTATTAAACCTACCAATCAGACAAGGAGGTGAAAACTAATTCCATGCAAATATTTTGTTAATTAATTTTCAAAGTCAAAATGAATAAAAACAAATCTAGCATTTCTAAAAGATGTTTTCTACCTAAAAATAATCAACTAAGCCTTGGGTTATAGATTCAATCATTTGCAAGCGTATGCTAAGAGATTCATACCTCAAGAAAAGGAAATATTTTATTTGCAAAGATTCTAATTAACAACCTCTCACAATGACCACCAAGCATTACTACTTTGAAGCATGCAAATAAAGAATAGTATTTGGATTTAGTAACAATTTCATTTAGAAAATATTCACAAGTTATATGCTGCCACAAAAGTAAAAAGTGCATAAATATGGCCATATATCTCAACTTAAAAAATTAGAATCTTTAGAGAGGAAAACATTTTATATCAAGTATCACGGGTGTCGAAAGCGAATGAAAGTGTTGTGATTATTTCATCCATGACATTCTATGTTTTAATCAACAGCATTAAATCACATCATCAACATCCATATATGCACATGCATTTTGAGCAAAGCTTCACAAGAATACAACACATATTTACCAGATTTACTAAATCCTACTTGAATAAGAACCTTCTTGTAGCTAAACAACATGTCATTCTTATAGAAAGAAAACATAAAAAAACATACTAAAATTGATCAAATCTAGCACAAAGCATTATTATAGACTGCAAAATTTTAGATTCTAACAAAAATGAATTGTTACAGCTAAAGTAATTCTTGTTATAACAATATTATAGGCATTTGACAGCTGCCTTAATGAGGATGCCCTAATTAGAGTTTCTACTTTTGGATAGATCTTCCAAGACGATATAAATATCATCCCCGACGATGTTACCAAAAATAGAAATCTTTAGGGAACAATAGAAAATCTTCCAAGTTACAAAATATCAGGTGACACACTAAATACAGTAGACTCAAGAAAGGAAAAAGGGTATAAACTGACTCAACCTAGTCTACCCAATCTTGAGTTGGTTCCAAATTGCAGTCTGATCGTGTGGACCTAAAATGTCAGTAGATAAGGCAGTCGTAGAGAAATAAGAGTGTTTGTTATCATCAAAATCATAAACCATGAAAATAGATCCAGAACAAGTATATCAAAAATCATAAATAAATATTATTATTTTTTTATTGAAAATTGTAGATGGTGATGGCGGGTGGAGATGGAGGCCAACGTCGGTGATGATTAGAGGCTGTCAACAGTGGATGGAGGCTGGCGGTAGGTTGGGTACGGTTTAAACCTGATCTAAAATTGACATGACCTAAATCATGTCGGTTCAATAAATGAGTCAAAAGGTGAATATATATCTAACCCACTAGCAACGGGCAACCTGAATGACTCTAACTCAACCCAATAACTTGTTTTATTTTTTTATTCTTTTTTAAATCTAACTTGTCAATCATATAGTTTAGGATAATTAATTAAAAATAAGAAGTGCTTGCCAACAAAAAATAAATTTCGGGAAAAATAATAATTAATCACATCATTATCAAGTTCACGGGTCACCTTAAACCTGACATGCAAATTAAATAAGTCAGAATTTCAAACTCAAACCTGAACTTGACCTAGTTATTAAACGAGTTAGCACGAATCCAGATTTTTTAGGATGGATTCGAGTAATATTATCCGATTAGATCATTTATTGACACCAGTAATTTTATACTTAAAAACAAATTATCTAGCCATATTTGATTAATTCCTGGAGAATGCCTTGTGTCAAGTTGGGATCATTGAGGATTGCTAGATTTTAAAATTGCCAAAATATAGAACCAATGCATCTAATTATTAAAATAAATGGAAAAGATTAAAATATTATAATTAATATTGAACATTTTAAGTAATATAACAATTTTAAATGAAGTTAACATTGAATTGAAGATAATGCATCTGATAAAAAATAATTTTATGAGATTAATTATATATAATTAATCATATTATTATAACATTGGCCAAAACAACTATTCAACATAAGTTGAAAGCTTACTTTTATATGCTCCCTAACCATATGCTATAGCTTACTTAAAATATCATATTATGCCGCTCACCTTGATATGTTATTTGGAGTCTTGACTATCAATCAAGAGATTTTGAGTTTGAAGCTTGCGTATGTAATAGAAGTGTGATTTTATCTCAATTGACCTAAATATCCCTAAAAAATATGCATCATATTGGTTTAGTTGGTAAACAATAGATAGGTGACTATGGAAATGAGTGTTAGTTGATGGAAGGTGATGGTGGTTAAGAAATGTATCATTGATGAAAAGAGACAAATAACTAAAATTTTGATGTTTTCCGTATGTATTTCTTTTCTATTTTGAGCTTTTAAATTTATAATGTATCGTATTTTACTCGTCATTATCGTTAATGAATGCCTATAAAAATTATTCTGTGTGGACACCGAACGACGTCCAGAGACCAATAAAAATGTTTCACGTCACCCTTTTATTGTGCCGCGGCTCGGTACTCGGTACTGGTACGGACGCTCGGTACCGCAGCATCTAGACGTAGAGTTGTGTCCGGCATCCGCAGAGAATAATTTTCCATCAAAAATATTCTTGCAAGCAAAAATATTTAAAGAAGATATTTGATTAGACAATTTTATCAATAATAATAATAATAATAAAACTCTACACAGATTATATGTTCAAGCTTTGCAATTTAGGGGTGTCAATTTTGGGTCACGGGTTGGGTTCGGGTCGAACTCGGAACTGACCCGAGTTCAAACTGGTCGACCATAACCCGACTCGGGTAAATAAATAGGTCGGAAACCCAAACCCGGACCCGACCCGGCGGGTTGCAGGGTTGACCCGACCCGACAAGGGACCTGAAACGCGCGGACGAGCGCTGGCGAGCGGCGAGAGCGAGTACGGGTGCACGGGCTAGCGGCGAGCGCGGGTGCGCGGGCGGGCAGCCTCGGGCGCGGGGAACCGGAGCTAGCAGGCTTTGTCGCGCGGGCAGCTGAGCAGGGTAGGCATTGTCGCGTGTTCATGTGAGTCAGAGGGCGGGATTTGGGCAGGGGACGGGATTCGAAAATTTCCAAATTAAATGGGTTCGTGGGTTGACCCGGCAACTCATCTGGTCAACCCGAACCCGACCCATTTTTCAAACGGGTCAATTTATGGAACCCGACCCATTTTGAAATCGGATAGGGTCAAACCCGACTTTTCCGAATCGGATTTTCGTGTCGTGTCAAATATTAACACCCCTAGATCTTTTGAATATTTGATTAGCATCGGGCTATTCTCGTGAGCGATTTCCAAAAAAAAAAAAAAAAAAAAGCCGAAGCCCCAAACCTGGAGAAATTATTGTGTACGCAATCCGAACGTGTTCGGATGCTGCGTACACACTGCTTATTTCATTGCGTATTTTTTGATACATAATTTTTTCGTGTCAAATAAATATGAAATAAATAATACTCACTAAATACACAAAATATACGCAAAAAAAAACTTAGAAAACATAATTTATCAAAAAATACGCAATAAATAAGCAGTGTGTACGCAGCATCCCAACAAAATTCTGCGTTCGGATTGCGTACACAATAATTTCTCACAAACCTGACTCCATTCGCATACCAGCACTTTCATAGTTTCATTCCCATCTCTTCCTATTCGCACGGCTCCAGTCTTCCGCCCCCCTCGGTCCGAACAAGCAAGAAAAAAAGGCCGAAGCCCCTCCCCTCTTTCCCGATCCTTTAGTTCGGTCCGTCCAGCAGAGGAGCCGCAGCCTCGCTGCTCTCCATCTCTCCCTCGCCAACTCTAGGAGCAAGCCGAGCCCATCAGAGCTGTCTGCCTCCCCTGCCCTAACCGGAGCTCGCCGACCTGCTCGCGTGTTTGCCCTTCCTCGCTTCGGTTCTCGGATGGAGACCCGACGCCGGCACTTGAGCCTCCTTGTGCTTTAGGACCTGAAGGAGGCAACAGAATTAGCGCTTCTCCCATTTACCTGCACAAGGTATATTGTGAGCTTTTATTTGCTGTTGCTGACATTCATTTGGATTTGACTGTTTTATTCTTGAAGAAATTCCTTATATCCAAATCCATTGATTAATCATGCTGCATGTTTTGTTTATATCTAAGGATTGGTGCCCCTTTCTATTAATGGGTCTTGATAAGCTTCATTTATTCTGTTTGTTTGGTCTGTGAGCGAACGGCTTTGTAAACCTTGTATTTACGGTTTCTCCTTTTCTCATTTCTATTTATAGTCCCTGTATTGCCTGTCAGGCATCATTCCATTCAAATAATACATTCACTGTTTTCTCTCTTCTTCCTAAATTTCCTCTTTCCCGCTGCTCCTCTGATCCATTTCTTACATGGTATCAAGAGCCGCCTAATGGGGGATCAAGATTCAGAAAATTCCCTCCCTCCCTCCCTCTCCAGCGGTTCTCTCCGGCAACACCACCACCACAGACCTTCAAATTCAGACCCTGCTAAAGTTCCTAATCTCCAACATCAAGAAGCTCATCCCTCACGCTCTCACTGCCGACAACTACGCCATTTGGTGTATCCAAATTCTTCAACAATTTTCCGCTATCGGGTATGCCGGCTATCTCACCAGAACCACTTCTTGTCCCACTAAAGCTTCCTCGCAAGAATCACACCATTGGCACCTCGTTGACAACAATCTCCTATCCGCTTTATTCTCCACGATCTCACCCTCAATCCTTCCCTATTTCATCTCTTCCAACACCGCCCAAGGGGTTTGGCTCATTCTTGAACGTCGCCTACAACCCACCTGTCGCTCGCGCGTCATTCAACTCAAGAACGAGCTTCATCACGTTCAAATGAAAAACCTCACAATGCAACAATACCTCACCCACATTAAATCTATTGTCGATAATATTGCCGCCTCCGGGTCTAAAGTCTATGCGGAAGATATCATTCTTCACATCCTTAATGGGCTACCACCTTCCAACTATCCTTTCAAAACTGCTATCCAAACATCCCTTCTACCCATAGATCTCGATACGCTTTATTCGCTCATATGCAGCAAAGAGATCAATATCAACCAAGAAATGGCGAAAGATACCTCCACGGTATCCAGTATTACAGCCCTCTACACCACCTCATACAACCAAAATCGTGGCAGATCTCAGAAACGCTTCACCAAGAACAAGAATCCTCCAGGTGGTCCGCCTCCGCCTACCAAGGTCTCGACCATGCCGGTTCCTCACAACGCCGCACGGCCCTCTTGCCAGATTTTTGGCAAAGTCGGTCACATTGCCCTTAATTGCTGGCACAGGTGCAATTTTAAGTTTGCACCCACAAACCCAAGATTGATGACTGCACTTCTTACTCAGCCGAACTCTACCACAACTCAAGATTGGATCGTCGACTCCGGGGCATCCAACCATCTAACCTCGGACATCAGCAACCTTCAATATCCCAGCACCTATCACGGTCAAGACAGCGTCTCAATTACAAATGGTTCAACGTTACATGTTCATCACGCCGGTCAAGGTCTTCTCCTCCTACCCGACACTCCCCGTAAGCTTCACTTACGCAAATTACTTCATGTTCCAAATTTAGCTCACAATCTTTTATCGGTATCCAAATTAACTTCTGACAATTCTGTTTCTATAAGTTTTGATGCTAACGGCTTTGAAATTAAGGATCACAAGGACCATTGTCCACTTCTTCGTGGACGTCTTCATAATGGCTTGTACCAACTTCGACAATCCAAAGACTCCAACCCACGACCCTTCAAGCAGATCTCACCGTCGCGCAAATTTGGCATGCACGACTAGGACATCCACATCATCGTCTGCTTACAACATTATCTAAACACATTCCTGCTATTAGAAATGTTTCTTATTCTTTTTTCTGCAAATCTTGTACTTTGGCCAAAAGCCACAAAATTTCTTTTAATAAAACAACTTCGGTATCGTCTCTTCCTTTCGATTTAATACACTCGGATGTCTGAGGGCCTGCATCATTACAATCTTTGGATGGCTTTCGTTATTACGTCATCTTTATAGACGATTTTACTCGCTTCACTTGGATGTGCCTAATGCACACGAAACAAGAAACCTTCTCCAAATTTAAATTATTCTGCAAACTTGTCAACACACAATTTCACACCACCCCGAAAGCTTTCCGCTCCGACGGCGGAGGTGAATTCATCAACAATGAATTTACTTCCTTCAAAATCATAGCATACAACATCAACTCAGCTGCCCCCACACTCCTGAACAAAACGTTTAGCGGAACGAAAGCATAGACACCTGCTCGATCTTACTCGCACTCTCCTATATGCCTCTAATCTACCCGCAAAGTTCTGGGCATAAGCTCTCTCAACTGCCAGTTATTTAGTCAACCACCTTCCTTCAACTTCAATTGCTTTGCAAACTCCGTTCCATTGTTTACATGGCAGATTACCCATTTATAATCATCTTCGCACTTTCGGCTGCCAATGCTTCCCATGGCTACAACCGTATGCCGCCAACAAACTCTCTCCACGATCGCATGAGTGCATATTTATTGGATACTCCTCCGTTCACAAAGGCTACAAGTGTCTCGATCTTGCCTCAAACAAGATTTATATCTCCCGCCATGTAGTCTTTAATGAACAACATTTTCCATTCAAAGATCCTTTCTCATTGCCCATACCACAACCAACATCTATCTCCAAAAAAACCCCTCCTCTCCTTGTTCCGACTTCAAGCACTACCCCACATCTGCAGCAATCCACCACTCCACCGAATCAGAATTCTCACACTACCATATCATTAGAAGCCCCAACTCCAAGTCCTAGCACCAATCCCATACAACTCACTACTGTGCCGACAGACATCACTCAATCCTCTCCTGTTCGACCCTTTCATCCGATGCAGACGCCTTAAATCATGAATCACTAAACCCAAACCAATCCTATCTCTCGTCAGTCACACTTCCATTCCCCCCACTCCAACCAACTATTCTCAAGCTGCTAAATTCAATCACTGGCGGCAAGCAATGTCCGAGGAATTTCACGCCCTTCAGAAGTAAGGAATGTGGACTCTCGTTTCCGCTCCGACGAACAACCAATCCTCGGATGATAATGGACCTTCAAAACAAAACTCCTCCCAACGGTCAAGTAGACCGTTACAAAGCTCGTCTTGTGGCTCAGGGCTACAACCAACAATTCAGAATAAATTACAATGAGACCTTTAGTCCGGTCGCCAAAATGCCCACCATTCGCATCCTCCTCACCATCGCTCTCAATCAGAATTGGCAAACTCTACAACTTGATGTATCCAATACTTTCCTGCACAACGACCTCTCCGAAGACATTTATATGCGCCAACCAACAGGTTTTGTGGATATTACCTCACCAAACTCAGTTTGCAAATTGCACAAATTCCTTTACGGTCTCAAACAGGCGCCACGTCAATGGTTTGAAAAACTAACAAGCTTCCTCCAAACTCAAGGATTCAGGTTCAGTCGCTCTGACCCTTCACTCATTTTTTGTCATAATAATGTACAAATTTATCTACTGATTTACGTGGATGACATACTCCTTACAGGAAATGACACAGCTGCAATTCAAACACTTCTATCAAAATTACAATCTCAATTCGCACTCAAGCGGCTTGGACAAATCTTGTTGTTCCTCGGCATACAAGTGCTCCGACACTCATCCGGTCTATTCCTCACTCAACAACACTACGCGGAGAAACTCCTTCATGACTTAGGACTTACCGACAGCAAATCGGCACCTACTCCCATCACTCCCAAGTCTAAACCGATGAGTACTGACAGATAGCTCTTTCAAGATCCAACCTTGTATCGTCGTCTTGCCGGCTCACTACAATATCTCTCCATCACTCGCCCTGACATTTCCTTCACTACAAACCAAAACTGTCAACATATGCACCAACCAACGGTCCAAGATTTTCAAGCTTTAAAGTGGCTGCTCTGATATATCAAAGGCACAATATCATTCGGCCTTCCCATTACAACCAGAAACTTAAATCTTCGAATCTACACCGACGCCGATTGGGCCTCGGATGTCTCAGATAGGAAGTCTATCTCTGGCTTCTGCACTTTCTTGGGACCCAACCTTATTTCGTGGTCCGTCAAGAAGCAAGTCAAGGTCGCCAAGTCGTCTACTGAGGCAAAATACAGATCTCTCTCTGCAACCACCTCTGACGTAACATGGCTACGACGCCTTGTCGCCGAACTTGATCTCCAACAAACTTCTCCCACCACTATCTACTGTGACAACACCTCGGCCATAGCTCTAGCCAAGAATCCCGTCTTCCACGCTCGGACCAAGCACAGAGATCGACTACCAATTTATCCGACAACATATTAGTTCCGGCAACATCTCTCTCACGCACATACCCTCAACAGATCAGATCGTAGACATTTTAACAAAGTCTCTTTCTCCTGCTCGCTTCCATAACCTTCGTCGCAAATTAACCATTCAAATGGAGAATGATCAATTTGAGGGAGGTTGTGAACGAACAACTTTGTAAACCTTGTATTTACGGTTTTTCCTTTTCTCATTTCTATTTATAGTCCCTATATTGCCTCTCAGGCATCATTCTATTCACATAATACATTCACTGTGTTCTCTCTTCTTCCGCTGTTTCCTCTTTCTCGCTGCTCCTCTGATCCATTTCTTACATGGTCTCAAAGAGATGGTTCAATTCCTTTCTTTAGGTAGTTTTCCGCTACCTGTGTATAAGCGCTTTTTTTTTATAGAGTGAAATAATCAGCATGCCTCATTACAACAACAACAACAACATCAACATCAATCCTTTGTCCCACTACGTTGGGTCGGCTACATTAATCCTTTTTCTCCATTGTGCCATGTTAAAAGTCAAGTTAAAAAAATACATTTTTTACTTGTACATACACACTTGAGTACCCAACATGTTATCGTGATGCCCAAAAATCTTAAATTGAGTATTTATGAGTACATTTGAATGGACTAGGGACACTGGCAGATGGGCGTGGGCACGCTGGCTAGCAAGGCCTAAGCATGCTGGCATGCAATTCTTGGTCACGATGAAAGAAGGGCTAAGGCACACTGGCAAGGAAGGCAAAGACACATCTAATTATTCTTTAAAAATCAACAATTGAAGGCACAAGCACCAAGTCGCTTCACTCTTTTACGGATTCATTATCTTTTATGCATCAAGATGCATGAGAGCTATCTAATATGAAGCAACATACTGTGCTTAGAACTAGACACAACCAATCAAAGACAAGTGTTATATCTCTCGCATCATGTTGACGGAAAATAAGATTTTGCGTCAAAACAACAAGCCTTTATATGCTCTTGTTAAGAATTATAGCACGATAGATATGTCTGATGTCTCACACGTTCGCTGAGGGAAAAATAATTTTGTGTCATGTTCAACCTCATTATGAGATATAAACATGACTCTAACGAGTTGTGTCCTAAATCATTTAGTAATGAATTTCTCATTATTACAACCAAGTGGCTACACATTGCCTTGCTTTATTTTCCAAATGGACATGTTCTAATCCCTTATTCTTTTCTGTTAAAATCTAAATGAATAAAGCAAAGAGAGGAGATATGCTCGGATTAAGTCTATCTTGTTGATATGAATGAAATTTCTATTGTTCACATTAGCTTATATGATGTATAAAAAAAATGTATATCAAAGACCTGAAATAAAAAAAATCCCTAAGAATGTAAATAAATATCATGGTTTAGTTTATATTAAATCGAGACTGAACTTTCATGTGTAAAATTTGGAGATAGCCTAAAGGATTATGAATGTCATGCTGAAGATGTTTGCAATTATTGTAATGTGTGGCTATGATAGAGCTCTGTCTAAATTGATTCCTTAAATTTAAGAGTTATTTGTTCTCTCAAATAGTTTGTAATCAAATTTATGGATAATGTGTCGTGATAATCTTTCTTGATCTCGTTATAGATTTAATATGTAAAAATGTTGACCTATGTGATCGTTCTATGGATAATCCAATGAGCGGGGTAATATTGAGTAACTATCTTTCATTAATAATACTTCTACAAGTGATTATTTGTTACAAGCTTTGATTTCAATTATTCGCCACGCTTTGATCTAGCAATCATGATCACTATAAAAAATCTGATTGAAATATTGCATTTCTTTTTAAGCAGAATTCTCTTGTTAATATCATTCATAATGAAAGATGGTTACATATATATTTCACCAATTTAGGTTGATAGAGTTCATAATTCTTGACACAAGTAGCTTCTCTTGTGATTTGATTTATTGAGTAAATACAATCATTGCCCTCCGCTTTATTATGTCTTGTTTGATATGGATTTCTTCTTCTAAAATTGGTCATGAATTTTCTTTAATAAAAAATGTTTTATTTAAAAAGAAATCATTTAATGTTCAAAAATAGTAATCAAATTTGGTAATCTAAAGAGAGTTATATGTGTTGAGCCGTACAAATTAGAGTTCGCACATATTAGAATTTCTCTTAAATTCATCTTGATTAAGCTCGAATAAAAATTTGAAATTGTTCATGATAAACTCGAAAGCAATGTATTGAAATTTTCGTTAGACTTATCGTGCCTGAAGATAAATAAAATTTTTAGTTGTTCTTGTTATTTTTTTTTTAAAGAATAAAATACTGTAACTTGCTCTTAGATTTATCTTGTTTGGAGTTAAATAAAAATCTAAATTATTCATTATAGAATTGAAATTAGCACTGCAAAATTTTCATGCTTGAGAACTCATCCAAATGGAATTTTTATCTATTATTTTATTAGATCCTTCATTAATTATTTTATATAAAATTCTGTACAGATTTACAATGCTTCCTATTTGTGTCTAGAGCAGGAAATTCGAATTCAAATACTAATTGCCATATCATTTACTTATCTAGTTATCATCTAATCTTATTTTCTCTAATATTGTTTGAACTAGCAATTTATGAACGTTTTCAATGAAGATTTATTTAATCTAAGTGAGATTTGCTGTGGGTTTTGATCTTTGTTCATGTAGACTTTTGTGGCTAACTAATATTTTGTTTGGAAAACCTATCTACCGGTCTCAATAATTACATTCATATGCTTGTTGAGAAATTTTGATAATGTTTGTAAATGATATATCTTTTCATGTGATAGGATGAAAGCCCTTTTCCTTGTTAGTTCGTATAAACCTCAACACTATATGTACTTGTTATTATATCATGCAAAGTTCGATGGCTATGATAGATAGTTTTTGTTTACTTTGTATTTAAATTACGAGTATGTATAAAATCAATAAAAAAAAGTGTGTTCTTGCTCCTGATAGATTTTCTTCTAGAAGTTGGAAATATTTCCATTAGTTGTATTTGTTATTTAATGAAGCCTTCTCTTAGCATTCTTTGGACATAAAATGCATGTAACTTGTTTAGAAATAAAAATTAGAGAATGTTTTGGAAGCATGAGCAAGAACCATTGCCTGTCATACATTATTTGAGATATTGTCTTTATTTATATACGAGCAAGATTCATGTATTCATACGAGAAAGATTCATGTATAAATATGAGCAAGATTCATGTATTCATTGCTTTATCCCAATGTGTAGAATCTATTCATATACTCATGCCTTAAATTATGTATAAATTCAATTCTGATAAGCAAATACATTCAAATTTACATTTAATAGGTGTAGAAATTCAAGCGTGTTGTTGTAGAGCTTGACCACATTATCCTTGATTCCTTAGGATAGACTCTTCTAATCTTGCATATACAGGGCGATTAATTGTTTTTAGAATGTTAGCTGGCAGCTCATTCCAGGCAAGCATAAGCCCAGATCATACACCCCTCAGTGTATCTCTTTTAATTTCTGATAAATTCTGAATCTATCATTTCTTCTAGGATAGCAAATTCGATCTTTGATCTTCCAAACTCAATTTTTTAATCAAAATCTTCATACATTTAAAAAAGGGTCTAAACATCACTAAAGATAAAGAGAAGTGTTTATCCTCTTCGGAATATAATCTAGGAACCCACTCTATACACCAAACTAATAAGAGAATAATATAGAACCCTTAATCGAGAGTTTTCTTAGTCCAAGGCCTAAGATGTAATTAACCATGGGGTTTTGCGCCCGTGAGAAACTGACACCCACATCAAATAAACCCCATTCGAGTTGATGTATTAGATGAGGGAAATCTCGTGATTTTTGGGTCATGCATATTATTATCCATCGAGGTGTGTAGGCAAAAGCCACTATCCTCCGTGGCTAATCATATGTATGACTCCATCTACTCTTCCATTGGCCTATTTGCGTTGAGTGTAAAGGTCTAAGACCGTTTTGTGTCCTACGGGACAGTGCGATCATACCCTTTGCATTCTGTTCCCTGCCAAGCAGAATTCTTTCGGAGAACCACAAAGGCTAAGGGTATAAAAGGTTTACCAGTCTAGATAGATCAAATTAATCTCAATCGAGTTGGATAGATTTAGGAATTAGGGAGGGTGTTATGGCTTAATTTCCTAATGGAAAGTGTAACGAAAGGAAGTTTGTTGAACAATTTATTTTAAGCTTTTTTTTTTCTCTTCTTTCTCTATTTTTTTATCTGTTCTTTAGCTGTAGATATTTGATTATTTTCTTGATTTTTCTTAGTTTTTTCTCAAGCAGGCCGTTTTCCTGAATTCTAGTGCTCACCCCAAACTTGTAATTAGCAGTGATAAGTGTTTTCCTTTCCTGCTTTTTTCATTTTTTTGTTTTTTGCCCCTCCTTTTTGTATAACCTAGGTATCATTACTGCCTCTCCTTTATCTTTGCTTTTAAAAAAACGATGCCTAGGTATTCACAATTTTTTTATGTAAATATTGGATTATATAACAAACTAATTGCATCTTGTTGATTATATAAATAATATTTGTTATTGTTACAATGTCCATAATTCGAGAACAGGATTCGTTTCGGACTCTTTCGGTCATGTATCTTATATTTTTATGTTTGTGCAGTTAAAGTTAAAGATGAGGCTGTTAACTCTTTCCACTTGCAATCTAAATCAATGGGCTATGGATTTTGATAACAACCTCCGGAACATTAAGGCGTCAATTTTAAGTGCTAAACAAGCCGGGGCTGTAATTAGAATTGGACCAGAGCTTGAGATTACTGGATATGGCTGTGAAGATCATTTTTTGGAGCAAGATACTGTAACCCATGCGTGAGTTTAGTCTAATTTATATGAATATTTCTTAACTTTATTTAGCTTAACCTTTTTTCCTCTTATAATAAAAATGTTCCTTTTCTGAAATGTCATAGCTATCTAGTTAGAGAAAAGTTATTATGATCAAATGTTTTGTTTGGGTATTGAAGTGCTAGAAATTTTATTGTTTCCTTATCATATGAATGGTTTACTTTTATTTTTTATCTTATAATCCATTGCCCGATGGTAGATGACTCAGGGTTTGGTTTTCCTAATATAATTAATGTGATGTTTAATATGCTTTCATGAAAAAAAAAAAAAAAGGATTCACAGATTTCTAGTTACCAATTACCAGTCAAGCAACCACTTACTAGCTGTTATTTAATGCAAGCAACAATAATTTTTACACCCAATTAATAATGAGATAATTGCAAATATGAGAATTTTAGCAAGAATTAGGAAGCAAATAAAATCAGCAGGCAAGCTAATTAATTGCACAAAATTTGATTTATGATGTGTCAATTTTCATCCAAAATCAATGGTTTTAAACTAGTCAATAGCAAATAATGCAGAATAAATAGATAACAAATGAATTGACCATAGTGGAGAAAAGTCAAGATTTACGCCTCTATAAGGAGATGATTTCTCTCAAAATTATGTTGTCGATATTGAAGTACGTTCAAAGAAATCACTCACCAAGTTCCACTCACATGATTAAAAAATTAAAAGAGAATTTTTATTAAAGCCATAAGTTTTGATTTAAATGTCTTAAATAACTATTTAATTATATACTCTTCATTACCTACTAGTACATAAGATTGTTACTATATTAATATCAATTTAAATTCTGATCAACTGAAAATTAAAATTTAAATTCTTAAACCAATTTTCCCAATTAACCGCAACTAAAACCTATAAATATCTTGACAGCTTGAAAATATGAAACTAAAGCCACTGAATTGGCGCACTTATGTCCAAAACACTGCCCATCCCTCACATAATAACATCCAGAACCTGAACACACAAAAAATATGAATTTTGTGAATAGAATCTTGGAAAATGCATGAATCTAAAACTTGACCGCCAACCTTCCCATCAGCAAACACTAGGGTTAAAATTGAACAAGTGCACTAGATGAACAACTCGATACTTGTTCATAGAATGCTCGCTTATATTGAATGAACTTGAACAAAATTTTAAAATATAATATTTTGGGGATGAGTAGGACTAAACACCACAATGAAGAAACAAACAAAAAAGTAAAAGTAGCGAAAAAATAAAGGACACCAGGATTTAACGTGTAAAAACTTAAAATAGGAAAAAAAATCACGGAGCCACACTACACCAAAATTAGGAGAAATAAGTATAGATATCTCTTCTCTCTCACTCTCTCCTTGCTTCTATTTTCACATGCACCATTCTCAATGTCTGACACATCAAAGTAAAATAACTCAAAGGGACGCAACCCTTCAGAAAATATTTTGTCACATGCACCATTCTCAATGTTTGCCCTCCCCCCCCCCCAAAAAAAAAAAAAAAAAAAAAATTTCTCCCAATCTTCCCTCCTATGCTCATACACAAACCCCTCTTCGCTTTCCCCCCTCTTTTACTCAAAATTAGCACCTCTTCTCATGTATTCCCCATCTTTTCTCTCCCAACCAACACCCCTTGATTCATGTCCCCCTAACCATTCCTCCCTCCATACCTTCCACCTCTTTCCTCCATGATTTTCATCTTATTGTCCTTCCTACGAAACTCAGAATTTATCGTTTTCCCCACCGGTCCTTTTGCCTCTGTTGCTGCCATTTGGATTTGATTTTCCAATAGCTTTTTCATCATTGCATGAATATCGGAAACTTTTTCTTCCACGGATGAAACCTTGCCTTCTATGGATGAGATTCAATCTTCAACTGTGGCTTTTATTTGGCTCATCTCCCCTTCAAGGCATTCCTCCAATGCATCTACCTTCTTGGTCGCCATCAAAATTTTTGAATTTTTATCCAAAAAATCAACAAGAAACCCTTCCTCCAGAAAAAAAAATCACAGTTGAAATTTAAAAAAAAAAAAAGACCAAAATGGTCTCAAAATTTGCTCTGATACCAATTTGATAGGAAATACTTGAATATTTCAAGTAAACCTCAACAAGATTGATGGAAACAGCGAGAAACTTCATGAATCTAATGGAAAAACAGCAAATCAATAGTTTTTTATGGTGAAAATCAAAGAATAGAAACAAATAAGCAAGATACAATTGACCCTCAATTCGAGAGGAGGATCGTTCTCTCCCAATCCCTAGACGCATCTAGGGCCCAAGACAACAAAACAAGAACTCCGAAAATCAGCCACCAAAACAGTGCATAATCCTAACCCTAATTCCTCCCTCATACTTAAAGCATGTGATTAATCATTAATGCCAAAAGACAGATTAGCCCTTGCTGCCCCCTCCTTTGGCTCCAAATATTTGAATTTAAATCTCTAGTGGTCCCCACCTCCTTTCTCTCTCTTGCCACCCCTCCTTTTGTAATCCTGAATCGACCCATTAGAAGGGGCCTATTGGAGCTAGGCCGGTTCAGGTTGAACCGGCCTAACATCATCCTTAATGCACTTCACTTGAACTAAATCCTTACTACTCTTATCTCTTTGTTTGACTAATTTATGCATATATCTTTCACGCTCCTTAGTATCTAATAAATTATATATATCATTAAAAGCTAAAATCATTGCATTGCATATTATTTTTTAGTACTCCTTATGGGTCTCTTTATATCTTTATCAATTTTCAGAATTTTACATCTAAACCAATTTTTATAACAAAGCTTCTTATTTTTTTTCTTCTTTTGTACATTTTGATTCCACCACCAACTATTTTACTATTAAGAGCTTTTTCTTTTGATACTTCAAGTACATCCTTTGCAATATTCTTAATATCACTAGCTACTTTTTGTCACATAACATTAGGTTTCTCATAGACAAAAACTTAAGATTTCAAATCTTACTCTCTAAAATATTTTTTCTAGTATTCTTTAAATACCCCAATCTAATTCTAGAATAGCATTTTATTTTATTCATCATATTCTTCTTCTTCATCTTAAAGTTCAAAACTAATAATCGATATTGGGTACATAAACTTTCACTCGAAGTATATATTGTATTCTTTGTTATTGCAGCTAAATTAAGGACAATACGTGGACTCCTAAAGCTGTGTTGTGTTGCGCAAATATTTGTTTTAGTTTCAGGAATGCTAAAAAAGCTTGTTTTTATTTGATTTTGTTCATCTTGATAATTAGTTCAAATTTGACTAGTTTTTAAAGCTCATTTATTTATTGAGCCAAACATATAAACATGACCTTGTTTTTCCATGTTTGACTCAATAATAGTTCAATTATGTTTGTATAAGTGCATATATATTTGTGTGTGTATTCATGCATCTAAATGTATGCATTATGTAAACTATGGATTAATGTATATATGCATGCTGCCATTTATATTCTTTAATTTATGTCTTTCAAGTATTTTCATGTTTGAGAATAGCTCGTGTTTGGCTCTATAAGTAAATATATGAATGAACAAGCCAAACACTAGTAAAAAATTTTGATTCATTTGCTTAACGAATTAAGCTGTAGGACAAAACCTCACTCAAGGACAACTTGTTTACCTCCTTAGTTGGAGTTCATTAAATCTTAAATATCTTTCCATATCTTTGCCTTGATACTATTTCTTCTTATTGACCGTAAAATATCTTCAAGTCTAATTTTTCATAAATGCATTTAAACTAGATTTTTCATCTTGAAGCATTCTACAATAAATATTTAAATCGCAATCATGTTCTCTGACCAAACTTTTGTCCATGATTCCTTTTGCTGAAATCTGCATTGTTGCCTCGTCACTAACATTAGTTGTACTGTTGAATTCTTTTCTAGTCATATATCCTTGCTAGTTTATATTCAAGGCTGCATTTGTTGATAAATTTGATTTAGCTAAACCTGTTGAAACACTTACTAAACTGTTTTCTTCTAATATTTGCAGTTTTATCAATTCACCACCTTTTTGATGTCGACTCCTATCATAACCTATTGTCCTATCCTTTCTAGATGTTTACCTTGCACTTTCTCGATATATTCATGCTGAACCTCATTAGTTCTAGTTTTAATACATATGTTTTAAAGTTCTCTATTTTGCGTCGCTAGATATTCTGCTCTGCTCCCTTTGTGTCCTCTTCCACATGCATCCATATAACATAGGGATCTTGTTACTATTAATATAATTTCAGCTTTATTTGTTATGAACTTATTTTATCATAAGATATCTCAATGGATTCTTTTGTGGATTTGCATTCACACCACAAAATATTTATGTATTTACATATCTAACATTAAAGCTTATATATATATATACTTATATAAGATCTAAAGCTTAAAAATACTGCTAATATTAATATTTTAAAAGTAAAATATACCTTTTCATTTATATGGTTTGATGTGATTAAGGCATTAAAGTGTTATATAACTAAATATTAACATTTTGGTGTTTGATATATAAATATTGTGTGGTTAATCCCCTTTCTTTCTTTCTATTTTTCTAGCTACAATTGTTACAACTTTATTTATCACGGATATAGTTTGTATAGTGCTGCTGGGACTTAGAACTATTATGCTTGGTTTGTTCAATATTAATTGAATAATAACTTAGAAATTATTCCATAAATTCCAAAAAAGGTAGACTCATTTCGAATGCGAATGTATTGTTTTTTATTTTTTATTTTTCACACAGTTGATTCATATTTATGTGCAGATGGGAATGTTTGGAGGATCTATTATCTGATGATTGGACTGACAGCATATTATGTAGTATTGGCATGCCCATTATACATGAAAGTGTGCGATACAATTGCCAGGTCTTTTGCTTGGATCGAAAAATTATAATGATACGTCCAAAGGTTTGCCTAGCAAATGATGGAAATTATAGAGAGCTACGCTGGTTCTCAGCTTGGAAATTTAAAGACAGGCTTGTCGATTTTCAACTTCCAAGCCATATATCTGAAGCCATATCACAAGTTTCAGTACCTTTTGGATTTGGTTATATTCAATTTCAAGACACGTAAGCACCTTTGGCCATTTACTATAATATTGTTTTCTCTATTACAAGAATTTATACTGTTGCAATGGTATCTTTTTTTTAGGCAGTAGATTATGTGAGTTAGGCATAGTTACTTTCTCTTATTTATGCATTAAAGGAACAACTGGTTGCTTTCTAGTAATGCCAAATCAAATTTAATCATTCAATATGCTTACAATTATTTCCATGATGCCAAATTTTGTAGCCATTAGTACAATTACTAAGAATGCATATACACCAAGTGCGTGCAATGTGACATTTTTTTAAAATTTTCTTTTTCTATTGCTTGGTTCCTTTATTCTTTATATTAAAGCTATTTATATGGAGCAACCTTTAGTTATGTTGCATAGGAGGAAAGCATAACATTCGATTGTCATAAATCTACATATTGCTTAAATAAGGTCTTCATACTTGATTTGAGAGTTTGGTCAACTTTACAGAGATATTGCTGATATTAGACTATGAAGTAGATTGTTGTTCACTATAACTTTATTTGACATTTTTCCTCTTGCACAATGGTTCTTTCTATATATTTTGATGTTGTTGTAGTCATTGGGAGTGATGATTCCGGCATGATTAAAATTAAAAAAAAGAATTTATAGAAGACATTTTCAATGAAAATTTGGGGCAAAAAAAAATTGACATTGAGTTTTCCTATATATAGGAATATGGTTCTCTCTCTTGAGGGTAATGTGCTAAACCTTCCTTCTTGGGTGCAAACATATTTATTCTCCTATGAAAACTTGCAATCATTCAAGGATGACAATAGCTAAGAAGATGCTTCTCGTTATCAACTTTTGATTGTTAAACTTATCTAGTTGTCACTCGATGCGATATATCCTTTACTTTTGGTGTGATTAGGCAGCATTTGCAACCACGAAAGAATTAGTGTTGTGCTATTTTCTTAACAAATTTTTAAAATTTTTAATGACTTTTTTAAAAGGCAATTCAAAATTCAGACTTTCATTTGATTTTTCAAATACTTAGCTTTGCTTCTTAAATTAGAAGTTACTGTTTGTACATATATAAACTGACTATTAGAGGTTGGATTGTCAGCTTGGGAAACTTGTGCAACAAGTCTTCTCTAATTGTTTAATTCCTATTTTCAGAGCTATTGCTGCTGAAACCTGTGAAGAGCTTTTTACTGCTAGTGCACCACATGTTGGACTTGCATATAATGGTGTTGAGGTCTTTATGAACGCAAGTGGAAGTCACCACCAGTTACGAAAACTCAATGTTCGTATTGATGCAGTTAAAAGTGCAACTATGCGCTGCGGAGGTGTTTACATGTATAGCAATCACCAGGGCTGTGATGGTGGTCGTCTCTATTATGGTACATCATTTTTTTTTCAAATTTCAATGTATACATCAAACTGTAAACCTCTGCTGCTTGTTTACTAGTTCTGCTATTTCATTAAGCTTGCAATATCTAAACTTTATTGATTTGTAAGAGTTATTGCAGCTGATAGAGCATTAGAGCTTCCCGTTCATATTTTTAAATGTTCAAGCCATGCTTATTCAACATACAGATTCTAAAAGAATGATGGAAGGGATTCTATAGGTAGTATGTATGCACATCCTTGGTGCTGGATCACAATGGTAGTTTTGTTATTTCTATAAATGTCTTCTAGGTTTGTGCAAGATGCTTAATGATGTGAATATTATTTGATTATGCACGCTTTTTATTAATCAAATAGGTAGCTGCATAAACTACGTAGTTCATATTGTTGACTCATGCCACTTACACTTTATTAACTTGAATTTGAACTGTATGCACTTTTTACCTCTAAATTATCAAAGGGGGCTCTCATTAATTTTTCTACTTGCATAGTTAATCTTCCTGTGAATGACTGTGTTATGTTTGAATCCACTAAACCTAGTATTTTGGCGTAAATGTCAATTAATTAAACACATGAAATTTGTTTACAGTAGCTGACAAATATGTATGGCAGATGGATGCTGTTTCATTGCTGTGAATGGGGATGTTGTTGCTCAAGGATCTCAATTTTCCTTGAAGGAAGTTGAAGTTCTGACCGCCATTGTGGATCTTGATGCAGTGAGTAAATCTTTTTCTTTTATCTTTCCTAATTTGTGATTGTTAGTTATGTCCCGCAAGCTTCTACAAAAAATTTTACCAGCATGTATGGTAAAGGAAATTTGAGTGGACTTAAACCGGTTGGTGGAACTAAAGGTGAATTTTCCATAAAAAAGGCATTTCCGCCTCTGTTTACTGTTTTTTATTTCTGCATATTCATTTCAAAGCATTTGGCTGGTTGAAACTTTATTTCCATCACAAAACCAAAAAACAATCAACAGTCTGGCTGCAT
Source organism: Dendrobium nobile (assembly GCA_022539455.1). Taxonomy (NCBI): domain Eukaryota; kingdom Viridiplantae; phylum Streptophyta; class Magnoliopsida; order Asparagales; family Orchidaceae; genus Dendrobium; species Dendrobium nobile. Next base: position 52,894,717 of record CM039718.1, read on the forward strand.
ACTTTTGTTATGTCATCAATGTCATGTTCTATAAATCCAATTTAGGAGCTATAGATGTTCTCTATGTGCAGCATCTCTTCCATAATATCCATCTTTTGGATTTTTTTTCTTTGCTTTATTTTTATTATTTTGATATTGGATTAATCAACCATGAATTTGTGATTTTTCCCCTCTTTTGGTGGTAGGCTCTTTATGAGCTAATGTTATTATCAAATTTATCACTCTCGACAAATAATTGTGGATGTTGGATGGATTTTTTGCTTTAAGTTTATAATAATAATTTTTACTTGAATATTTGAATCTTAATAAATTTTAAGATTTAGTATTTTAATATGATTGTGGCTCCAAAACGATCTACATTGGGATTTGGGAGTGTTTTGAAAAATTTAATCCCCTTTGGCTGATTTTCAGTTAAAGCGGCCATCATCTGGCTATTATAATATTTTATATTATTATTTGAATCTTATTAACTCTGCATACTTATTAATAGAGGATCTTTTTGAAGTATTAATTTGGCGAACTACTATATGAGTGTGAACTTGAGAGTCTGCATTTTTATAATAAATTTTCTTTGTAAAATATATTGAAGGTTTTAAGGCTAAAATCAAATATCTCTGTGGATATATATGTTTCTTATAACGTGCAAACCAATCTTTAAATTAGGCTTCCTCAATAACAATTTAGCATCACATATTCTATGATCTTCAGTTGCAACAATGATTTTTTAATTATGGAACCACTGCTAATTATTTGATCTGCTTTTTCAGTGTTCAGTAACCTCAATTTTTGCAGGTCTCGAGTTACCGTGCATCTGTAAGTAGTTTCAGAGAATCTGCAAGTCGTGAATCGAAGGTTCCAGTAGTGAAAATACCACGCAGACTTTGCCGGTCTTTTGAACTTAGTATTTTTCCTACTAATCCTGTGGAGGTTTGTGCTTTATTCCTTATATATTTCATTGAATCGCTTCAATTATCAAAACATTTTAGGATATATTTATCCTTTGTACAACGCAACTTTTTGAAACTTGGACAGCCTCTACCATTATTTTATTAGTGTTTTTACTTTTGAGTACTTGCAATCTGTAATTTGCTGATTGTGCATTTGTTCAAAATTGAGATGCAGCATACTGGTGCTAATTGTTATTTTTCATTTTCTGCCAAGTGCCAAATAAGTGAATTTAGCTATTAATTTTTTTGGTTTACAATGTACTTGTTTGCTTCTATGATATACCATCGGGTACATCTTTTACAGGCCACAGCTGTCATACTGGTACAGGGTTGTAGTAGGAAGAATGTAGATTAGACATTTAGGCTTTGTTTGGGACGGCTTTTTTATTGCTTCTTAAAGTAGCTTTTTAGTACAAAATTAAATATTTTGAACTAAAAAGCTACTTTAAGAAGCAAGAAAAAAGCCACCCTAAACGAAACCTTAATCTCTTATAATCATGTTGCTTTCTTTTAGAAATGCCAAATTATTCATAACATGGACATCCAACTCCTTATCCAAATTTGAACTACAGTGCTAAATCATTGTTGACCCTTCTGCTATAAAAAAAAAATCAAAATAAAAACCCCTTACCTGCCCAGCCACATTTGACGCCATGCCTCTGCACGATCGATGTCGCGTCCACCATTTCACGCACGATCTCACTTGGACATCGTTAAAGGGTCGAAGAGGAGAGGCCTTCGGCTACTCTCTCACGATCCCGCTCTCATTCACTCTCCCGATTCTCCCTCTCTGTTCGACTCCGCTCCATCAACGACATTTCGATCGGAGGCAAGAACTGGAGCCCGCTCACCGTGAAGATAACTCTCTCCATTCCGCGTGCTTCTTCGGCTCTGATCGTGGCTGTCGACTTCGCTCCTTCAACGGATTTCCCTTCCTGTTCGATCGGAAGCTCCGACATTTTGATCGGAAGAGACGACTGGAAGCTCGCTTGCTGTGAACCCGCTCATTCTCCGACTCCTTGAGACTGTCCGAAGTCGCTACTTCTCCTTTCTTCCGAAGCCGTCCCCTGCCTGTAGGATCGGAAGTTGCGACATTTTGATCGGAGCTAGAACAGGAGCTCGCAGGCTGTGGAGTCAACTTTCTCCGGTTCAGGTCCTTCTCCGGCGCCTCCATTGCTGTTCGACTTCGTTGCTTCGACGACTTTCCCTTCCAATTGATCGAAAGCTACGACATTTTGATCGGAGGCCACAACAGGGAGCTCGCCGGTCGTGAAGAACTTTCTCCCTTGCGTCGCTTCTCCGGCTCCTCTATTGCTGATCGGCTTCGACTCCTCTGTGGCAGTTCGACTTCGCTCACTTGGCGACTTTCCCTTCCTGTTGGAACGGAAGTTACAACATTTTGAATTGGAAGCAAGATCGGGAGCTCGCTTGTGAAGCTTCTCCGGCTCCCTCTTCGCTGTTCGACTTTGCTCCTTCGTCGGCTTCCCTTCCTGTCTGACCGCAAGCAACGACGGGAGCTCTTGCTGTGAAGGTAACTGTCTCCCTCCCGTGCGCAACTCCGGCCAAATCCCGTAATCCGTCCACCGAGAAGATTTTAGGGATTTTAAATTATTTTTATTTTATATATAATTAATTAAAAATAATATTAGTTATAATTAATTTGATTTAATTATAATTAATCATACTAATTTTAATTAATTATTATTAATTATATTTAATTATAATTAATTAATTATATGTTAATTATTTTTAATTATAATTAATCAACAATAATCATAATCACTTATAATTAATTAATTTTAATTATAAATGATTATTTTTATTTTTAATTAATTATTGATTATTAATAATTAAATATAAATAATCAAATTAATTATAAATTAAATATTTTTAATCATAATCAATTAATATTAGAAATAATTAGTTATAATTAAATTTAATTATAATTAATTATTTATTTCTAAGTAAAAAAAAAAAAAAAAAGAGAAGAAAAATCCCTTTGCTCCCTCCTTTGCCTCGATCCACGAGCCGACCGTGCCTCTTGTCTCGGTCCACGAGCCTACACTGCCAGTCCGCCGGGTTCCAAGGTATAAATTTCTGACTTAAATCCCTTCCTCGACGTTTGCAGCGGACCGGGGAACCACCTATACGCGCTCTTGTAGCACGGTAGGAGGGAGCCCGGTGCGAAGCATACGACGAGGCGGGTAAGCCCTATACACGCTCTTGTAGCGTGGTGGGGACGGTCCTCGACCTCGACACCGACACCGCCGACGACTGCTACGAAAGGTAAGATGTTCCAAAATCCCATTCTCGATGTTTGCAGCGGACCGGAGAACCACCTATACGCGCTCTTGTAGCACGGTAGGAGGGAGCCCGGTGCGATGCATACGACGAGGTGGGAGAGCCCTATACACGCTCTTGTAGCGTGGTGGGGAGTCACTGCTGTTCTGTTGTACGGGTACTGCTGAAGGCCCCATACACGCTCTTGTAGCGTGGTGGGATGAAATTTTGTACGGCCGCGGTGTCCAAGGACACCTACCATACACGCTCTAGTAGCGTGGTGGGAAGGCCCAGCTCCCCAATTTTCCCCCAAACGGGGGATATGCCGGGGTGCTGCCAAAATTTTCACTGAAATGTACAAAGACTTGAACAATTTGAAGACCTTCTTGGGCAACACTGTAGAAGAACTGTACTCAGACAATAATACACAGAACTTGAACTAAAATGAGCAGAGGACTCGTACGAAGAACAGAGGACTTGTTGACTGAAACCTGAACAAAATCTAAATAATTTCTAAAGATCAAAATCAAATAAGTCAAATCAAATTGAACGGAAATTCAAGTCAATTCAAACACAAAATGGAATGTACAAGAACTTCAGAAGATCCTGAATAAGCACCTGAACTCAAAAGACTGCAGGGGCACTCGAATTTGTACTCTGAGCTCGGACTATATAACACCAAGTGGGGCTTATGAACTCAACGGACTCAAATCCAAAAGAAGCTGAAAATAACCTTGCATTCTGAGCTCACGAGAACTGGACTGGGAAGGGTTCATACTTGAGTCAGACTCGACACCAATCAAACTACAACACCTCCTACGAATATTTCCTAGAAGTTCGTAGCAGGTACAACGGTCTCCAACAAGTCAATGCACTATACTTGTAAGAAGCAATGGACAGTTGTGAGGTGTACGAATACTACCCATATGCAGCGATCAAAGATCTGCCCCTACAAATCAAACTACCACCCGAGATTAGTGAAAGGGTGGATATGATGCAGAGACAATGGGTCTTCTACAAATACTTTCAGGAGCTCGTAGTGGATACAATGGGTCCCTGCAAACAACTACAAATCACTTGTGGATAACAACAGTGAGAGTTTCGTAAGCATAGCGAGCCACTGTGGACACAAGTACATCTCCTAAGACAATCCCTACCAACGCCTGTTGATTGAGATGGCAATACTGGAGATCAGCAATCAAAAACCCGTCCTCTATAAACAAATCCAGACATCAAACCACCTGAGATTGGTGACAGGTGGGCATGATGTAGGCAACAATGGGTCTCCTACGAACAGTTTCAGGTGCTCGTAGTGGATACAACGGGTCACTGCAAATAACTACAAATCACTTGTGGATAACAACAGTGAGAGTCTCGTAAGCATAGCGATCCACTGTGGACACAAGTATTGATATCATCTACGACAGCGGTGATCAAAATTTCCAAGTACACAGGGTACAAAGGAAACCCGATGTACGAATAAAGACATCCCCTGGCAAAAGGAAGGACATGTTTGAACAAATTAGAACCAAACTTCCTGGTGTTTTAAAGTCTTTTTTTGGTTCTATAATTAAGAAGAGAACAGTTCGGGTGCCCACAAACACCAGAAATAACATGTCCGCTATACTGAAGATCTAAAAAGAGTTCTTCCCAAATCAGCAGTCAATGACTCTAAAGTCCAGAAAGTCCTTCCCCGGTGATTGAGAAAGGGGGAGTCAATATCAAAATCCAACGCCACCGGATCTGCAACACTCATGCAAGCAGACAGAAGGCGTCTACAATCTATAACTCAACGCCACCGGATCTGCAACACTCATGCAAGCAGACAGAAGGCGTCTACAATCTATAACTCAACGCCACCGGATCTGCAACACTCATGCAAGCAGACAGAAGGCGTCTAATATCTATAACTCAACGCCACCGGATCTGCAACACTCATGCAAGCAGACAGAAGGCGTCTACAATCTATAACTCAACGCCACCGGATCTGCAACACTCGTATTAGCGGACAGAAGGCGTGTATAAGCTTTCAAATGAAAAGTTGTGTGCATCCAAACGATAGTTATCTACACAACTACAAAATATTTTAAAGTACCCCCACATGAGTGCACCGTAGTTTGTATACACATAGGTACACAAGGGGTAAATACAATTATAACCCGCATGGGCCCCGGCGAGCGTGTTATTGGTACACACGTGACGCCTAGGGATGCTGCGCGGGTCGATAAGTGAATTCTAGTTCAAACTCGATCCTTCTACACGGATCAATAGAAGTCGACAGGGTTCGAACCTTTAAACGAATACACGGTTGTGGCGATCAGTGTATTTGTTTCAATACATTCATATTCGGCCTTCAAGGCCTAAAATCAAAAGAATTCATTCAACAAAAGGCACAAAGCCTACAAGAGACCCGATCCTCTGCCGACAGCCCGACAGAGTTGACAAGGTTCAATCAATAAAAATAAATGACCCCCAAACACCCCGATGATGGCCGCGTTGATTGAAGATCTCAACCGGAGGGGTCAATTTCAGGCATTTTTAAATGCCTCCCACAAGTCCATTCTAAAAATCCAAATTTCCAGAAATCGAACAGATTCCCAAAATTCAAGATATTTTAAATTTGAAATCAAACCATCAAATACTAAAAGCAAAATCCATCCACTCTCCGCAACAGCTTGCCGGGGTGGACAAATTAAAGTTAATCTTTGCTCACAAAGAGCCGAATGTCTAGTCGAAAATATCACTAGGATCCATTCTCAAACAATCTCTTGTCAGTAAGGACGTGGTACGTGTCCTCTAACCGGCGGTTGACCGCCAAATGGCCACCGCAGGATAAACGGTTACGACGACCCGGGGCCCTCTGAACCGAGTGGTTTTGCCGCCAAATGGCACCACGAAATACCGGTTATGGCCAGAGCCAATACGTTTCTTATTGGCATCAAATCCTTGAGATATGAATCAATAGGATATAATCGATAGGGCACAAAGCTCTCTGTCAGCTAAGGTGGATTCAAATTTGTCCCCTTAGACAAACATCCAACCCAGGTCTACAAGGTCCCCTTGGACGAAGCAACCCATGGCTGCCGACAAGGATCCTTCTGTCAGGTTGGGTCGACTACCTCCTCTGACTAAGTAGACCAGGGACCACGATGGCCCGGGACGACGGAACCATGGGATCTTGATCGGGCCCATCGTCCATTCCCCCACCATCCGCTTTAAGTGAGAGATGGTGAAATTTCTATTTTAAATATAAAATTTTCCCCAAATCTTCCAAAACCCAATTCTTCAATTCCCAAATCCAAAATCTTCAAAATATCCAATCCCAAAATCCATTGCTGCTACTATATGCCAGATACACGTATCTCTATACGTATCTGATTGACGACTAGCCTTAATCGAAAGTTCTCTCTCGTGATCGGGAGGTGTAATTAACTATAGGGGCTTGCGCCTATAGGAAACCAGAACTCAGATCATAAAGTCCTCACCAAATGAGGGCGAAATCTCTGGGTAGTGTCTTATCTACAAACCCATCTGCCTTCCAAAATTTACCTCGGAACTTATTCAGTTAAAACTCCCTCGCCGAATAAGAAAAGCGAGCGGAGGCCGGGGCCGAATTTTTGGAGCCCACAATCATCTTAGTCATACTTGATCACCTTGCATTTTTGTAATTATTTTCTTAGACTTAGTGCTGTATTAGTGCTGTATTAAAAATAATCAATCATGTAAATTGATATTATTTTTCTCACAAGGTAATTGCAGACACTTTCAAAGAAATCTTTTAAACGATGCTATTATCAATACAAGGAGTACTTCAATTTGGAATTTTTTTTTGTCCTTAGGAGACTTTCTTAAGGCGCATAGAAATATGAATCCCTCTACTTTAGCTTAAATCTAGTAAAAGTGGTGCTCAAAAGAAGAATCAAAGGAAATTGCACACACAAACATTCTTCCTTTTTTGGTGTATGCACATTAAATGCTAAGAAAGGCGGTTTAACTAGACTAGGAACCAAGCGGTTAGCATGCTTTTTAAGAATCATTTTTTAGGTTTGGGTGCCCTTTTTTTCTATTTTTCTTTTGTAAGTCCTTGATTTAATTGTTGTTATGATTTTTGCAAAGCTAACAACGAATCTTGTCCATGATAAAGTAACCACAAGTACATGATGGCTACAGATATTTGCATAAAAAATAGGAATTTGAGGTTAAATCTAGGAATTTATGCGTTTTGTTTTACTAAGCATTATTAAATTCCCCTGTAAGAAAGTCTTTGTTTCGTAGAATAATATACTGAATAGATGTTGACAAGAATTTGTAAAGCCATCAAAGTACTACTTTGCTACTTTCATGTCATACTGATGTGAATACCAGTAACTTTATGTTGCATAGAAGTATTCTTTTGTTTTAGCTAATGTGGTTATTGATGGGCGTGCATAACTAATACATTGGATGTTTCGTTTGCAGATTAAGTATCACCATCCTGAGGAGGAAATAGCATTTGGGCCTAGTTGTTGGCTATGGGATTATCTAAGAAGAAGTGGAGCTTCTGGATATTTACTTCCGCTTTCTGGAGGAGCTGATAGTTCTTCAGTTGCAGCTATTGTAGGTTGCATGTGCCAGCTTGTGATCAAGGGTTAGTTTGCTAAATTTCTTAGGCTATTACGACTTATCAGTAGGCTAACTTGGTGAAAATCAATTCTATTGCTTAAGTTAGAAAAAGGGATCAAGCAACTTGAGAATCAAAATTTGAACTAGCAAGATCCGAAGCTCTTTTATCTTTTATCATTGGGCAAGTCTGCTAGCACTTAGCAGAGAAAAGGCTTTTGGGAAGAAATAATTGAATCAACTTTTTTTCCTGGACCAGCTAATGATTTCTAGTATTGTTCTGACTAAATATGACAGTCTAGTGGAATGTGATCATCTTTTGTGCAATGTGAAGTAAGAATACATATAATGTTATACTATCTGGATAAGCATAGCCCTTAGTCAAGTCTCTCTGTTTGAAATCATATTTTATGCGGTACCATTAATATCAAGTTGTTATGACTATTAGAATATGCTCCTTGGATATTTGCAGATATAGAGAATGGTGATGAACAAGTCAAAGCTGATGCAATTAGGGTTGGCAATTACAAAAATGGAGAGTTTCCAAGCAGCAGTAAGGAATTTGCAAAGAGAATATTCTATACTGTCTATATGGGAACTGAAAATAGGTATGGCATTGCTTATCTCGATATCTGTGTATTTTCAACATTCTTAACTCATCATTTTCTTTTCTGGTTATTTGTTATCTTCCATTTTTAATGTTCGCAAAGTCTCTTATATTGGCACATGACAAAATATTTCCTTTTACAATATGCCATCTGACCTAGATTCTTTTAAGTTTCAAATTAATAATTTCCTTAAATATAGATATATATGTTCTACATTGTTAAATCATATATTTATTTTGTAACTTATATTTTTGTAATTCCTGTGAAGTTATAATGCAAATATTTGCTAATGCATGTGTTTATGAATGATTGCATCAAGTGTTCCTGTCGGTGTTTGTATGTGTGCTCTAGCATAGGTTCACAGTTGTTTTCTTAGTCATCTAGATATATGCTTGATCATCTATTCAGTTAATATTTTATTAGTACATGAGTAACTTAAAAAATATAGTGAGTTGAGACACTTCGTAATATATATAAAACTAACTTTTTGCAGGATTTCCAAATGGAAATCATATTTCACGATATGAGCTATTTGCCAGTATCTCTAGTTCCTAACCTAATTATTGTGATAATTAATGAAGTTTGATTTTAAATTACTATTAATTGCATACAATGAGTAAAGTTGATGGTTGGTCTAGATTTGCCATTTTGAAGCTGATGGTTTAAAATTAAGAAAAAATAAACTTGTGTGATTTCTTTAGAGAAATTATTTATTCCTTGTATGTAAGTTACCACCTTCTTTAGCTTTAACCAACTATTTTGAGGTTGACTTTATGAATCCTTATGTTATTTTCATTCTGTCCAAGAACATGGAATAAATCCCATTGTGACTTTTCATGAACTATACTATTTTTCGTTTCTCATCCTATTCTTGTATTGCTTCTAATAAACTCTGGTATATCATGTCCATGCATCATTACTCACATCTGTTCTCTTTTTGACTATGCACATCAGCACATTTTGTTGATTTTGTTGTCTTTGATGACTTGTTTCTTTATTCCTTTCAGCTCTGATGCTACAAGGGCTAGAGCAAAGAAATTAGCTGAAGAAATAGGTTCCTGGCACCTTGATGTAAATATAGACACTGTTATTTTCGCTCTTCTCTCTTTGTTTCAAACAGTAACAGGAAGGAGACCACGTTACAAGGTAATCAAATGCAAAATAATACTGGACTTCATTTTTTGTACCTTTATACTATTTTAGCATGCACTACATGTGATTATTAGAAATATGTATGATGTTGTAAGAGGGTTACATGCAATACTATTACATTTTAGAATAATTGATTAGTAAGTTTTGAACTTAATATTATTGTCTCAGTTATAGTCGGTCCAAACCTCTGGTAACTGTATCAATTTGGTATCCCAATTTATTTGCTTCTCTATAAATTCAGAAATTTATTCTGCGCTGGTGTACAAGATTGCATATTAAGTGGCAATTATTGCCTTTAGACATTTTAGCATCTGCAACTGCTGCAAGGCCTTCCATTGGTAGGTGTTGTTTGGTTATTGTATAAAGATAAATTTTTATTTCTAAATACCTTTCAGCTCGTTTGGCATTGATTCTGATTGCTCGTCCCCAAGCCTCTGATCTTTCATATTTGATTTTTTTTTAAGTTGATTTTACACAATCTGAACCTTCATTATCAATGGATGATGTAAAAGGCACAATTAGAACTTTAATTATTTGGATTTCCTTTGATAGTTTGTTGTTTTCATGTGTCATTTTCTCTAATCATTGTGTTATGTCCTATATATCAGGCATCTACACATTTACATCCACTTTTGTCTAGTGTCTAGTGCTGTTAAAGGTGATCCAGCCCACTTTCGACTACTGTTGTTAAAGGTGATCTAACCAACCACTTAAGCACTCGAGTGAGGTGGCACAAGGTTAGGCCAATGGGATTCATGCACCTCTTAGGTGAGCGCTATTAAATGTTTTGCTTACGTTAGCATGTGACTTTTTGGTGCTAGGCAATGAGGTGATTGCCCTATTTACTATGAATTGAATTTGCCTGAAAGCCTCAGGAAATTTTTTTTTTTTATTTTTGTGTGTGTTTATTTACCCTAGGTGATTCATGAATATGGGATTCTATATTTGCAATCATGAAATCGAGGGACTCTAAATGAATTTCGCTTGTAGTTATGTCGAGCTTCTTCCAATTGGTGTTTTTTGATAGAGAATAACGTATATATAGAGAAGGTGAATGTATTTGGTTAGCAATCGAGATGGAGATCTTGCATGGACTTGGAGTATAACATGCAAGAAATGGGTTGTTGGTGTTCTCTTAATTTTGGTCTTCTTGGTTTCATGGATGAGGAGAGTTGCGAGAGATGTAGACTGATGATGTTGAGGGCTGTTGATTTAGCGTGAAACTTTAGGGAGGAATGAACAGTTTTAGCGGTGTCTATGGTTATAAGTCATGTGATTCTTAGGGGAAGGAGTATATGACTATTATGATTTTTTTTGTTGTATATGTGATTTTTTGTTGTGTTATGGTAGGTTTTGCATTTGGGTGAGAAAGTAGTCAAAATTATGTGTTATTTGCGAGTTTCTTGAGCGACAGGGGCTTGAGTTTGCTTGACCCAACAACTTGTGTAACTTCAAGGAGGAAGAGAAATAATAATGGATCAAAATTGACCCGTTAAGCATATTTCTCACCTTTTTATTTTAATTTTTTCAAAGGATTCCAAACATCACCCAAATTTGTACTAAATAATTGCAAAACTTGTACAATTAATTTAACATATTAATATTAAGTTGTTTTAATTAGAAATTTAGTTAGACCTAATTATGGGAATTAAAAATCCTAGTTTGATTAAATAAACCTTAAACAAATTTTAAGCTTGAATGACTCCAAATTTTGGGTGAATAGTTGTGACTCTCAGTGAAAAGGTGGGAAGGTGTGTGGGTTTTGCAGTGAGGTGGTGTGGGGTGGGGGTGGTGTCCTAGTGATGGGGGGTTAGAAATTTGTTTTCTCTGTTTATGCATGCTAAAAACTCAAGCACTTAAAATTTTCAAGTTATTAAACATTTTATTCAAGTACTTTATTTAAGATAATCCATTTAGGAAGATTTTAGGAATTAAAGTGTAATAGAGGTTCTAAAAATTTATTTTTATAACATAATTTCAATTTTTTATTATCATTTTATATTTTTCAAAGTTTCCACAACAACAACAAACATTTATCCCACCACGTGGGATTGGCTATATGAATCCTTTTTATACATTGTGTTATATTAAGAGTCAAATTCTCATTTAAATCTAATTTTAAAATGATTGTCTCTAATATTATTCGCCGCTAGAGCTACTCCAGCATTTTCATGTATATTTTTTGTTTTGCATTATGTCTCTAAGTGGAAAGCGACTCATCCACCTGAGCATCCTCATCTCTACAACACTTAACTTAAATTTATGCTTCTCTTGTAATGGACATTATTTTAAACATCAAGATGCATTTTGGTGTAAACATCAAGACGCCTTTTGATGTAATGGTCGGAATTTCTTTAAGAAAATTCGTAGTAAACGTGTTCATCCCAAAGAAATCCTGGGATAGATGACCTCATGGGAAAGTTACACCAATGGAATAAAACTGTGAGGCCCTTAGACTAAAGCGGATAATATCTCAATAATTAAGAGTTTGGGCTATTACATTACATGCCCGATGCATTCCTCCACGTCAACCATCCAACTTAAATTCTACTAATAATATCCCAATCTATTTCATCATCGCTTTGAACAATAGACCTAAGATATCTAGGACATGCACTCTTTTTAATGACTTGATATCCTAAGGTCACAATCCCACCACTAGATCTATTACTACTAAAATTATACTTCATGTATTTGGTTTTAATTCTAATCAACCAAAATCCTTTAGATTCAATATTGGCATCCATAATTCAAGTCTTTCATAAACTCTCTCTAGTCTTATCAATAAGAAGAATATCATCAGCAAAAAGTATACACCATGGTACACCATCTTGTAAATGTCTAGTAAGAACATCCATGATTAAAACAAAAAATATGGCTTAAAATTGTCCTTGATGCAATCCAATTAAAATAGGAAAATATTTGGTCAAATCACCTTGTGTTTGAAAACAAGTAACAACTCCGACATACATATCCATAATGATTTGAATATAATTATTATTAACTTATTTATTTTATAGAACTGTCATGAGCACTTCTCTTGGAACTTTATAATATCCTTTCTTTTCATAGTCTTCATTTTTGAAATATATTTATTAAGTGAAGCAATTATTTCTTTTATAGCACCTCACTTGGGTAAGCATTTAGGTTGGTTTCTAGCACCCTATGTACTGGTGGCCATATCGGCTTGAGGTAGCTTGTGCTTTTAATAATATTTTTTTACTTTTAGGGAGATATTATATATTATTCTTTGGTTCATGCCCCAACCATTTAAACATTGTCGTTGCCAGGTCACAAGTCCTCGATGAGAAAGGTGGAGGGTTGCGTTAGCCACCTGCATAAAACTTGACGAATAATCACGACATGAATCCTTTAATTAACAAGACACAATAGAGAAAAATAGTTTATGTAGCCGACCCCATAGTGGGATAAATGCTTGATGTTGTTGTTGTTGTGATGGACAATTACATTCATTTTAGGTTAAGATTGTTATGTATAATTTGCATAATACTCATCCTTACCTAGTCTTGTTCTTCTTAATTTGCTGATTGAAATGGAGATTTCTAGTTTTTAATCGAGCTGAAATCATCTCTTTTTAATGTGCCTTCCTTTTTTCTATCAGTTATGATAATAGGCTTTTGAGGTTTTTGGCTTTCCAGAATTGCCTTTTTTTTATTTGGTCCAGTACCAGCCCAGGTTGTTTAGAATGCAATAATAGATATTCGGCAATTATTATGAACTATATATTGGAGTAATAATGTTTGAACATTTTCTTGAATTCAGGTTGATGGTGGATCAAATGCTGAAAATTTAGCATTGCAGAATATTCAAGCTCGAATTAGGATGGTTCTTGCATTTATGATGGCTTCTCTAATGCCATGGGTTCATAATAAATCTGGATTCTATCTTGTGTTGGGCAGTTCAAACGTCGATGAAGCATTACGAGGTTATCTAACAAAGGTACACATTATTTTTGTTGCTTTCTTGTCAGGTAGGATTCTTAATGGTCAAAATGTTGAAAAGTGAGTTAATGTTGAAATTGTCAATGTCATCTAGTTATAGAAGGTAAAGGGTGAGCAATATTATTTCTTATGTAGAGAAAATGTTTCAAAGCTTTTAATTTAAGTACCCAAATTTAGGCTTTGTTTGGGACTGTTTTCTTCTTGCTTTTTAAAACAATTTCTAGTAGAAAATTTTTTTGAATTTGAAATTTTTGTACTAGAAAGTCGTTTTAAAAAGCAATACGAAAGCTGTCCCAAACGAAGCCTTGCTTTCTTATGAGATTGTCCTGGAAAGATATGGAACATTAGATGGTTGAAGGAGGAACTTATGATTGAAATTGAATCCCTTAATTCTTTTTCTACATCACTTATCTTTTTCTTTTCAATCATCTGTTCTGTGTGTTTATTTCCTTGTCGAGTTAAAAACTTGTATTAATTACTATTTAACAACCTTGAAGATAACTATATATAAATTTAATATGTATTACCAGCAATTAATGCAACAATTTCATTTTAACTAACACTATTATATGTTTGTTTAAGTATGACTGCAGTTCAGCAGATATAAATCCAATTGGGAGTATAAGCAAGCAGGATCTTAGATCTTTCTTGAGGTGGGCAGCTTTTCATCTCGATTATCCTTCTTTGGCAGAAGTTGAAGCTGCACCTCCTACTGCTGAATTAGAACCAATACGCTCCGATTATAATCAGGTATTACTACTTAAAGCTCACTGTTATTCTCATCCAGTAGTTAATTTGTTGAAATGTGAACTTCAATTGCAATTTTATATATGTTTAACTTTCTTTAAGTACACTGGAGCACTTTTTGATGTTCTATTTATCTCATTTTGTTTATTTTGTTATATAATCAATTATAGCATGATTATGTATTACTTTACTTTAGCCTGATCATAATAAAGACTCAAAATGCGAACAATTCCTTCAGTTTGTGTGGTCTCCCAAGCCATGTAATAGGAAACAAGAGCCTGTGTTACTCCAAGAGCAAAAAGTGGCATTTGTGCACCTGCCACCAAAGCTCCCACAGTGCCAAACACCCAATAAATCCAATCAGGACCAACCATGAAATATAATCTTCCCACAGAAACATACTTCTTTTTTGAAGGATCGTTTGCTTCAGGAACAAAGTGGCCAACTGAATCCTTATCAGATCTGAAGCTGGCTCCTAAACTTGTCGCTCCAAGGGAGAGCTATCGTGAAAACTTGACGCTAAGGGAAACAAAAAATAGGATAAATTGCAAAGCGAGTGTATTTTATAACTTGCATGCATGATCATTACCTTTGAGGTCTCCTAAAACTTGAACTCTCAGAGGAGCATCGCAGATTTGCAGCATCTTGGATATGAACAAGTGATGAGTACATGCTTTGAGGCTGTGAAATAAGCTGGTCATGGGTTCCTGTCTCCATAATCTTTCCACCTTCAACAACAGCAATGATATCAGCATTCCTAATTGTTGAAAGCCTATGTGCCACCACAACTGTGGTGCGGCCAACCATCACCCGATCAAGTGCCTCTTGTACACTCTTTTCAGACTCAGCATCCAAAGCACTAATGGCCTCATCAAGAAGGAGAATGGAAGGGTTTTTCAGTATGGCTCTAGATATTGCAATGCGTTGCTTCTGCCCTCTTGATAATTGGATTCCTCTTTCTCCAACCTACAAGTACAAATGGAATCATACAACAGTAAAGGCCTTTACTGTTCTAGTTTTCAGTAAAGGGTGTCAAAATTCTTCATCTTTGGCTTGTTTACACCCTTATTTGCAATAAAAAAAGTAGATTGATTACCTGTGTCTCATAACCATCAGGAAGGTTATTAATGAAGGTTATTGCCTCTGAGAGCTTAGCAGCATGTGTAATCTCATCAAGGGAAGCACCATCTTTCCCATAAAGAATGTTCTCCCTGATGCCTTTCTTGTACGAACAATTCCTAACACGAGCCTAATTCGAACAAAAAAAAATCGAACAGGCCAAAGATAAATACGCATTAAGTTTGCTCAAGTTCAACTCGTTTACTCCTCTAATCATAATGACCTAAAAGATCCAGTTAAATGATCCATTTCATTACTACTTAAGTTAAATACCTTGTTATTTTTAATTTTAAGCTTAGCATCTTTATGAGTCAATATATATTAGGATTTTTCACCTAGCTCGAGGGGTTACTACCTTATGCGACAAATTGAGAATTCATTCTAAGGAAAAGGCTATGAAAATGACCATTCAAAGTTAATCATTCATAATATCTGCAAACAGTCAACAATTTTTAAGGTTTTGGTTAGAACCTAATCTTCAAGAGTCTTGTTTGTGTTTGGCTTGTTTAATCTTGCAAGGTTGCTTTATGTTTGAAGTATAACTTACTAAGTCTTCTTAGATTTTAATAGCTTTTGTTGATGCTTGCAGTTAGATGAAGTAGACATGGGCATGACATATGAGGAACTGTCAGTATTTGGAAGGCTTCGAAAGATATTTCGCTGCGGCCCTGTGTCAATGTTTCAGGTTATTTTCCTATCCCTATTTCTACATCTTCCAAAAATTATTTTGTATGATTCTCTCTTGGTTAATTAGTTTCTTATGCTTCGTTTGGGATGGCTTTCTTACTGCTTCTTAAAGCGGTTTTTTAGTTAAAATTTTTTATTTTTTTATTAAAAAACTGCTTTAAGAAGCAAGAAGAAAACAGTCCCAAACGAAATCTTATTCTGTCATTACTACACGCTTGTAATTGGCGATCATTAAACTTATTACATGAAGAAGCAAATTTTCAAAACAAATTTCAACTGGAATGAGATTTTTTGGATACACAGATTATCCACTTGAGTAACCCACCTTTTATTTGCTGTTTGCATCTGCAGTAGCCATTAAACCAATATAACCCTGTAAAAGACTTCTGTCACCTAAGTAATAACCCTAATATCATACATTGGACGGTCTGAAGACTTCATTTGCCTATCTTTTGCGCACCTTATCAACATTTTAATATTGCTTCAAATTTTGGAAAAACAGGGTCATTTTATCTTAGGGAAATCTATATACATATCACAATATTTTTATGCATTAACAAATCTATGACTTTCATTTTAATATTGTTTATCATTCACATCAAAGTATATGTATGAAAAGATGTATTTTACTTTTAAATAAATTAATATAGGTTGGATTAGCTCCAATGGAAGATAAGATTAGAGAGAGTCGCCTTAGATGGTTTCGTCACATTAAACGGAGGCCTTCCGATGACCCGGATGATTTGACTTATGTTAAGAAAGGTAAATGTAGATCTAAAAAGACTTGGTTAGAAAATATTAAAAATGATCTTTCTTTATTAGATTTAAATGAGAATTTGACTTTTAACATGACACATTAGTGAAAAAGATTCATGTAGCCGACCCCACGTAGTGGGACAAAAGCTTGATATTGTTGTTGTTGGTGGTGGTGGTATTTTTTATGTTATTTTGAGATTTGATTGATGTATAGTTAAATATAAAAATATGTATTTGATATGAAAATACATGAGACTTTTGTGATATAAATGTGAATCTCCCTAATTCTATTGATTTAAGCTTTTTTGCTCTCCTTTTCTATTTCTCATTTTGCAGAATCTCTGCTATAAATGGTATGGTAAGTTTTCTCCATCAGAAGTGGCTGACAAAGTGAAGCATTTCTTCAAGTACTACTCCATCAATCGACACAAAATGACCGTGTTAACACCTTCCTACCATGCCGAAGTATCATTAATCTCACTTGCTTCTTTTTAAGCGACCTTTCGGTATTTTTATGTAAAAAAAAAAAAAAAACTCTTTACCTGCAGAGCTACTCCCCTGAAGATAACAGATTTGATCTTCGTCAGTTTCTTTATAATTCAAGATGGCCTTACCAGTTTCGAAAGATCGATGAGCTTGTGCATGATATTGATTATGATAAAGCAGCATCACCTTCTAACATAGTAAGTGAAGATAAACCAGAAATCACTTCAGCGCAGGTAAGTGGACTGGGTGTCATAGCTGCAGGCTCCAGCAACCCACATGTAGGTCTATGAGTGTCATGAGGAGAGATTATTTTGTGCAGACTCTGAATGCAGTTCATCATCCGGAGATCAATCAGAATGCAGTACCGAGCACAGTACCGAGCTGCGGTACTGAACGGGAGTGACGTGGCTCATTCTGTTTGGTCTCTGGATGATGTTCGGCATCGAGACATAATAATTTGTCATGAGATTGGGATGGACATTCATGAGCCTGAAATGATCAACTTAACCAGGTTTGATCATTAAGTACTCAAATTTGATAAATTGTATATAATTTTTTATTTAATATGAAAATTTTAATATTCCACAGTTATTACCACTTCCATTCTAAAGCTAGTATCTAAATAAGTACAATGAGTGTCTTTTAACTTCAAGAATGAAGAAATAACAAAAAAGGCTAGCTCAATATGTCGATGTCGAGCTCTTAGCCTTCGTTTGGGACGGCTTGTTTATTACTTTTTAAAATAAAATTTTAGTAAAAAATTATTGAAATCTCATTTTAAGAAACAATAAAAAGCCGTCCCAAACGACCTCTACTCTTGTATTTTCTTATATTGGCTTGTATTCCCAACATTTTAAATATTAAATGTTTGTGTATGATGACATGAAAAGAGTGCGCTAAGGGGCTTTCTTATTGCTTACTGAAGTAGCTTTTTAGTATAAAAAATAAATTTTTTTACTGAAAATTACTTAAGAAAACATTAAGAAAGCTGTCCTTTGATTTAATTTTTGTAAAAGAAAATTTCATATTAGAAAGAAGGAAAATCAATCAACAGTACAGTAATTGCTGAATTGTTCAAAATATTACAAAAGCTTGCTTTCTTAAATAAGATAAGCAGTCTTTATCATTTTCTTAAATAAAAAACCAATGAAATATTATTTAAATATCTGCATTGATTTTAATAGATAATATTATATTGTTTCCACTATTATTAAAATTCTGTTGAAACCGATAACCTTAAAATTCTATCTCCCCATTAATTTTCTCAATTATTTTAATTTTTTTATAACACAATTAAATTTTGTATACCATTTATTAAATATTTTTTT
The DNA here is from genome assembly GCA_022539455.1 of Dendrobium nobile. Classification (NCBI taxonomy): domain Eukaryota; kingdom Viridiplantae; phylum Streptophyta; class Magnoliopsida; order Asparagales; family Orchidaceae; genus Dendrobium; species Dendrobium nobile. The sequence continues at coordinate 52,913,388 of CM039718.1, forward strand.
CCCAAAGCTTCCTACGGAGACCAAACGTCAGCCTCAGCAACAGGATAACCCTCGCCGCATCCACCATTTGTTTATACAGTAGACTGAACACCACGTGTCGCCATGTTATTGATGGAATCCAAATCCATAAATCAAATTGCAACGTACACCTTACGCAATCATCACGTCCGTCTATTATTTTATTTTTTTCAACGTATTTTCATTAAAATTTATTTTAAAATAAATTTAATACAAGAACAATTAATATTTTATTTAATTTACGAAAAAGCTGTTGTTGGGCCCCATCATAGTCGAGCCCACGTCAGCTCACTCGCTTTGCATTATCCAAAAAAGTTCTGACCTGATAAAGCCAGACCAAAAAGGCTTCTCCTCTTCCGCTCCGCTCACTGTTCTTCGTTGCTGCTCTCAGAAACCGGATTTTCCGATTCCTCTTGGCAGATTGTACTGTCCGATTCATATGAACTGGAGATCCAAGCAATGGCTTCCATCGCTGAGCCCTTGGAGTCCTTCTTGAACGATCGCTTCCATGCCGTCGGAGTTGCGTTATCGCCTATTGAATCCGGTGTACGGCGCGCCGTCATGGATTTGGAATCCCGATTTTTGGATTCTCGGAATGCGTTGAGGAGGAATGAATTGAAGAAGCAGCCGTCTGGCGTTGTTGCATCGTCGGTGATTACGGATGGTGAGGGGAAGATTTGCTTGAAGAAGGGGTTTGGTGGATCCGGGAAGATGGTGGGTAGAATGAACTCAGAGGAAGGGGAAGGTTCGTGCTCTAGTTGTCTTGGATTCGACGATGCCTGGTCGATTTTTTCCGGTAGGCTTCCGTTTAAATCGAGTAAAAAGTGTTGTCAGAACTACGAAACATTGCCTTCGAAGTTTGGACGGAAGGAATTAAAATGTGAGATGGGTTCGTTGTCTGCGGACAAGACGACGGTCTCGGATGCGAAGAAAGCGGAAGCGTTTTGGTTGGAGAGAAGTCTTTGCCTTGCTTTGGAAGCTTTCGTTAGTAGTTTTAAGGAGTTTAATCATCGTATTAGGGGGATTGGTGGGGAGAGGAACGATCAATCGGGCACATTCAAGCCTTTGGCTTCTCATGTTGACTTTCTGAAGATAATCAAAGGCAGGAAAGAAGATTTCGACGGATTTTTATCCAATATAAGGTTCGCTAAGGTAGGACTGCATTCAGGATTTGTAGGGGAGCATTCCTCTGTGAAGGAGGAGTGCGATTTTTGCGGTTTATCTGGAAATAAGGAAGAACCTACAAGTGTTTTAGTGCAGCCAAAATTTCGAAATGCTTTGATTAGTATACCACTATCAAATGTTGAGAGGCTAAAATCGACGCTTTCAACTCTATCCATAGGAGAGTTGATAGAACTTGTTCTTCAGCTGGGACGGACATCTAAAGATCATCCAGACAAGAAAAAGTTGTTCTCTGTTCAGCACTTCTTCCAGTATACAGAGGCAGAAGGTAAAAAATTCTTATTCTTTGGATGCTGAGATTTACATACATACCACCTTATTATCTTTTAAAGGCAACGAAAATAATACTTTTACAGGAAGGAGATTCTTTGAAGAATTGGATAGAGATAGAGATGGACATGTAACTCTCGAAGACCTAGAAATTGCAATGAGAAAAAGGAGACTACCAAAGAAGTATGCTAGGGAATTCTTCCGTCGCACTCGAGGACATTTATTTTCAAAATCAATAGGCTGGAAACAATTTTTGTCCTTGATGGATCAGAGGGAACCAACTATTCTTCGCGCTTATACAACACTGTGTTTGAGCAAATCTGGAACGCTTCAAAGGAACCAAATCTTGACATCTCTTAGAAGTGCTGGGCTTCCGGCAAATGAAAATAATGCTGTTGCCATGATGCGGTATCTTAATGCAGATAAAGAAGGATCTATATCTTACAGTCATTTCCGAAATTTCATGCTACTTCTTCCTAGAGAACGGCTTCAGGATGATCCCCGGTATGACTGAGCCTTATTTAAAACTAGCACTTTCTTTAGCATGTCACCAGTCACGTGGCTCAAAATTTTTTAATCATAACTGATCTGAAAGATGATATTTTAGAATTAAAAATTCTAATATTTTCTTAATTCCTACTTAGGTGGCATATTGTTACTTTGCTAATGCTCCAAACGAGTCAGAATGATTGAATGGATGTTCAATTACTATTTTTCAATTTCCAATAATAAACAGTATGTGAAAAAAAAAATGTTTGCATTCTTTGAAAAAGGTTTCAGTAACTTGGTAATTCATATCATCATTGTAATTCTATTAAAAAACTTAGCATTTCATACTCGGTATTAACATTTCAAGATCGAATTGTACCTTCTTATTCAGAGATCTTGATCACACTTACATAAAGGATGACTGACTTCCTGATTCTGCAGGTGTAAAATATAAAGTTGGATTAGGATTATGCACTGTTGGTTTCACTTTTTTGGCCTTCCTCTTCTCCCAATGATCCTTTAATCTAGCATTAGAGACTCCCTTAGGCCGGCGCTTTGCAGGATTTCTAATTTTTTTGTGGAGCCCCTCAGTTATGCATTTATTTCTTTTTCCTTCCATAATGTTTTGAATATTTAATGCCAATGCACTCATACCATCTATTATACACTGTTCTGCATCCTCATTACCTTGAGCTTCGGTGCTAATTTGATAAGCAAATTGACAAACATAATTTCTAAAAATCATGTTTCGGGAACCTTGATTCAATGTGCACAAATTCTTAGCCATACGTTGGACATTCAATCCACTATAAAGGTCGTTCCTAGCAGTTGCTGACCATCTTGGAATTAAGTATTTCTGAGGAATATTAGTAACATCCAACTGACTCATCACTCTCATGCAATGAGAACACAGGATTCCCATCATCTCGAACTTTCCGCAACTGCACTATATAGTTCCTTCAGATGAACTAAACAAAACCGTCCACTTGTGTGAATAAAAAATATGGTCTATGTTTTTCACAGAAAATGTTGATGAATCTGGTGAAGAGTGATCAATGCATAGTCCACCTAAACCATTCAAAAACTCCTCTTAAAAAAATAAATATAACTTTCTTGAATAAAATTTGGCTGCTTGTTTTAATATCGGATTTCTTTTCATGTACGGTTGTATCTCAGTTTGAGAACATCTAAAAATTTCATCTCGTTCATTCCTACGCCAACTGTTTATAAGTTTCTCCAATCCAAGGAAACATTCGGTGAGAGAACTTGTAGCCTTTGAAATACCATGGCAAACAAAATTGGTGGACTCACTACGTTGTGTAGACAATATTCCAAGGTTAAAGCAATCTTTGTTGAAAGCTGTAGACCACCTTTCCCTTATTTTGTACAGATCATTTAACCACTGATGGCTCTGTAAGTCTCCTTCGCTAATCATCTCACTCCACAAACTATCAAATTCCTCCGCGGAATCACACTTGGTGAAGCAACTATAAAAAAGGCCTTTCACTTTGTTGTTACTATTAAAACACCAAACTTTGGAAGGAGCCTTCTTGTGTATATGCCATTGGCACAACCGATGTCTTGTATTAGGGAATATAATCTCTATCGCCCTAGCCATTGCTTGATCCTGATAAGTGAATATAGTAACTGGATGTTTATTATTCATAATTCTTAAAAATGTTTGAAATAACCAATAGAATGAATCAATTGTTTCATCAGATAGAAAGGTCATCCCTAATATAATGTTTTGCCAATGATTATTGACTCCAATAATAGGGGCACATACTAAATTATATTTGTTCAGACGGTAGCTAATATAAAAAATTATTACATCCCCAAAGCAGTCGTAATCCACTCTCCCCAAACCATCTACCCAAAAAAAATTTACCAACCTGTCTTTCTCATCAGTTTGCACATCCCATGCAAATAGATTGTCCTCAGCTGACCGGTTTTTGAACAATTCGATTAGCGAATTGCTGTCCCCATTCTCAATTTTTGCTCTTCTCTCCTTTTGAATGTAGTTGTATGCATCTCTCTTGGTAAAGCCCAGATTTTCTACACCTCCAACCTCCTCGGATAGATAGGAGAATGCATTTATTGTTCTTATTCCCGCATCAGCCATTGATTTCATAACAGAGGCATTTTCTTCAGTGATGTGCCTAGATGATCTCAGCAAATGTTGATCATCCAGTTTTGCCAATTCATGGTTGTGTGTTTCTACCGAATTTTTCAACGTCCATATCCCTTCTTCACTAACAGAAAATCTCACCATAGCAGGGCATCCAGTTCTTGTAGTTGATTTTTTAAATTTAACCTTCTGTATATTTTCTGTTTTCTTCTTGAATCCAGATTTTTAACAGACAAAAATCTTTGATTTTAATTTCCTGGTACCAGGCCAGTATGAAAGATGTTCTTTCTGAACACTAAGGTCATGCTTATGTGCATATTGACAATATTTAACATATGCTTCCTTCTCAGATTTGTAAACCGCCTTTAAAAAAAAATTACAAAATTCATTAAAACCACGGAATAATTCCCTAATAATAACATGAAAATGAAGAACTGTACCGAGTATTTTATCAATACCGAGTTATATATAACTCGGTACAAATATATGGTATTTAAAGTCTAGGGATATATAAGACATAAGTGACGTAAAGATAACAAAAACTTATCAATACCGAGTTATAAGTATGAATACCGAGCTATACCGAGTTCTAAAAAATCTCGGTACAAGTTCTTCATAATTATAATATCGGTACAAAAATCAATTTCAATTATTAGAAATTAAAATCTAGTTATATAGAAGACATAAGTGATGTAAAGATACTAAAAAATTATCAATACCGAGTTATACGTATGAATATAGAGCAATACTGAGTTGTCAGAAATCTCGGTACAACTTCTTCATAAGTATAAAAAATAAATTCAAGTAATATAAATAAATATCGAGCAGTACTTACTTATAAAAAATCTAGTTACATATAAATACCGAGCAGTACCGAGTTATCAGAAGGTTAGGTGCAAACAAAAATGAGAGGATCAGACGAAGATGGATGACAAATTACTTGTAAAAAATAGGAAAAATCGTCATCCAAAGTATAAGTGCCAAATGTTTCGTTGAAATCGTCTAACTCTTCCAAAGTAATAGAAGGTTCCTTCTCATCCATCGCCTTGAACGCTTCGCGGAAGTTTGCGTAAACCCTAAATACTGTATAACGTTCTGTGTACAGTAGATAATCGGCCAAAAGTTTACTCATATAAGGTATATACCCGGGTGTTTTAAAGTTTTCCCGCCCGTTTCAACGAAATTAGAGAAAAGAGACGTCAAATATCAAAATTATAACGGGTTTGAGTCGGGTCGTCGGGCTGCTACGTGGCGTTAAATTAATGGTGGCCGAACCTATAGAAACATTCGGTCGGAGGACGTAATAATTGTTCCTGTTTACCAGAGACCAAATGAGGTTTATTCCCCTCATTTAGAGATCAAGGGCATGTCTCTTTCAATAAAAGAAAAGAGGGAATGGAGGGAGGATGCAATGCTACCGTTCAAGCATAGCTATGCTAGCAGCTTGGTTAGGGGCGGAGTGTGATTGGCATGCTTCAGGGGCATAGTAATGAATTGAATGAAGGATAACATAGCAAGGGTGATGTAAAACATATACTGAAACAGGAATTTCTTAGGAATTAATAACAAGATGTTAAGCTTCACTAATTTTAAACTTAATGTTTCACCACGATAAGAGTCTAGGATTTCTTAGTTGCAGATGTGCTTTGACATGCGGTTACAAGAAAGATTAACAGAACAATTTAAAATAAGAACAAACTTGTAGTAACGTTAGATGCATAAATAACAAAAATTCACCTTTTAACAAATAGAAAGTTCACCTCGAGTTCCCCTCACTTTAACTCTTGATGGTGGGGTCAGCGGAAGAATAATTTCAACAAACTTAGAGATGCCACCAAAAGAAAGAAGTTGGTGGATGTCCGATGATTCGCTACTGTCCGGAGATTTGATGTTCTTCGATGGCAGATGTAAAGGTGAAAAAGATTCGGTCGATGTAGTCATCGACGGTGTCATCAATCTCCAAGTCGAGGTTGAAGAAGGGAGACATGAGGATATCTACTCGTCCTTGAAGATCATATATGAAGCCGTAGTCTCTTTGAGGGCCGACTATTCATGGTGAGGAGGCCGATGTGCGAAGCTTATCCCTTGGAGGTATATGAAGTAGTGGAGAAGAGAAGAGGGGGGGAAGGTGAGAATGGGGAGGATTTCGGCCAAGGCTAGGAGGGCCGTGGGGTTAGGGATGTAGGTAAGAGGAGTCAAGAGGAGAGGAGAGAATTAATTCCTTGATTAATTAACCTTGAGTAGAAATTAATATTGGAGTTAATTTGAGAGGGGAGGGAGAATTTGAATTTAAATTCTCTAATTGGTGGAGGGATTATGGGGGAAATTGAGTTTTAATTGGAAAATAATTTTAAGTGGAGAGAGAGAGAGAGAGGGAGGGGACGGCGGCAAGAAGGGAGAGAGAGAGAGGGGGCGGCCAAAGGAAGGGGAGAGAGGGGTTGTCCACATTTAATGAATGTGTCTAGGTGCAATGAATCTTGAAATTGGAATTAATTCCAATTGATTTCAGACTTGAAGAGATTTGGGGGGCTTCCTAAAATAGATTTACTAATCAGGAAAGGTTTTGAATTTCAAATATTATTTGAATTCAAATTAATATACTTTCCAAATAAATAATAAGCTAAATTAGGAAGGTATTAAGAGGCCTTTTGAATTTGAAAACAAGGACTTGGAGAGGGGGGAAAGCCGGTGGCCTAGGCTAGGGCTAGTAGGGGCCGACGGCTAAGGGGATTTGGGTGGAGTTTGGGTTGGGGTTTTGGGGGCCGATGGTGGGGGTTTGTGGTGGCTAAGCCGGCGGTGTGGGGGAAAAGGGAAGGTTGGCCAGTAGTTTGGGGTGGGGATGAGGGATTGGCCGGCAGGTTGGGAGGAAAAGGGGAGGGGGGCGGTGGTGGGGGAAAAAGGAAGGGGAAAATAAAATAAAAACGGATATGAACTGCAAGCCTAGCCTCTGCTAGCGACTAACAGGTGATGCTTGACCCTCTCCTAGGGTTCTCTCTTCTCTCAAGAGCTCACAAGAAAACAAAGAACCAAAAGCTGAAATTTTCATTAATCAATTATTAACCTCATACAATAGTGAAGAACAATATATATAAATCTAGAAATAAGAGAAAAAATAAAGACTCAAATGCCCTCGGGGCTACAACATAAAAGAAATCCCTCATAGGGGTACAATGGTAAAATTGAATTATAAATAAAAGAAGTACATAAATGCATCATAAATAGAGACTCTGAATCGTAGCCGTCGATCTACAATTCCTCCGATGGTAAACACGTCGAAATCTCCAGCCGATGTCCTCATCAAAGAGTTTTGTAGAATGGTTGTAAGTAATGCATATGTTGGTCGATTATCTGCAGGGTGCTTGGATGGGCAATGAAAAATAAAGATTGGAATGATAAATTATTATTTTTTTCTTAATTAGTATATTTTTTCTTAGTTATTTATAATAAGAATTTTTCTATTTATTATTATATTTTTTAAACAATTGTTGAGGATATTCTACTACACACACATATAGATATATATACACACACACACACACATATATGCATATGTTGAAAAGGAAATTAAGTAAATATAGTCTTTTACAATTTGATTCCTTTCTAACATAATATAAAAGTTGTGAAATCTCTTAAATAAAAAGAAGCTAAACTTTTAAATATCAATGCGCCTTTTGGTATAATGGTTGGAATTTTGTTAAGAAACTCCAAAGTTAAGTATGCACATGTGGGAGCAATCCTAAGATGGGTGACCTTCTGGGAAGTTACACAAATGGGAGAAAATCGTGAGGCCATTAGGCCAAAGCAGATAATACTTCGATAGTTTAGAGTTTGACCTGTACAAATGATATTAGAGTAGTGTGCTGGCCAAAAGATGGGAATTAAGTATCATATAAGATAAAATGACATGCAATGGCGGTCACTTTTTAAATCTTATATGGGACAAAGTGCTACATGGTGAGTGCCAGCACTTGAACTTGTAGTGGTCGCCTCTATAGAATCCTATCTGCCTGGTGAATAATTATGAGATAAGAATATTGATGAGGACGTCAGTTACTTAAGTGGGGAGTAGATTATGAAATCTCTTAAGTAAAATGAAATTAAACTCTTAAATATTGAGGCGCCTTTTGATGTAATGTTTCTAAAATTAAGTTGACAATTTCTATACCACGTTGATTTTAGGGTAGTGTTATTATATCTACATTATCACATGCTTTTATTCATTTACAGTAGGAATATGCACTATTTTTATTGCAAGATTTTTTCATTATTAATGATATTATCCTTTATTATGTTTTATTTTATTATTTAGTTTTGTTCTCTTCTCTTGTCTATATGTAAACCACATATTCTTATACTAGAAAGACAACTGAATATAAATGTAGCCTTTTAAATTGTTCTCCCTCCTAACTTCAAAAATTACCTTAAAAGATAGTGCCAGTCTCTTGCATTGCATTTTTCCAAATTCAATACATAAGAGGCATAAGGCTTGGAATGTTGTGGGTTCTGGGTTTTAGGGTATCGGTGGAGGAAAGATCTGGCATGTTCATTTATTAGAGTGTTAATTAGTAGGTGTGATGGGGGCAGATTATGGTTGTTTGATATCTTGGTCTAAGGGTATGGTTGGTTTTCTTGCTACTAAACAGTCAATGTAATGCATAGTACAAAGAAAAATTATTAAACAAACTAAATAAAAGCTTTATATACATTTAACCATAGAATTAAAGTTATCGAAAACATATATAAAATCATCCAGGAATATAATATCAACTAATTATGGATGAGTAACTGAATAATTCATAGATTCATACATTATTTCTAAAACAAGTTCTTTTGATACTTTTATTATTCACTTTATTTGAAATTTCTTTTAAATTGATTCAAAATGACCCTTAGTAGTAATAGGAGCAGTCATACTTTTTTTAACTTTTACAATTTGAAATATAATTATTGATACATCGTCAAAAATTTATCTTGATCGGGCACGAATCTCAAGGCAAAATTAAGTTGGAAACTTCCGAAATTAAATTTGGGAGCACCCGAACTCCGATTTCTGCAAACTTATAGTCGAACTGAACGTCTCGGAAATACGAACCCAACGACACCAAATTCGATTCAATCCGAGCCCAAATGGGTCCAAATCAAAGACCTAAAGCACATTTGGAAGGTTCAAACCATGATTTGGATTACCAAACGATTTCTAAACATAACGTGCTTATAGTTGAATCGAGCGGCTCGGCGAGACAAATCCAACGAGCCCAAGATCACCGGATCCCAACATCACTAAGACATTCAAATGCCCATCAAATAGTCCATGATCAAGGGATTCAACATCGACCGTCCATTCATCCACTCCCCATTTATCCTTTATCTCTCACCTATTTATGGGCCATGCCTATGGAATCAAGAGAGAGATCGGAGATCGCTCTTGCCTCCTTACCTCCTCGACTACCATCGGAGTTCTGCCGAACCACCGCCGGACCACCACCTGACGCCCTGTTCTCCGCCGGACCACCACCTGATGCCCTGCGCTCCATCGGACCACCACCTGACGCCCTGAGCTCCGTCGGACCACCACCAGATGCCCTGTGCTCCGCCGGATCACCACCTGACACCCAAAGCTCTGCCAGACGACCACCTGAGGCCTGGAGTTTTGCCAAACCACCACCTGACGCCCGGAGTTCTGCCAGACGACCACCTAAGGCTTGGCGTTCTGCCAGACCACCACTTGAAGACGGAAGTTCTGCCGGACTATCACCTAAGATTCAGATTTCTGTCGTACAGTTGATACTTGTAATCTGATCACCCTTGGAGGCGAGTCAGCCCATTGTAATCAACTCAAGTTCTAGTGGAATCATTTTCAGCTGGGTCAGATATCGTGGTTTTTCCCTTTTTCCAGGGCTTTCCACGTAAAAATTTTGTGTTCTCTGTGTGTGAGCTGGATATCTGTGCAACGCTAAGACATAGTATTCTAACTCTATCGGCACGTATATTCTAGCCCGCAACAATTATATTTATCTCAAATTATATTTTTTTATTTGTATTAGTCATTGTTAATATGATTTATTATTTTCATATAAACCATTTCTTAATGTTAAAGTTATTTCTTATTTATATAACATTATAAATTACATGTAATTAGTTATATGATAAATTCACTGCACTATATAATATTATAAATATACTTATTATATTTTAAGTTATTTTGTAAATTATAGATAATTACTAAATTGTAACTAGTAATGATGTCATTTTTAAAATTTTAAATATATATTTGTAAATGTTTTTTTTTTATTAATGATAAATCGTGGGCATTTATTAATTATATATCATGCTATTTTGATTTAGAGTAAAATTAGTTCCCCTTCTTGTTTTGCTTATTATATAAATAGAGATATGATATGTGTGGCATGCCCCATCCCAACCTCTTTTCTGTCAATCATAAGGCATAAGTTATGCCGCATAACAGAGGCTGACAATTTGAGCTAAAAAATTTCCCATCAGTACCTCTTCTAACTTTTCTTTCAACTTAGGATCAAGTGAATTAAAAATTGAACTATTAGATTGTCACAAAAATATGTCTCATCCTTATAATAGATTTATCATATTCATTTATATAGAAGCGTGCATAATTTAAATCATTAAAATAGACAATAGAGCTTCTAATACTTTAATAAGAAATTTATATATACCATAAATCTTTAATTTATATTATGTACATTTTTTTTCATATTACCTACCAAAATTGTACATATATCCATAATACTAGGATAAAGAATAATGGTCTTACCTGTTATTTTTTCTTTCTTAAAAAATAGTCATTATAGTATTTGATGTGCTAAATCCTCGTTTAGCAAAATATTTTTAATATAAATTTTATGATAATGAGACCATTTGTCTTTTGCCCCAACTTTGTTTTCTTTCCTAAAAAATAGTCATCGTAATATCTAATGAGTTAAACGCTCAGTCAGATAAATAATTCTAATATAAAGCTAAACATACAAAAAAAATGATAATATGCATGTTGGTCATGAGCATTTTTTATTATAGATATAGTTAACTTAATGCAGTGATATACTTTAAAGAAACTTACTTGGGTATTTAGCTAAACAAAAGACTTAATTTTATGTAGTGATCATGAGTACTATAAGAGCATAAAATGCATCTGTTAAGTTTTAATTCATGAAGTGTACGCGACTTATTAATTAGTTGCAGCACTTTTATTTTTATTTTACTTATTACTCATGAATTTCTTATAAATATCATATAATGCATATAATCTTTTAGCACATTTATATTATTGGTCGTCTACTGGCTAGTCAACTCTAAAAAAGATATTAATAAAATGCATCTGTCAAGTTTTAAATAGTTGATTTCATAAAATACATTGTAATTGTTGCCTATCATTCTTAATATGAAGAATATCTTATTGCATACACATAATAATTCATTAGAATTTTTAAAATTAACAAATGTTAATCCTAATATTAAATTATTTTTTATATTAGAGATTGAGTATCTTACCTGAATGATGATATATTCTTCGGGATGAATTTCGTAAATAGACTGATAACTACAATTTTCTCAATTTAAGATAAATTTTTAAGTTTTCATATCAAAGCTAAATCTATTGACATCAAATAATACTTTCTTACCTCAAAATAAATTCCCCTTATTCAATCCTTCAATTTTATAAACTTGAATCCAAACTCAATCTATGAAAAAAATAATAAAATAAATTTATTATTGAAAATCTTGAATTTTCCTCTCCCCTTCTCTTCCTTTTCATTTCTCTATTTTTCTTTTTCTCCTCTTCTCCTTCCATTCTTCTCTTCTTCAGCTCTCCTTCTTCTCTTCTTCTTCCCTTTTCTCTTCCATTCTTTTCTTCTTCCTTCTTTTCCTTTTTTTTCCTTCTCTGGTTTATTGTGTCGAGCTCCCTCTTTCTTTCTCTATTTCTCTGCACCATGGTTTAAAATTGCGCAATATGAGGCTCGCCTTGAGGCCCGCCTTTGCGCAATTCTAGTAAAAAACACCTCGATGCTTACGCCTCGAGTTTTTTTTTATGAGGCTTGCGCCTCAACTTGGTTGAGGCCCGCCTCGCCTCACTGGCATGACGCTTACGCCTCACGCTATATATATATATATATATATATATATTAAAACTTACAAAAATCTTGAAGTAAATGCCCGACATTGGACTCCATAGGAGAGGAGGAAGGGGAGAGAACAGTTCATCATAATGATGATTCAAATGAAGAACCCCTTAGTGATGACAGTGTTGATGACTTATGAGTTCTTATGTGATATGCCATTGCTATTTATTTTTGGAAATTTGAATTTAGATTCAGCATAAGTAGATTGAATATGCTCTTATGTGTTAATGAAAAGAATATTGGAATTTGGGAAAGATAGAATTTTGAGTTGAACTATATTTCATGTTGTCTTATTATTGGGATATTTTGATTTCACTTCATATCTTATAATTTTTTATGTTTTATATTATTCACTCATTAATATATAAAAAATTTATCATTTTATGTTTACGCAATCTTTTGATTTTGAGGCTTACGCCTCAAAACGCCTTGAGGCTTACGCCTCGCCTTACGAATGAAAAACGCCTCAATACCCGAATACGCAATTTTAAACATTGCTCTGCACTAAGGGCCCCTCTTCCTTCTTCTCCTCATTTCTTGTTTCTCCCTGTCTTCTCTTTTTATTCTCGGTTTCAACATGTACCGAGCCTCCCTTTTATTTCCTTCTTTTCCAGGTGCTGCTAGGGGATTAGGATTGGAACAAATGTATTAGGTTTAGGATAAGATAGCATTAGTTTATTCACAAACTAAATGATCAAATATATAACTAACTATCCTAAAAGTTACCCTTACCATCAATTTGTTGTACCATTGCATATAGCACGGACTTTTGAAAGATTTTATTTTTGCTACGAAGCATTAGTTTAGTGCTACAATAAAACTAAAACTTTAGGTCATTTAATTTAATTATAAAATGCTAATATACTTATTTTTTACATGCACTTTTAATATCAAAATGATCTAAATAAAATATAGAATTTTATAAAATTGGTTTCAATAATTTTTAGGATGTGTGAAAAATGGGGTGTAATTTATTTACGTGCAACTTTCATCTCATCCTTTTGAAAATTTTGCATATTACAATGTTCTAGGCTGTTTTAGAAGACAAAAAAGATATTGGTAATTACATTTTATCGCTATAGGATTATCAATATGAGCATATAGTTCTTTTGTGATTTAACAATGTTCTTTTCACCTTCATCCACTTCTGCCTATTTGTTGTTTTTCTTCCATGATGATGGAGTAAGTGTCATTCCTGTCATAAATTATGTCTGCATTTTCTTATGATTGTACTTCTCGTTTCCCCTCAATAACAAACTGTTTTCCTTTCTAAACGGCATTGTCTTTCTTTTAAATGGTATTTTCCCCTTACCCAACCATATTTAGATGGTTGGAAAAGTTATTCTAACTAGCAATAATTCTTCTTCCTAGTTTTTACTCTCTCCCCAGTCTTTTAATTATGAATTCTTTCTTATATAGATAGTCATTTTATATTTATTTTTAGAGTTTTGTGGCCAGGCCATCTCTTTATCTTATTGGGATTTTTTTGTTAGCATTTTTAGTAGCTTATTAGCAGATTGTTATTTATTTATCTGTAAGCAAGAGAACTCTGATTACATTATTTAGTTGGTTTTATTACTGATTTAAATTTGACTTGATTGCCAAAGTCACTATTAGCATCTTTAGTTCCAGCCGAAAGATCCTCTGTTGCAATACCAGTTAATTTGAGTTTACCTTCAAAGTATGCTCATTACTTTTCAATATCATGTACAGGAGTATATGGTTCGAAGCTGCTACTGTTTTTCCTGTTTCCCCACCTGTGGATTTGGCAACTGAAAATGTTTTGAAGTCTGCTTTGGCTGGAGGCCTCGCATGTGCCATGTCTACTTCAATAATGCATCCACTTGATACAATGAAGGCAAATATTGACCCGCACATTTCTATCTTTGTCAATTCCATTATCAGTATGTCCTCTTTTTTTGTTGCACCAGGGTGAGGCGTGAGTTTTCTTCGGGAAACAATTAGAGCACTGGTCATGTTACCTTGAATATTTTTGAATGGTACATGCATTTCTTTTCTTTCTGAGAGGGAGTAGGCCTATAGAAATAAGTTCATTTTACCAGAAACTCGCTCTGACATTTCCTATGTATAAATGACCATCCTCTCGGTCTCCCAAGTCACCTGTTGAATATACAGGTGGCAAAATCACCTTTGTTGCCGCAGTTCTCGTAGGACGGGCATTAGATTATTACATTTCATGCTTCTTTTTCATGTCAATCCAACTGCTTGGATATCAGAAAGGACGCTGGAAAAAGATTGTTGAATGTTACAGATAAAATCCTTTGGCACTTAAATTTTGGCCTGCATGAAGTATATGAAATTTATTTATTTTGCCAATAATAATTGCAATTACAATAATTAAAATTTCTAGCATTTTTGAGTTATGGATTCTTGGGCATAAGACTGCTCTGAGTTTAGGAGATCTGCATGGCTACTCAAGCTTGCACTAGATATGGTTCTCATTCGGCAATTGGATTCATGCTCTTCAACTCCGTTGCCTTTTTGAGGATTTTATGCCTTGTAATGCTTAGTTACATGCATATATTTTATTTCCAATTTTTGCAATCTATGAAGTATATGAAATTTATTGATTTTGTCAATAATAATTGCAATTACAATAATTAAAATTTCCAGCATTTTTGAGTTATGGATTCTTGGACATAGACGCTCTAAGTTTAGGAAATTAGCATGGCTACAGATGATTGCACTAGACATCGTTCTCATTTGCCAATCGGATTCATGCCCATCAACTCCATTGCCTTCTTGAGGATTTTATGCCTTGTAATGCTTAGTTGCTTGCATATATTTTATTTCCAATTTATACAATCTATGAGTATTTTTTGCTTTTATCTTTGATGATCATTCTCTTGTTGAGCCCATTTTAACAACTTATTATCATACCAGACACGTGTACAAGCATCCACTTTGTCATTTCCTGAGCTTCTGGCAAGACTTCCACAAATTGGGTTGCAAGGATTATACAGAGGTTCCATCCCAGCAATTCTTGGACAATTTTCTAGGTTGGCATTTCTTTGTACATTCAAATGTTTTGTAATTTGATCACTTAAGAGGTGATCTTATATTTGACAGTCATGGATTGCGAACTGGCATCTTTGAAGCAAGCAAGCTTCTTTTGACAAATGTTGCTCCTACCCTTCCAGAGATTCAGGTAGATATGACTTACTCTATTTGTTTTTTTCTAATTAATCTATCCAAAATGGAAATAATGGTTGTAGTAAGTAGTAACTAATTTTCATGCCAAAAAAAAAACTTTCATCAAATTGTCAATGAGAAATGACCAAATTGGCTTTTAACTATTTAATGTGTATTGTATTTTACACCAGACTTTCTCTATCTCCAATTTGGAACCTAAGCCTATCAAACCACTCTTTTAGTATTTGAACCCTAAGCCTATCAAAACACTCCTCTTTTAGTCTTTCCGTTAAATCAGTCATCAAAAACCAACAGAAGAGGCTTGTCTAAGGCACATGCTGGGGGTAATGAAAACACTGAAGAAGTGTTGAAGAGAACAATATGACTAAGGGTGATCTAACAAGGAGTCTACATGTATAGTGCATGGACTCTAATGATAATGAACAATGCCTATGGTAGTGTTGAAGATAGGATGAAATGGTTGGTCAGAAAATGGAGAATCCTGGTATTGAAATAAGTATGATCTTTAGCACCAAAGATTTGGTAGAAGTATGTTTATAAATGATCAATTTTGAGGGAATAATTTATTAAATTTATTAATTATGATGTTAGAATGTGCAGGGCATTTTGTAGGAGGCCTAATCTGCTCTACTTAATATATGCTTCTAAGCATGGCGCACATGGCAGATAACATCATTGGAAAAGCATCCTTGTTTATCACTTTATCATAATAAGATCATAGATTTTTCAATCACCATGAAGTAATTTTGAAACATATTAGGGTAAATCTAAAGCTGAAGTGTAAGCAAAGTATTAAAAACATGTTTCTAATGAAAGAAAACATGGGTTATGACAACAATACAAGAAAACAGAGATTTAGCTAAAAATGGAATGAAAAGTTGTCCAAGCGTAGGGAAAGATCAGGAAAAAAAATATTTATGAAGCTTGTTCATGTGTAGTGTGTGTAGTGGCAAACGTTGATAACAATAAGTACCACTTACCAATGTGTATTGGAGCCTTGATCATGCACTTGTAAAAGTTAGGACATGACTAGAATATCATTTATGCATGCTTGTGATGTAATTAATATGAAAATGCATGAGCACAAAAAAGTTGTCCATTATTGTTATATCATTGAGACTGATGATTAAAATTGTAAGCATATCATAATGTTAATCAATGGCCTAAAAGAATTGCCTAACTAAATTAATACAACAATAAACATGTAAATGCTCTCTCAAACTTTGTAGTTCCTTTTTTCATAGGAAAATAATGCTGAGCTTTCATGTAATTTCAAACGTAGTCTAGGATAAGGTCTCAAAAAGTTCCTCTTATCTGCTGATGGATAGATCAAGTATTTTTTTTTTTTTAAATTCTATGGGATTGAAGAATTATGGAGGTCAACCTTAGAGTCTAAAGGTTTTCGCTTGAGTAGATCTAAAACGAAATATATGGAGTGTAATTTTAGTAGTAATAGATCTAGTGAGGGGATTGTGACTTTGGGCGATCAAGTCATTAATAAGAGTACACGTTTTAGATAACTTGGATCTATTGTTCAGAGTGATGATGAAATAGATGGGGATATTATTAGCAGAATTCAAGTTGGATGGTTGAAGTGGAGGAATGCATCGGGCTTGTTATGTGATAGAAACGTACCCCTCAAACTTAAGGGAAAATTCTATAAGATGGTAGTGAGGCCTGCAATGCTTTATGGTGCCGAATGTTGGCCATTAAAAGAGAAGCATAATACTAAGTTAAGTGTGGCAGAGATGAGGATGCTCAGGTGGATGAGTGGCTTTACCCTTAGAGATAGGATACGAAATGAGCACATACGTGAAAAGGTTGGAGTAGCTCCAGTAGAAGATAAGATTAGAGAGAGTCGCCTTAGATGGTTTGGTCACATAAAACGGCGGCCTTCCGATGACCCGGTTAGGAGAGTAGAGGTATTAGATTTGACTTATGTTAAGAAAGGTAGAGGTAGACCTAAAATGCTTGGTTAGAAAATATTAGGAATGACCTTTCTTTATTAGATTTAAATGAGAATTTGACTTTTAATAGGACACAATGGAGAAAAAGGATTTATGTAGCCAACCCCACATAGTGGGATAAAGGCTTGATGTTGTTGTTGTTGTTGTATGGGATTGAAGAATCCTATGGGAGCAGACCCCCATTGGCTATGAATAATTACTTCATAAGCTCGATGCCCAAAAATATTCCCAATTAATGATATCATTATGCTTTAGATTGGTGGTTGGGAGTTAGATTTATAGTGGGAGATTGGATGGGGATGGATCTTCAACTCGATCAGGATCTTATAGTTTTGTCAACTTGTGCCAGTTTGGCAGACCTAATCTATTAATGACAAACAACTAAAAGGTCACATTGTTTAGGGAGTCTAGGGAGTCTCAAGCAGAAGACGATGGCAATATATCAAAGAGTGAATCTCTTTAAAGTGAGGCCCAAATTTTGTTTTAGAGAGAAGGCCCGAGGGAATTGGAGTGACTAGTTTTTTTTAGGTTCAAGGACATGACTATTAAAAATACAATGAACTAGCCTTACTGAATTCATACCAAGATTGGTTGAAAGGAACCATGCATGACTAAGTGCAACCTGAGGTGTGAATTCATACCAAGATTGGTTGAAAGGCGATGCATGACTAAGTGCCAACTGAGGTGTGGATCCACAATTTTCTCTTGATCAAGATCATTGGCATAGCCAACTCAATCATGTGAGATGAAGTGAGGAGGTTAAATTCTACGAGCATCTTTATTGTGAGGCTTAGTTGACGGTTCATCCTCTGTTGCACGGTTTAGGATGTCATGGTAGAGGGCTTATTTCTGTATTTTCAAGTTTCCAAGAGACGGGGCTTTGGATTAAATTGTTTTACTTCAAAGTTAGCCTTAAGCATAGAATAAAGTGGTGTCCATCCAGGTAAGGTTGAATTCACCTAGGCAAATGAATTTCAATATTAAGAAGAATAGGTTAATTGCTCTGGACATAGAGTGGCCCAAAAAAATGGGACTTATGGGTCACAACCCAAGTCAAAGATGTAGATTTTACTTGTGAAATTATGACCTAACCTAGATATGTATCTGGGACTTATGAGATTAGAGGCCAACATTGATATTTAGTTTGAGACTAATGAGGGCTATGGCCTAGCCGAAAAATGCACATGGAACTTATGGTGTTATGGCCTATGTCATAGTTGGTGATGGAATTCATGGGGTTATGGCCCAGCTCGAAAATTTATTTTGGACATATAGGGTTATAGGCTAGCCAAAGAATATGTTTGTGGGCTTTATGAGGTTATGTCCAAGATAGAGATGTAGTCACATTTCCTTCAAATAGAAAACATTCAGGTAGTCTGGTGTATCTTTGAATGCATTAATCAACTCCATGAGACAAGTGAAACTTACAACCAATTAATCAAAGGGAGGCCAATGATGGATCTTATGACCTTCACCCTATTGGCATTCTGGACCAAATCATAAAAATTAATCATAGATAGACTAGAAGGCCTTACGAAAATATGAAGCCAAGTATCATGGTGATTATTATATCATTGGGTCCTTTAGATTGAGGGTTGGGTCTTATTGTTTTTTTATTAGATGCCTTCAAGTGGGATTTACCATTTCAATATCAAAAAGGCCTACCAGCAGGATTTTAGATTCCTGATTAGAAGAAGGCCCAATGGTGGACTCTTATGCTCCTCTGCTCAATCTATATAGGATTATAGGGTTCTCATCCCATGCATTTATCTGACGCTAATGCTCCATTTGTGTGAGGGTCGTTTGGCTTTCTATTTTCTAATATATATATAAAATAATTGTAAAAGACACACACCTTGCACTCACACCGTCTCCCTTCCGATAAACCTCACTTGACCATCCATGCTCCCAAATTTTATCTCTTCCCTGCGTTTCTCCTTCCCACGCCCAGTCCACCTCCTTAGCATTAGAACGCCACTCATTTATGTCCCGACGTTGATGACAACTCTTTCCATCTCACTCTTACTCTATAAACTCCCTTCTACATTGCAATTTTTTGTTGTCGACATGTAAGGGTATATAGGAGCAATTTTGTCACCTCCATTGCATAAGTACTCAGACATGTCTTTTTTGACACAGTTGGGAGATTATACTGTGCTCTTTGTGCAATTTTTTACTGTCTTTATTGCATCATATTTCTTTTGTACCATATTTCTTGCAATTTTCTGCTTGTTTTCAGTCGATTTAGTTATGTAACTGGCATACATAATTAACTACTAGTCAAGAAATTCTGAAATAAATAGTTTATTATGCAGTCTGAATAATATATTTTCGCAGGTGCAATCTATGGCATCTTTTTGCAGCACTTTACTAGGAACTGCTGTTCGAATTCCATGCGAGGTATTGAAACAACGATTGCAAGCAGGCCTCTTTGATAATGTAGGAGAGGCAATTGTGGGTACCTTGAACCAAGATGGCATTAAAGGTTTCTTTCGGGGAACCGGTGCCACCCTTTGTCGCGAGGTTCCTTTCTATGTGGCGGGCATGGGTCTATATGCAGAGGCAAAGAAGGTACCGTAAGTAAAAAATATATTAATTAATTACATACCTATCTTTTTACTTATGCATTTATTTACTCATAGTTTACATGTCGCAAATAACTGGGCAATTAGTGTGCATCTGCCATCAATGTTTAAACTTGTGCGATTGTTTGCGTGAAGACTTGATATAGATGCAAGTGGGACCCTGATAGTTAGGGATTTGCTAAGTATCATTTTCACAGTACAAGCATACAATATAAATAAATAAATAAATATAGACACACACACACACACCAGTTGTTTGGAATTTTACTTATTTATAATAAGTGAAAAGCTCCCTCTATACATGGAGACTTGACCTAGGCATTTATGTGTACCTTATCAACTTTTATTCTATGTTTTTCTAAAACTAACAGCGCCCCCGTCCCCATTCTAATGTTTTTTATTATTGAGTTTAGTAACTTTTCATTGCATATTTATCATCTGGAATAATTTGTTTCTTATCTCAATGACTTGTTTTTTTTTTTTCCCCTTAAATAAAATTTTCTTGTGATACATGAGAACAATAACTTAATTTCCAAGAAACAAGGCAAAATAAAAAATAAAAAACACTACTCTACATCGTATACTGATGGCATGATTTAAGAATCATTTTGATATCAAATATTTTTTTATATCTATTTGTGACACCGATGTCATATTTTGTATCTTTACAATATTGATCACTGATTCAAGAACAACTGAAATTCATAGTAAACCTTATTAACATCGATGTATTCTTGAAAGCCTCTATTATCCTCTTCATTAGGTGCATGTTTTTGTAAAAAAATTATACTACTTATGAAATTTGTTTTTTTTTTCTATTCGATAGTACACTTCTTGCACATTTGAGCAAATTTTGTATTGGTGAAAGTTTGTTCTCAGTATTTGTGAAATGGCAGTTTTGAGCTGAGCAAATGTCATAATTTAAAATATTTTGCTATCTATTTGGCTCGCTGAGAATCTGTGTTGGGCAATTAGTTTTTCTAAGACTATTAGCCATCTATATATATGTCGTGTATTACTATTTTGAAACTTTATTTTTTTTAACTATTTTGAAACTTCATCTGTCTATTGGCTTCACATCTCATAGATGAAAAACTCAAAAACCTGAAACTGGCAGGCAACTTGGTCATCTAAAAAGCTTGTTGTTTATACTTGATTGTTTAAGACTCCATAATTAGCTCGAATTCAATTAATATTAAATTTTTATATTTAATAAATTAAAATGAACTTGGCCTTTTTCCATCGTGTTTGGCTCATTAGTAGCTTGATTGTGTGTTTATTATATATGCATCTATGCGTGTATCCTTATATATGCTTGCATGTATATATGTACATATATGTATAAATTTTGCATGTTTATATTCATGTATTTATATTTGTATAAATATATGTATATATACATGGCTATACGTATTTTTTATAATTTATATATGGCTTTCAAGTAGATTTTATGCTTTTTAAAAACCTCTATTTAGCTCGATAAGCTAATTAGCTGAGCACAAAAAATGGCCAGTTTTTTTGACGAACCAAGCCAAGCAACGAGCTTTTTTGCACCCTTGAAACAACACATTCTTTTAAATCACTCACTTGTTTCATGTTTCTGGCATAGATGACCATCTTCTTGGTTGGTGTAAATCTCTTCAAGTTTGGCTCCTATTGCTCTACTTCTTCTGTCTTTTTCTTTTTCTTTGCAACATTTAATCATCTATAATCAACAAACAACCATCACACTAAAAATTAACCTTTAATTTCAATCTTACATTTATGCTTGTTCTTGTTTGTCCATTATATGGTTCACTAAACTTCAAATCTACCACCCTTCATTTTCAAATCATGCCTTTTATCATATATGTATTCTCACATTCATGTTACTTTCTTAGACTGCACAGAACCTTCTTAGCCGCGACCTGGAGCCATGGGAGACCATTCTCGTCGGTGCACTCTCCGGTGGCCTCGCCGCCATTGTCACTACGCCCTTCGACGTGATGAAGACACGGATGATGACTTCAACTCCAGGCTTACCCGTGTCGATGCAGGCCGTAGCCATCACCGTTCTTCGTCAAGAGGGTCCTCTCGGGCTCTTCAAAGGAGCTGTGCCCAGGTTCTTCTGGATAGCTCCTTTGGGCGCCATGAATTTTGCTGGATATGAACTTGCAAGGAAATCAATGGACAGGACTGATGAGTGTACAGCCACCAACAGCAGCAGCCAGTTGCAGAAGAGAATGGCATAAGCTGTTTGGGCATTTACTGTAGTTATTATAGTTTATCCACTTGTTTTGTAAGCAGAACGGGTTCTTAGGCTTCGTTTGGGATGACTTTTTTTTTCTTCCTAAAGCAACTTTGTAGTACAAAATTTTTTAATTTTGTACTAAAAAGCTGCTTTAAGAAGCAGTAAAAAATCCGTCCTAAATGAAGCCTTACTCATCCATCCTCTTGAAATGTAAATAGATTTTGCTCTCCTCAAACTTGTTGATGTTGTACAAATATAGGGGAATTTTTTTTTTTTGGGTCAGGATATTATAATACGATTTGTATCAAGATGAATTTAAAAAGTATTGGATTTGCTTTGAGATTAGTTCAATAAAAATTATTAATATTTATAGTATTGATGTCAAAGTAAATCCAATAATTTTTAACACCATCCTAATTCAATTTATACCAAGATATCTTTATATAATTGAGTTTTCTTTGGATATCCTGATTCAAATGTGGCTATAATGATCTTTTTATCATAAAATTTATTTTAAAATAAGTGTATTATATGATTAATTAATCAATTACAGTTGTCTAAAATTAAATATAATATGTAGAAAATTCATACTAATTTAAATTTTCATTTTACATATGCTTAAGAATGATATGTTTTGTTGATACAACCTGTTCTGTTTTGCTATCATCTCTTTTCCTTATATTTGCCCTATTTCATCAAGTATTTTTAGGCCTATCCCTATTTTTTTAATCATAGATCGAATCTAATACATATATTCTTCTAATAGGGTTATCTGAAAGCTAATGTTTACGTGACCAAACCATCGAAGGCAACTCTAATTTTATTTTCAATATTTCATATTTATCTTGAAGTGTAAGGCCGCTCATCAATCCAAGCACTCTCATCTCTATAATATTTAATTTAATATTTCTCTTTCACTTATCAACATTTTACATTATAAAACATTACAAGTCTCCACATCATCTTAAAGTTTATCCCTTATTCCCTTAAGATGTTAAATCTAAACCTTTGCTTTTTAAATTTAGCCTAAAATTTATCCCAAACTATTACTTTTTTTAACTATTTTAGCAATGAAGAAAAACTTCAAAATTAAACATCTAAATTATCAACATAAGTGAAATTGAAACTTCTGCAACGATAGCGAAATTTAAATATTTTTTTTTTGAACTAGGTATTTATCCGCTGTCATTCTAAAAATGACGCTTGATGGCGTGATTAATCATCGGCTGACCTAGAAGAGGCATTCACCCCAGAAACCTCTTGACCCGCACTTGATTGGGCCCCACTTAAGAGGCGTTGCTGCTCGAGAGGAATCGAGCACAGGTTGGGGGGGTTTCCAATAATACTCGCCCACCAATCATGCTAAGCAACGGTGCGTAAATCTAAATACTTAATAGAGTTTAGTAAATACAAGAATTATGGTATTCTCCTTGCTTCATAAAGTCACAGCACTACAGAGTCCAGACAATATAGTAAAAGCTTGGCTTTAAGTCTTCTGCTTGGACTTCAACAATTCACCACTGAGAAAACACAACACTTCATTCCAAAAAAAAAAAAAGCTAAAACCAATTCCACATTATGGGCGTGACTAATGAAACTTTCAGTAGTTTATTTAAGGTAAGTGGCCAAAAAAATTGGAACTCGTTTGTTATAGTAAGTTGAATCTTCAAATGATGGAATGAAATTTGGAAAATAATATCTTTGAAACTCGTGCAAGTATTCTTTTTGAATGCATGCACAAGATGCAAAGTTTTAGCTTTGTTTTTGCAAAATTGGTCACAGGAGAAAATAAAGGGGAGAATATAAGAAAGTGATAAGGGAAGAGAGAAAGAAGTTCTTATCACAAAGAAGGAAGTAGAGAGTGATTAATGTCATCAAATCTTATTATCTACATTCAACCCTCATATACAAAAGAGATTATTTCATTCACTATCAATCAATAATACATATAAAGTGGCATGATAGTCTTTATTCATATAAAATGAAATCATATTTTTTTTAAGCTTGATGGAATATTTGATTTTTGTGCAATAGTAGACAGATGAAAATCATTGAATTATGTAAACTTTTGTCTTATATTCGAGATATTTGGTGTGTTGGTTCTCTTATTTTAAATTAATTTTGCTTGAAGTTTTGATAATATGCTAATAATGTATATATGATGCACAAAATTTTCGATCTCAAGATGTTAAGAGAGAATTTGATCATCGATTGTATCAATGAGTTCAACTCAATTATGAGATAGTTGAACTCTGTGAACATTAAGTTCATTAATGAGATCTTTATCTATGAACGTTAAGTCCCATATATTCTTAGGGAAAATTTTATTCTTATAATTGATCTTTAGGGGAAATTGTGGTATAATTTTAGTTGTAGCTTATAATTGATTGATCAAATTATGCTGATAGGTAGAGGGTGACTACTGTTAAATAATTATTGAAAGCCTTCTTTAAAATAAATTATTAATAAAAATAAATGAAAGATGAGATGAGATTAATAGATGGATAAATATGACAGATAAGAGATAGAAGGATGAAATATCAAATGAAAGTTGAATGTCTTGTCTTGCTCTTCATAATTGTACTTATGATTTCATTTACTTGATAATGTAATAAATTGCGTGATAAATAGAACTAAAATTATATTGATAGAGCCTATATTGATACTAATATTAAATAGTGTAGCATACTGATATATTCTATAGATTGATAGTCCTTTTTATTAATTTTCTAATCGTTGATAGAGCTCTTTTGACTTCATTCACCATATTAATTTTATTCTAAATTTTTGAAAATTTTTATTATGTATATAAATTGATGATTGATATTGATTAGAACAAGAGTAAACATATTAAATTTTTTGTCTTACATTGAAGGCAGTGGTAAGTTTTGCTTATTTGATAGGCTTTGTACAAAACTCATTATAAAGTTTTTATTAATTTCAAGTTTGGGATTGGGTCATGAACCTCGGTAGTGAGGGTAATATGTGTTTTCAGGTTTTCTATTATTTTTTATGTTTTGTTCTATTCTTTGGTAATCAAGAGCTTTAAAAAGAATAGATTGATATTATTGAAATCTCCATAACTATTGTGTATTGTATTTTGAAGAAATTATTATATAAATATCTTAGTGTATATGATTTATAGTTGGTTTTGCTAGATTTATTTGAAATGATATATATTTAGTGACTCTAGAAAATGAATTAACAGAAAAAAAATTCATAATTCTTCGAAATTTAGATCTTGGGATGTTACACCAAATCCCATAAACTCAAAATAGGAGGCTTTGGTTCTTCTTGCCTTGGCCAACCTCTCTACCTCCATCACTCCTCATTTCCTCCACTCATCCACCAATATTCTAAGATTCCATATTCATCACCTACATTAATTTATAGTATCAAAAGGTTTAGAGGAAGACCTAAGACAAGACCAAAAATATAGGGTTACATTTCCAGATTTAAAGGGTAGCATAAGTACAATAAGAAGGACCACCACATCCATCTACACATTGGGTGACACCTTTATTAGTTGGGTTCACAACATTCAAAGATATTCACGCCATCAATTATAAAAGCTAAATGCATAGCAGTCACTAAAGCTAGCAAAAAATAATTTAGCTAAAAGGTTTTATGAAAGAATTAAGTTGATCTTAAAACTCGAGCACAACACCATATATAACCTGTTTGAATTTAATGCCCTATAACTTTTCAAAGTTTAAAAGTTAAATTCTCACTATTATGCTAAAAAAAATGGTACCAACTAAACAGTTAAGGCTTTACAAAGCTTTAGTTAATCTCCATAGATGATATGGTCGTGTTACATAAATACATGTTTAGACATAACTACTAAAGAAACAACATCAAAAACTCAAACTCCAAGTGGGAGATTATTAAATGTGGAGTCCTAATTACATCAATTATCTTTGGTAAACTTTAGTCTTAATTTTCTAAGATCTATGATTTTCAATTCAATATCTATTCATATGTGATGGTGATTATACAACTCAATTCTTAATTTTTTAAGATGGTGGCTATATAATTTAATTTGCACTTGATTTTAAGGTAATGACCACATATATAACTCAAGCTTCATTCATACTTAATCCTTCCCACCAACCATCTAATACGATAACTATTAAAAGAAAAAGTAACCAATTGTTGCAAGCAACCCACAATCAAATGAAAGTAATAAGAAGTAAAGAGTTGGGAAGAGCGGAATAAGTTCTTCAAGTAGAGAAGAGCAACGAGAAGAAGAGGTAGCATCAATGTATTGTTGTCTTTGTCGAATCCTCATCTTGACAATAGGTAATTATGTACTCTCCCAATCGTTAATATTTACAAAGTAGTATTTTTTTTTTTTATATGCCTTTTAACTTCTTTCCATATATCTCTTTTGATGCTTAGTGAAATATTTGAACTCTATGCAACTATGGACCCATGCAAATCTCAACAAAGAATGAAAATTTGTGTCTTGTATTTGAGATCCTTGGTGTGTCATTCTCTCATTTTCATTTGAATATCAGTGACTTTAGTTATACACTTGACCACCAGGAATCAAATCGCATGTAGTTCTATGAAAAGAAAATCTAGATATAACTATATGTTGCATTTTGAGGTAAGAAGGCCAACAAAAAACACACATGAGAATTAAGTGGAATCTAATCCAAAAATTTCACACTCAAACAAAATGTGCCTATAGTTCTATTGATTTTTATAAATGAAAGGCAAATAAGTGTACTTAGCTCATAATGAAGAAATTAAAAAAAATTGGGGATAAAGATAAAACACAAAGGAGTTTTGGAAAAGACTAATTTTTAATGACAATAATAATAGAGGAATAGTGCATCCAAATGCAAAAGTTTACCAAAATGATTCAAACCTTAATAGAACCCCCTATAAATACAAAATTATTCAAACCAAGATTATAACCTAGAAGTTTTGTACTATAAATAAAAAAATGAGACTGCATAATCCATATAAGAAGAATTGAAGTAGAAGAGGGGCTCACAGTCATGTGTAAAAGTGATCCAAAATCAACCTAGTGAATAAACAAATGGGGAACATCATACTTCCAAAATCCAAATTTAGGGTACCACATTTTAACCTCCATGTAATATAAATAAGGGAAAGAATAGCTAACTGAAAGGCACACCGTCACAATAAAAAAACCCCCACACAATAGCCACTACAATAATTGACCCTATAATTAAAGTAGTTTATCCTAGAGATATCTAAGGCGTAACAACTATAATATAAAAAATAAATCTAAGAGTACAAAGAGATGCAAAACCACATAATTAATAATATATCAAAGTAGCTCCAAATAATAGAAATACATGCATTAAATTAAACCCAAATAATTAGATGATAGCAAGAATATTTTACAATTAATAATAATAATAATAATTTATATAATGGCAAAAAATTAATATCACACCAAAATTAATATTCAAACAAATCCTTATCCATTCTCAATAAAAAAAAACAACAACATCATAACTAATTAATGATAATAAAAAAAATTAATTGTGATTTTAATATACTAAAAAACACCAAACTAATTATAAATTATTGTAAAATTCTTCTATATTTGAAATGAAACTTGTAATAATCATTAGACATGCTTGCTTTGGAATCCCATATCAAACAAGCTAGTCTTCAACATAAGAAACCAATATGTCATGACATTCTTGCCAAGTACTGTACACACCAACCCTCTCTCTCTCTCTCTCTTGTGGGAAAACGTTTTAATTGGCTGATTTCTTTGTATAGGAATAATTCCAATATTATTTAGTAGTCTTCACAAGGAGTCTCCCAAAAGTCTTGCCATATAAGGTTGGCCTATAAGCTCCTGAATTAAATTTGTGTGGAAAATGTAAGAAATGTGAACAAAAAAATAGACAAAAATATGACTATATTTCTCTCTCAAAAGTCTTATTAAAATAACATAGATTTCATTTGGGATAACTTTCTTATTGCTTCTTAAAGTAATTTTTTGTATACAATTTTAATTTTTATACTAAAAAGAAGCTTAAAGAAGTAGTAAGAAAGCATCTCAAATGAAACCTTAGAAAAGACGCTTCTTCTAATACATAATATATATGTGAAATTATGGAGATCATGAACAAATTATTTAGAATATGATAAAAACAAAAATATATCAAATGGGATTTTATTGCAAATTTTAATATTTGGATAAGAATTTGAAAAATGGATGTTAATTTTATAAATAATGAAGATTTGGGTGTTATGATTGTAATTATCCCAAATTCATATTAGAATTACAAAATAAATAATTAAAATATAAATAAGACAATTTAAATTTATCTTAAATTGAGAAATAAATTTGAATTTTATTTTTAAGTAAAGAAATAATTATTATGTAAATATTTGTTTATTTTTCCTCAAATTTGTATGGAAAACTCCAAATCCAATATTTTTCTAAGTCCTATTTAAGTCTAAGTAGTGAACGTGGGTGTGGGGTTATAGAATAGTTATGAAACCACATGAATAATATGATAGGACTATGGACAACTGTGTAGTTGGTGGATGCTAATGGATTACAACGAAAATGTAGTATGCAAATGGAGTTGGTTTAGTAGCTTTTATGGATTTTCATGAAAATGGAAGTTAATGATGAATCAACATCACATGTTGGTAATTATTTACAAGTTTGACTGATTTTTTTGTTTTTAATGAAATAGTTTTAGCAATGTATGATATGCACATGATAGCGGTGGTAGTAATTTTAGATGTATGATTATTGATAACAAAAGAATTCAGAAGGTTAAAACAGTTAGTTTTGAATGCATTTACCCTCTTTTGTATTAACAAACTGTTTATAGAAGCATGTTACAAATGAATTGATTCAGACTGGTATGATGAATTTGAATGTGATTCGAGGATGTATTTGAACATGATTCGATTTGAATGTTAATCATATGCGGTTCAAATCTTGTTCTTATCATTATAGAATGCATTTTCTATAAACTCCTCTTGTCCTTCATATGTGATTTAGTACTGTGATGCTTTCCTGTCATCAATTCTATGATGCCTCCCCTACAAACTTCTCTTACATGCAACTAGACTTTCAATCTTCCCCCAAAAGTTTGATCAAACACATTATCTGTCCTATGATGTTGTCCCTATAAATTTCTCTTATCTTTTGCATGCACATAAGTCTTGCAGCACACAAAGTCTTTTTTTACTTCATAGGACACTGGCCCCACAATGCCTTCATTACAAACTCCTCTTTACACACACTATAGGACCAATAATGCATTCCCTTATGAGCTTTGTAGCAAATGCTACCGGTCCCCTTATGATTTTTATGCAAACTCCTCTTTTGTTATGTGTTCAAACTTTACTTTATTTTTATCACTTACACGTGCATAATCATAACTGCTACAAAACATATTTAACCCTCATAGTTAATATTGTCATTGTAATAAGTCAAATATTTTGAAATGACAACAAGATACGTCAGAGATAACATTCTTCACAATAATCATTCAATTCAATTATTGAACTTTTGAGCAATCTATTACCTATAAATACTTACTCTCAATATATTACCACATACTATGTCTCCAAAATACTCCATAGATCTCCTTTTTACCATAATTAAGAGGACATTACCTTTGTGAGATTGCCAACCAAACTAATTGTAGGATTTCATAAATAGGAAAAGAATCTCTTGCAATTAATAATTCTTCACTAACCATCTGACTTCACAAAGAGTAAATAAAAAAGCTTTCTTATCACTTTATAATATTATTATGTAAATTTCACATCAAATGACATGCAAATCCTAATCAGAAATTGACTTAATTTGGACATAATCATTAATATTTGTTGTTAGTGAGATTAAATTTTTCAAAAAAGTGCCTTAATTATGTCTAATGCTGCTGGAAAATTTGTCTGATGCTGCTGAAATTTTTGAAGTATAATTGGACATAATGTGATAAACAAACATTACTATTATATATTTGACTAAAAGACTAACTATATATTAATTAAAAATTAAATGGTTTATAATCATGATTAAATTTGATTTAAATGCATTTAAAAGGTATTAGATTTTTTTTTGACATGTGTACTTATTTTTATAGAATTAAACTATTTAGACAAAGATTCAAATTATTAGATATTCATAGATACGATCATCATAGAAAAATATTATAAATGTCTAATAATTTAACTGGATTGTCTAATCGTTTAATCATATTTGTCAAACAATTTAATCAGATCATTTGATAGTTTAGCTATACCGAAAAATAATATGTGAAGCATGATATCAATGATCTCATTGTTAAAATATAATAGGAGGATGCCCTAATATAATTTTTTTTATTAAAAGTCAACAAAATTAGGGCTCCATTTGGGACAACTTTCTTATTGCTTTTTAAAACAGCTATTTAGAACAAAAATTTCATGAATTAGAAATTTTTATACTAAAAAACTATTTTAAACACAATAAGAAAGTCGCCCCAAACAAAGCATAAATCTACCTCCTATCAATTACAAAGTATGTATTGAGCTAAATATATCCAAATTCACCTTAACTAGATCGAGATCAAATTGAATTGCATATACTCGCATATTTATGCATGTATCTATATACATAATTAAGCAAAATTGAATGTCTGTTTGGAACTGTTGTAGCTTTTTATAATGGTGGTTGCAAAGCTACTGTAGATAAATCTCTTTTTTGTAAGTTGTTGTAGAAAGCAGCTTTCTAGCACAAAAATTATTGAAAGCAGTGGCCAAATAAAAACCGTTATTATAATCTAAAAAGTCAAACAATAAGAAAATTGTCCCAAATGAAATCTCAAATGATTTAAAATCAATTTCAAGCCGAAATCATATCACATAACAATACTAACAATATGAATATGAAATAAATTTCTTTTTTAAAACTATTATTCATATCATAAACGTTTGAGATGAGAAAGTCAAGAAATATCATTATATCAATGACTTGGACATAGATTGGCAAGTCGTATACTAAGATTCTCTTATCATGTTAAGCGTGTTGGCCCACACGGTAATGACCCACGATGACCTATAATAACATGAAGGTAAGGAAGAAAATAATAAAAAAAAAATCAGAAATTCTGGAAGTCCAGCTACTTACATTGCTGTGGAAGTGGCTTACAGATTTTTGATTCCCTTTTTCTACTACAAAAAAGCTAGTTTGCAATAGGAAAGGGAGAGGGCTTTAGTCTGCCATCAAAGATATTCATGTTATTTATACCTAATAAATAATTCTTTGTCATGTGCATGAAGAAATGTTGGGGATTAGATAGAGACATAAAGAAATTTATTTAAAATAAATTAGTTATTCAAATATTTTAGTTATGTTTGTTTGATTAATTAATTAATGATTTTTTTTTTAATGTTGTTGTTGAATTGCTATAGATTTTATGAGAGAAATTTTTCAGTAGTAATGGATGAGTTAAGGGCGTAATTGAGTCTAATTCAGCTTGATGAATAGCTCATGAGCTGGGTTTAATAAGCCAATGAGTCAAGCTTGAGTTGGCCTTGACATGATCATTTAGCTCGTAAGTTAGCTCGTTTACAAAATATTACTATAAAATCATGTCTTCATCGATTATGAGGTCAGCTACTTAAACCAATTTCTCTATTGTGTCATATTAAGAGTCAAATTTTCATTTAAATCTAATAAAAAAGATTATTTCTAATACTTTCTGACCAAGTCTTTTTAGTTATATCTCTAACTTTCTTAATTTATGTTGTATCTAATACATCTACTCTCCTAACAAGATCATCAGAAGGCTAATGTTTTTTGTGCCAAGTCATCTAAGATGATTTTTCTAATCTCATATGCCACTGGATTATAAAATACAATTAGAATATATACAAATTTAGAAGTTCAAGCGTAAAGCTATTATAAATATTTAAAAAATTTATCTAATTTTTTTTATATCAGGTGATTCTTTATTATTTATCTTCTAATTTGTCATTTTTGAATATTTTTTATAATAATTAATTGAATCATAATCACTTTCTCTATTTTATTATAAATAAGTCCGCTCGAACTAATAGAATTGATACGTCATAAAAAAATTATCTTGATCGGGCATGAATCTCGATGCAAAAATCAAGTTGGAAACTTTCGAAATTAAAATTGGGACCATTTGAACTTCGATTTCAGCAAACTTATAGTCAAACTGAGCGTCTCGAGAATATAAATGCAATGAGACCAAATCCAACTAAATCCAAGTCCAAATGGGTCCAAATAAAGGGTTAGAAGCGCAGTCAAAAGCTTCAAACCACAATTTCGATTACCAAACGATTTCCAAACATAACGTACTTATAGTCGAATCGAGCGGCTCGACGAGAAGAATCCAACAAGCCCAAGATCACCTAATTCCATCATCACTAAGATATTCAAATGTCCATCAAACGGTCTTTGATCAAGAGATTCAACATCAGTCGTTCATCCGACCACTCCCCATTTACCCTTGATCTCTCACCTATTTACGGGCCATGCAACTCCAAAAATCTATAAATAGACCCCTCATTTCTCTTGAAAAGGGACTCCAAGCTAAAGAATTCAATAGAGAGATCGGAGATTGCTCTTGCCTTCTTGCTCCTCCTCGACCACGGCTTGAGTTCCGCCGGATCACCGCCTGACGTCGTTGCTCCGCCGAACCACCACTTGAGGCCCTCACCCTCTCCAGACCACCACTTGAGGCCATAACCTTCGCCGAACCACCACTTGAGGCCCTCACTACAGGAAAATAAATTTATTAAATTAGATTACATTAATTAATTTGATTAAACAGGTATACGGCTTTTGTTTAAATTGAATAAAAGAACCAAATGTAACAGATTTGAATAAGCGGCATAGTGGTTGGGGCCTCCATGAAGGTTTGGCGAGGGTTCGAATCCCGCCTAAGGTAGGTCGTGTTGCACGGGTCTGCTAGCCATGGGCGGGGCAGTCATTTGACTGTCGTGGGTGGGTTTCTGGAGCGTCTTCGGTTTGGCGGGGCTGGTGCACCCCGTGAGTGAGTTGCTCGGGCTGCGGGATGGCTGATCCGATAGTTTTTTTTTTATTTTTTAAATCTCGGTGCAAAACAGTCCGCTTGCAATTGTACCGACGGAAATATTTCCGACGGCCTATTTTACGCCGGAGCTGCTTTTCCGTCGCGTGTTTTACCGTCAGAAAAAAATTCGTCGGAAATCCGCCGGAAATGCTAATTTCCGACGGATTTTTGGCATTTTCCGACGGATTTTGGTCACCGGTAAGACACGAATTTCCTGTAGTGCCTCAGCCTTGCCGAACCACCACTTGAGGCCCTGAGCTCCGCCAGATCACTCCTTGAGGCACTGGGTTCCACCAAACTACCGTCTGACATCATTGCTCCATTGAACCACCACCTAAGGGTCAGAACTCCACCAGAAGAACTCCGCCAGACCATCAACTGACACCAAAGTTCCACCAAGTCACTGCCGGACTACTAACTGACGCCCTAACTTCCAAGTGACGCTAGTGACACTAGACTTCAACCATACGGTTGACATTTGCAATCTGATCGCCCTCAAGGATGAGTCAACCCACTGTACTCAACTCAAATTCTAGTGAAATCTTTTCAATTGGGCTAGGCCAGGTGGTTTTTCCCCTTTCCAGGGTTTTCCACATAAAAAATCTTGTGTTCTCTATGTATGAGCTGGATATCCGTGCAACACTAAGACATAGAATTAAAACTCTATCGATGCGTATATTCTAGCCCACAACAAGAATTAAGCTCAAGCTCAAGCTAGGGATGACTTGAGCTCAACTCGACTCATTTACACCCTAATATGAGTCAAGCATGATGGCTAAAAGGCATTAGATTTAAAAAAAAAATCATTAGATTTGCTCTGAACATCTGCTATTGATCATTATGACTCTATCAAGCATCAACTATCATAAATCAGCACAAATATTAATGCTAATCGAATGGCTTTGAATGCCCTTTTATAATTTTCTTTTTTTCTAAGACATTTGTTGTTATATTTACACATATTGGAAGAACAAGGAAGTCGCTTTCTCGTGTCCAACGAGCGAGAACGTCAACTCACCGAAGTTTGACACCTGGAAACCTCATGGAGTCCGAACCGGCCGGTCCGATAGCCGGTCCGATAGCGATTTTGATTGACGGTCTACCTCTCCGTTCTCAATTAGACGAATTAGATCTTTTGAGAAGAAAGACTATGAAAAAAAATTTAGAATATTTATTCTCATTATATTATTCGTTTCATTAATTTCTGAGAGTTTTAGATATTTTAAAATTTTAATTAACTCCTTTAAACGTATAAATATTATTATTTTTTCATTATTTCTAATAACTCTCATAATTTTATTGTTTATGTTGATTGTAGAGAGAGAGAGAGAGATGATTCGTTAGGGTCTGTTCGGGACAACTTTTAACTGCTTTGCTTTTCAAAAACCGATCACTTTATTTTTTGTTATTATTTCCTCTTTGCTTTCAAAAATTTATGAGCTATGAAGCTATTTTTACAGTAGATTTAAAAAAAGCTACTTTTGCCATAACAATTTGACAACGAAATGTAATTGTTCCAAACAGACCCTTAGTTTCCAATAATATTTGAAAAAGTCTTCCTTTTTCAAAATTAGAGAAGACATAAACACGATATAAAAATAATTGAGCCATAGGGAAAATATCTTGTGATGGTAGAGGGATTATGGAGATTTTGAAGTTAACAACAAATGTTAGGAAATGACAAGCTAGCGATGATGGGCATTCGATAATAACTAATGGTCGTATAGCCAATTCTCTTATAATATTTTAAAGTGCTCTTAAAAAAGATCGGCGAACAATACCTTCAAGAAATTAAGCTCCACGGCTAGAACACGAAGGCTTGAAAAATCAACCTCCTAAGTTCACTGAAGCATAAATTGAAGAAACAAATGGAGGAACAAACGAAGAACAAGTGGAGACTGGAGAAGATTCAATGAGGTAGAGTTTAGAGACAAATAAAAGCGGCTTAGGAAGGGTGAATATGGGGTTAATAAAGTAAAAAAAATGGCTTAATGAGGAGGGCAATTGCTAGTCAGCCCTCTAACTGGTGATAAATTATCCTAAGTGGACACCAGACGGTCCGAAGACCAACCAGAACAAGCCACGTAATCCAGTACAGAGCAAAAAGTGATGTGGCGCGTTCTGATTGGTCTCCGGACTCCGTCTAGTATTTACACAGAATAATTGTTTCTAATGAGAAACTATTCTCTGCGGACACTGAACGGTCCCCACAGAACAACTAACTGGTACACCTTATCCAATCAAGATGCCGAGATGACAATGTCAATCACTCGTACAACTGGCGACTAATCCTATCATAAAATTAGAATTACAATGGGTTGCCCTAACTTTTCCTAACAAATATTAGCTTGTTTTATAAAATTTCAACACTTATATAATCACATCAATCTTGAATCCTTAATTTATGACAATCACAAATCATCATTAAGTGATAGCTTTGAGTCAAATAACCACCATTTTTTTTCAAAGCAAACATCCATATTTCAATATAACTATTCCTAACCTATGAAAAAGAAAATTTTGGCTATCATAAAGAATTAATTAAATATTTGTAAGCTGCCTAATTATTTAGTTAATTACTATGCCAGCCACAGAAGAAGACAAATAATGTGGAGAAAATTTGCATTTATAAATGGCCACTCACTTCACATATAAAATACAAGAAGTCAAACATAATGGTTTTTTTCTTTTTAAATACCAACCCAAATAATTAGGATAATACTAATAATTAATTAATTAATAGTTATTTAGTAACCCAGGCTGTCTTTATTCTTCATAACTAAATAATTAGGATAATATTAATGTTATAATAATAAAATATTATTTAAATTGTAAGGTGTTTGGTGATAATGCCATTTTTTAAATTTATGGAAATATTTATTATAATACATCAAATTTGAGCCAGAAATAAGGGTGTAAGTGAGTTAAGTCGACTTATGAGTTAGCTCGAACTTGGCTCTCATGAGCCCAATTTAATGAGCTAACTAGTCAAGTTTGAGCCAACCTTGACTCAACTCGGTAGCTCCCGTATATATATTAATGTTGAGTACATTTAAGATATATTAGAATTCATGAGATTATTAAGTATGAATCTATTGAAAATATTTAGATTTATATCTCAATTTCTTATATCAATATTTATTTATTTATCTTCTAATTTCTCGTTCTTTTTTTTATTATTTTTATTATAATAGTTAACTGAATCATAGTCATTTTTCTCTATTTTATTATAAGCGAGATGCCTTAGATGATTTGGTCATGTAAAATGTCGTCCTTCCAATGACCCTGTTATGAGATTAGCTTTATTAGATTTGGCCTATATTACGAAAGATAGAGGTAGACCTAAAATGACTTGATTAGAATATATTAAAAAGATATTTCTTTATTAGATTTAAATTAGAATTTAACTCTTAACATGACACAATGGAGAAAAAAAATAAGGCTTGATATTATTGTTGTATTATAAACGAGTCAGTTCATGACCTGACACTAACTCGTAGAATTAAGCTCGAACTCTATTTATTAATCAAATTCAAACTCAAGCTATGAATGACTCGAGCTCGACTCGACTCGACTCGTTTATTCCATTAGTCTGAAATATTAATAGTTTAACATATTATCAATCAAAGTATTTATGATTATAAGTAAAGACTAATCTTTTAAATTTTACATAAAAAATATTTATTTATTTATTTTGTCCGAGAATAGATTTGTTACTAATATCATACCTCAAGAAAAGTTATATAATACTATTAAATATTTATTTTAACTTTTAATATAAATAATTATTTTTATGTAACATAATGAAATAATTAGGTGCAAAACAAGAGGCCGTATGGGATATGGAGAGAATAAATTGTTGCATCTTAAATAAATATTTCTTATACCGGTACAAATGAGTGCTTGCCACAGAATGTGATAAGCAGTCTTTTTTATTTTATTAAAAAAATATATATTCTTTTTTTAATATTTATTTACTTTTTCAATTAAAATAAATATTTTTCCTCCCAGATGTTACAGGGGTATCATATATGACCTGATTTGGACCCAACCTGAAAAATCTAGTTCGGATTGACCTGTTTAATAAACTGGTCGGTTTTTGGACTGAAATTTTAATATGTTTATTAAACGGGTTATGTTTGAGTTAATATGTGAATTTGATTTTGATTCGAAAATGACCCTTTTAATATTTGTTTTCCTTAAATTCTTTTACTTGTAGGTATATGATCTTATTTTTTTATCAATATAACTAAACTCTATAGCTAACAATTTATAAACTAAAAATTAAATCAAAACTAGTTAATGGGGTTGATTCGGGTTGTTCAGGCTGTCAGCATGTCAGATTCAATTCCATCTTTTTGACCATTTTATTAAACAAATTTGCTTGAGATTAATTGAATTCAGATCAAGATATTCAAAAAGGTACTTTTCTTAGAAGATGATATTCAACAAATGTGGATGAAATATTTTGTTAAACTTTTTAATAAAGAATGTAAACATACTATTGATTTAGTGGCCTTAGCACCCTAAATGAAAATAAATATTTCTATTTTATCATCGTATTAGTAAAACTAAAGTTAGATATGCTTTAAAAAAAATAATGTTGAAAAGCTATTGAACCTGATGATATTCCAATAGAGGTGTGGAAATGCTTAAGATCGAGATGAAGAAATTTCTTAAGTTGCTAAATTTTTTAATATTATTTTGAAGACTAAAAAGATGTCACATGAGTGGAGAATGAGTGAGTTAATTCTTATTTTTAAGAAAAAAGGTGATGTACATGATTGTGCAAATTATAGAGGAATTAAATTAATGTGTCACACGTTAAAATTATGGGAGAAAGTTATGGAGCGTAGGTTGCGGCATGATACTAATGTTTCTCAAAATCAATTTGGATTCATGCCAGGTAGGTCTACTATGGAAGCCATATATTTATAATTAAGAAGTTTGATGGAAAAATATAGAAAGAATAAGGAGGATCTACATATGATATTTATTTATTTAGAAATAGCATTTGATAAAGTTCCAAAAGAAGTGCTATGGAGAATTATTGAAAAGAAATGGGTTAATAATGTATATATTCAAATCATTAAAGATATGTATGCATAAGCTAGTACTTGTGTTCAAACACAAGGTGATTTGATTAAGTATTTTCCTATTTCGGTTGGATAACATCAAGGATCAACCTTAAGCCCATATCTTTTTTCTTTAGTCATGGATGTTCTCACTAGATATTTGCAAGAGGATGTACCTTGGTGTATGCTTTTTGCTGATGATATTCTTCTTATTGATAAGACTAAAGAAAGAGTTGAAGGTAAACTTGAATTAATGATGTCAACCTTAGAGTTTAAAGGTTTTCGTTTGAGTAGATATAAAACTGAATATATGAAGTGTAATTTTATTTGTAATAAACCTAGTGAGAGGATTTTGACTTTAGACGATCATGTTATTAATAAAAGTACACGCTTTAGATATCTTGGATCTATTATTCAGAGTGATGGTAAAAAAGATGAGGATATTATCAACAGAATTCAAATTAGATGGTTGAAGTGAAGGAATGCATCGAGCTTGTTGTGTTATAGAAAATCCCCACCACAAAGTTAATGGAAAATTCTATAAGATGATGGTGAGACCTGCAATGCTTTATGGTGCCAAATGTTGGCCAATAAAAGAGAAGCATAATAGTAAGTTAAGTGTTGCAAAGATGAGAATGCTCAGGTGGATGAGTGGCTTTACCCTTAGAGATAGGATACAAAATGAGCATATATGTGAAAAGGTTGGAGTAGCGCCAATGGAAGATAAGATTAGAGAGAGTCACCTTAGATGGATCGGTCACATAAAATGGCGGCCTTTTGATGACCCAGTTAGGAAAGTGGATGTATTAGATTTGATTTATATTAAGAAAGGTAAAGGTAGACCTAAAAAAGACTTGGTTAAAAAATATTAGAAATGATCTATCTTTATCAGATTTAAACGAGAATTTGAGTTTTAATAGGACACAATGGAGAAAAAGGATTCATGTAGCCGATCCACGTAGTGGGACAAAGGCTTGATGTTGTTGTTGTTGTTGTATTAACTAAATTCAGATCATATCAATTCGAAATCAGACCTAAACCCAACCTATTTTCAAAACCCCTCCAAAAGTTTATATAGTATTAGAATGTTATGATACAGTAAAAGAGCACCCAAAAAAATTAAAATGTTTTTTAACATTCTGAAATTGTGAGATATTTCAAAATTTTCTAAATACACAACAATTTATTTCCAAAAGTAAAAAAAAAAAAAAATAAGCTGCCCAAACCTGCACGTTTCCTTTCATAAATAGAAACAAATATGCCATTAGTGTTTCTACTCCAAAAAATAAATAAATATATAACCAAAATAAAAAAAATAAAAAACAGAATCAAAGATCTGATATCATCTGATCCTAATCCTGACCTCACCAACTCTCTCCCTCCCCCTACGCTCTATAAATCATTCTCCAAAGCTTCTTGTAATGCCCCCAAACAAGCCTTGTTATCTCCTTTATCTCCTCACCCAACTCATTCCTCTTCTGCACTTCTGCACACCATGAACTTAACTGACACCATCACCACCACCTCCTCCACCTCCTCTTCATCCCCTCCTCTCCTCTCTCTTTCTCCACCAATCATCCTCAGCCCTTGCGCCGCCTGCAAGATTCTCCGCCGCCGCTGCGTCGACAAATGCCTCCTTGCCCCTTACTTCCCTCCCACCGATCCCCTCAAATTCACCGTCGCCCATCGCGTCTTTGGTGCCAGCAACATCATCAAATTCCTCCAAGTAAGACTTCCACCTCTCACTCCATCAATCCTTCTTCTTCTTCTTCTTCTTCTTCTTATGACTTCTATGATTATGCAGGATTTGCCTGAAAGCCACCGAGCTGATGCAGTGAGCAGCATGGTGTACGAGGCCAATGCAAGGATAAGAGACCCCATTTACGGCTGCGCCGGAGCAATCTGCAAGCTTCAGAAGCAAGTGACCGAGCTCCAGGCTCAGCTCGCTCGAACCAGAGCTGACCTTCTTCATGTCCAAACTCAGCACGCCAACTTCCTCGCCCTCCTCATGGCGTCCTCTTCAATGCAGTCACCGCCGATCAATCAATCACCATTGGATTCACCAAACTTCTTCTATGATGGCGACAGCGACAACAATGGCGCCATGGCTTATGGCTCCATTTGGGAGGATTCCTTGTGGGCCTGATATTCATTTTTTTTTATCATGAGAGGGATGATGAAGATGAAGAGCTGGATCAAAAATAAGCTTTTTAATAATTTGATTCGTAAGATTGACTGAACTTAATTTGTCTGATGGGATTCAAATGTATCTCTCGAGCTAATTAATCACAATTAGCAGTTCAGCTTATCTGCTTTTCTGCCTCAGTGGCAAACTTTCTTTCTTCCTTTCATGTAATCGTTCCAAGTAATTTTATTGGAGAATGAATGATTTTTGGCACCAACATAAGCATGAGTTAATGACTGTAATTAATCACCTGATTAGTTTAATTAAGGACCAAGGTGACTTTTAGTTGGTCAAGGATGATGATTATAATTATAATTATAATGATTATGTTAATTACCTATGTCATGCTGGTCTTTTCATACTAAGCATTGAAAATCTCCCATCTCTTATGAGATAAAGAATCTTAATCCTCATCAAATTTCAAAGTTGAAGCACAATTTTTTGACATTAAAAATTTTAATTTGACCTTCTCTATCATGTTTTATTTTATTTTTTTAAATAATATATAAGACAAATTATAAATAAATAAATATAGAAGCTTTAGAAAAGAAGAATAAAATCACTAAACATATGGATTTAGAAAAAAAAAAATTTCTTAAGTAAATAAAGGCTTGCCAAAGATAGCAAGCAAATCTCTGACTTGGGAGCTAAGCTTGAAGCCACATAAGAATAGTTGTGCTTGACTAACATAGAAGGATCCAAAAGAACAGGTTTGATTAATGTGAAAAATGTTAGTTATATTAGTCAAGAGAGGAAGCCTTACTTCATAGTTTTGATTTTTGACAATGAAATGGAAAAAGGAGTATTAATGCAAGTTGTAAAGAGATAGTGATTCATAGAGGACTCAGAAATTGAGACAAAGTGTGGGACCCATGAGACAACTAGAAGATAATTTCTATAGCTATGTGCATAAGGTTCTACTTAAGAAAATGGTGTAGCACATGCCCCTAAAATCAACTATACTTAGCCAAATATATGACTCTTAGGATGCATATATTTGTTATAATGTGAATTTTTAAGGAAAAAGAAGAGAGAGTGTGTGTGAGAGAGAAAGATAGAGATAGAGATTAGAAAAGTAGGAGCCTTATGAAAAATTAATGAGGCCGGCCTAAAGTAATGATTTTCTAGTATAATTAGAGATATCATATTTGAGTCATTGAAATAATTTCTTTGTAAATGCAGGGGTGAGACTGAATAAAGCAATATCTCTTTAGTTCATGTAGGCATTAATGGGAGCTTCATGCATTTAATATGTCCCTTAAAAAATGTGCTTTTATGAATTATTTGTATCACAATAAATTTTTTGTCTATTTACAATTAGAGCTTATAAATCATGTGATTATATAGTATTTACCAATATGATCTAAGTAAGAAGATAAATCAATGAATTAAAAAAGAAAAAAAAAAAGCTTTTTACATTCATTCATTGAAAGTCATAAATCTTTATCTTCTATGAAAATAAATATTTTTTTTCTTTCATATATAGCTTGTCATATAAGAATTTTTAAAAATATATTGATTTTGTGGAGGTAAGAATTGAAAAATAAAAACTAAAAATACATATACTCTAATTTTTAGGCTTAATTATGCAGTGGTATATATCATTGACCAAATGTATACTCCCATGAGTCAAATCTGGTGTCATCCATTTTTACATTAGCACCTAATTTGCTATTCGATCAATAAGTTAGAGTTGATTACACATATATATATATATATATATATATATATATATATATATATATATATATATATATATATATATATATATATATATATATATATATATTCATTAGAAAGCTAGCTAGCATGCATATTAATAATGTGAAAACTGACTTTATATGCCTTATAGTACGGACATGTGATTGGAGAAATGTCACTATTTTGTGAGAACTATATCTGAAAGTTCATTTCACATGAAGTTACCCCCGAAGAGATAAACTCTTGTATTATGGACTTCTTAAATGACTATTTCATTCGAATTAGGTAATTTGAACTTGGTTCGAATTCTTGAACTTGATTCAAACTTAAGCTCAAACTAAGATTTGCCAACAATGGCATGTGGTGAATGGAAAGAAGAGTCAAGACAAGGATTACACGAAGAAAATGAGATTTTCAATTAAATTATAAGAGAAAACGAAGTTGATGAAAATATCAGTGCCTTGTGCGTTACTTATTTTCGTCATGAATTTCAGTGAAAAGTTTATATATAACAAATCTTCTTTCATCATCTTCTTCATCCTATTTGCACCTTTGAAAACCTGACATCCCAAACCTTGTTTCGCCCTATGAGAGCATTATTGTCCATTTAGAGCCATTTTTGATCAGATTTCTTTGATACTCCCATGTATATGAAGATACATCTCATTTTCTATCTTCTTTTTCAACTCTTGTATTCACTTATAGGAGATTTGACTTAATTATTTTAGGAGAAACCCCAAGGATTACAAGCGCTCAATTCAATGATATATAAGAAGAATACAATTTGCCTCTTGTTTGAATTTAAAAGTAACTACAAAAATTAGTTAATATTTGAAAGTTCTAAATCATTTAACTTTTGCATATCATGTTCTTAAAATTGAAAGAAGTCCAAGATATAACACAAATAAACCTAAGGGCCTTCACATGAAGTTAAAAGTCAAACATGGTGGGATTATGGGTTTGGAAAAAGTAATATGAATACAAGAATGCATGTAAAAGGGAGTGAGCATTATGACACCAAAATTAATTTCTATGAGATGTTGCATAAAGCAGTTGAATTAGATTATATTTGATAGAGATTGATTTTATTAAAATGTAACTGATATAATACTTAGGACAGACGAGTTAGCAATAATCAATACGGACTAATCAAATTTAAATATAAATCCCAACTTTTGAAGTATGAGTCGTTTATATTATCTTTATGGGCTCAACAAATATGTTGTATAAGATGTCTATCCAAATTAATAGACAAAAAACAAGTGATGGGTAGTTTTTGTAAATAAGTGGTGCACAATAAATATCATACACGATAGTTCTAGAATACAAAAAAAAAAAAAAAACTAAAGTCTTGTAGCAATGCTACTACCACGAAATATCCAATTAAAATATAAGTTTTTCACCTTTTATTGAGCCAGATGGAACAAGAGCATTAGTTTACAAAGTAATCACTAAGAAAGTTGATGATAATATTAGAATTTCTATTATTCAAATATTACAAATACAAGAATGTTTTAGGACTAACATTTAAATCCCAAAGAGGAGATGTGTTAGAAGAAGCAAAGGAACACACTGGTAGGTGCTAGCTATGCAAATATAATTTATTTAGATTTTATTATTAATGATCATCTATATATTCAATTGTGATGTTTTACATCATAGACAATACTCATTAAATAAAATTTA
Source organism: Dendrobium nobile (assembly GCA_022539455.1). Classification (NCBI taxonomy): domain Eukaryota; kingdom Viridiplantae; phylum Streptophyta; class Magnoliopsida; order Asparagales; family Orchidaceae; genus Dendrobium; species Dendrobium nobile. The sequence continues at coordinate 52,957,297 of CM039718.1, forward strand.
CTTCATTAATTTTTTGATATATTACATTTATACTTGTTTTTAAATATATTTGTCTTATACATCAATTATAACAACTGAGCTATTTACTATGTTTTATATAATGAAATAAACCTTATAATCTTATAATCTATATCTTGTTAGCATACGAGTTAAATAATATAAAAAAATAGAAGTAAAGAGGGTTGCTATGAAAATTGAGTTATTTCATAGGACATACATGAAGAAGGTGAGGATATTAATCTTGTACAATTCATGTAAGTATTTTATATTTAATTAAAGCATTTTATTTAATGATTCAATTCATTAAAATTCAATAATGAAAATTTTTAATATAGTGTCTTGTTAAAATAGGAAATATATGAGAGGGCCATAATATTGAAATGTGGAGAGTAAGGTGCAAAACAATGAGTTTGATTGATAAGCATGATTAGAGGCAACCAGGGGACTAATTGAAGATCAAGTATAGGACTTGGGTGGTTGTGGTAATGGCAATGTATTTGGATGATTCCCCTCGATATCATAATGATCTACATTTAGAGCACAACAAATTAGAAGAGAGAAGGTTGATGAGATCGTGTGTTTCGTGCTTGAAGAATTATGGCATAGGGCATCAAGTGGTGGAGCCAGTGGAGTGGATGAACAATTAGAGAAAGAAGATGAAGCTCAAGATAACAATGATGTTGATCTTTTTATTTTTTTTAAATAAGGGGACTTGCGCAAATTCATTCAAAAAACAATAGAATACAACAAAAACCCAAAGAATAACAAACAAAATTACAAAGCTATAATCAACAATTAAAGAAAGCAACCTCAAAAAGACAAGGTGCAAAATTATAAAGGCTGGAAAGAGTAAATAAGAAATAGAAAAAAGGGCGAAGATGCCAACCGGACTAAGGAAGTGGGATTGATCATGAAGAGAATGATGATGATGATTAGGTTTTGAATTTGCTTATTGTATTCTGATTTTGTATAACTATGATCAAACTGCAAATATGAAATGCAATGCTTAATTGTAAGTTTTAATTAGTTTATTTATGGGTGACATTATATTTTAGTTTATTTGAAGGTGTTTTTTGCATTTTTTTTTTTTTTTTTTGTTTAGTTGCATGAATGTAAATTTTTGCTAGTTTGTTATATTGAGTGTTGTCATATGTTAGAATTGCTAGTGTTTTGTGCAAGTATGGGTAGAATTACAATTATAAATTTGGGTTGTATTTTTTTATAATTACAATTACAACTTTTGTGACTACAGAAATAATGATGGCTTAGGTTTCGTTTGAGACGACTTTATTATTGTTTCTTAAATCAGCTTTATAGTACACGCTTTTTTAATTTTTATATTAAAAAACTGCTTTAAGAAGCAATAAAAAAACAGTCTCAAACGAAGCCTTACTCTATCATTCATTTCCTTTTGCTACTAGAAGGCGTTCACAAATATAGGGCTTGTAGTGAAATTCTATTATAAACACATTAAATTAAGTTAGTATTCATAACTTTGTAATCCCATCTTCTAAAATGAAAATGGATTTCTTAATAATATTTATACAGTTGATAATTTCAATTGGATCAGGTCCCTTATTATTATTATTATTATTGAGTTATTCATATAAAAACTATAGTGTCTTCTATGAATCTCTTCTTTTATCTATGTGTGTGATAGATCTTTCTACAAAACTAAGACGTTAAACTCTCACTCTACCATTACAAATATTTTGGCATGCAATATTGCTTTTTCAAAATAAATGTTCTTTTCTTTATCAAATAAATAAAATTTTCAAGAACAAATAAGAGAAAAAGAATTACATTTCTATTAATTGCATTATTCAAGAGGAATAGCAATGAGAATGATGGAATTAAAATAAAGTAAAAAATATTCCATTATTAATTTAGTGAGGGGCACAAACAACCCTAATATATGGAATAGCTTTATCAAAATGAAAATTATAATATATAAAAATAGATTAATTCCAAAATACTTACAACTAACCTTCGTTTTGGACTATTTTCTTATTATTTCTTACAACACATTTCTTGTATAAAAAATTCTTGAAAGTAGCAAAAAGCAATGGCCAAAAGATGTCCGAAATGAAGCCCAAGACTTCGTTTGGAGCAACTTTCTTACTTCTTCATAAAGCTGTTGTAGAGAAAGTAATTTTTAAGGCTTTTGTAGAAAGCAATAAAAAAGTAGTAGCCAAACAGAAATTATGATTATGAACAAAAACCAAACAGTAAGAAATCTATCATAAAAGAAGCCAGAAATATATATTAATACCTTCATACAACCAATGATCCAGAACACTACTTTATCATGACCAGTAGTAGATCATGATATATGAATAAATATAATCAAATTTGATCCCCAAAGTCAGATTTTGTGCAAAAGTGTACTATAAAACTTCTAGATTGTTCTCATTCTCACTAAACAAACAAACAAAGAAAATATATAAGAGGTTTTACATTACAAAACTTATAAAAAGATAGTTTGCTTAGTCTGAAAGCTTCAATGATAGATTGATATATATTTATAAATATAATGATATTCTGACTTGTTTTATGTTAAAATGGATTTCAAAAGACTTTGGATTATGCTACTATTAGTCGATAACTACTACAGTCTACATATGATATTCAAATAAGACTGTTTTAACAAAGGGTTTAAAGGAGTTGAGCCGAGCTCGAGTTGAACTTAATTAAGCTTGATTAATTAATTGAGTTTGAGCTTGAGCTCAAGCTTAATTCTACGAGTTTGAGCTGACACGTTTATTACGAAAAAGAAAAAATAATTATAATTCAAGAAATTATTCTAATAAAATTATGAAAAGAATAAAAAATTAAAAATTAAACAATAAAGAATCACTCGATATAAGAAATATATAATTTTTAAATTTGTATAATAGCTTTATACTTAAAACTCCTGAATTATAATATATTCTAAGTTTATTTTATAGTAATATTTTTTTAAACAAGTCAACTCATGAGCTAAAGAATCTAGTCAAGGTTGGTTAAAGCTTGGCTCGTTAGCTCATCAAGCTCGCCTGACGAGCCTTCTACTTAAAACTCCTTAATTCTAATATAATCTAAATGTATGTTATAATAATATTTTTTAAACAAGTCAACTCGTGAGCTAAAGAGTCGAGTCAAAGTTGGTAAAAGCTTGGCTGGTTAGCTCATCAAGCCCGCATGACGAGCCTTTTATCGAGCTAAGCTCAAACTAGCTCACGAGTTGGCTTGACTCACTTACACCCCAACTCTTAATATAAATTAAAAGATTTTGACGCCCTTTGATCATAATGCAAAACACTTCAGAATATACACTGATGCATGAATGTTAAATAAGATGGTGCATGGATTTAGTGGTCCTCAGTGTTTGGCTGCTGGGCTTTTTGCTTACATATACTGTGTTTTTACTTTCTTCAATGGAATAGAGATAGCAAGCTTTAAAGAAGATGATAGATACCTTTCTTAGTTGCTTTCAACCCACTATGGAAAAGATATAAGGCTAAGAACCAACTACTCCTTGCTTTCTCACTGCCTTTAGGTTGTGAATGGGAATGGGAAGGTTAGTATCACTGTTGACTATAATTGAGTGTTTTACTATTATTATTATTATTTAATGGTTTTTTATTTTTTATGTAAAATTATGGCTTAATGAAGCGTGAGATAATCATTTATTTACACATTATAAAAAATTCATTGAATACCGGCGAAACTTCGGGCAGTCATTTGGCCGCCAGAATAATCGGTGGTTTGATAGCCGCTATTTACTGGCGGTCGGACTGCCGGTAATAAAGAGTAAACCGCTGGCAATTTTGGCGATCAAATGACCGACGGATGTTCCGTCAGTATTATATTTACATGACAGTATTTATCAGCATTTTAGCTGTCGTTTTTAAGTGAAATTTTTTTGGCGGTTTAAACCACCAGAAACACCATCGAAAAGTGCTCTAAAACTAAATCTCTCCTTCTTACTCATTATTCGCCTGGCTCATTTTGTTCGTCCAGAAAACACTCGAGTTTGCCAAAAAATGACCTACATCAATCACATGCTCGTTCGGTTCATCAAGAGAAGTTGTGACCTTTCACCCTCGCTGAATTTCGCCCTAGCCTCGTCGACAGACCTTGACCTAGCTGATTTCAACCTACCCGCCTTAGCCGAAGGTGATCTCCATGCATCTCATTAGTTTTTTTTTTTTCTTATTTGTGGATCATAGTCAATATTTTTATTCTTCATGCATATTATATGTTTTTATATATAAATACAAATATAATTTCATAAAAACATAGCAATTAATATACTAATATAGAGCAAAACTGTAGACTTCAACTCATAGAATAACATGAGTTACACTAATCTCATAATAATATATAACAAACAGAGCAATTAATGTCACTACAGAATCATCCATTACCGACGACTATTTCCGGCAATTTACCTTAATTTTCCAGCTATTTCCGGCGGTTTACATGAATCCTTTCTCCATTGTGTCCTGTTAAAAGTCAAATTCTCATTTAAATCTAATAAAGAAAGATCATTTCTAATATTTTCTAACAAAGTCTTTTTAGGTCTTTCTCAACCTTTCTTAATATAAATCAAATATATTACCTCTACTTTCCTAACCGGGTAATCGGAAGGCTGTCGTTTAATGTGACCAAACCATCTAAAATGACTCTCTCTAATCTTATCATCCATTGGCGCTACTCCAACCTTTCCACGTATATGCTCATTTCGTATCCTATCTCTACGGGTAAAGCCACTCATTCACCTGAGCATCATGATCATTGCAACACTTAACTTAGTATTATGCTTCTCTTTTAATGGCCAACATTCGGCACCATAAAGCATTGCAGGTCTCACCACCATTTTATAGAATTTTCTCTTAAGTTTGAGTGGGGCCTTTTCTATCACACAACAAGCTAGCCCGATGCATTCATATCTCTAGTTTTATCAACAAGAAGAATATCATCAGCAAAAAGCATACACCAAGGTACATCCTCTTGCAAATGTCTAATGAGAACATCCATGATTAAAGCAAAAAGATATGGGCTAACCACCTTGTGTTTGAACACAAGTAATAGCTCATGCATACATATCTTTAATGATTTGAATATAAATATTATTAACTCCTTTCTTTTCAAACACTCTCCATAGCACTTCTCTTGAAACTTTATCATATACTTTCTCTAAATCAACATCAAATCCATGCATGGAGATTAAAAGGTATGCATAGTAAATATTTGATCCCCGTGTAGACAAACGAGCATCGAGATTAAAATAAAAATTGACTATGATCCACAAAAGCGGGTCGGGTTCGGGTCAAATCCGGAACGAATACGACACTATTCGGATCAACCCAAACCCGACCCGTTTTTAAAAACGGGTCAAGTTTCCGGACCCGAACCCGACCCCACATGAATGACCCAAAGTTGACCTAAAATTGCTAATTTTCGGGTCAAAAATCGGGTCAATATTCGATTTTTGGGTCAAAATTGTATCGAAACGGGTCAAACTCGTGTTTTCGGGTCAAATATCAGTTTTCGTGTCACTTTCGGGTCAATTTCGGGTTGCTGAGTCAACCCGAACCAGAGCCGATTTTTAAAACGGGTTGATTTGTTCAACCCAAATCTGACCCGCTTTTTGACACGACCCGAACCCGGATTTTTTTAGGTCATGTTTCGGGTCGTGTCAAAAATTGACACCCAAAGATGAATCTCGTTGGGCATGAGGAAGTCATGATGGGAACTCACCAAGAAGGGTGACGAGATTTGCGATACAAAATTTTTGTCGCGTCGTCTTTGATTCCTTCAGCTGTAATAACTTCGTCCACCCCTTTGCTCCTCATTGAAACCCCACTACAGCCCTTGCTGCCATTTACAAGATTATAACGAAGAATATGAGGGGATTATTATTGATGTTATTTAAAAAAATTTAATGTTAAGTACATAATTAGTGAAGTTTAAATATTACATACGTAAATCCTATTATTCCGAGTGCTATATAGGGTGTCAAATTCAAGTTTCGGGTCGGGTTCGGGTCGAACCTTAAATTGACCTTGATTCAAACGGGTTGACCCGAACCCAACCTAGTTTTGCAAATGGGTCGAAAACATGAACCCGGATCCGACCCGTCAGGTTACTAGCTTGACCCGACTCGACACGATTTTGTAAACCCGGGATACATTTAAGCATGGATGTGCGATTCTAGCGTCGACAGCGGGGCTCACGTCAAAGGCGGGACGACGGGACAACGAGGCTCACATCGACGGCGGCACGGTTGGAACGTCGTCGAAGGAGGCATTGGACGGCGAACCGATGTGCGGGACGGCGATCGAGGTGATGCAACGCCGGCAATGGCAAGTTGGCGACTGCTGACATCAATTCGATCCGAACGGAACTCGACGCGGACATGATGTGACATAGAGAGGACGACGCGGACGTGTTTCAGGTGATACGTTAGGGGGTTTTTTCCAGGTTAACCAAGATTGAGTTCGGGTTGCCCGGTCAACCCGAACCCAACCCGTTTTTTCAAACCGGTTGAATCCAAGAACCCGACCCGTTTTGAAATAGAGTCAAGTTTTAGTGTCGTGTCAAATATTGAGACCCTGAAATTCCCTTAAAAAATAACTATTACAAACAAAATTGGCTGAAAATAATAGTTTTAATTATGTTGAAAGTTTTTTAGGGAGGAAAGTATAGAGGAGAGAGAGGGTGCATGCTATCTTTCAATTGGGCTCCTAAGCTCCAAAGAATTTCGTTTTTTTTCATGTTCCAAATAAGGGCACATCAAGTACATGCATGTTTTAATTATGCTTCAAAAGACAAAGGAGATCGAATGTACTAAGGAAAGCTATATGAAAAAGAAATACATAAACGTTTTTTTTTTTTTTTTTTCTAGCTTTGATTGTTTTAACAAAGTACACAATTGATGCTTCCTAGAGTAATATTCTTTTCTTTAGCTTTACTTCAATAAATGTTGAAATATCACAATTTAACAAATTATTATTGCACAATGATGAGCTCAATATATATATACATCTTTTTAAATTAAAAATATTTAATATTTATGATTTAAATTTCATTATTATAAACTTAAAAATTATTTTATTTACTTTAAGATGATATAATCAATTAAATTTTGCAACCCGGCCCCCATTTCATTATTTCACGAAAACTTGCTCTCGACTACTATTTTGCACATTTTGCTCTGCAATGCTCCATCGGTGATTGTTGTTTTTCTTCTTCTTCTTCCATAGATTAGAAAGTATTTCTTCTCTTGTATCTCACGAATGTTATTATTTAAGACTTTATTTGTTTGTTTCTTCATTTTAGGAATTTTTTCTTGAAGAAATTTTAAGATCTGTGGTATTAATATATTTGAAATTATTTTTTAACAAAGATTTATTATATTCTTATTGGATATTGCATTTATTCCATAGATCTAAATTTATTTATTCGTAGATCTTTCATACCCTTAAAAAAATATAACATATGTATATTAAAAGGGAACAATCATGGATGTGGGATAAACTCTTACCTATATGAAAATGTTTAATTATATGGGGTTAAATATTCTTTGTATGTCATTTCTCAACTACCTTCTTTTCAATATGACAGAATGTTTTGATGTCCATACTTAAACATAAAAATCGAACATACCTAACACCAAATGAAGTCAGAGTTAGCTTACATCAGAGAGGATTTCAACTCTATTATTGATTTTGGTCATCTAATATAGCAATCAAGCCACCTATCAACTCTCCCAGTAGCGCTTGAACAAATTATGAATCACTAAATGATGAACACATCAAAAGTTGCTAAAAAAAGTTTTGATTTAATTCTCCAGCAATTTATGAAAATTGTTGAATGAGTGTCACAACATCAAAGCCCAAAGATTTTCATGGATGATTAAGTGGTGCTGAACAACCTTTTTAGAATGCTTGCATAAATCACTCTGTGTTATCTATTTCTATAAGAATGCTCAGCATCAAAACATAGTTTAATATATCATGAGAAAATTTCAATCAATTTATTGAATTGCTACAAGAAACTAATCCAACAGATAATTTAGTATTGAATGATTTTTATATACATAAAAAATTAGTATCCATACATATTAGGTTCGCATGCATAGAAAATAGATTGTTGCACTAAAATTTCCATGTCTTTTTATGATGTTTATGCGATGAGAGTTAAATGCAAGCGATGTTGAGCACCTAGATTAAATACATAAGTTACAAAATAACATAAATAGAAAGATATTCCATATAAATGATTGTTTTATTTGCCAGGGTTATATGTTGATGATTTCACCCCCATATAATCAAGTCAGCTTACCATACTATTGTTGTCTTGTGATAGACTTATAGTTACACATTATAATCTCCCTACAAAGATTTCCATGACAACTATGTAAATATTTCTCACAATTATCATTCAAGGCCCACAAAATCAAAAAGAAAAATAGATATATATTTATAGTCGTTGATAGATGAGTTGAAAATATATGGAATATATATATATATATATATATATATATATATAGAGAGAGAGAGAGAGAGAGAGAGAGAGAGAGAGAGAGAGAGAGAGAGAGAGAGAGAGAGAGAGAGAGAGAGAGAGAGAGAGAGAGAGAGAGAGAGAGAATTTTTTTTTTTTTTAAATAAAAGAATCACTTATGTGAATAATTGATGATTTTTCATCGAACAGCATGTTATCATACTGGAGCACTATGGGAAAATAGCTTACCTATATTATATGAAATTATCAAAAGCATTCACATTAAAATATGGTGAGGGAAAATTCATTATTTGATTATCATCGAATGTTCCTGCCCATTGATAACACATTTAGAAGAAACAAAGATGCATTTTTAAAAATAAAATCGATAAATATAACCTTCCATCAAGATTAAGTAGAGATCCGTTATAACAAAGAATAGCGCTATGCCAAAAATTGTTGACTCACATATATTATCTAATTGTAGAATTCACCATTATGGCGTATATCATAGCTGAAATAAAAGAAACGTTTTCAGGTTCTACCTTACATGACGTCAAACTTAGGCTTTGTTTGGGACGGCTTTTTTGCTGTTTCTTAAAACAGCTTTCTAGTACAATAGTTAAAATTTTTGTACTCGAAAGCTGCTTCAACAATCAGCAAAAAAGTCATCCCAAATGAAGCCTTAATCCGACATAATGTAGACGTAATGCATATACAGAACTATTTTCACAACATTTTCAATATGGTGATGATGGATATAAAAGAAAAAATAAAAAAAATATAACCTAAAATCAAGAATGAATTTAAAAGAATATTATAAAATGAGAGAATTGGAGCTCTAAGGAATAAATAGTAAGAAAATCTTAAAGCCTAAAGTGAAATATACTCTCACATTAGAATAGCGACATGAAGCATATAAACGGATTCAATCCTCAGAGATGAAAGATGCGTATAAAATTTACATAGATGCATTGATATGAGATCATAGAAGTTATTTAGAATAAAAAATCTCGACTATCATATCTTCAAAGATGAAAGAGTAAGATCTTTGGATGATTCGCGTGTATTAACTTGAATGCATAATGACATCTCATTTAAAATGCAATTTATTTGTGGCATTACTACAAACATATAATAAGCAATTTGGGATAAAAGAGGACTGTAATATCCTCGAAAATAACTATTTGCATATTTATCCAATTTCATGTTCTATAAGACCTGTAGAGTCAAATATTTCGAAAGAAACCCCATTAGAAGAATAAAATAAAACCTATAAAAGCTTAAAAGATGATTTCCTTTCACTAATCAGATGTCGAGTGCAGAGTTGCGTACATAATTGGTTCAAACCCGTCAGATGTTGGGCCGGCCCAAAAGGCCTCGGCTCGTATTATATCTCTGGGTCTCAATAAACTACTTAAATAACTCCAGGGCTAGCCCATAAGCACATTAATCAGTTAACCATCATATTAAAGTAGGGGTGTCAAAATAGGTCAACAAGTCGGATTTGGATCTGAGTTGAAATTGACCAGACCCGATTCTGATCAACCTAAACCAGAATTGCTTAAGCAATGGGTTAAAATGCGGATCTAACCTGACCCACTAGAAAACTAAATGACCTAGACCCAACCAGATAACTCATTTTGATTTAAAAAATTTATAGCGTTTTAACAATATACTTTAGATTAATTAATAAAAAATAAAAATAATCATACGAACAAGTAAAATATTTTAAGAAGAAATAATTTTAAGGTGTCAAATTCAAATTGGCAGGTCAACCAAAACTTGACCCATATAATAAACGGGTTGGAATTATGGATCCAAAATTGACTCGTTTATTAAAGGGTCAACCCGAATTCATATTTTTTTAGTTGGGTTGGCGGATGGGAATTTTTTTTTACGACTCTAGTTGATCTCTGTCAAAATATCTGACATTAAAATTAAAATAAAATTGGAAACATACAATAACAACAACAACATCAAGCCTTTGTCCCACTACGTGGGGTCGGCTACATGAATCCTTTTTCGTCATTGTGTCCGGTTAAAAGTCAAATTCTCATTTAAATCTAATAAAGAAATATTATTTCTAATATTTTCTAACCAAGTATTTTTAGGTCTACCTCTACCTTTCTTTACATAAGTCAAATCTAATACCTCAACTTTCCTAACCAATTCATCGAGAGGCCTTCGTTTAATGTGACCAAACCATCTAAGGTGACTCTCTCTAATCTTATCTTCCACTGGAGCTACTACAACCTTTTCACGTATATGCTCATTTCGTATCCTATCTCTAAGGGTCAAGCCACTCATCCACCCAAGCATTCTCATCTCTGCAATACTTAACTTAGTATTATGCTTCTCTTGTAATGGCCAACAAAATTGGAAACATACAAAACATATAAAAATTCTACTAATTTAAAATTATCTCAAAGTAATTTTTATTAAACTATCAAAAATTTAAAGATAATTTATTTTTGTAATTGCGTAATTTCACCCGAAAATAAAGTAAAATAATTCAAACTATGAGTTTGTAAATTATCAAAAAGAAGGGTCACAATAGAATATTATTTAGTAAAAAAACATCCGCAAAAGAATTCAATTTCATTTTCTTTACATTTGAAAATATTTATAATTATTATCATTAATTGTTATTATTATTATTTATTTTTCCACCAAGAAAATAAGTTCAAGTTAATAGTAACAATTAACATTTTTTATATTAAAAATATTTTGTAATTTTTTTTCCGAAAATTGTTTTTTTTATCTTGCTGAATATATACTACAAATTATTTTTGTTAATATTTAATAACAAATATCAGGGCTCTCAAAAACGGGTTACGGGTCGGGTTCGGGTCCAACCCAAAATTGACCCGACCTCTTTCGGGTCAACCCGGACCCGACCCGTTTCTTGAAACGGGTCATTTATGCTGACCCGGACCCGACCCGCTTCGGGTCCGGGTCAACCCGACCCGACCCGTTTGACCCGTCTGCACTATAAAAAAATTAAAACAGGTTTTAAATTGACAATCATCATGAAATATGAATTTTTTATAAAAAAAAATAGTTTATTCACTTACATTTCTCAATCCCAAATAGGCAAACAACAAACCATCAGACTCTAACTTACAATTACAAATCTACAATTTACAGATTACATAGTTACATTTACAATTAAAACTTTTACATTTCATAATTTTTTACAATTACAAATCTACAAATAACACAAACTTACAATTACAATTACAAATGACACTTTACAAACAGTCAAACACAAAGGTTCCAACAGTCCAGCCTCCACTCTCCACTGTCCACTCTCCAGGCTCCAGCAGGCAGCAGACAACAGTCCAGCCTCCAAACTTTCAGGTTCCACTATTCCAGCAGTCCAGGTTGTCCAGCCTCCAGGCTCCACTACTCCAGCATTCCAGCAGTCCAGCCTCCACTGCTCCAGGTCTCAAGCAGTCCAGCCTCCAGGCTCCACTGCTCCAGCAGTCCTGCCTCAACTCTCCAGCGGACCAGCAGTCCAGCAGTCCAGCAATCCAGCATAAAATCAATTAAACAAATATAAAAGTAAACTATCATCTTAGAGATATAACTGCAATTAAGAAAGTATAAAATTCTAAGTATTTAGTATCTAATAGACTAATACACGGCTCAGATAGTTAGAATAAACCCTCAAATTCAGTAATTTTACCATCCAAGGAAACAATTTGTACTTACTTAGTATCTGATCACTTAATTAGATAGTATCTGCTCTTTTGAAGTAAATACAAATGCCTCCTGGTTGTAATATCACATTAATGCTCCAGCAGTCCAGCCTCCAAGCTTTCATCTTCCCACATTCATTTTAGAAGGTCTATCATCATCGCCTATTCAGCTATTCTCTTAGTATTTAAAATATATGAAATAATGAATTCTGAGAGCAACCAGCAGGAAATAGCTTATTCACATACATTTCCCAATCCCAAATAGTGAAATAGGCAAACAACAAACCATCAGGAAATATGATTTTCTTACAATAACAATTCTGCAAATAGCAGGAAAATTGATCCAAATTCAGCAAAATAGGATAAGCTATTTGCAGCAATGCTGCAGTTATGCAGTGCAGGCAATCAGCCATGCAGGAGAAGAGGAGATTGATCCAAATTCAACAAAACAGGATAAGCTATTTTCAGCTTAATAACAGAAAATGAAAAAGTTTTCAAAACAGTATGAGATTACAGCAACTAATTCAGCAAAACAGTATGAGATTACAGAAAATGAAACTCAAAAACTCCAAAGTCAGTTTTCACTTTTCAGTAGCAGCTTAATAACAGAAATATTCAAGAAAGAACTTCCCCATGTCTTGTAAAAGTCACACCATATATTACTTAATAACAGAACTTTCCCCAGGTTCATCTTCAACTCGAGTTACTGTTAAAGCAAGAATATCTTCAGTCATACCTTCAAGTTCAGGGTCATGCAAAACTGCAACAAATAAAAATAAATATTCATAACCAATACTAACTGTAAATCTGTTATCATTCAAGATATTGAATAAAGTAAAAGTTGATATGCACCCTTGTCACCATATAACCAATCCTTAGCACAAACCAAAGCCTCAACAATATCAGGTTTTAGTGAACTTCGATATTGATCTAGTATTCGACCACTATTACTAAATGCACTTTCAGATGCCACTGTTGTTACAGGAATACACAAAACATCACGTGCCATTGCAGAAACTTCAGGAAATCTATATTGATTGCCTTTCCAGAAATGTAGTATATCTAGCTCAATTTTTCTATCAAGTTTAGGTTCATCAAGATATATCTCCAATTCATATTTTTTTGACATATAAACCTCCTCTTCAAATGAATCAAAATCCTGTTTGGGAAAATTAGAGTTTAAAAGATGAAACAAATTAACAATAATCAATTAAAAGATGCAACATTAATCAATCAATAGATGAAATTAATTAATTAACTACCTGAAGAAATTGAGATTGAATAACAGTAGATGAACTACAATTGGAGCTTTCAGTCTGTGGCCTTTCTTGAGAATTTGAACCAGATGCAACATTTCCACTACTCCTTGTGTAATTGGAGAATAATGTGAACAATTTATCCTTTACTTTCTTAAGCTCAAGTACATAATCCCCTACATATAACCTCCTATAGCACCATTCCACAAATGTGAATTTATATCTTGGATCAAGAATAACTGCTACTGCAAGAATGACACTAAATTCAGACCAATATTTCTCAAATTTTGCAATCATTCTTAAGGCCATTTCCTTTAGATAATCATGGCCCTCTAACAACTCATGTTTCAATGCCGCATAAGCCGTCGAAATGCATGGAAAATAAAGATTTGCTGTTGGGTACTTTGTGCCAGATATCACACAAGTTATATTGTAGAAAGGCCTTAAAAAAGTAGAAATATTGCCTACTCTCTCCCATTCTGAACTTGATGGGCAGAATTTATAATTAGAGTCACTCAACTCTAGGTGCTGAAATGCCCTTCGATAATACAAAGCACTGTCTAGCATTATAAAAGTGGAGTTCCACCTAGTAGGAACATCTTGTCGTAAACCCCTCTTCGATTCCAAACAACTCTGCTTAACACAATCAAGAAATTTTTGCTTCCTTGCTTGAGAGCCTTTGACATATTTTATGCTCTCCCTGATCTTGGAGATTGAACCATCAACCTCCTTCATACCCTCTTGGACAATAAGATTAATAATATGCGCGGTGCATCTTAAATGAAAAATCTCACCTTCACATAGAAGGGCACTCTTTAAATTCATTTGGTTTCTCAAGTAATCATCACAAACATTATTTGCAGAAGCATTGTCTAATGTAATACTGAAAAGCTTATTCTCTATTTTCCACTCAACAAAAAGACATTGCAATTTCTCATAAAGCGATATACCATCATGAGGTGGTGGCATAAAAGAAAAACTAATGATCTTTTTATGTAGATGCCAATCATTATCAATAAAATGCACGGTCAAGCAAATAAATCCATCAGTGTTTATAGATGTCCACAAGTCAGATGTAACACAAACTCTGCTAGTGCACTTAGATAACTGTGAACGAATATTTGAAATTTCTTTATTGAATAATTTCTTGCAATCATTCCTTGTTGTATTCCTAGAAAATAGTTGAACATCCCGACGAAGATAGCTCAAAAGTGCTCGAACACCCACCCATTCAACACATTGAAAGGGCAAATCATGCATAATAATGCAAGCAGTAAGTAAATCACGAAATTATGACGAGTCAAACGTATGATCAGTCATAGCAATAGAAGAATTTGAGGTGGTTTGTAATATGAGCTGCCCTATGTCACGTAGATTTCTTTTCTTGCAATTTTGCAAATGTCTTCTTAAGTTACCAGTCCTATTTTTACTCTCACACATGTATTGTGTACCACATTTTTTACATTTACATCTTTGCTTACCATCTGTAGAATTAGACAGCATCTCAAAATGCCCTCATACCTTAGAAGTCATCCTTCTACGCTTCTTAAGTACCACTGAACCATCATTAGATGGCTCTACCACGTTATCTTCAATGTCAACTTCCTCATTCTCATCAATAAAATGTTCCGGAAGTGTGTTTGAATCCTCCATCTAATAAACCAATTAAAGGATTTAATCCATATTATACATAGCATGATAGCAAAAAGTCCATAGCCAAATATCATAAATAATTCATAAATTTAATATGAACGAGCTAAAGAAGTAAGAAGTAAGAGGTCATACTAACAAATTTACATGCTTTGAGAATGAGGAATGCTTTAAGTAAGAAGTAAGAAGTAAGAGGTCATACTAGCTGAATACCAACTTCTTGCAGCTGCAGCCATCAAACTACATGATTTACATGCTTTGAGAATGAGGAAACTCTACTTTTACATGATTTACTCAGTAACAGACTAACAGAGTATGAGAGTAACAACTAACAAAGTGTCATACTAACAGAGTAACAACTAACAAAGTGTCATACTAACAGAGTAACAAAGTGCCAACTGCCATACTAACAATCGGAGTCCAGAAAGGCAGAAACAAATAATTTCAAAAGGCAGCAGTGCAGCACCAACAGGAAACAATAAACCCTAAGAAATAACACCTTCGAACTTCGAGCAAGAAATCAGAAGAATAAACCCTAAGAAATAACACATTCGAACAGGAAACAATAAACCCTAAGAAATAACAACTGCATAACACCTTAAATCAGAAGAAATAACCGAACAAGGATGATACTTCAACCAACTAACCATTAACCAAGATAACTTTAAAATGATAGCAACAAATTAATTAGCAAGAAGGAACAAACTGAAAAGCTTCGATCCTTCGAACTTCGAGCAAGAAGAAGATTAAAAAATATACTAATAGAGGAATAGACGACGACACCGACGAGGAGAGAACTGAGAAGCTCTGTGAAGGAGGTAGCCAGTAGCCAGGCAAGAAGCCAGCAACACAGGAAGCACTGAAGCAGTGAAGTCGTGAAGAGACGAAGAGTCAAAGACGAAGGAGGCGAAAAAGGAAATGAAATGAACGCGGCTGCACTCCGCTGCCCTAAATGAGCCCTAACATATAAATCGCACTCGCACGAATCACGACGACATTTGATAACTCAAGCGGAGCGGACAGCGCGGGTCAGGCTCGAAGCGGGTTAATTCCTTGTCAAAATCGGATTTCCAGGTCAACCCGGACCCGACCCGAAATTTAAAATGGGTCAAAAAACTGAACCCGAACCCGACCCGTTTCGGGTTTGGGTTGACCCGAACCCGAAAAAATCGAGTCGGGTTCGAGTCGGGTTTTCGGGTCGTGTCATATATTGACAGCCCTAACAAATATAAGCTTAGTCTGTGATAAGAAGTTATTTTTTGTAACTAAGGCTTCGCTTAGGACGACTTTCTTTCTGCTTCTTAAAGCAGCTTTTTAGTATAAAAATTAAAATTTTTGTTCTAAAAATCTGCTTCAGGAAGTAGGAAAAAAATTTTCCCTAAAGCTTCATTTGAGATAGCTTTTACCAACTATTTTTTGTTGATTTCAATATATATATATATATATATATATATATATATATATATATATATATATATATATATATATATATATATATATATACACTAAAAAATTGCATATAAAACATAAAGAAAACTATCATAAATGTAGCCTAAGAATATATTTGGGATGAGAAAATAACATTTTTAAAGCTGTTATAAAAAATAACTTTTTATTACAAAAATTTTTAAAAGCAATAAAAATTAAATATCCAAACAAAAATTATCATTGTGATCTAAAAAGTAAAGAGATGATCATAAATCTAATAATACGTTAAAGTTGTTTAAAAGCTATTGCTTGGCTTTTCAAAAAAACTATTTATATTTATAATACAACAGCAACTTTCAAAAAAATTATTTTTCTCACAGCAGCTTCACAATCAATTTTATAAAAAAAATACAACCACCCTAAACAGACCTTTACTCTTCAAATTTTTATAATAAAAAATAATAATTGAACATAAAAACTTATATTTGATACCATAATTTGCTATAATACTATTTACTAATATTCATGTTAATAAAATATAACACTATACTCAATAAATTTAGATGTAATTTGATGCCATTAGTTGTTCATTACATTAATGTGGTTATTTTTAAATAAAAATCAAATTAATATTTGGCTTCTTTTTCCTTAATCAATTCATTATGAAAAGAAAATTACTAAAAATAAATACTTCACACATAATATTTGTCAAGCATAAAGTAGGTATTATATCTAACACTGTTGAATACCTAATATAACAACATATATATATATTGAAAAGTCTGATTTTTTAGGTGAAATGTCTTTTTTTCTCTATGAAAATCTCTTAGTTTTGGGGAAATAAAGTGTTGGATTAGTAAAATTTTATGTTGTTATTCAATAATGTTAGAGGAATGGTTTAAATTTTGTTTGGGACAACTTTCTTACTGCTTTTTAAAGCAACTTTTTTGTAAAAAAAAAAAAAAGTTAGTTCAATACATTTTTATACTAAAAAACTGTTTTAGAAAACAGCAAGAAAGTTATCCCAAACGAAATCTTAGTGGTATTTAAATAAGATGAAATAATTAAAAATAGATTTAAATAGTTTAAATATGTAAATAAAAAAATAAAAAATGCATTAGATAGTATATATAGAGTAATGTCATAGAATTATGAAAATAAATAAATAAATTTAATAGTTCAAAAATCAAAGAATAAATTAAAAAAATAGAGTTATAAAAATATTTATAAATTATTAAGAGAAAATTGATGATAATGATGATTGATATGAGCAATTAAGATAATTTATTAGGCGAAAGAAAGATAATATCTCCCTCTCTTATATTTTTTGAGTCTTCTTGAATGAGATTGTCATCTCAATCGTCTATTTAATTTTAGATGGTTGAATTTAAATTGATTTAAAAAAGTATTTTAAAAAAATAAAAAATAAAATCAATCTCAACCATTCAAACTGAATCAAATGGTTGATATGAACAATATGAACTTATGCAATAAATTCTGTAAATATTAGAATATCCCAATCAATAGTAGTCTTATCTTCTCAAATTACTAAATTAAAATGATAATCATTTGTTTCATATTAGTTTATTGAAATTAATATTACCAGTTTTTTCATAATTAACTATAAAATTATTGATTTTAATCACCTAAAATTAGATTAAGTTATTTCTATCATAAATAGCAAAATAAAAAATCAAATATAAATTGAGACATAATTATCAACCCTTGCACAGGTCCCTGAAAATAGAATTTTTATTAGGTCCGAACACCTGACGTAACTCTATATCCGAACGCCAATAAAATGTCGTCACGTGCTCTTACTCTTTACCGCGCGGCACGACAACTCGACCCGGAACGGAAACCCGGTATTGCTATGTTTGTGTATTGCTAGGTATTGCCCGGTATTGCTAGGTATTGCTTGACAATTACAAGAAATAACGTTCTGTAAAGACCAATACCGAGCAATATCGAGCAATACCTAGCAAAATCGAGGTATTGCTCGGTATTGCTAAGTATTGGTCTTGACAAAATAGTATTTCTCGTTACCGAGCAATACCGAGCAAAACCTAGCAATATTCTAGTCTGTACAAATCAGCTAATACATAGCAATATTGGGTTCCGGTCCGAGTCGGGTTGTCGGGCCGCGCGTTAAAGAGTAAGAGCACGTGGCGACATTTTATTGGCGTCCAGATGTAGAGTACGTCAAGTGTTCGGCCTTAATAAAAATTCATGAAAATAAAGTTTACATAAAAATGCATCAATTTGATCCACATGATCCATCATCAACGGCCCTGATCTCCCAACAAACCAGAACGCATTAAGGCACTGAGGACCACCATAGTGAACTGCCAAAAGAAGTTTTGAGGTGGCTATCATGAAAATGGAGAAACAGAACACAAGTAGTAAAGAAGGGGGTGGAGAAGTTGGAGAGCGTACCGTTTGAAGATAAAGTAGAGCATTTTGAAAATGTATCATCTGGAGAGGTATTTTTGTTACATATCGAAGCTTTTGTTCTTCATGTTTTGAATTTCATGAAACTCTGTGAATGCATGATCGTAAAGTAGAGCATTTTAAAGCCAAATTGACAGAAAAAAATGAATTTTTAGCGGTGTAGTTTTTGGATTCTGATACGTCCTAGGGTTTCACCAATTCGATTTTGCCCTAATTTCTCTCAAATGAGCATGAGAGGAACAAAACAAGATCAAAAGCAAAGATTTCCCACGGTAAAATCCCTAGAGTTGTGCACTTTGATGATTTTCGGATTAGGGCACAAACCCTCCAAAAAGTTGAAGGAAAACTCTCAAAATTAGAGCACAATCATAAAAAAGAGAAGGGAATCCATTTAGTATTGAAAGGGAAGCAAGTTCAACACAAAAGAAAGATACAATTTGTCCACTTCGAGAAGGACAAGGTCTCCCACTACAAACCCTAGAAAACTTAGAGAAAGAAAATAAGATGGATAAGAGAAAACCCAATTTTTGCATAACCCTAGAAATCCCCCCTTAATCCCTACTTATAGCAAGCAAAACCCACTAGTGGGCTGCCCAAGGTGAACCGCCTAGCTCAGGGCTGACCCGAGCCAAACCGGTCCAGTATTGGACCGGTTTCGCTCAAGGCCGAACCCCCCCCCTGTTCCGCTCCGCTTCGCCCCTGCTTTCCTTCGGCTGGTCGGCCGGCGTGGCGCCCTTCCCCGCCGCTTCCGCGCGCCATGGGGTCGCCGGCCCTCCCTCTGCTGGTCGGCGGCGGCACGCATCAATACTCCCTCCTTTAAAATTAACCTTGTCCTCAAGGTTAAAGAATGTAGATTCCTTGGTGATCGGAAACCCACACAGGCTACCATTACTCTTGTATTTAACCAGCAACTTCTCCCAATTGACCTCCATATCTCCTAAAGACTGAAGCCACTGCATACCCAAGATGACGTCTGCGTTTTCCAGATCAATCAGCAAAAAATCTTAAGTAATTACCTCCCCTTCAAGATAATAGTGACTCCCTTGCATTTCCCATAAATACGGGCCTTCTGTCCTGTGCATATGGTCACCTCTACCTCTTTGCTTGCTATCACCTCTAGACTCAACTGTTCCGCCACTCGATAGGCCAAGGAGTTGAGTAGCTCCACTGTCAAACAAAACTCTCACCTTGCACCCTTCAATTTCGCCCTCCATCTTCATGGTGGGATGGAATGGTAAACCTTCCATCGAATTCAGACTCACTTCTATCATATCTAGGTGAGGATGCTCTACCTCACATAGCTTTTCCCTTGTTGCCCCTTCATCTGTGTCCTCATCTGAATCCCCCACCACTATCACGTGCAGGGTCTTCTCCTTACACCTATGCCCAGGTGCAAATTTCTCGTCGCAACGGTAGCAGAGGCCCTTGACCCTCTTCTCCTTCAATTCAGAGTCAGTCAGTCTCTTGAACCCTCCTTGGTTCACCACAGTGGTGGCTTTCTCCTATTTTACCTCCTCTGGATGAGTAATGGCAGTCACCTTAGGTCCTTCGAGCATGAGTGGAGAGCGATATGTGGGGTGAGACCCCCCTGATTTCCGTGTCTGATCCACCTTCTGCTTGTCCTCAACAAGCTGAGCTGACTCCATAATTCCCACTATCCCTCGTGGGTTGACCACCCTGATGGCGGCTCTGATGTAGGGTTTCAACCCTTTCATGAAATTCCCTTCCATGGCATTATCGGGCATTCCCCTCAATCGTCCGGACTGTGCCTTCCTGAACAAGAGACATGAACTGTTCATAATGGGTGCCCTCATTGGACACTCTGAACCTGTGCAGTAGTAGGTCCTTGAACTCTTCCCAACTCCGTATAGGTTGTCGCCCCTCAATCCATTGGAACTAAGCCAATGATTTCCCCTCCAAGCAAATCGGGACAGCCATCAGCTTTTCCTCCTCCGTGACGCTGTTAACGGCGAAATATCGCTCCACCCGGTAGACCCATCCGTACGCATCTTCCCCTTCGAATACGGGGACCTTCAACTTCCTCATCCGTGTATCTGTCCGAGGAGGATTCCTCCCATCCTCCCATGGCCCATGCTGAAATCCCTCCCACTGAGGTCTTCCCCTCCACTCCGATGTATACGGGGTCTGCATCCCCCTTCTTGGTGGCTCCCAAGGGGCTCGGCCCCCCTCTTTTGTACCTTCCGGTTGTCTCGGCCAACCACCCCCGACCTCTCCTTTGGCTCGGCCCAACTCTGGCAGCCCTCCTGGACCTCTCGGCCACCCTCCTTGTGGCTCCCAATTGGTGCGACCCATCTCTTGCACTCCTCCCGGCCTCATCGGCCACCCTCCAAACGGACCGTGAGGGTCACGTACGGCTCCTCCCCCCTGGCCGGCGGCCACCTCCCACGGTGCACCACCCACGCCGGATGCCTCCCACCCTTCCCTTGACCAAGGTTCTTGGCTCGAGATGTGAGGTGGTGCTTGGATGGCTTCCCCCGGTTGGCTTGCTCCATCTTCCCTAATTGAGAAATTAGGGTTAGGGTTCGGCATCGGCGATTTCCCCTTTTCCTTAGGATTTGATTGAGCAACTTGGGCTTCTACCAATTTACGGATCATCTCTTCCATTCCCCCAAATCTCACCTCTAGGGATGAGAATTTTCCTTCCAACGACAAAGCTTCTCTCCCACTTCTTCCTTCAATTGGCTCATCTCCCCCTCCAAAACTTCTACCTTCTTTGATGCCATGCCGTCTAGGATCGAGAGCTCTGATACCAACTTGATACATCCTAGGATTTCACCAATTCGATTTTTCCCTAATTTCTCTCAGATGAGCATGAGATGAACAAAACAAGATCAAAAGCAAAGATTTCCCACGGTAAAATCCCTAGAGTTGTGCACTTTGATGATTTTCGGATTAGGGCACAAACCCTCCAAAAAGTTGAAGGAAAACTCTCAAAATTAGAGCACAATCATAAAAAAGAAAAGGGAATCCATTTAGTATTGAAAGGGAAGCAAGTTCAACACAAAAGAAAGATACAATTTGTCCACTTCGAGAAGGACAAGGTCTCCCACTACAAACCCTAGAAAACTTAGAGAAAGAAAATAAGATGGCTAAGAGAAAACCCAATTTTTGCATAACCCTAGAAATCCCCCCTTAATCCCTACTTATAGCAAGAAAAAGACCAAGCAAAACCCACTAGTGGGCTGCCCAAGATGAACCGCCCAGCTCAGGGCTGACCCGAGCCAAACCGGTCCAGTATTGGACCGGTTCCGCTCAAGGCCGAACCCCCCCCCCCCCCTGTTCTGCTCCGCTTTGCCCTTGCTTCCCTTCGGCTGGTCAGCCGGCGTGGCGCCCTTCCCCGCCGCTTCCGCGCGCCATGGGGTCGCCGGCCCTCCCTCTGCTGGTCGGCGGCGGCACGCATCAGATTCAAGCATGGATAGAGCCTACAAGTCTGAAGGTAGAGAGAGAAGCTCTGAGATCTTCTTAGATTTTTGTGTTAGAAAGTACATTGCTTATATGCTTGATCAAATGTCAAGCTCAACCTCTAACGCTTATTTTTATGTTTAGATTAAGGTTCGGTGCTAAGGAATGAGTACAATTAAGAAATACAAAAAAAGTTATAGAAAAAGTAGCTTAAATGAAGCAGGATATGTGGTGGACAAATCTGGCTATTTGACATTTGCGCAAGAAAATGAGGACAACAATAGAGTTTATGTTGAAGGCGAATTCTATGAGATGAATTCCCTTTGGTGAGTTCTTCTGATTGATACATGAGTAATCTTGGACGAGTAGTCAGGATCTTCAGGAGTTAAGACAAACTCACACACGCATCACTTTTTTTTTTAATAGGGGCCGCGCGTACTCGAACCCCCTACCACAAATTATGACGTCCACTCTACCACTTAGGCAGATGGTAAACCAGCGCCCCTTCAACGTGCAATGAAGGACGCTAGTCTAGGCCACATGTATACTTGATCACCCGTAAAAACTCCGTTCAGCTAAGTTACACACACATCACATACTAAGACTCGAATCTAAGATCTTTTGGTTGGTAGTCAAAACTCCCAACCAACAGATCAAGATCAGATGCGTGGATCATCAGGAAGGTTGCTTAGGTGAGTGGGTGAGTTGAGTACGCTAAGCTCTATTCCATTGGCGATTTGACAAGATGCGACTTTTAGGCAACTTATGATTTTGGGTGACTTCAGCTTAGGTGAATACTGAGTTGATTTGATTGTTGACAAATCAATGACTTGTTGTCTAGCTGACTTTGATTTAGACATTCATGATGACTAGTTTGATTAATCTAACCCAGGAAACTATAACCAAAATTTTAATAGTAAAAGAGTTATATAAGCAATGTGCAGATGATGCAAAGTAAAATAAATGTGGAATTATAGATAGAGCGAATGAAGTTTAGGAGATCTGCAATGAAATGTATTCAGTAATCCAATTTGTACCGCTACTGTAACCAGCTTATGGAGGTGTTCTAAAGAAAGTACTGTTTGGTTACAAGAATAAAAGAGACCTGAAATCTGAAACTCCAGCAGGGAAACAGTTCAGCTCTAATAGACATATTTGAGAAAAGGATTGAATTGATTTTCTAATCTTTTTGAAGGATCAAACTAATCTATGACTATATAAAAATACTAATTTGATCTCTTGACTTTTTAAATAGAGATCAAATTAATCTTTCTGTGGGATCATTTATGTCCTTATTTAAAAAATCAAACGACTAAAATGATACTTTTACATAATCATTATCTTGACATACTTATATGCTTGATGTGTCCTTGAAAAAAAAAAAGAGTGTTATTTGACTACTCATAGGTACAAATAAGATAATTCTTAAGATTACAAAAATCAAAATATAAAGTTAGCCGGGATGAATTATCACTAGTTGTATACAGAAGAAGAAACAATATTTATGTCTGTAAAAATATGATTTGAGTAAATAAACATCTTTATAATGACTTATTAATTAAAACATTAGCAGATAGAAATATATTCATTTAGTTCCACTCTAATAGATGCAATTACTACTAAAAGAAGCATAAAGTTATCACCTATATCGAAGTGGCCACAATTTCACATGCTAAAATTCTAATGTATGTTTCATGTTTATAACAACTCTCTGCTGTAACTCCTCTACAGCAAAATGTTAGACCGGCCCCTAGTGGACTGGTTCAGCAGGCCCCTACTAAGGGGCCGGTTCACATCTATAGCAAGAGGGGGCGGCAACAAGAGGGAGAGAGAGAGAGAGAGAGAGAGAGAGAGAGAGAGAGAGAGATGTTGACCTCATTTTTGGTATGAGGTCACTAAGGCCCTTCCAAACTCTAGATTAATTCTAGATCCTAGGATCCACTCTAGACCTTAGGATCCTTTCCTAGAGTTCAAACCCTAAGGCCTATCTAGATCCCAGAACCCTTCTGGATCCTTGATCTTAGGATCCCTCTAGATTCTAGGACCAATCCAGATTCAAATCAAACCATACCTTTGATCAATTCAAATCCCAGATCAATTCAAGCTTCAGATCCATTCAAACCTTCACTCAGTCCAATTGAGAATTCAAATTTCAATCTAGACTTTGATCCTACCTTTGATTTAAGCTTTGACCCCCTCCAATCATTAATAATCACCACATGATTGTAAATGATTTGGATATTTCAATATTAATTATTCAAATTTAAAATCCAAACCAAACCCAGAATCCAGGATTAAATTCTAAGTCCTAAGGCCCTGTCCTAAAGACCTTTTTAAAAAAATTTCAAACATCTCAAAAACCAGTCAAATGGCCTCTGATTCAGGGTCTATCACTTACAAAGTGATAAGACATGTCTCTAGAGGTTACCCTCCAATTTTGAGCCCATTCTGAGGTCTCTAACCTCAGAATTTGAATTAAAATCTAAAGGTTGTAAAACCTTCAAATATTTACAGCCTATGCCACTAGACCTGTCGCCTTGAAGATTCTGACCTTAGAGCCTTCACCAAAGCCTCTAGTCACTTTCAGACTATTAATCTTGATATGTTGATCAATAAACTGTATTTTTCTGGACTCATTTTGACCCTTAGTGGTCATAAGCCCAAAATGACCAGAATACCCCTATGGGGCTCAAACAGGCATTTCAAACCAATTGAACTCTGAATTGAATGCAATCACTTGCAGCAAGTTTCAAATATCAAATCAAACCTGTTCAACCCATTCCCAGGACCTGGGTCAATCTGGTTGACCAAGTCAACACAGTTGACCTAAAAGGCCCTTTAAGGGTTAAAATAGGTGTTTTGACCTAAATGACTTTTCTAGGCCAGGGGACCACTTCCATTGGTCTTGAAACGTCATTTCAAACCTGTTGAGCCTGATCTCAGCCCCTAGGTCAACCTGGTTGACCAAGTCAACCAATTTTGACTTAAAGGCCCATTAAAGGCCCAATAGGCCTATTTGACCCCAAATAGCCTATTTAATTCCTGAAACCACCTCTACCAGACTCCAAATGTTGTTTCAAACCTGTCCATATTGAGCCCACACCCTGAGTCAACTTGGTTGACTCAGTCAACATAGGTTGACCCAAGTTCCCCTTAAGACTTTAAATGTTTCATTTTAACCCATTCAATTCATTTTGACTCCTTTCAAGCTCCAAATCAACTCCAATTCATGGATTAATCACCTCTTAACCATTGGTAAATCAAATCCAAATCAAATTGGCTAAGTCAACATTTTGATTTTGGTCAAACTTGTGTGTTTAGATCAAAACCACCACTAGCATTTGATCAAATCCCTATCAAGCTTTCAAATCATTTCTTTTGATTCTTTGACTCTTGCCAAATAAGACATGAACCAAGTCATGGTCATTTTGACCAAGTCAACACTTGTAAACTTGGTCAAGCTAGCTCAAGCTTCTTTGCTTGCCTTCAAACCTTAAATTCTAATCATCAAGCCTCTCCAAGCTCAATCCAACCTGCATCTATGACCTTCCACTGCCACCTCAACCTCCATTGACCCGTTGACTGGTCAAAACAAGTCAACCTCAAGCCCAAGCCTTTCCAAAAGAGCATCATCACATGCTAAGCTCTTTTCCCTTGATTTAGGCTGCCTTAGGTCGACCCATTAATGTCCTAATGCTCACCTGGAGCTCTTCTAACCAGGCTCAGGGCCTGGTTTAGCCTTAAACGGCAGTGGTCCCCCCCCCCCACCTCCCATAGCCAACCAATGGTTAGATGGCCTTTTCCAGCCTTTCTCCCTGCCACCTAACGGCTTGGGACACTTGTCCTTCATCAGAGAGAGGCCTCTGATGTATCAAAGCCGTTCAAACCTGCCCAGGCCATTTGAATAGGGCAAAAAGTTGATTTTGAGAGCATTGGAAGAACACACATTCTCTCACTCATTCTAGCCTCCCAGAACGAGTTCTTTTTTCGTTTTAGCTCCTCAGGGTCTCCTCTACCTTTCCACTACAAAATCCAAGTGGTTGCACGTCACCGGCGATGAGTTCTCCAGCGAGTCCACCACCCAATCCGTCTCAGGCTTGTAGCGGTCGATCCAGGTGTGTTCGAGCTCAGTTTTGTGCTGGGGATCTACACTTGGACAGTCTACAAGCTCATCCATCCAGAAATTTTGAAGATATAACGGTATAATCTCTCAAAACCTTAGATCTAGCTCACATTAGATGGATTTAATTAGCTTCGCGTATTGAATGTTTTAGGAAAAACGGACGTTTCCCCACTATTTCTGTTCATGTATTCTTATTAAGTTTAAAATTTCAAGTGATTTCGTCCATCCGATCGCCTGAACGAGTCAAAAAACGTTTTCTAGGGCGTTTTCGTGGTTTGGCTCGAGTGCACGTTTTCTGGGCCGTTGATCGCTCGATCAACGGCTATGATCGAGCCGTTCCGTGGCCCTTTCCCACCGTGTATCCGGTTTGTTGTTGGTTTTCTCGTCCGACGACATCTGGACCATCCGCTCGTTTCCGCGGGATCAATTCTCCACCGTCCGATCATTCCCGTGTGAGATCAGACGACGGGATCTAATCCTTGTCATTGGATCAAATCCTTGTAGATCCAACGGCTACGGCGCGGCGCTGACGTGGTTTAGTGAAACCGCGTGAGACGATTTGCGGCCGACGCGTGGCTAACCGCCGCCACCAATCATTGGCGCCATCACGCGGTTTTGACCCCGCGAATACGAGCATGCCATCTGTCCTACCGCGCCGCCGTTTGACTAAAAAATCATTTTAAATCCTTTTTTATCAATAGAACTTCAAAAAATGATATTAAATAAAATATGAAGCCAAAAAATGAGTATAATATATCAAACTCTTCAATTTTTCAAGACCTTTAATTTAAAAATAGAATCACTTAAAAATATTCTATATATTTTGAGTAATTTTGAATATTGATCATTTGATTATTTTAATTATTATTTAATTAAAATAAATCAAAATACCTTTAAAATTCCAAGAAAAAAAATATTTTATTTAACTTTTAAAGCATACCTTTTTTAAAAAAAAACTATTTAAGGAAATTTTGATAATAATCTGAATTATTTAATTATCCATAATACTTAATTAATATTTAATTAAATATTATATCAAATACTTTAAAAATTAAAATTTTTTTTCTTATCTTGAAATTAAAAACAAAAATTAGTGGGTCTCTCAACCCCTAAAATATAATTCTAACAATATTTTTTTAATTATTTTACTTTAAAAAATATATATGTATATATGTATGTATATTTACATTCATATATATTTTAAAATCTATCTTAAATTAAATTATATACATTTAAAATCCTTAAGGGTTTGAGAGATCTCCTTTGCAATTTTAAACATGAGTTGAGTACATGAATGGAAATAATGGGGATGATTAGTGGATAATCATTTCTTGAGTATTCACTAATCTTATCTTTAGTTAATTATGCTAATTAATCCTTGCATGTCTAGGAAACACACACCATATAGTCTAAGGCTCTCCTAGATTTAGGTGTTGAATGTGTTTATGTGTTTATGCATGCCTTATGTATTGAGTATGAGGGTTAGTTCAAACATTAATTCATGCCCATTAAATTAGTGACACAATTAAGGACAATAATTAAGGACTCATGTGTATAAAACCTAGAAAAATTCCAACAATTAGGATTCACTTCCCCTTGAGTTGAAACTTTGAACATTTGAACTTAGTGACATGTATAACCCTTAGAAAAATTTCCACTGGTTTTGAAAATCATTAAGGCCCTTAATCAAATTTCCTAATCTTAAACCCTTAATTAAGCCCTAAGACTTTAAAAAAAATGTAATAAATCCATTTTAACTCCAAAAAATACATTTAACCACTCTAACTGACCAGCATTAAGTCCTTAACTAATGAAAATTAAAAGCCCCTTAATTTGACCTCAATTCTGTAATTAATTTAATTTTAACTAAAAACCCATATTTAATTAATATAATTAATTAATAATAATTAAAAAATCCCAAAATTTTCCCAAACACTTGGGGATCCCTCCTTAGGTCATCCCTGACCTTTGGAGGTGTTTTCAAGAAGTTGGGAACTTATTTGAAGCAAAACCATAAAAAGGGCTATTAATTAAGTAATTTCCAAAATTCTTTAAAATGCTCAAAACTTCAACAATTCATAACTAAATCAAGAAATATCCAAATTGACCAAACTCACTTGCATTCAACTCATTATAATTCCTAATATTTATTAAAAATATTAAAGTACTAAAAAATTATCAAAATCAAAAAGTCAATATTTTGGTCAACCTTAGGTCAAAATCGGATTAAAACTTCTAAAAATCATAACTTTTCATAGAAAACTCCAAATTGAGTGTGCCAACTGTCTAACAACTCAGAATTAGGTCTAGTATTTATTAAAAATCTGAAATCCTAAAGATTAACTCTAATTTTAAAAGTTAAATTTTGACCCCTTAGTTAGCATATCCGGATAACTTCCAAAATCCATTAACTCTCCCAAATTCTAGAATTTTCTTAATAGGCTAATAAAATTCTCAACTAATCCATTAAAATCAGCAACCAACTCCTTTTAATATCAATCCACTCCTTTAATTCCAACCAATTTGAATAACTTAATCAACCCCGATTGCTACTTGGTAACCCAGGCCTACGAGGCTATTAGCTTAGCTCCAAGGAAGGTGAAATAAACTTCACGGCCTCGGTGTGAAATAAATGTAGTAATCAATTAACTTTTAAAATATGTTCAATTAAAATTCTTAATCTATTAATGCTTAAATTTTAATCTAAATCCTCTTTT
Organism: Dendrobium nobile; assembly: GCA_022539455.1. Taxonomy (NCBI): domain Eukaryota; kingdom Viridiplantae; phylum Streptophyta; class Magnoliopsida; order Asparagales; family Orchidaceae; genus Dendrobium; species Dendrobium nobile. The sequence continues at coordinate 52,986,539 of CM039718.1, forward strand.
AGGCCTTAACAAATTTAGAACTTTTCTAGATAATTTTAACTAATCACCCACCTTAGGACCTACCCCTGCCACACGACCTTCTACATACACTTTAGATGTTGTGCTAGGACAACCAACTCTAGACCTAAGTTAGGCCAGTGTTTATTTTACTGCTGTGTGCCGGGTTTTTCGTAGTTTTCACTGCATGTTGTGGATGAAATTGTTTTGATGTGTCTGTTTACTTTTCTGCACTCTGTGGATGGATTGGTATGTTTGGCGACTAGATTACCCTTAGGTTAGGAGCGATCTGGATGTTCACATAGTTTTCTGCAGGTGGCCACGCTCATGCAGGGTAGTAGAAAGGGGGCTAAATCAATAAAAAAAATATTAATAGTTATAAATGCTTGCACAGGTGCTTCAGCTGCTAAAGCCCCCAAATGAAAAGAGCATGGCCAGTGTATTTACTTATTTTTCTGCTCAAATATAACTGCTTGGGAATAATTGCTTTTTATTTATTAACTGCTTAGGATAACCCTGCAGGTGAGTCTAGATTTTATTTTTAAATAAATGTAATTTGTGTAATTATTAAGTGTTGTGAAAGTTAGCTTTGAGTCGGGATATATAGGTCCAAAGCTTGGACTCCGAAGAGAAAAGGATGCCCCTAAGGGGAGTAGACCTTTTCTATTTGGAGATCCAAATTTGGGCCACACCCCTCCCTACCCAAAGGGGAAAGAGTGGCCTTCCCCTTAAAGGAAGTGCCCTCTTATTCATTTGGGTAGTCCAGTACGAAGAATCTAAGGAGCTTGAAGCAAGAGGAGCCCAAAAAAAGAACAAGACTGAAGATTTGAAGATTGAGAATATCCCACTCAAAACTACTTGCATCATTACTAGGTTTAGAATCCAGGTTATTGTCAGTGGTGCCCGGCCACTTTACTTTCTGCAAAATTCTGGTTTGTAATAAGTAAGGCAACTTTGCCTATGGACATTTATTGATTAATTAATTTATATTTGATGTGTTGGATTGATTGCCTTTAGGATTGCCTACTTTTCTTAATTTTTTGGCGATTGTGTGTCGCTTTTGTTTTCGCCTGGATACGTGAGGCTCGTAAGGGTGTGAAAGTTTTATACTCATAACTTTAAAGTCTAAAATTTTAGTGAGTCTAAACAACATAGAAAGATAACGAATCTAGGGAATTAGCCGGGGATCGACCCCGGGGTCGCATGCATATTCCTGCATTATTCTTTTCTTGCTTTAGACCCTTCCCCGCCTGCGGGTAGAGTTCGGATAGTCTGATCTATGAGGACGAGGTGCCGGACCTGGGGAAGTCCAGTCTTGTAAAAAATTATTTTATAAGCCTGTTTTTTAAAATTTCAAGCATATTTGATTTGGAAGTTGTCGACCAGCATGCATTGCATTAGATACAAATTAAAAGAGTCAAAATTTTAATTTCATAGTCCTTAGCATTTTGCACCCAACATAAGTCAAAGGGGCCAATTAGGAGAATCTCTAGATGTCGGCCCCAACTCTCCAAAACTTTAAATATAACGTCCCTACCACTCTTTCATAAAAGACCGGACTCATCTCTTTTAAATCGATTAGGTGATTAGCTGGCTCCCCAATCCAGGCCGGGGTAAGTCCAGACCTTGCACTGCATTAGTTAGGATCAGACGACTGTGATCTAGTGTCCAAAATAGATTTAGGATCCGGGGCAGATCTTTGATTGTAAGACCCCAAATTTCGAGAATATAGTCCCAAATTTCTAATAAAATACTCAACTCTAATTAAAGCTTCATTTCAATCCTAAAACATAAAGCCCAACACTTAGATTAAGTTGGGACACTTCCGGATGGTTCTGGAATCTCAAAGTGTCCCCTACCTCTCCTCCTTTAACTCCGTTAATAACTGCTCAATTTTGATCCATTCCCTGTTGAATTTCCAAAATTCACTTCTTTTTTTTGATATCACTCCTAGAAATTCTAACAAAATTCTGCCACCATTTTAATCGGGAGTTTTCGTAGGGGATTCTATCCACCTACGATATAATTAACTACGAGGGCTTGCGCTCGTAGGAGATTTGGAACCACACACACACCTGATTTTAAAATTGATTTTTCCAAAAACCCATTAGATTTCTTTGGGAGAAAGAGAAGAATGATTGCCGTTAGTACATTAGGAAGATTGTCATTGAATGGTGTTATCTCCCTACGGGGAGATACATCCTTCTTTGATAAGACTATTGGATGATTATTCGACAATCATGTTCGTTAAATGTCATAATCGGATGTTTAGTTAAATTTCATCATGTTCTCTTGGGGATGTATGAAATTTTTCTTTAGAATCCGATTATGACAGATGAGTCTTATAATTCTAGGCCTGAACATCGCTATAAAATTCTATTTTCATCCCCCAGGATGATATAATTTTTCTAGTGGGTTGATTCGACTTAAAAATTATAATTAAATCTCAATTTCAAAATCCCCAAAGAAAATTAATATTTTTCAAAACCTGTTTTCAAAATTCCACCAACAAGAGAGAGAGAGAATGGGGTCCACTTGATTTCAAATTCAAAATTGGATCCAAAGGAGGGGGTGGCAAGGGCCTTTAGGTCTTTTTGTGTTATTGTTTTATTTATTTATTTTTTTTTTTTGAGAAAAACCTCACATGTGACCTACGCGTTCCATAAATGATAATAGTATATGTATTTAGAGGATCAAAAACTCACTAAAAATACAGCCTTTAAATCAAAATCTAAGAGCTATTGATCCCACTAAATGCAATAAGAAAAACATAAAATAAAGAACAGCCACCACCTCGAAGAGAAACAGGATGGCAACATTAGCATCCAAGCAGGTACAGGATGGCAACATCAGCATCCAAGTAGGAATAAGACCACAACCACAACATAGACCTGCACAAACATAGAGAAAAGAGACAAGGCAGCCCAAACAAAGCCTAACGCAAGTACCATGAAGTCACGGAAATGAAACGCATAACACTAAAAAATAAACAAAGCCAAGAACTAACACACCCAAAGCTACGAACACAACCAAGGGCAATACCACACCACCACGCCCCAACCCCAAAAGCAAACAAACAGCCCAGTGACTCCCGCACGACAGCCATAAGAACAACCCACATAAGGCACCACAACCAAACTCACAACAACCACCAAAGACAGACATCATTATTTTTTCGATTTGCATCTATGACGCTTACCCACATAAGAAAAAGAATTATCAACGACTCGACAAACATCAAACCCTTACACATCATGAAAGGATTCAGTGTCACGACCCGATTCGACGGGGACGGATCCCGCCCAAACCGGATCGCGACCAGCCTAAACAAACTAACCAGGATCTGGTTTGGGAATTGGTTTCGGAACTGAATCTTCCAAATAATTCTCAAAACGGCCACTCAAACGCAGAACAACAGAGCTACTATAAATCACCAAATACAGCGGAACAAAACATCTATCTTGTCTTTTCCTCAAATACAATCATCTACAAATACAGTGCATGGCTTTGGAACAGAAAGAAAGACAGAACAGAAAAGCCATGACTGTACAAAAATCAAAAGGTACAACAAATACCTATACGAATCAGACTCAGAAATCTACTCCTGGACTTCCTTCCCTTTCCCAGAACCTGAAAACCACCAGAAAACAAGAGTGAGCTCAACAGCTCAGCAAAGCAACAAACCTCCAATCAAAACTTTCAGAATTCAAAACCAAACTCATCTGACAGAAATCAGATCAGAAATCGGAATAGAATCGTACAGATTGTCAAACCGGACATATCAGAAAGAAACAGAATAGAATCAGAACAGATACGGACAGATATCAAATCAGAATCAGAGTCGTACGGATTCAGAGTACAAACAGAACATAATAAATCAACAGAGTCAGAATTATACAGAAATCAGAAAGTCAGAGTAGAATTCACAGAGTTGTACGGAACAGAAATCGTATCAGAAACAGGACAGAATCAGACATATCACATTAACAAAATCAGAAATCAGAATTGCTTACCGAACAGATACTGAAATTGAAATCATATCAAATTAGATATCAGACAGATCAAATCATATCGTACGGAACTTATTATCGCTTACAGAACGGATACAGAAAGCAGAGTCAGATCAAATTAGATATCAGATATCAGATATATATTTAATAGCTAAATTCCCTGACACTGACTGAATCTCTTTGGATTCAGGCCCCTTATAACTCCCTTTGTGCTCACGGCACCAGAACAGATGTGCTTACAGCACCAGAACAGATTTCATCGGATCCGGAACAGAACAGATATCAGATTTTCAGATTTGAGCTCATTTCAGATTTCCCTGACACTTACTGAATCTCATAGGATCCAGGCCCCTTATAACTCCCTTTTTATAGCACATACAGATAGCATTTCAATTCAGAAGAAATCCGGGCAAATCAGAAATCAGACAAAAATCGGGCAGCACAACGGCAGTAGACGGAATTTACACAAAATTTCCTGCAAAGAAAATTTACCAAATTCGCACAGAACGTAGATAATCATATTCCAGAACATTTATTCTACTGCACAGAGAATTTACGGATTCACAGAAAAATGTAATCAACTGAAAACGCTGCCGAATCGAAAATACCCGGACAAAAATCTTCGGAAAATAACCAAAAACTGCACACTCGGCACTTCAACAATATACAGAAAGTTACGCGGTAAAAACTGAATCAATCAAAAGTTACGGACGAAAATCGGTAACGGAAACGAAATCCGGACAGAAAATACCGCCAAACTCGACGGTTCTGAAAATTTAGAAAGGCGGAATGTGCCTTACCTTGCGTACAGCAAAATCCTCAACAGTCTCGACGAACGAAAACGGACCCGCGGCTTCCCGAAATCAACTTTTCCTTTTTCTCTTTTTCTTCCTCTCTCCTCGGATCAAAATCTGATATTTATTTTTCTTTTTCTCTCTCTTCAAAATATCTCATTTCCCTTAAGAAATGCTCAGATCGTCCTGGACGATCGCACTTCGTCCCGGACGATGTGTGCTCTGGAAAATCCTCGTCCAGACGAAATTTTCATCATCGTCCCCGGCGACAGGTCCTCGGGAGAATTTTCGTCCAGACGATCCAAATTTCGTCCCGACGAATCATACAACCAAAACTGATTTTCTGCACAACCTGTACCGATCGTCCCGGACGATCCAACTTCGTCCCGGACGAACCTGGAGCAGAACTGATATTACAATCTCCCCAACTTAAAAAAAATGTCGTCCTCGACATTATCCAATCCAACCTCCGTCAAAACAAGTACGGGTACGACTGTCTCATGTCAGATTCCTTCTCCCAAGTGGCTTCCCGTGCAGTACGGTGCTTCCATTGGACTTTGACCATCGGAATCTGTTTACTTCGTAGTTTTCGGATGTCGTACGCCAAAATCAACTCTGGCTCTTCCTTGTACGCCAGATTCTCCTGAATCTCAACCTCATCAGCAGATACCTTCTTACTAGAGTCTGATACCCACTTCCTCAAAGTGGATACATGAAACACATTATGCACGTCGGGCATCGAATCAGAAAGCAAAAGTCTGTAAGCCGCTTTCCCAATCCTTTCTAAAATTTCAAAAGGTCCAACATACCTTGGACTAAGCTTGCTTACCTGACCAAATCTGCTCACACCTTTCATTGGGCTGACTTTGACATACACAAAGTCACCGACTTGAAATTCAACGAACCTGTGCTTCTGATTGTAATACTTCTGTTGACGGTCCTGAGCTGCTTTCAATCTTTCTTTAATCAATTTAATTTTCTGAACAGTTTCATCAGCAAAAGTGGCACCCAAAGTCTGTCTATCTCCGACCTCCGTCAGAGTCAAAGGAGTCCGGCACTTCCTGCCATACAAAGCCTCGTACGGTGCCATACCAATACTGGATTGGAAGCTATTGTTGTAAGCAAACTCAATCAAAGGGATATGATCTTCCCAGCTTCCTCCAAAATCTAAAACACAAAGTCTCAATAGATCTTCCAATACCTGAATGGTCCTCTCAGACTGTCCATCAGTCTGAGGATGAAAAGCTGTACTGAAATGCAGTTTAGTACCCAAGCCTTGCTGAATGCCCTTCCAAAGTCTGGACGTAAAACGTCCGTCTCGATCAGATACAATCACGCGAGGCACACCGTGCAATCTGATAATCTCCTTAACATAAACCTGTGCCAAGCGCTCTACTGAATCAGTCTGTCTGATCGGAAGAAAATGGGCTGACTTCGTCAATCGATCTACGACTACCCAGATGGCATCGTGTCCTTGCCGTGATCGAGGAAAACCCATCGCAAAATCCATCGTCACCTCCTCCCACTTCCACTCAGGGATAGGCAACGACTGCAACAGTCCACCTGGTCGCTGATGCTCTGCCTTCACCAACTGACAGGCCTCGCATCTCGACACAAACTCCGCCACATCCTTCTTCATCCCAGGCCACCAAAATAATAGCTTCATATCAGCATACATCTTACCACTGCCTGGATGAATAGTATAGCCAGAATGATGAGATTCATACAGAATCTCCTGCCTCAAATCTCCAAATACAGGTACCCATAACCTGTTCTTGCAGAAAATAGCACCAGAATCAGAAATTCGAAGTTCAGGAGTCTTACCAGATCCAATCTGAGCAATCAACTTCGAATAATCAGAATCTGACTTCTGGGCTTCTTGAATCCTTGTCTCCAAATTAGACTGAATACTCATCTGAGCCAAATCCAACCCATTGGAGAGAATCACCTCCAACTGCAAGCGTTCCATATCTCGAATCAGAAAGTCATCGGAAGTAAGCTGAATACCTGATAATCCAGAAGACTTCCTGCTCAAAGCGTCCGCTACCACATTAGCCTTCCCAGGCTGGTACTGAATAGTCAGATCATAGTCCTTGATTAACTCGAGCCACCTTCTCTGTCTCAGGTTCAGATCCTTCTGAGTAAAAATATACTTCAGGATCTTATGATCAGTAAAGATCTCACAACTGACGCCATACAGATAATGACGCCAAATCTTCAAAGCAAATACTACAGCAGCTAACTCCAGATCGTGCGTCGGGTAATTCTTCTCATATGGCTTTAACTGTCTAGAAGCATAAGCAATTACCTGACCACGCTGCATCAGAACACATCCCAGTCCTTTCAGTGAAGCATCACTGAAGACCTGAAAACCTTCCGTACCTGACGGAAGTGCTAACACTGGAGCTGAAGTCAAACAGTCCTTCAATTTCTGAAAACTAGCTTCACACTCCGGTGTCCAAACAAAAGCTACTGACTTCTGCGTCAGTCTCGTCAGAGGCGTCGAAATCTGTGAAAATCCCTTCACAAATTTCCTATAATACCCGGCCATGCCCAAGAAACTACGTACCTCAAATACCGTAGTCGGCCTTGGCCAATCAGCAACCGCCTGAATCTTCTGGGGATCAACAGAAATGCCTTCTCCGCTAATCACATGCCCCAGAAAAGAAATACTCTTCAGCCAGAATTCACACTTGGAGAACTTGGCATACAGCTGATGCCGCCTCAAGGTCTCCAACACAATGCTCAAATGTCTGGCATGCTCATCCTCAGAAGCAGAATACACCAAAATATCATCAATAAAGACGATCACGAACTGATCCAGAAACTCCCTGAATACTCGGTTCATCAGATCCATGAAAATAGCAGGCGCATTGGTTACCCCAAAAGGCATAACTAAAAACTCGTAGTGCCCGTACCGAGTACTGAAAGCAGTCTTCACCACATCAGATTCCTTCACCTTCACCTGATAGTATCCGGATCGCAAATCAATCTTCGAAAATACTGAAGATCCGGAAAGCTGATCAAACAAGTCGTCGATCCGAGGCAAAGGATACTTATTCTTGATAGTGACCTTGTTCAAATCTCTGTAATCAACACACATACGGAGTGTCCCGTCCTTCTTCTTTACGAACAAAACAGGTGCTCCCCAAGGCGAAACACTAGGACGGACAAAACCTCTGTCAACTAGCTCCTGAAGCTGAACTTTCAACTCAGAAAGTTCTTTCGGTGCCATTCTGTACGGAGCTTTTGATATAGGAGCTGTACCCGGAAAAACATCGATAGAGAACTCCACCTCTCTATCCGGAGGTAAACCAACCAACTCCTCAGGAAAAACATCGGCAAACTCCCGTACCACTGGGATCTCAGAAACAGAACCAACCTCCAGATTCAGATCCCGCACCGAAGCCAAAAACACTGGGTAACCCTTCTTCCACATTTTGCTCACCTCCAACGCAGAAATCAGACTGGAGAGAACACCTCGTAATCCCTGAAATACAACTCTCTCTCCAGCCACAAGCAAACTCACTTGCTTCTTCAGACAATCAATCTGAGCCTCATACAGACTCAGCCAATCCATGCCCAAAATTACGTCATACGAAGAAATCGGTAACAAAATCAGGCTTGACTTCCACTTCTTGCCAGCAATGTCAATCTCACAAAAACAAAACTTGCGGGCAATCAAATTACTTCCATCCGGTAAAATCACAGAAAGAGAAATCGGCAACAAAACAGAATCCAAACGCAAAAGCTCAAAACAGCGCTCGGACAGAAAAGAGTGACTAGCTCCAGAGTCAAACAAAACACGACATGGCTGATCAGAAATATAAATCGTACCTGTCACAACATCCGGAGCATCACGAGCCTCCTGCTGACTCAGGCTGTAAACTCGTGGCTGAACTGGAGCAGGAGCTGAAGCAACAGAACTACTCTGCTCCCTCTGAACCGTAGGTGGTCTCCGTGGTCCAGAACTAGTACTACCACCTCTTCCAGAAAATCCCTCAGGGCGAGGAGGAACAGTCCTCGGTCTTCCTGCTGCAGAACCGGTAGGTCTAACAGAGCCCTCAGGTCGGAACTCGGAACGTCGATCAAATCCAGCCTGTGGACACTCTGCAATCCTATGTCCAGGCTGACCACATCTGAAACACAGACCAGCCATCCTATAGCACTGGCCATGATGTCGCCGTCCACAACTCTGGCACACAGGTGCCCCACTGACAGATCCTGAACTCGTCGTACTGGTAGCAGTACCAGACGATTCTCCACTCCTCCTGGAGTCAGATCTGTTGACTCCGGATCCAGAACCAGTCACAAGTCTCCTCTTCCCAGAGGAACCACTGCCAGAAGCCTCACCGCCAAATCTCTTCCTACTCGCAGTCCACCGCTGCTGAGTAGCCATCAGATCATTCTCAATCAGACGAGCTCGCTCCACAAGCTCAGCGAAATCAGAAATGTGAAAAGGCACCAGGGGCTGCCTCAGACTATCTCGCAATCCCCTCAGAAATCTGTAGCACCTCTCAGCAGAAGTGCTCACTAGCTGCGGAGCATACCTGGCTAGTGCAGTAAACTCAGCCTCGTACTGCATCACCGTCTTGCTCCCCTGAACCAGTCTCAGAAAACTCTCCTGCATCTGCTGTCGTGCAGAAGGGGGAACAAACCAGTCTCGAAATACCTCAGTGAACTCGTCCCAAGTGATCAAAGAGTTCAGCCTACCCTAAAATCTGGCCGCCTGCTGGCCTTCCCACCAGTGCTCAGCCTCTCCATCCAACAGAAAAACTGCCAACGGAACTTTCCTATCCGCTGGACACTGCATCCCATCAAAAGTCTTTTCCAATCTCCTCAACCACTCCTCGGCTGCTTTGGGCTCAACAGCGCCCTCAAATCTCGGAGGTTTCAACCTCAAAAATAACTGTAAATGTCTATCAATATCCTCTGATCTGACAGTAACAGCTCTGCTCTGAGTCTCGCTCATCATCTGAGCAACAAGTGTAGCAAACTGAGCAAGTGTATCAGCACCGGACACTGGGGCTGTACTCCCCACTGGTGCTGCCTGACTGGCACTCTGCCCGTCTGTCATGTCTGGGTCTGGCTGATCCATACAGAAAAATCCAGAAAATCTGGAAAACTATCACAAAAACAACACGAAAACAACACAATAAAAAGCCAAACGACCCAAAACTACCCCTAGACAGACTCACTGATCACTTCCTATAGCTCTGTCTTACAATCCAACCAGTTTCCAAACCAGTGCTCTGATACCACTCAAAAGGCTTTGTCACGACCCGATTCGACGGGGACGGATCCCGCCCAAACCGGATCGCGACCAGCCTAAACAAACTAACCAGGATCTGGTTTGGGAATTGGTTTCGGAACTGAATCTTCCAAATAATTCTCAAAACGGCCACTCAAACGCAGAACAACAGAGCTACTATAAATCACCAAATACAGCGGAACAAAACATCTATCTTGTCTTTTCCTCAAATACAATCATCTACAAATACAGTGCATGGCTTTGAACAGAAAGAAAGACAGAACAGAAAAGCCATGACTGTACAAAAATCAAAAGGTACAACAAATACCTATACGAATCAGACTCAGAAATCTACTCCTGGACTTCCTTCCCTTTCCCAGAACCTGAAAACCACCAGAAAACAAGAGTGAGCTCAACAGCTCAGCAAAGCAACAAACCTCCAATCAAAACTTTCAGAATTCAAAACCAAACTCATCTGACAGAAATCAGATCAGAAATCGGAATAGAATCGTACAGATTGTCAAACCGGACATATCAGAAAGAAACAGAATAGAATCAGAACAGATACGGACAGATATCAAATCAGAATCAGAGTCGTACGGATTCAGAGTACAAACAGAACATAATAAATCAACAGAGTCAGAATTATACAGAAATCAGAAAGTCAGAGTTAGAATTCACAGAGTTGTACGGAACAGAAATCGTATCAGAAACAGGACAGAATCAGACATATCACATTAACAAAATCAGAAATCAGAATTGCTTACCGAACAGATACTGAAATTGAAATCATATCAAATTAGATATCAGACAGATCAAATCATATCGTACGGAACTTATTATCGCTTACAGAACGGATATAGAAAGCAGAGTCAGATCAAATTAGATATCAGATATCAGATATATATTTAATAGCTAAATTCCCTGACACTGACTGAATCTCTTTGGATTCAGGCCCCTTATAACTCCCTTTGTGCTCACGGCACCAGAACAGATGTGCTTACAGCACCAGAACAGATTTCATCGGATCCGGAACAGAACAGATATCAGATTTTCAGATTTGAGCTCATTTCAGATTTCCCTGACACTTACTGAATCTCATAGGATCCAGGCCCCTTATAACTCCCTTTTATAGCACATACAGATAGCATTTCAATTCAGAAGAAATCCGGGCAAATCAGAAATCAGACAAAAATCGGGCAGCACAACGGCAGTAGACGGAATTTACACAAAATTTCCTGCAAAGAAAATTTACCAAATTCGCACAGAACGTAGATAATCATATTCCAGAACATTTATTCTACTGCACAGAGAATTTACGGATTCACAGAAAAATGTAATCAACTGAAAACGCTGCCGAATCGAAAATACCCGGACAAAAATCTTCGGAAAATAACCAAAAACTGCACACTCGGCACTTCAACAATATACAGAAAGTTACGCGGTAAAAACTGAATCAATCAAAAGTTACGGACGAAAATCGGTAACGGAAACGAAATCCGGACAGAAAATACCGCCAAACTCGACGGTTCTGAAAATTTAGAAAGGCGGAATGTGCCTTACCTTGCGTACAGCAAAATCCTCAACAGTCTCGACGAACGAAAACGGACCCGCGGCTTCCCGAAATCAACTTTTCCTTTTTCTCTTTTTCTTCCTCTTTCCTCGGATCAAAATCTGATATTTATTTTTCTTTTTCTCTCTCTTCAAAATATCTCATTTCCCTTAAGAAATGCTCAGATCGTCCTGGACGATCGCACTTCGTCCTGGACGATGTGTGCTCTGGAAAATCCTCGTCCAGACGAAATTTTCATCATCGTCCCCGGCGACAGGTCCTCGGGAGAATTTTTGTCCAGACGATCCAAATTTCGTCCCGACGAATCATACAACCAAAACTGATTTTCTGCACAACCTGTACCGATCGTCCCGGACGATCCAACTTCGTCCCGGACGAACCTGGAGCAGAACTGATATTACATTCAGCATGCCCAACCCCCAAATCATCCTCAACCCCGCAAGGAGAAGTAAGTGACTCATCTAGCCAATCTAACTGGCCCAAACAAGTGTCCCCGGATCTAGAAATCAATTGAGCATTTAGAGCATTAGGCAAAATTAGATCAAACATCAACAAAGTTATCAACGCCACTTGAACCCACAGGAGTTGACTGCCGAACATCAGCCATCGGTGAATCAGCAGAATCAACATCTGTCATTCATTGTCCACCATGAACTTAGCTTAACAAATATCCCTATCCATCACACAACCCACACCCTCATCATCACAAACCAAAGTATTAGAAATAGTCCCCAAGCATTAAGACCAACCATTAACAATCCCGGAGATAACTCCAGACTGCCCGCAGACACAATAGGGAAAATAACATCACCAGAGCTATGAATAAAATTATCACATTTATCTAAAGGCAGAACATGCACTGCCTCATGTCCCTCATTATGAGCCAAAGTTGTACCATCACCAACATTATCAAGAATAACATAATCCAAATCTTGAGGCACCACCCCAACTATAACATTAATAGGACGATCACTGAGACCCTAAATAGGTTGCAATGAAATATCATCCGCAGCCTCCACACTCACAAACTAAACAGGAGGATCACAAGCCAAAGGATGCAAAATCGGGCATTCAACTTTTAAATGCCCCAAATCTTTACAGTGATAGCAATAAAAGGGAAATTCTTCCATTTCCACAGATTGGATGTAACGCATAGTTTCAGAACCCATCCAAACTTGATTAGGATAACGTTTAATGACATCTAACTCAACTAAAATACAAGCAACCAAACTTCTTGTGCCATTAATGGTAGCATTATCCGATCTTAAGGGGCGGTCAAATACAGACCCTAAACCATGCAAAATGCAAGGGGAGAATATATGTGGTCGAAGATTGGAAAAAGAAACTCATATAGGAATTATAGGGGATTCCACATTAACATCAAAATGAGAAGTCCACTTAAAAAGCTTCATAAAATAATTGCTGACAAAGTAGGAACGGTGTGAAAACACCCTGTAGTCGTCTAAGTCGTTCACTGATTTAATCAACATATTTTTTGGATTAAGCAAAGTGACAGAGAAATCACCAAAGAGTTTTAGGTTAAAAAAAATTGTGAATCGCATCGAGAGGAGGAAGACACCCCGGAGATTTCCCAACCAGTGCAAACTCAAAAGGCGCCGCAAGAGCAACCATTTCTTTATCCGAAATCAAAACAACCGGCAATCCATGACGCGAAGAAATTTTAAGCGGAGGAAACTCCGAATAAGCCAAATTGAGAGACAAAACAACCCTAAAGGGTCTCGATTTGGGTTTCCCATCCAAATAGCCGAGGTTACTCAAATGATTCGCAGCCATCAAAACAAAAAATATTGGTTGAAGGAAGAAAATTAAAAGAAAAACCCACAAGATTTAAAGAAGACGGAAGTATATTACCCGACCGAAGCAGAGGTAGAGCACAGACAGAGCCGAGAAAAAAACCCTAGACATCGTGGATACTCTGATTGTTGTTTCAATTATATGCCTTAAGTATGGGAGGGAGATTAGGGTTAGGGTTATGTTTGATTATTATATTCTTGTGAGGGTTCTTCTTAGTGTCTTGGGCTCTAGATTCATCTAGAGATTGGGAGAGACGATCCTCCTTTCGAATTGAGGATCAATTGTATCGTTGTTTCCTTGTTTCCGTCAGTTCTCTCTTTTGCAATCCAATTACAAATTGGAGAGTTTTCCACCATATTTTTGTGTGTTTCTCTTGATGTTTTCCCCTATTATTGTTAGGGTTTACTTGAAATATTCAAGTATTTCCTATCAAATTGGTATCATACCAAGTCTTGGGACCATCAGGGACTGATTTCTTGATATTTCAGCAACAAAAATTCATCCGGAAGAAGGAACCTTTTTGATTTGGATCAAAACTTAGAAATTTTGATGGCGGCCAAGAAGGTAGACACGTTGAAAGAGCGTTTGGAAGAAGAGATGAGCCAAATAAAAGCCACAGTGGAGAATCAAATTTCATTCGTAGAAGACAAGGTTTCGCTCGTGGAAGCAAAATTTCTGATCTTCATTTAATGGTGAAGAGGTTATTGGAAAATCAAATCCAAATGGTGGCATCGGAGGCAAAGGAATCAATGGGAATAACTATGAATTCTGATTTTTATAGGAGAGAAAACAATGTTGAAATCATTAAGGAGAAAGGACGAAGGTGGGGAGAGAGACGTGGAAATAGGGGGTAAGGAGTAAAGGATGTTGTTTGGGAGAGAAATGAGGGAAACTATGGCAGGAGGGTACTGATTTTGGAGAAAGGATGGAAGAAAGTGAAAAGGGGTTTGAAGATGAGCATGTTCGGGAGGATTGGGAGACATGGGGAGAGCAAAGCACTTGGGAGAGGGGAAAATATGGAGGAATATAGGGAAACGTGGGAGAGCAAAAGGTTAGGAAGCTGAAGATGCCAATTTTTTAAAGGGATTATGTATATGAATAGATCTACAAGGTGGAGAGGTACTTCACCGTCAATGGGTTGACGGATGAGAAGAAACTGATAGCAACAGGCCTATGTTTGGAAGGGAAGGCGTTGTCATGGTTCCAGTAGAGGGACCAAAGGAGACTTATATGGAGCTGGAGAGCATTCAAGGACTGTTTATTAAAACGTTTTCAAATTGATGGTAGAGGGGACTTCTATGAGTAGTTTTTTGCACTAGTGCAAGACGGATCAGTGGCAGGCTATCGGAAGCGGTTCAAGCACCTAGCCAGTCGGGTAGAATGATTGTCAAAGAATGCATTGGAGGGAAACTTCATGAAGGGGCTCAAGATAGAAATCAGAGCGGCGATGAAAGTCATGATGCCTCGTGACTTGGGAGATGTCATGAAGTTGGCATAGCTAGTGAAGAATAAGAAGAATCTAGAGAAGGGACCCAAGAGCAGCAGCTCATGAGGCACTTACAGAATGACGACCACCCACTTAACACCAAGGGTCCTGCAATAGGAGGATTTTGTGAGACCACTAGGGAGAAAATAGGAGGAGGGAACAGGGGAAATTTCAAGAGGCAGATGGAGAAGAAGATATAGGAGAAGAGGGAAAATGGGTTGTATTTTAGGTGTAATGAGAAGTATACCCTAGGGCATAGGTGTAGGGGTCGAACTCTTCAGGTTCTCACCATCTGTGATGACGAGAAAATTGAGGAGGCAGGCGAGGGGAAGTAGAGGAGGAGAGAGAGGAGAATATGTATCTGGACATGGCAGAGATTTTTGAACTCGGTGGTAGAATTCACTACGAATCATATTATGAAGGTGAAAGGGGAGATAGTGGGCATGGAGTAAGTAGTTTTGATTGATAGTGGGGCTACCCACAATTTCATTTCCCCTCAGCTCGTCGACCAACTTGGGGTGACATTGATGGACACCGGTTGTTATAAGATTATAATGGGTACATGAAATGAGGAGAACGGTCAAGGGATCTATAAAGGAGTGGTGTTGTCCACTAGAGTTAGGAAGTATAGATGTCATCTTGAGGATGAAGTGGTTGCAGACCTTGTTGGACACTAATGTCAATTAGGGAGCACTCATGATGGAGTTGAGGGTGGATGGGAGAAAGGTGGTGATCAAGGGAGATGCAGAGTTATCCAAAGCTATGGTGTCACTTAAAACCATGGTGAGGAATATCCAAGAAGTGATCTTCACCAAGATAGATCTGAAGTCAAGATATCATCACATCAGAATGAAGAAGGAGGATGTGCCCAAGACTGCTTTCAGAACTCATGAGAGGCATTATGAGTTCCTAGTGATACCCTTTGGCCTCGCTAACGCCCCTGCCACATTCAAGTCCCTCATGAACAAGGTCTTTAGACCTTACCTCAGGCGATTTGTCTTGGTGTTCTTTGATGATATCCTAGTGTACAGCATGACAAAGGAGGAACATTGGGAGCACTTGAGGAGGGTGCTAGAGGTGTTGCAGGAGCATCAGCTAAGGGCTAACCTAAAGAAGTGTTATTTTGCCCAAACTAGTTTGGAGTATTTTGGTCATATTATGTCTAAAGAAGGGGTGGCAACAGATCAGCCAAAAATTGAGGCCAAATTGAAATGGCTATTACCTAAGAAACTGAAGGAGTTGAGAGGATTCTTAGGGCTGACAGGATACTACAGTTGATTCCTGAAAGGATACAACACCATAGCATGACCACTAACAAAACAATTGAAGAAGGATAGATTCTTATGGAGGGAGATAGCCACAACAGCTTTTGAGAGTCTAAAGAAAACTATGATGACTGTACCAGTCTTAGCAGTACCAGACTTCACCCAGGTGTTCGAGTAGAGACAGATGCTTCAGAATATGGGTTGGGGGCAGTGCTCTTGCAAAATCATCGACCCATTGCCTATTTCAGCCAGTTCTTGATAGCTAGGGCCAAGCTGAAGTCAGTTTATGAGTGGGAGTTGATGGCCAATTATACTGGTCATCCAGAAATGGCAACCCTACCTATTAGGTAGGCATTTCATTATTAGGACAGACTAGATATGCTTTAAGTATTTGTTGGAGCAACGGATGGTGATAGAGGAGCATTAGAGGTGGCTATCTAAGTTGTTTATGATTTTGAGATCCAATACAGGTCAAGAGTGGAGAACTAGGTGGCAAATGCGTTGTCCAGATGTCTAGGGAAATTGCAGGAAATAACAGTGTCAGTTCCATTAATGTTAAATTGGGAATCCATCAAGGAGGAGAATGCTCGAGATGAGGAGTTGAGAAAGATCAAGGCTGATTTACTGAGGGAGGAGAGTAGCCATCCCAGGTATTCTTTGGTGGGGGAGAGACTTTTATACCAGGGGAGGTTTGTGATGCCTCAGACATCGATTCACATTTCACACTTATTCTAGGAGTTCCATGGGAGCGTTGTTGGGGGACATTCAAAGATGCAGAAGACCTACAAAAGACTAGTTTCAGAGCTATACTAGAAGGGGATGCATAAGAATATGGAAGAGATGGTCGTCAGGTGTGAGGTCTGTCAGAGGAACAATTACATGGCGATGCCTCTAGGAGGATTATTATATCCACTTGCTTTACCAGGTCAGGTATGGGAGGAGGTTCCATGGATTTCATAGATAGGCTACCCAGATCAGAGGGCTTCACATTGATACTAGTGGTGGTGGACCGCTTGAGAAAATATGCTCATTTTATTCCCCTGCGAAATCCATACACTATAGTGATAGTGACATCAGCCTTCATCAGAGAGGTGGTTAGACTGCATAGAGTAATATCAGCTATAGATCTAACAGGGATAAGGTATTTCTTAGCCATTTTTTGAGGGAGTTATTCAGACTACAGGGGACAGTATTGAAGAGGAGCACCGCCTACTACCCACAGACGGATGGCCAAATAGAAGTGGTCAACACGAGTTTGGAAACTTACTTAAGATGCTTTATGTCAGAGACACCCAAGTTATGGGCTAGATGGATAGTATGGGCTGAGTATTAGTACAACACATCTTTCCATTTTGCTTCTCAGATAACCCCACTTAAGGTGTTATATGAAAGGGATCCACCTCATTTAGTGCACTATGGGCATAACAACACTCCAGTATCTTCAATGGAGGAGTACTTAGAGGAGAGGGATAGGATATTAGAAGATTTGAAGAGGCATCTGCTGAGAGCTCAACAGATTATGAAGAAGCAGGACGGCATCCAATTTGAGGTAGGTAAGAGGTTGTTCTTAAAGCTCCGATCTTATAGGCAAAGATGAGTAACCAACAGAAGAAATGAGAAGCTTGCCCCTAGATACTTTGGGCCATATGAGATATTGGAGAGGATTGGAGTTGTGGCTTACCGGCCTCCAGCGAGGACGATACCAGTGACACTAAATCAGGATTTAGAGGTGATGTTGGAACCCTTGGAGCTGATGGGGGTTCGTCAGGGAGAAGATGGGGCTAAGGAAGTATTGATTAAGTGGAAGAATCTCCTGGACTACGACGCCACATGAGAGCCATATGAGAGGGTGAAACACTAGTTTCCTTATTTTTATCTTGAGGACAAGGTGATTCTTTAGGATGGAGGTAGTGTTAGACCGGCCCCTAGTGGACCGGTCCAACTGGCCTCTTCTAAGGGGCCGGTTCACGTCTATAGCAGGAGGGGGTGGCGACAAGAGGGAGAAAGAGAGAGAGAGAGAGAGAGAGAGAGAGAGATAGAATGGGTGGGGTCCACTTGATTTCAAATTCAAAATTGGAGCCAAAGTAGGGGGGGCGGCAAGGGCCTTTAGGCCTTTTTGTTTTATTGTTTTAATTGTATGCCTTAAGTATGTGAGGGATCTTAGGGTTAGGGTTATGTTTGATTATTGTGTTCTTGTGAGGGTTCTTTTTGGTGTCTTGGGCTCTAGATTCATTTAGAGATTGGGAGAGACGATCCTCCTATCGAATTGAGGATCAATTGTATCATTGTTTCTATTAGTTCTCTCTTTTGCAATCCAATTACAATTTGGAGAGTTTTTCACCAGATTTTTGTGTGTTTCTCTTGTTGTTTTTTCCTATTATTGTTAGGATTTACTTGAAATATTCAAGTATTTCCTATCACAAAATTACTACTTGGATTCGACTTTTTGCACCATAAAAGTCCTTGGCACTTCATGAGACATCCTTGACTACATATCCAAAAGGCAAAAACAAGTCCTCATTATTTTCTGACCAAATCAATTGCATTGTAAAAATTTTCAAGATTTTTCACTGATCTTACTTCTTGTTTTATCATGAAAATGGCGGCCATCACACTGGTGATCAAGGTAATCATCTTTGTTCTAAACATAAGAGAGTATTTCCAAATAGTTATATATATATATACACGGTGGTTAGTATCGTGGCGCTCCATCACACAGCGCCACAGTGCTCCTTTCCAGCACTGCAGCTCTCCCTCAAGCCTTTCTTGAATATAGAGAGGCCAGCATTGCAGAGCCACCATTATGAGCCTGCAGTGCTCCTTAGAGCACTTGACTCCTAACTTCCTTCTTTTTCATTTCATTTCTAAATTCATCTAGACTTAAATTAGACTTTAAATAACTTAGTTTTATAATGAAATCAAAACAAATTATAATTCATACCAGACCAAGTCTAGTCAAGCAAATTCTAGAACAGCAGTTATTATAGTTGCTGCTTAGAACCCCTTGCTGAATCAAGGACAAGTGTCGTATGCCCTCAACTGAGAGTATTCTTCGATATTGTATGCAATTAACCTTAGTACTTAATCCTATGGGAAATCCAATTCCTGATAACTAAATAAATCCTTCTAGGTCGACCATATTATTCAAGAGAAATCTGTAAAACATATTTCCAATTTGCCTTTCATTGAACCTCTCAGGCACATTAGAATTTGTTGGTCTTTGGTACCCAATAACTATTCTAACCTGAACCTAAGGCTATTTAAAAGCTCACAACAGTGCATGCTAGAAGGTTTTTTTGTAGAAGATAATCTCTCTGTATAAGATATTTTTATCTTCTTTTTCTTCTTTGTACGTAGGTGTGCTTGGGAATTGAGAGAAGGCCTAGCAAATGCTTTTATTTTGTATACTACAATTATGACTCATTTGTTAGTAAATTGGATTCTCTTTTCACTCCGATTGATGTAGGTTTAAGTTTCGTTTGGGATGGTTTTCTTATTGTTTCTTAAAGCAACTTTTTAGTATAAAAATAAAAAAATTTATACTAGAAAGCTGCTTTAAGAAGCGGTAAAAAAACCGTCACTAACGAAGCCTTAGTTGAAGCCATACCATGTAATTATTGGTGTCCTTCTGTTGTATTTTTCTCCCTCTCTTTTCTCATTATTTGTGGACATCATTTTTTTTATGGTGACCTTCAGCTTTGATTCTTTTGACACCCTCAAAACAAGATTTGTAATTAACATGGCATCATGAAACATAGCTTGACTGAACAGACTCTAAGGTTTCGTTTGGAACAGCTTTTTCATTGCTTATTAAAGCAATTTTCTAGTACAAAATTTTTAATTTTTGTATTAAAAAGTTGCTTTAAGAAGCAATAAAAAAGCCGTCCCAAACGAAGCCTAAGCCATGAAAGGAATATAACTCAAGTTTCAATGGTAAAATGAAGGATTTCAAAGAAGACACAATTGCATGACATAGTGGAAAGCATAAGAGAGCCTTACATTATTTGAAATGGCTTCTAATGAATTGGCTTTCAGGTATATAGGATGATTCTTGATCATTCCAAGCTTAGACATCTTTTGACACAAGGATGAACATTGAAGATTCTTGATAATAAATAAATGATTTCACTTTCTGAAACCAAGTTATACATTAATGATATGAACTTTTTAAAGTCAAAGTAAATCTAGAAAATTCTTCGAAGTGCTTATGTGACTAGTGACTTGGACTTTCTAAACTTGTAGATGAATCTAGAAGATTCTAGAGATGCATAAATGATTTGGCCTTTTTTATTCAAGATGAGTCTCGAAACCTTTTAGAGAAGAACCTCAAAACAACCTTTTTTTGTTGGTTGGGGGGGAGGAAGAGGATAAAAGTCATGGAATGAATATGTTACTTCTTCAAAATACAAATAATATACCATTTTATGCAAGCAACTGAGATAGGCTTCTCTGGACCTAAAAGAGAAGTTATCAAAATCGATTTTAACATTTAAGAAATACTAGACAGATAAAATTTAGCTTGGGTAGTGTTGTCTCACTTGTCAATTTGCAAGTTTTGGTTTGCTCAAAGCGTCAAACAATTCATGACAAATACATCACCAATTTTAGCTTCTCCTTCAAGGCTTCAACCAAGTAGTGAGATAAATTCTCACTAGCTCAAGATTAACTCCACAAGTACAAGAAAGTGCTCCAAAGAAGCAAAAGAGCTCAACTTTCTCTAGTAATATGAATGATTACATTAGAAGATTTCTAAGAAGTAACTTGAATGATGTAGTCAAGAGCGTAAAAAAGCCTAAAGATGACTTGAAGTGGCTTTTAATGGCTTGACCATCAATTACATCCCGGCACGAACCCGCTATATGTAGGTGTATGATAGGAAACACTTGTAGATCTTCTGAAAAACAGGAGAACAGTGACTGGACTGCTGTCCACAGCAGGAAAACACAGCAAAACTGCTGTTTACAATAGTTTAACAGCAGTATTTCAGAGGAAATTTGAAAGAAAACTCAAAGCAAGATTTGTATTCCACTAGACGAAGAATAAAATAGCAAGATACAATTGAACATCAATTCGAGAAGAGGATCGATCTCTCCCAAATCTCTGGCAACGCCAATAGCCCAAAGAAAACCAAAATCTAAGAGATTCAAATTTCAGCCAAATTCAAGATACCCAAACCTTAGGAAAACAAACTATTTAACGCATACAAATCAAAAGGAATTCCCTAAACAATCCCTACATTCAAATTTCTCTCTTAAACCCCCCCCCCCCCCCCCAAAAAAAATCCTTCTAAAATGCTCTGTTTGAGCGGTCGGCCCGCCCGATCTCCGCAGGAGGCGGAGATTCCGCCTATTCACGAATTGCCGGTCTCGTGCGGACCGGCTGGACCGGTCCAGTGGACCGGTCTAACAGTGTACAAGATGATTCTTGAACATTTTAGACTTCTTAGGAATCAAAGATGATTCTTGAAAATTCTAGATAATATATAAATGACTTCAGACCTTTTAGACTCAAAAATACATAAAATGATTGGCCTTCTAAACTCAAACCATGAATCTAGAAGATTTAAGATAGAGTACTTAGATAGACTAAAGAGTGAGTAAATAATTTGGCTTTTTTAGACTCAAAGATGAACTTGGAATATTATAGAGAATGAACCTAAAAAATACATTTCCAAAAAAGATATGCTTTAGCTATATTTTCTGCATATGGTGAACTATGGTATAGCATGAAGGTGTTCTTACTTAGTTTGTAACTTCACTTTAAATGCTGAATTTTTGTCATTCCTTGTACATGATGAAGTTCTTCTTCACAATTTTTGCTTATTCAAGGGCTGAGTATCAGCACTTAGTGCAAAACCTTCTGTTTTATCTTGGCCTTGGTAAGTAAAGTGAATCATCTTATACTTGAACAGATTGGATTGCGAGTTAATGTGTGTGTGTGTTTGCTTTTTTTTTTTTTCCTCAAATTAGACTGAGTACTTTCTCTAGTAAAAGAAAAACCAGGAGTACATGCTTTGATATGGATTCTGCTAATGTGGGTTGATTTTAATCACATCCTATTTTACAATGGAAAAAAACTGAAAACAGTTCACAACTATTTATATGAGTCAAATTTAGTCGAGAGTATCACATTTCTCTTAGTTAGTTCATCGACAATTCAAAATTAATCCAAAAGGATCCCTCGGGAACTAAATTTGGATCTATTTAGTATCCCAATTTCTATCAATTTCTACCTAATGGGCTATTTGAAATAAGTTTTGTATAGTCGATAAATTAAATTGATCACATATAATTAGTGTTAAACTATTTCGAAGTTTTTCTCATTTAGCAACTCAAGTTTCACGGGCTCCATTCAAATCATTTATTCCATGCAATTCTATTTCTAAGATAACTTTAAAAATATATCCAAGTAATCATTTACTTAATTCACAAGAATCAAAATTATGTGTGTTACTTCTATTCAAATTTCTTTGTAGTCTTTCGGATTTGAAAAAGTGATCAAAATAATAGTTGGTTGTTGATCGCTTATCAAAATAATAACAGGGTATTGACATTTTATAGGCTTTCGATGACCCTGTTAGGATAGATGTATTAGATCTGGTTTATGTTAAAAATAAAAGTAGAGGTAGACCTAAAAAAACTTGATTATAAAGTATCAGAAATGATCTTTGTTTTAATTAAATTTAAATAAGAATTTGACTCCTAATAGGGTATAATGAAGAAAAGGAATTCAGGTAGCCGACATCCCATAGTGGGATAAAAACTTCTTGTTGTTGTTGTTGTGGTTTTTGATTTTTTATTGGCGATTGAAATAATCGATCCTCTCGAGTTCAGTCGGTTTATGAAAACGAATAAAAGTAGGTTCCAATTGTTAGAACTTATCTTCATAGCAATGAGAAGTGAGTTTCAATCATGTAAGCTTAGATGTTATTATCAGCTTTGCTTTTTTTGTCATATGAAAATAATACCTTTTTTTTTTTCCTGGAAGCTTAGATAAGCTTATCTGTTAGGACCTCATTTGGCTGCTTGTAGTTAGAAACACATCTTCAAAAATAATGAATCTGTAAGAGTGATTTTCAACTCTATAAACTCTTTCAAAGCCTGTAAAAGTGAGGATTCTGATATCTCACTTAAAATAATTCCAAAACAACTTCTACAAGCAACTAAATGAGCTGTAAAATGAACAAATTCAGAGCAATCATTGAGTGGGAATATGCTGAACAGCCAATGGCATGCCATATTACTCAATGGTTTTTATTCTGTTATGTGTGTTTGTTTCTGCTTCTCCATAATCTAGAAGAAGACATGAAATAGGGGCCAAATAAGCAGTATGTCATAGGGTGGACCACTTGACCATAATTCACACTGAGGTCATTGTTTGCACTGTCTAAATTATTTGTTCTTTGATTTTGACAGCTTTTGAATTTACTTTGATTATTTTAACTATTTACTTCACCATTGATGGTATTTCTTGTGCAGACTTTTTATTATTTAATTATTTTTTCTTCATGTTTCATTTGACAGCAAGCCTTTAGTGTACTGAACAGTTAGGAGATGCATACAGAGAGTGGTACTCTTGTCACCATTCCACTTAAAGGATTGCATTGATGTTATCTCATTGCCCACAACAGACAAAAGGTGCAAACCAAGCATATATGTAATCATATCTGTAGGTTTTTCAATGATCTTGTCTCGGGTCGATCTATTCCCGGCTCAAGATCGTCTCAAAGTCATTCAATTTGTGTTCTAGACGAGTCAAACTTGGTCGTAGGCTTGCTTCGTTATCTTTCGATTCAAGCCAAGCTTGTTTGTTTGTATTTATGCTCAAATTTTGTCGAAAATCAATCCATTTTCAACCATTTTTCGATTTAGTTTGGAGTCTAACCTTTGTATTTGCATAATATAGTTGCCTATTTCGATCTACATGCATGCATAATACGATCTCGATCGAGCTAGTTCAAATCTATCTTAGTCATTCTTATGATTGAAGTAGCGCTAGCTTCATTTTTAGCTCGTTTACTCAATCTAAGCTAAGTTTGAAAAAAAAAATTAGTCTGTCTTTCAAGTGAAATTATTCCGTGCGAAGTCCGGAAGGTAAAGGACCGTCCGGATGTGAGTTTACATGGTGTTTGTACACACTGTATAAAAAAAATCAAACTATGTACAAAAATATACTCAGTGTACACTCACATCAAGACGATTCTTTACCGTCCGGACTAAGCACGGAATAATTTCTCTTCAGATGAATTTCACTCTTCAAGTCAAATCACAGATGATTTTAGATCTTCAAATCAAATTTAGAAACCTATGTCCATCCTTATGATTAAACTTGGTGCTTCTTCAAGTTATAAACACCAAAAATTTCCATAGTAACCTCATTAATGTGTTGTTCATGGGAGTTTTGACAGCAGCTGGGTTACATCAGAGGATACATCTCATTATCAAGAAGGTTTATCAATGTTGAAACCTAAAAGCTAGTTGTAGACTGGGTACCACTTGGATGGAGATACTTTAACTGCAATAGATATTTTTTGCCCTAAATTATTTTTTTTGTGAATTATGAGTGCCCTAATGTTCATGAATATGAGATTATCATAAGCCTATTTAGGCCTTACTACTATGCTTATTAATATAACTTCTGATAATAGCAGGCCCACATTTACTTATAACATTGGTAAAGAAATATCATTAAATATGTAAAGAACATCAATTCATGTAATAATTTTATAAGATTTTTTGTTGAGCTCAGCTAAGCATTGTTTGAGATAAGAGTGTTAATAAATGATCCGATCCGATCTGACAATACGGCCCAAAAAATTCGGGTTTGGATTGACCAGTTTAATAAGCAAGTCAGGTTTGGATCTAAAATTCTGAATTGTTTAATTGGCTGGTCAGATACAGGCTGACCTGTAAATATGATGTTGACCCGATAGTGAATTGAACATTATTTTTTTCTTTAAACTCTTTTGCTTATTTGGTATGCTCTTCTTACTTTTGATCAGTTAACCCAAACTTTATAGTTGTCAAGTTATAATTTATTTTTAATCAAAACGGATTAATGGATCAATTGGGTTCAAATTGGATCAATTTTATGTCAAATCCAAACCCAAATCAGACCCATTAAACTATTTTGACGCACCTACTTTGAGGTATTGTTTTGCATTAATGTGTTATGTGTGCATATGAAGAAATTCCTATTCATCTATACAAATGAGAACAGGTTTAATGACTGGCTAATGGCCAAGTCAAAGATGACTTGGTCTATTTATGAATCATTAAATTTTAATATTAAACACAGTCAACAACCTTTTTTCTTGTATCAGTTGAGAGACAAGAAATGTGTTTTTTTTTGTTGAATTTGCTGATGAAGAGTCATTCAAATAATGCTCTTCTAAGAGAGTAAAAACAAAATAAATGAATAAGTTAGTGCCTTTTGTCAATAAATCTTATCATAGAAGGGTGTTTTGTAAAAGGTGATATTGAACTGGTTGAATTCTCAAGCTATGTGAAAGAAACTTTAAATATATAAACATGAGAATATTAAGTTTGATTTTGTTACGGGTTGAAAAATTTACTTCGGTAGAGTGGAAGATATATGTCTTAGTTTTTGACAAAAATTCAGCATGCTCAAATGAAACTTATAAGAGATCATTAAGTTCTTTGTGGAAATCCTGGAAAGGTAAAGAATCATGAGGTTTGATTTAGTTGAAAAATCAGGAAAGGGATATATAAGAATCCTCATTTCCTCACAGTTGAAGAGGAGAAGGATTATGTGAGCAAAGGTTTTATTTCTCCTATAAAGATTATATAAATAAGGTGTCTAGTTAGTACCCAGTAATAGGGTTAGATCTTAACTGGAGTCTAGAGACAACGATGGAGATTGCTGGCGGTGGTCAGATAGTTGATACACAACCATAGTATTAGATCTAGATAGGAGTTTCAAGAAGATGGCAGTGATTATTGGTAGTGGTCATCGGTGATTACAACGATTGGCAACGATATTTTGGTTGTGATAGCTGGTGGTGGTCATTGATGATGATAGTTAAAAAATGCTAAAAATATTTTTTTGTTCTCACAACCCCTGGACCTCCCTTTTCTATAGAAAAAGAGGCTCTAATTTTGGTAGTTTTAACCTAGATTATAAAGCTTTTGCACAGCAACTAAGTGCCTTAATAATGTTGGAAGTAAGTGATATTGGGCTCAATGGATTTGTCTCATCAAGCCACTTAATTCAACACTATAAGCATGCCAAATTTGAAGATTATTTGATCATTCAATTAATGTTTAAAATTTTTAATTATGCAAAGTGTTTGATTGGTCCCATTTATGCTCATATTGGACCATTTCTGGTATCGTTGGGTTCGTCTTGTAAAGACATTCAATCATATTATAAATTTGATAAAATTAGAGTTTAGATGATCTTGAATTTAATTCTGAAAGTTTTCACTATAAATTTTACCTCGAAATTCATGCCAATCATGCAAATGTTTTGTAGACATAAAATTTTATTATTAAATAATAAAGAATGTATTAATATCAAAATATCAAGTGAAATTTTAACCCTTTTTCTCACAAATATAATTGCTTTGGTGGAAGAACAAGCTATAGAGAAATTAAGGGTAAAGTGCAATGGAGGAAAATTTTATTTTTTGTTCTTTTGAATAGATTGCCTTCTTGAGATTTTTGGAATTCCATCAAAATTAATTCATTTTTTTTATTATTTGTGCACCTTTGCTTATTATATTTCTCTTTCTAATTTTAAATTTATTTTAGATGGCTAAAATATGAACACTTACTATCTTCTTCTATTCATAACTCGGACTTTTTTAAGGCACATGTGACTTACAAGCTATAATAGGGCTCAAGGGACCGCTCCTATCACATGCACTATTTATTAACTTAGAGGTGTATTGGGAATTTACATACATGACATAGAATTATTATGTATTTATTATATATCTAACATCTAAATTTTTATATAACATGCAAATGTTTAAATCATAGGAGACATATAACAAATATTCAATTTTATAAAGAAGCCAAAATATCTTCAATTTTTCACCAAAATTGGTTAATTAATATGATCCAAACAATAATTATTGTTGATACTCTTATCATTAGAAGAGTTATACTATAAATAAACATTAATTAATAGTTGTTGATAATAATTTTATATATTTTTATATAACACTAAGAGCATATCTGGAACAGTTTTTTGTCTGCTTCGTTTTTCAGACAGCAACAACAATTTTGTTTGGTTGTTTTTTTGTAACCATGATTAAATAGTTTTCTGCACAGCAACTTCACAGCCAACTTTATAAAACGTTGTAGCTGTCTTAAATAATATACTCTTAATTATTTCTATCAGCATTTGTATGAAAATATGCAATGTATATAATGATTTAAACATGATAAATAAATAAATATGAAGGTTTAGGGTCCGTTTGGAATGACTACAGCTTTTTAGAAAGGTGGTTGTAAAGCTGTTTTTTAAGGCTTTGTTTGGGACAGCTTTTTTACTGATTCTTAAAACGGAGTTTTAGTAAAAAAAAATTAAAATTTGTGTAGTAAAATTCTGTTTTAAGAAGCAGTAAAAAAAAGAAGCCCCAAACAAAGTCTAAAGGTATTGTAGAAAACAGTTTTCTGTCATAAAAATTTATTGAAAGCAACGGTCGGACAAAAAATTATAATTACGATATGAAAGCAAAACAAAATTAGCTAAACAATCACATGTGATTGAAGCTATTGGGGGATCGATCATATCTGAAACGTGTGTTGTTTTGGTCCACACTGTTTGTAGGTAGTTAGATTGCTTAAATTCCATCTTAAAACTATAAAAATGAAGCTATGAATCATGCGGTTTTATTATTTTATTAATTTCTTAGTAGATCCACTTGACAAAGCATTTAACACTGCTCCTTTCCTTAGCTGTTCTTCACGACCTCACCTAAGATTTTTTAACCTCTTTTATTTTTTAATTAAGACGCCAAATTTTCTTCATTTTTACTCTAAGAATGGTTAATTATGTGATATAAACAATAATTATTGTTGCTAATCTTATAATTTCCATGTTTATGTTATTATGATTTTGATTAATATGATATAATTATATGGTAATTGTGAATCTCTTTTATGATTTGGTGATTATAAAAAATAAAGTATTAAAAATAGTTTATTAATCTTTGTTAGGATATGATTAATTATTTTAGTTGATATTAAGTAGTACTGTATAATATTTTCAAAAGAAGCATTAAATTATAATCAACTGTTTAGATGTACATTGACCAATTGATTAAGAGTTATAGCATTATGCATTAATAAATATTATTCCAAATTTTACCTATTAGAAAATTAATTCAAATTAATTTCAAATTAACTCAAATTTAAATTAAATTCACTTAATTGGTAATATTTTCTAGATGTTGATTACTAATAAAAAGGATTTAATTTAATAATATTTTATTTAAAAATACAAAATTATTTTGAATTATTTTGTTATTATTTTTTGTAGTCATTCAATATACTGATATTTAGGCTTCGTTTGGGAAAAAAACTGCCCCAAACGAATCCTTAGATATTGTTAGATTTAGAATTCGTTTGGGACGGCTTTTTTATTGCTTCTTTAAACATATTTATCGTTTAAAAATTAAAATTTGTATACTAAAAAGCTGCTTTAAAAAAACAATAAGAAAGCCGTCCCAAACAAAGCATTAATTGATATTCATATGTCATTAGATTAGGGCATAAATATCATTTATGAATTTATTATTTGTGGACCAAACAATTGATAATTGTTAATGATATGATATTACATAATAAATGTATATGTTTGTAGAAGATTTTATTGGAATAGAACATGAACATCATATATAAAAATTATTGTTTATGAATAATAACAAATTAATTAAATAGTTAATAACTATTAATAAATTATATTATATGGTAGTTGTTTTAGCGGTGTAATCGAGTTAAGCTTGCTCATGAGCTAATTTGAGATAGACTCAATGAATGACTTGTAAATTGAGCTCAATCAGCTCATGAGTTAAGTCTGAGTGCATTTTGACTCGATTTATCAACTCACCATTAGGTTAGTTTAAAAAATAATATAAGATTTAAAAATTAAAATTTTGAATTTTTATTTATTAATTATTAGAAAAATATAGCAATTATTTTTATTATTTACGTATTATATTCATCTCAAAATAAATTTCAAAATTTCAAAATCTTTCATAATCAAAATTAGGTCACCATTTCCTCACCAACCTTTTTCTTCTTTTATCAATTTATTACAATAAACTCATAAAATTAAGCTTAAACTAACTAATAAATCAATATAATGCTAAAAAAGCATTTAAATTCTACTCTATTGACCAAATAACCTCAAAATTGCAACTAAAATTCTTATAAATAAATGTAATTTCTAAACATTTATCATAATTCATCATTTATATTTTAATATTAAATATTTTTTTTCCGGCACGAATAATTTATAAATACATTCCACCAAAAACTAGCTCGCTTGTAATCAAATACAAATACTAGTTAAATCATTTAAATGGGGTCATAGCTTATAGTTTTTTTGCTTCCCAAGATTTTTCAAAACACTATTCTATGTGGACGACGAACGTCGTTCGGAGACCAATCAGAATAAGCCACATCACCCCTTCGCTCGGTACAGCTCGGTACCATTGACGTAGTGCATTCCGATTAATCTGCGAACGGCGTTCAATTCAGAATTAATTTGTCGAGATTGTGCACCTTTTGTTCCTAGTTCTGCTATAAAAAAGAAGACATAAATAGAAAGAAAGTGCAGCCGGTGAAATCCAGCCTATTCTTGACATTTTGAATTAGAACTTCTATCCTACAAGCAAGACATCTCTTTTCAACCGAGGAACAATCAAATCTCATTTCGTTCAATTTTTAGTCAAATAGTTCAGGATATTTCATTAAGAATGCCTCAAGGGGTTGAGGGGATACGTATTTGTTGTTAGATAGCTTTTGAAAGTCAGTCGTACTACCTGCCTTTATCAACTAAGTTGATATAGGACATTCTGCATCCGCACAGAATAATTTCTCAGATTTTTCATGTAAAAACTCTGAAATCTTTTTTCAATTCTCGTAACTTCTCTTTCATATCTATGAAAGTCACGATGTTAAATTTTCTATCTCTCTATCTCGCAGAAGTTCCGACACATAATAAATATTAAAAATAAAAATTTAATATTTACAAAATTAAATTTTAAATATCTCAAAATAATTTTCCAAAAAATATATATATAATTAAAATGAATTGAGGCCCCAACTAAAAATCATGAACCAACCAAATAGCATAATCGTGAACGAAAAATGTTAGGTGCGCGGTGGTGATTAGAGGCGTCGCTATCGTGAGCTGTCAAGTCGGGGATTAAGCCTCCTATAAATAAATAAAAATATTAAGAGGCGTCTCTATTGATGAGGACAGCGGTGGGCCCCACTCCCCTCTCCATTTTTGGCAAAGCCGTAGTCGTAGAATTGCACGGCGCTCAGCCCTTGCACGTAACTGTATTCCTTCGCATGGTGCCGACAGCCCGACAGATATTGGAGAAATAATAAATTTTTAAATATTTAATCCATTTATAATAATTCTAAAAAACAATTATTTCAATAATAATCTTAATATTTATATGGTTGAGAATTTAATTTTACAATAAATTTAATCTATTTATGAAGATTTATAAATGAATAAATAAATTATATTATGAGAAGTTTAAAATCACTAAATTTATATTAAAATTAATATTTTTATGTAATATATAAATTATCTCTTGAATGAGGGTATTTTTATATAATTTAAAAAATAATTATATAATATATCATGATATAATTTATATGATTATGAGATTAAGAATTATTGAATTTATTTTAAATGAATTTAATCAATTTTAAATTTGTTATGATATCATAATAATATAATTTTGGAAAAAAAATATATGGGTGTTATGATATGATGGAAGGTGGGGCTAAGGGCATTTTTGATATATTTAATGTTTGTTTGAAGTGTCATTTTTATAAGATTATTGTGAGCAACTGTCTATGATATAATCCAATGAGAATTATTGCATTTGTTGGGTAATATTATTATATGGTTATGTTGATGTGTTCTATGCAATTATTGCTATATAATTTTTTTATTATTTTTTTATGAAATTATTGTTATATATATATATATATATATATATATATATATATATATATATATATATATATATATATATATATATATATATATATGATTTGGACTGTTCAAGAAATTGAAGTATTTGAGTTATGTTTATATTTATTTATTTTTATTTTTTTCATGAATATTCTATTGGGGTATGGCTAAATTTGTAATTTTCTGTTAAAAAAATGTGTAGATATTAATAGGAATTTAAGCTTCTAGGAAAAAAATTGTATATTTAATGTTTTGTTGTGATTTTTGGGATTTGGATGGTGTAGATTATAAAAAGTTATAATTGATTATTAGCTTTTTATATAGTTAAACTTTAGAAATTGCATAAAATATTGCCACATAATTTTTCATGCACTGATTGGTGTGCCTTTGTTTTATTTGGTTTGTAAATTAATGAATTATTTTGTAAATATGTTTTTTATTATTTTGAATCTAGAAAGTGTGTGGTGGAAAACAAACTGCCTATATTTATGATAGAAACAATTAAAAGATGATTAATTTGATGAATTTAATTTGAGGTAGGTTTGATTTTGATTTATTTTTTTCTTGAAGTTATTGCAATTAGAGCCAATTTATTTTTTTTAATCATATTTAGGCTTCATTTGGGACAACTTTTTTGCAGCTTCTTAAAGCAGTTAAGCAGCTTTCTAAAATTTTTGTATTGAAAAATTGTTTTGATAAGCAATAAGGAAACCGTATGAAACAAAACATACGAGAACAAAAAAATGATTATCTTTCATTGCCCAGCTTTCAACATCCATCGTTAAATATTATTAGTCAGCAATCACCTGATTATAACTCTGACATAACAAATCTCCTACTACAACCACATAAACAACTTTCATAGTTCGAGTCTATTACATCGTATTAATATGTTCTATACTTATAGCAAAGAATATCATTTACAATTATTAACTCATATTAGTGAAATAATTTACACCATATAATATCACATAAAATTTCATTTTAGAAGATTTTCCCTTTTTTTTTTAAATCTTGTCTTCTATGTGTTCAACTCTCAACTTGTTTGTGTGTATTAGATTTTTCTAAAACTTTAAAATATTAAGATATTTCTTCAACTATAAATTTTCAATACACAATCAAATTGAAATTAAGGATTTGTTTGGGACAATTTTAGTGTTTTATAAAATTAATTACAAAGTTGTTGTGATAAAAGTAACTTATAGCTACTCTGGTTACAAAAAGCATATTTTTTACTGCATAAAATTTTTAAAATGATGAAAAAGTTATGCCAAACACCCCAAAATTTTGTAAAATTGACCCACTAACCAAAAGTAAGAGGTAATCTCTAATTTGTTTTTATATCCTAACTTTATTTTAAATCAATTCTAATCAAATAGGCTACATATACTATTTAAATTTTAATTCTTCCAACCCCCAAATCAAAATAATAAAATGCCAAAGTTTTTTAAGAATAAATCTCATCTTAGAGGAATCCTAAGACTTCCAATAAAACTAGCCTATGTTCTCTCCAACAAACACAAAAAGTCTTATGCACCATATGGCTCAAAATAAAAGGTTTGCAACATGGCTCAAAGCATTAAAATGTTCTTTAAAATGTGTGCTCCATTTAGCACTAATCTTAAAGCTAACATGAAATGCTTAGATCCACTTGTCATAACTTTTTCTCTATGAACCAACAATGCACAAGATTTTTGTTTCTTCAACAACTAGTGATATCATTGATGATGTCCATCACTCACTTTATTCTATAAAATAAATTTGTTTGAATCTTATTTAAAAAAATATATTTATATAGTTGCAAGTTGTCTTGAAAATATTTTTTTAATACTTTATTTTATTATTTTATATAACCTTATAAAAGGGAAATTATATTTATAGTGTGGGGCCACAGCCAAATGCAAGCTTTCTCATATTTATTGAAACTCTAAGAAAACTTTCTCATTCATTAATGTTACTGCTAAGAAAAAAAATTATTGGGACTCAATCTATTGGATCTCTCTGTACATATAATCTGTTAGGAAATAGTTGTAGTTGTCTGATTTTATCATTGATATGTGTAAGGAAAGATTCAAATTAGGTTAAATTGGAGTAATGACAGAATGGATGATTGAGCATCCCAAAGTGGCTAACATGTAAAGCATAGCTTGAGGAATATTTAGCATATCTTAAAGATCAATATTTCTTGTAGGTGTAGAAGTTATTTTGATGTGCATTTTATATTCGTCTGAGTCAAGTTGATCAGATTAGTATGAGAAATTGAAGCGAGTTTAATGAGTTGTTGATAGTAGTTGATTATTCAAACTAACTCGAACTTAGAATTGAACTCATCAAACATTAAGTCGCCAAAAGTTTTTAAGTCTTCCAAAGCTGAATCTAATCAAGTTTCCCAAGAGTTTGCTCTTACTCAACCGTTAGTGCTGAAATACGGAACTTATTCTATGGAGTCCATTTGCAGAGGGGATTCGTCTAAGGATCATGGATACTATTCATGATACGTACTCACCAGCAGGCCAAGGGTTCTTGTTAAAAGAACTTTTTCAAGGTGCTCAACCTTAGTCTGGAACTTGCTGAAAGTTTATTTACGAGTAGTCGATTATAAGAATGACTTGCTCGCTAGCTATAAAATTAGATATACATAGTCCAAACTATGTACTTACTATGCAGTTATATTGTTTACCGAATTGAATAATGTTGATTATAATTCTTATTTATAAATACATGGTCATCGATTTGGCACATATATCATGTGATTTTGTAAATTATGTTAAAGCTCTGGCTCATTGATGTTGGTTGACAGAGGTGCAAGATGCCTCCAATTTAAGTTTATCTTCGACTAAACTTTTAACCCTATCAAATCAAATATTTTCATTATTAAATATATTTATAATGTAGAACAATATTTTTTT
This sequence comes from Dendrobium nobile, assembly GCA_022539455.1. Taxonomy (NCBI): domain Eukaryota; kingdom Viridiplantae; phylum Streptophyta; class Magnoliopsida; order Asparagales; family Orchidaceae; genus Dendrobium; species Dendrobium nobile. Next base: position 53,020,831 of record CM039718.1, read on the forward strand.
TAATTTAAATTTTATGAGGCATTCATTTTTAATAATATTTTTTAATATTGTTCATTATGCTCTCATATTAGATCATAAATGGAGATTCATAGAATCACTCTTATTTAAAAAATCATTTTCTCTATGTGAAATAAAAATTTTCAGATAGGTCCTTTTTTTTTTTCTTTTTGACAAAAAAAAAATACAATTTGTTATAAAATAATAAATCTATTATGAACATATAGTTCTTTTTTCTTTGATTAATTCTATAAAGAAGACAATTTTAAATGTTGACATTTCTACATCAACTCCCCCATCAAGTTGCATTATAAAAATTTCAATAATTTAAATTATCTTAATTATTGAAAGTGAAAATATGATTTTGATTTGATGCCACATAAAAATAAAATAAGAAATAACTTTGTTAAAATCGAATTTTATTATTACTATATATATAATACTCTCTAGAAGTCTAGCTCATGCATGGGCATGATATCATAGGATTATAAGTTTTTTATTTTTTTAATATAATTCTATTTAATATTTTATTTTTTATTTTCAAAGCATGAAGGCATAGTTTTAGCCTTTAGGTCATTTTCAATGCTCTTCAAATTTTATGACACAATTTTATAGAAAAATTATATAAAATATTTTATTTGTTTTCATAATAATTGATGTATCATCAAAAAATTATCTTGATCAGGTACGAATCTCGAGGCAAAATCAAGTCGGAAACTTCAAAAATTAAATCTGGAATCATATGAACTCCGATTTTAGTAAACTTATAGTCAAACTGAGCGTTTCGGAAATACAAACTCAACGACAACAAATTCGACTCAATCTGAGCCCAAATGAGTCCAAATCAAGCACCCGAAGCGTTGTTGGAAAGTTCAAACCATAATTTGAGTTACCAAATGTTTTTCAAATATGATGTTTTTATAATTGAATCGAGCGTCTCAACGAGACGAATCCAACGAGCCCAAGATTACCAAATTTTGACATCATTAAGACCTTCAAATGTTTGAAGAATGGTGCACGATCAAGGGATTCACACTACAGAAAAATGCATATTACTGGCGGTTCTAACCGGCGGTTTATGGACCGTCGGTGTTACCGGCGGTGTAACCGCCTGTTTTTGACGTTTTTCCTGTAGTGTCAATATCGGCCATCCATCCAACCACTCCCTATTTACCCATGATCTCTCACCTATTTACAAGTCATGCCACTCTAGAATATCTATAAATAAGCCTCTCATTTCTCATGAGAGGGGACCCAAGCAAGAAGAAGAAAAGAAGAAGGAGAAGAGAATAGGAGAAGATTAGGAGGGAAGAAACTCCTCGACCATCAATGCCGGAATTCTGCCCAATGCCCGAGTTACCCCAAAATTCTGCCTGACACTCGAGTGACGTCAAAATTCTGCCCAAGTGACGCCAAAATTATGTCCAACACCCAAGTGACGCCAGAATTCTGTCAGGCCCAAGTGATGCCGGAACTCTGCTCGATTTCCAAGTGACGTTGGAATTCCAAATGACTCTGAATTCAACTCGAATGTACAACTTGTTTGTAATTGGATTTCAATCCATAAGAGTAACATTGTAATCTGATCGTCCTAAATTTTAAGAACGAGTCAACCTCTTATACCTCAAACAAACGCAAGTAGAATTGTTTCAACTGGGGCGCGGCCGGTTGGTTTTTTCCCTTTCCAGTGTTTTCCACGTAAAAATCCTGGTGTTATTATTCCTCCCCTGTTTGTATGCTAGATATCCATACAACGCTGAGATGGAAATTTTCTAACTCTATCGCCATGTATATTCTAGTCCGCAATAATAATTAAATATTTATATTATTAAGAGTACATACATATTTCATGGGGTTATAATTATAAAAAGAAATGTTTGGATATCATAACATAACTTGTATTAAAATAAATTTGAACTTTTTTACATTTATTTTAAGATTAGTGTTGCATGTATATACAAAATTTTGTTGCGCTAATCTTAAAGTAAGTTCAACAATTTATGTTCTAAAATGATCTCATCTTGAAGTTTCAGCAATTCACATTTGAAGAAAATGAAAGACCTTTATGCCTAAGATTATATGTTTGGCATAAATGATGAAGTTGCAATTTTAATAAAATATAACACATAATTTGTAGTAGTTGAAGGAAATTATTATATTAATATTTGAAGTTGATGATTGAATCTAATTAATAACGACAATGAAGTTGTTCACGATGATAAAGATGACGTGTAAAAAAATAATTGCTTCAAAAAATTTACGTTCAGCAATTACAACAGTTTGAAGAGTGGTAAACGAGCAAATCAGTGCATCCAGGACGCGTAGAGAGGGGGACAAGGGGGCACGTGCCCTCGTCCAAAATTTAGAAAAGTCTGTGTCGAGTGCTTCCTGTGAGTGATTTAAAAAAAATCAAAATGAAATTTGCTAGAATATCTTCATAGAATATATTGATTTTTTGTTATACATATAAACATTAAATTATTTAATTGAATCTAAAAAATAAAATAAAACAAGATTAAAGTTGCCCCAACATAAAATTTTTGAATTTAATACTCATTTATATGAGATTTATTTATATTTTATATATTTAGATATGTGAATAAAATTTATATTTCTCAATATACTTAAGTCACCAAGTACTTGATAAGATATTCATTTTATAATAATTTATTTATACTTTCATATCAATAAATGAACTTTAGAATTATGCAAATTAATAAAAAATATAATAAATATATAAAAATGCAAAAAAAAATTTAAATATGTAAATTAAAATTTTTTTTATCTTATTACTATTTTTACTCTACCATAAATGACAACGAATATTAGACCAGTTGTGAAGACGGCAATAACGATGGAAGCGATAGATATAATTATGACGTGAATTTACTATTTTAGCCCTCGATATTTTGTTCTAATACAAGGATTAAGATTCTCGTTAGCCGTAAACAGGATTAGACCCGATTTCCTTTTCATGATTACCAACCTCGTGCTTACCAAATAAAACCTACCCGGGGCCCACCACCAATTTCTTCGGGTCCCACCCGCCGCAACCTTTTCCGCTTTCCTCATCCGCTCCACCCCCCACAACACCGTTCCACCAAACCCTCCACTCCCGTACACGCTTTCCCACAAAACACTCCGCTGCCCGTCCCTCGCCCCGCAGCGGATCCCGTCCAATAATCACCCCTCTGAAAACGACCAAAAGCGGGACCCTACCGCTCCAATCAGCGAACAGCTGGGTGGGAACGCGGGTGCCATTTTTTGATAATACCGGAAGAGATCGGTGTCCACAACTTTAGGAGAGGGTATAAAAACGACGGAAACATTAAAAAATTCGAGCGGGTCGATGGTGACCGGCAGCAGCCGGTGGGTGTGGGCCCGTGTCCAGAACGGGAAAGGATAGGGCCGTAGGGGTTGCCGTAAGGGGAAAGGCTGGACGCGAGCGGGGCTCCTTTTCTGAGTAATTATGCGGCTTTCGTGTCACGCTGTCCTGTCCAACCCCCCGCTGGCTGAATTAACGATCCACGTTTACTTTGCTTTTTTTAAGAATATTTTATTTTTATGATTTTTTGTCGCTTTGTCTGCATTGGGGCATTAGAAATTATTATTTTTTTAATAATTATTGTCTCTACTTTATTCTGTGGCTCAAAGATAAAATCAATGGAGAATAAATTTATCAAGAACATATTTCGAATAATTTAATAATATGAGGGAAATTTTGTAAAAATGAACAATTTTGGGTATGTATGAGAAGGGAGGGAATGTAATTATGCAAAATGTTTGGATTTTTTAGGGAATGAGAGCTTAATGTGAGGTATTGGTTGAGGGCCACATAGATTACAAGTTGGGAATAGGGTGGGCTTACCTTTCGGCTCAACTGCCCACACAAAATAATGAGAAAAATTGGTCATAGTGGGAAAGATTTGACGAGAATATTGGTGTAATGTAAATGGGATGAATGAATTTTGAAATTTTGAGTGTTTGATGGGTTTTATTTTAAAGAGAATGTATCGGTGAATTTATAATTCATCATGTTGTTTAAGTTTTAGTGTATTTGAAAAGTGGTTAATTTGATTGATTTTTAAATTCGATGTAAATTACTCTCCATTTATTGTTGCAGTCATCTACTGTCACTCATTGTCCTGATAGGGGTAGAGTGTCATCGTTGGCTTCATTTGTTCGAATATGTAAACTATGTATTTTCTTAAGCTCGAAAAGAGTAGTGGGCATCATAGTATATAGGGCTGGGTTATAAGAACCACTGTACATGACTACTTAGATTACAGGGATATGTCGTAAGACACGTCATCAAATAACTTCTAAGAAAGTCATAAGATCTACCGAATCAAAATTCATGGGCATATGAGTCTATAAGGCTAAGGTGAAAGACACACTATTTGGGCCACCTCTAATAGATGTCATAAGTCCCACTATTATGATTACTTTCAAATAAAAGTCGTAAGCCCCTACCCAAATCCAATCACATGGGCAACTCTTAAACAGAGTCATAAGCCATAACTCAAATTAAATTAATATAAAATCAACACATATCCTCTTATTTACTCGGGATCCCAAAGAGAAGGCAACTAATGACTACTAATCAGGTTCCCTATACACTATAATTAATTATTGTTAGTGTTGATAGACTAAAACACACAGTATATTCAGGATGATGGAACCATGGGATCTTGATCAGGTGTGCCTCCATCCCGCCATAACTAAAATTGAAACTTTGTTGCACATTTGCATATTGCTTGCATAATTTCATCCTTAATCGAGAGTGATCTTCTAATACTTTAGGAGGGATAATTAACTACGAGAGCTTGTGCTCATAAGAAGTAGAATCAAGATTTAAATAAATCATGATACTACTCTCAAGAAAAATCTAGTTAAATGATAAATTCAATCTACCTTAAGAAAAATAAGAGGACCTTCAGCTTGTAAAAGCAGGGTTCATGCCTATTTACTATTTATCTAGAGCGAAAATCGTTGCCACTAATAACTGGCAACACTACCGTTGCTTGAGTATGTCACCCATTACTGCCACTAATACCTGACATTGTCACCACCTATGGGGCAAATGAAGATGTAATTTCATGAATATTATGAGATGATTGATCATAGTAAAAAGATTAGGTCCTTGGAGTTCACTCTAATAAAAGGCTTTTGTGAGTGAGAGAGTGAGCAAGCGAGGATTTCATGGAGTGTATATTATAGCGTGTGATTGCTAGAGCTTCTAATTATGTGAATTGTTATACTAATAAATAAAAGTAAATGAGTTTGTATGTACCAAGTAAGTTTATTGGAATGTAGATTTTGAAGAGTTTAGCTATTGACAAGTCATCTCTAAAGGATGTTGTATTGTTTTACTCCTAAAATACTTTAGTAAAATGAGATTACTAACTATGTTTTAGGCTTTGTTTGAGACGTTCTTACTGTATCTTAAAGTAGTTTTTTAGTACAAAAATTAAAACCGTCTCAACCAAAACCTTAGACTTTTTACATCAAAAAAGCTTTTTTGGTAAAAGGATCGTTATATATTATTGGTAAATTTATAATACGAAGAACTTTTTTTATTATGTGATTTCTTTTGAGTGGTTACTTCCTTTTTGAATGCTTTAATCTAAATTTTCTTTAATATATGATTTCTTTTTATATGTATGGGAAGATAATATTAAAAAGGGATATTTACATATAAACCACATAATTCTTATATATTTACATATCTGCCTCCTACAATTTAATATTTACTTATATAATATGTTTATATCTCAAACATATCAAAATATATACATTTTACTTTAAAAAAGTTAATATTATTGATATTTTGATATGATTAAAAAATGTATATATTACATAAGTAAATATAAAAAAATTAGGTGTTAGAAATATGAATACATAGAATTGTGTGGTATGTATGTAAATTAACCTATTAAAAATATTTTTTTTATATCAACCAAGACTAATAATTCGGCTCGTTGATTTCAAATTCACCTAATTTTTTGCAAAAATTTGACCAAATTATTACATGTTAGACCCAACATTATTAATTGTAGCTAAAAATATTTAAAAAATCCCTATGAGCTATTTAAAACTTTTTTTTTTGCATATAAAATTCTATTTTCTTACACAAATAATTATTAGAGTAAATTATATGTCAGAAATTAAGAAATACTTATTATGATGAAATTTTTTAAAAAAAAATCTTCAACTTTAATAGCCATAGCTTTACAAATTTGTGCAAAGCTTGTGATTTGAACACCTAAACCTAATTTTTAGCTAAAGAACAAGTCATATAATTATGTCGAATAAAAATAAAAAATAAAAAATATAATTATATTGTGTAATATTTAAAAATTCAAATATTATCTTTAATTAATTTATTTTACTTATACATTATATAGTATTAATAGTTTTCATAAATAATAATAATAATGATAATAATAATTGTTGCATTATGCATTATTCGCTGCGATAGTGAAATAGAAAGTTTAACATTTTAGTTTTGTACGAAGATCAATCACACAATAATATAAAATAGAAAGGTATAACATTCACAAGAGACACTAGAATTTTTTACGTGGAAACCCCCTAAAAAGGGGAAAAAACAACGGAGCTTAGCCCAATTTGAATAAATCCACTAGTGCTTGCAATTGATTACAAATGATGTCATTTATTGGAGGGAAGACATTGGCTTGATGTAACAAATATACCTCATATAAACTGCATTACATGATGGAAATTGGAAGAATCAGTATTGATGTGTTCGTTTGGTCGGCGGGCAATGGAGGTCAGAAAGATTATATTCAGGTGACGGTGGTCGAAAATATTGTAGTCGACGGGAGATGGAGGTAGGAAGGACTATTATCTAGCGATGAAGGTCAAAAGGATTGTAGTCGGCAAGTGATACTGGTCAGAAAGATCTTTATCTGGCGACGGAGATCAGAAGAACAATAACTGGCGATGGAAGTCAGAATGATCATAGTCGGCAGGCAATAATGATCGGAAATACCTTTTTTTCACTATTGAAGCCGAAAGGACCATAATCTAGCGACGGAGGTCGGAAGGACCATAGTCGACAGGCGACAGTGATCAGAAAGATCGTTGTATGGCAATGGAAGTCGGAATGACTATAATCTAGTGATGGAGGTCTGAAGAATCGTAGTCGACAGACAATAGTGATCAGAAAGATCGTTGTTTAGAGACGGAGTTCGGAAGGTGATGGAGGTTGGAAAGATAGTTGTATGGCAACAAAAATCAAAAGGATCGTATTCTGAAGATAGAGTTCAGAAGAATCATAGTCGGCAAGCGATAGTGGTCAGAAATATTGTTGTATGACGACGGAGGTTGGAAGGATCATAGTCAGCGGCTGGGTTGAAGTCTTTTGTCAGTCGGTAGCCGGGAAGAAGTCCAATTTTAGTTAGTGGCTAAGTGAAAGTTCGACGTTAGTTGGTGGCCGAGCAGAATTTTAGCGTCAGTCGGTTGGTGAGAAGAAATCCGACGTTAGTCGGTGGCTAAGCGAATGTCCAGCATTAGTTTGTTGTCGGGTAGAAACCTGACATCAGTTGGTGGTCAAGCGTAAGTCTGGCATCAATCGGTTGTTGGGCGGAAATTCGACGTTAGTCGGTGGAAGGGCAAAAGTTTGGTGATAGTCCCATAACCGCGCAGAAGTGCGACAATGGTCGCTGGTCGAACTGTCGTCGAGGAAGAGTTTGGTGGCAAAAGAACTCTAGTTTCTCTATCTTCCTTCTCATCCTTACTTCCATTGCTTCCTCATCATTTCCATGAGGAAAGAGGGTTTTATTTATAGTTTTCTAAAAGTGGCATGATCATTAAATAAGGAGGAGATCAATGGCATGTTGGGAGTGTTTTGAATAGATGAATGATATCGACTCCTTTGATCATGTACCATTAATCGAGTAATTGCATGCCTTAATGATGTAATAATTCAACGATCTTTGGCTCGTTGGATTTGTCTCATCGTGCCGCCTAACTCAACTATAAGCATGTAATGTTTGGAAATCGTTTGACAATCCAAATTATGGTTTGAACCTTCCAAAGATGCTTTCAATCTTCGATTTGGACCCATTTGGGCTCGAATTGAGTCGAATGTGGTGTCGTTGGATTTGTCTTTTTGAGACGTTCAATTTGACAATAAGTTTCTAGAAATCGTAGCGCATATGCTCATGAATTTAATTTTGGAAGCTTCCAATTTAATTGTCTCGAGATTCGTGCCCAACCAAGATAATTTTTTGATGATATATCAATAATATTATTTTAAATTATTTATTTTAAATAATAAAGATAGTAAGAATTAAAACTAAATATTTCATAAAAAACAAGAAATATAATAAATATCATTGTTACGTCATAGAAAACGTGAATCGATATATAATGTGTTTTACGTTTTAGCATTATAAAAAATTTAACATGCACAGATAAAAGTTGTAAGATCAAAATTTTTTTTACCTTTAAAAATCTCAAAATTGGAAAAAGAAAATACAGGGCCTAACCCAATTAAAAAATCTATTATATAATAAGTCATACAAAAATTTCCTTTTTTTTCACAATTGAAGATGAAATTATCTGAAAATAAATATCATAGAGAACATCAGTCCTATTTTGATGCAAATGTTTTAGCCTATAACAATCATAAATATTACTTTAATAGAATTTCTCCCCTTATAAACAACTATCATAAAAAAATAAACAAAATAGAAATTTGACCCATTTGCTCAAATATACGAAAGATTATTACGTGCGGTTACTGAACCGTCCGGATGTCAATCAGAACATGTCATGTCATCTAATACGTATATAGCTGTACATAATACACAACGTATTGATGACGTGACACATTCTAATTAACCTCCGAATAACATATGTTGACCGCACGTAATTATTTCTCCAAATATACGTGATCATTGCTGCCTTGTGCATGTGGGCCCATGCAGAACACGCTGGCCAATTACGTATCACTAGTAAGCATTCTTTGATTAGTAAATCTCAGATCATTATTATTATTATTATTATTTATTTATTATTATTATCCACGTGAATAACAACAGATCTGGACGAATTGTAAATCAATAGATAAATGCAGGGTTAGCAAAGTACTAAGAAATTTCCCACAAGCAATCGCTTAGCACGGACGTGTAGTACTCCGAGCCTTTTCTTCAGTGGGGTCATTTCATATATAAACTTTCAAATATTTTTAATGACGATTATACCCCTTGCAAATTAATTGTGTTTTGAGGATGGTAATTACCTATAAATAAATTTATTTCTACTCTTTTTGTTGGGTAAAAATGTAACTTTACTTTTAAGGATATTTTTTTTTATTTTTTTTATTAACCTTTCTCTTTCATTTATAATGAAATTTAACTTCTCTATTGGAAGTATTTTCTATGGAGTCTTTTTCTAATTTATTCCTTAATTGTAAGAATTTGTGGCAGATAATATCAAGGAGAAAATTTCTCATTAATTTTGGCTTCTTTCAAATTTTTTTTTGTCTAATCTATAATGTAGGGCTACAATAAAAAATAAAAAAATAAATAATATATGTTTAAGTAATTGTATTATATTTGTTGGATACAAATTTATTTATGAGTGATAAATAATCTTATTAATGAATTTAGCTACACTTAAGTCAATATGGCGGGTGGTTAAGAAATTATATAATTCTTGTAAATAATTAAATTTTCATGAAGTTAAAAAATATCCCTTTTTGATGTCTTATTTCTACAATTAAGAGGATTAAAAAGAATGTTATACTTAAAAATAATAATACATAATTGGACAAGTACATACTATTTGCAAATACGTGGACTAGGTTGAAATGTACGCACGTGTCCATCTATATTTGATGTAGCTTGGGATGTACCTGGTAAGTGCTATATGCGAGTGGTGAGTCCTTAAGGGTGAATAACCTGAATGAGTCCTTAGGAAGAGTAACTTGGGCGAGTCATTAATGGTAAATGTCGTGGAGTGTTGAGTTTCTATGGGCGAGCGACAATTTTCTTGGGGAGTGTGGTTGTGAACTAGGGACAAACACAATTAATGAAGCTAATGGCAGTGGATTCTGTAGGTGTGTGCTTCCTATAGCTTGAACAAAGGGCATCCATAAAAGGCGTATGGCCTTAAATAGGGAGACATGCTTAAAAAGTGGAGTCCTCCTAAGGTGAGTGCTTCTTCGAGTGAAGGTTTACAAAGGCATGTTTTGTAATAAAACTCAATCAAAACATATGCATCATCAATTGAAGTCCTTCGGAATGAGCTTCTATAGCATGAGTTGTATTAGGGTGTGCTTGCAAATCCTTGACTTTTGTTGTAGCGAATGTTCTCTTAATAAGGCTTATTTGTTATAAGTTCACTTTATGATCAAACTCATATGGGGCGTACTAGCAAGGTACCTAGGAGCTATATATATGAGCATGTTGGGATATAGAAGGAAGATGTCCTTCTTGAACGTAGAGGGAGAGAGGGAGGCAAGAGAGAGAGAACATATATTGGAAGAAAAACAATTGAATATTATTTCATTTTCCCCATCAAATACATCACGTATAACCTTTATATATAGATTTTACAATGGTGTGATGCCTTGTGGAATAACACTAGCGTCAAGCTGGAGTGCTGGACCAAAACCTAACAATCTTCACATTGGTCTATATTTTATAATCAAAGAAAACATCAAAGAAAACACATGTCCAAAAAAAATAGCCAATAAAGAAAGACGTCCACCAATCCCTCATGATCTATGGCACGTACAACACCCGAGTGCCTATTATGAGCTCCTGCGTCTGTCGCCCGCAACCAGCCCGTACGATTGCTCCCATGCCCATGCGCGACCGCGTGTTTGCCAAGCTCGTCGCCTGCTTGGCTTGATTCTGACCCATGCACATACTGACATGCCTTATTTCTTTCTTGGACAAACCTTCCTCCAGCTATGTCACAACCCAACCCGACAAGGATAGGTCTTATCGTGTTGAGCAGTGACAGGCAAATCCCAAGATTTAGTTTTGAAATTATTTCAGATTTTCTGCTGTTACTCATTAAAATAATGATGAACCACAAAGATACTAAAATATTCAAATACTGAAAAAACTCATTCATAAAGTTTCTTTTATTCATCAAAATAATTATATACACTACAGTACATGACTACAGGCAAGAACTACAGAACTAAAAAGTAAACTAGCCGTGACTGTACAAAAATCAAAATAATAAAATACCTATAACCTCAGATCTAATCATGAATAGCTAGTCCACAACCTCTTTCCCTTTACCAGATTCTGAAAACTATGAGTAAAATCTGAAAACTATGAGTAAAATCATAGTGAGCTGTAACCGCTCAGCAAGTCACACGAGCCAATCTAAATTTTCAAATATCCTTTTATTTTAAATATTTTACTGAAGATTTAAAAGCAAATAATTACAGTTTAAATAATTCATTGAACTGAGAATCACAAAACAAAAAATATAATAAATACATAGAAAATATTATATGATTCAGATAATCATACAGAATAGATGAATCAGATAACATTACTGAACATATGAATCAGATAATAGTACATAACAGATGAATCAGATAACAACACATAATAAATGAATAAATAGAAATTTATATCACAGAGTTGTTCATATCATATTTCACAGATCCAAATAGAATCTTAAAGGATTCTGGTCCCTTATAACTTTCTTTTTATTTATGCTTACAACATCATAACATATCAAATACACAGAGTTGTTAAGGTCACATTTCTTAGACTCAGATAGAATCTCCAAGGATTTCGGCCTCTTATGATTCCCTTTTTATTTGTGCTTACAACACTAGAATATATTATATACACAGAGTTGTTCAGATCATATTTCCTAGACCCAAACAAAATTTCAAAAGATTTTAGCCCCTTATGACTCCCTTTTTATTTGTGCTTACAGCACCAAAACATATCAGGTACACATAGTTATTTAGATCACATTTCAATGACCTAAATAAAATATCAAAAGATTTTGACCCCTTATAACTCCTAATAGATATCATTTGATCACATGTGCATATATATCATCACATTATAACAATTACAGAGTAATTGAGCATGTATAAAAATATCACCATATTATATAACGGTAAACAACAGAAAATTCAACGAGACAAAAATGTACAGCTTCAGAAAATTACCAGATTACTAGGGATTATGTAGAACAATATTTTAAGACTTTTATTGTACTATTACACTATTTTTTAACATGCAAAAAATTTTATATTCATTAAAAATCCCTCAGATTTCAGAATATCTAGTGAAAAATTTCCAGAAAATATTCAGAATGTGCATAATCATAATCTCTATGACATATAAAAAGTTATGGGGTGAAAGTTTTACCGGTGCAAAGTTATCCCTGTTTTTCTTTAATGGATACAAAATTTTGATCGAAATATTCATCAAATTTTTCACATTTTTGGAAATTGAGATAGGCATAATGTGTATTACCTAGAGTTGATCAACTTTCCCAACTGCTTCGATGGACGATAACGACTTGAAGTTGCCCAAATACAGATTTCCTCTTCTCTCTCTTTCTCTTTTTCTCTCTCCTTCTCTTTCTTTCTCTTATTCTCTAAAAGGAGCAAATGTCGAATTAAATAATGGGATTAGATATTTTTGATCGTATGGGATGATATTTATGTTCATATCAGGATGAACTTCTCTGTTTTGTCCTCGGATGAAGATCGTACATACGATATTTAATTTCGTATAAGGACGAACGCCTTTGTTCTATTCTCGTTCAATTCATCCAAATGATTCGTACAGACAAAATTGAAATTCTAACTGTTCTTCCTAGACAAACTCAGTTCGTACTGGACGAAATTCTCTAAGTTGACCAAAAAAATCTTTAAAGTTTAAAGGGTTTCACAACCTATCTCTTATGTTGCGTGCAGCAATCCCGCGGTTCCTATCGGTCGATCAATTTTTTATTACGACCCTAATTTCTAAAAAGGGGCCCTCTCCGACCTGGTTCCCCTACTTGAATGAAAAGGTCTCTCTCCACCTACTACCCGTCCACATCGAGGGCACGAACAAGCTCCTAACCTCGCACACACAGTCTATATTTTCTCCCCTCATGTGTCCGACCCAAGCACCGCGTGTATGCCTGATACAGCCCTCGTTCAGTGCCCACTCATACATTCTCCTAGCCCAATCACGCAAGTCTACGCAACCATCCCAGACACGCGACCAGCTCCTGAGTGCACCCGAACAATGCGCCCACCTCCCACCGCATGCTTGAGCCCTCTCCCGTGATCCCAACAAACCTGACTCATTCCCTGCGAGCTACAACTTCTATGTGACCCTCTTCTGACTTGCATTCACCACACACATGCTCCGCCTGCTCGTGCAAATTTCTCTCCTATATGTGGGAACCTCTTGCCCCCTTTTTTCCTTTCTAAATTACAACCTTCCTCCTTAGTGATCGCCTCCACCTGGCTCAGATATCAATTTGTTGGGATCTTGGATGAAGATGTCTTTCTTCAAAGTAAAAGGAGAGAGGGAGTGAAGAGGGACAAAAAAAAATGGAGAATAAACTGAATATTATTTTCTTTTCCCCATATAATACATCACATATAACTTTTATATATATATATATATATATATATATATATATATATATATATATTGGTGTTATGTCTTAAATAATAACACTAATCTAAAGATGAACCAATACCTAACAGAGCAGGTATGGAAATACAATGCTCCATTGAAAAAAAATTTATTGATATATAAAATTAAAAATCAAGAATAATGTTAATATAATCCATATATTATATTCTCCCTCTTCTCTACAAAAGTTTGCTCCTTATTTTTCTAAAGCCACACTTTATATAACTCTTTTTCCTTCAATTTAGAAAAAGAAAAAAATCATAATGTTTGACCCATAGCCAGATGACGTTGGTCAAAGGTTGGATAGTGTTTCAATAATAGTGTTCGAGCGATGGTTTGATCAAAACATCTGATCTCCCAATTGCGCTCTACTTCAAAAATTTTATATTTTTTTCAAGAAATCTTATTTCACATATTTGAGTTATTACAATCTCCCTAACTTCGAAAATATCATCATCGACATTTTTATATCAGTTAAAGAGAGAGAGCATACTCAAAACAAAATTTTATACTCAAATCAACTAATTATAAATCGAAAATTATATTTATATTTCGCTCATAAGCTCTAGTTATATTTAAATTCTTTAAATAACCATTGCTCTATTATCATTTTGTCATACTCTAGGATCTATATCAGAAAAATTATACATGTCTTTCATTTTATTCATTTAACTAGGCTTACCAATAAATAATAGAAAGAAATATGATTGTATTTTTGTTTTGTCCGAAGCCTCATTTCATATGATTTTTATTCTTTTCCTGAAAATATATAAAATCACGAAATGAGCACATAGCCCAACAAGAAACAAAAATCTTACAACTGAAATCAATATAAGATAAAAGAGAATACTATGCTATAAATCATATAAAGAAGTATATGTATCAATGTTTATACCGATTATGTGCATTAATTTATCTTCTATAGTTCATCCTATCTCAATCAATTACATTATCAGTCACAGTAACAATCAACAGTATTAACAAATAACATTAAATAGTGATAATGATAGAAAATAATATTAATGTCAGTCACAATATCAGTATAGTGTTAGTAGAAGTGTCGATATCAGTATTCAAATATTCAATGAACATATCTTAAGTTTGTCTTGCTTTTGCACTTATGACTCAATAATTCTACCTTTATAATTCTTAATTAATGTACTAATTATAACTCCCATTGAATCACTTGAATCAGTTGCCCTGACTCATTATAACTCCCAATTATCAATCTCCAATTCCTTATAACTCTCAATCAGTGAATCATATGGATTAGTAGGTTATCACATGGAGTTATCATGTCATATACCTGATATCATTAAGCATGTCATTTAAAATATAATAAAATTATATCAAATTATTTAGAATAATCAAATTCATAATATATGTAAATTTGCACGATAAAAACTTATGAAACCATGAGATAATGCATTTTTGACAGATTTAGGAGAGATAAAATTCGTAGAAATCAAAATCATTAAAAAAAAAGTAAGAGCTTAGTCACTTATAATGAATAGAGCAAAATCTGTAAAAGGAATGACAAATAAATATGATCTAAATATTTTTCTCTCTCATCTCTCTTCTTCCCCTCTTTCAAAATTTTCCTAGCTAAGCAATCAAGTGAGGGAGTCAGTGGGTGAGGCAAGGATATATATATGCCATTTATTTTATAACGTCGCAGTGCTCATCAGATCAGCGCTAAAGCGCTCTATTTCAGAATTTTTATTTTTAAGAAAATTTATTTCATATATTTGAGTTATTATAACTTATCATTGCCCTTTGCCTCTTAGCATCAACATGTATAATTTTAGTCAAGAGAACCTTAATTAGCTCCTCTATTGGTTTATCATCATCTCTATAATTGTTAACTCTTCTTGGATTTCTATAATCAACCTAAGAATTTTATGTCTTACTATCACAAAACTTATATGACTTATGGTCTTCGTATAAAGAGCCTACATGCTAACATCCAAAATTGCATATGAAGCGAGATATCAAAGCTTTGTTGTCATGTAGATCCCCATCTTGACCACAATATCCCCTCTATCATCTTTAATTTACACTTTTCTTCATCGAAAGAACCCTCAAGCCATACAATATGTTAAAGAAATCATTCATTTAAATGTTCTTTGCCATCGCTTTCTTCTTTATCTCATCCACCTTCTCTTTGTCAAGATTTATTATCCTCTTTTTAAGTGCTGATAACTCTCCCAACTGTTATCATCATATACTTTATACTTTTTTTTTAGACATCTCCCTCATCTCATAGTAAATAAAAGTATGACTTATAATAGTGTGCATTTCAACCTATGTAGTTTCTTATTTATTCCACTATAATCCTTTTTTTTTTCTCCTTTCCAACTTAATAATAAAGAAGAAAAGAGTATGAATGAATGAATGAATCTATCTTACAATAAGAGTCATAAAATGGTAGTAGTCTCTCTCATATATGAATCAATCTATCTTACAATATGAATGAATGAATGAATCAATCAATCTTTCTAATCTCTCTTATTCCTATAATTAAGTCTTTCTTATAACTACTAAGCTTGCATATTGTATTCAAATCTTTTGAATAGTGGATATTTTCTCTAGGCCCAAATTACATATACATCATTTAAACTAACCACTATGATTCTTATGTATCATTTATACATTATGAATTTTTTATGCCCTAATTAGCAATATAATAATAATAATGTCCTAATCCCCCCCTCTCAAACTTCTCGATGCATATGCTAACTCTATTGGTCTCTGAATATGATCATATTTCACAATTCAGAGTATCCATAAATATATCAAGGCTGCCACACTCTATCTACGAAAATACTAAAAAAATTTAGATTTAGCATTTCTATGGATGCTATGTTAAAATAGAGTGTGACAGCCTTGATAGAGTGTGACACATTATATCAAGGCTGTTACACTCAATTTTATCATATGCTTTATTTTTATTATTAATGTAAAATAAGATAAATATAATTTTAAATCACATCAAAAGATATTATTAATATTAAATTTTAAAATACAATATATATTTTTATGCATAAATTTTTATATGATTAAAATACTAATATAGTATACAATATACATATATATTATAAATCCCCTAAATATGAACCCACATAGAGCTCCTACAAAATAACCCTAATTTTGGAACACTACCACTCGCGGTAGATCCATACGGAACCACCTTTAGAAGCAGACAAAAGCCCGTAGTTTTCTAATTACCCTAACGTTTTTTTCCCCCCTCAATTAATTATTAATATTAATTATTAAATTTCGAATTATTTTGGGGGCGAGCTATCCCTCTATAAGCGCATCTCTCGCTGCTTTTACTCGTCCCATCAGCTCTCTTTCCTCTTCGGCTTCTCCTACCTCGATCCTTAACGCTACTCTTCGCCGCCGGCGAACTTCACCTCGACGGAGATAGTCAAATCTAACTGTCACGTCCACTTATTGCCTGCAAGCTTCTTTGATTCCCCTTAGCTTTTCTTGTCACTTGTTTCTTTCTTTTTAGCCGTGGATTCTTCGTTATTGCTGCTACTTTCTTCGTCCGCTATCGCCGATCGGAGAGGATTTTTATCTGTTCCTCCCCTTTTCTAGTTTATTGTTGTGGAGGAAGAGGAAATATAGCCAATAACGGAGAAGATGAAAGTCCAGAGTGGAGGGAGGAGGCATATCACATCTTCGCAATAAATGCTTGGAGATGTAAAGGCCAATGTTCCGTAAGAACGATTCGGCTCTCTCGTGTTTCTATCTTTACCTCCTCTGGCTTTTCTTCCGGAAATAGCCGAGGAAACCCTATTAGGAAACGTTGACGCCGGTTTTATTAAGCTTAGTTGGATTGTCTATAAGCTGTGGGTGCGGTAGTCTGCGTTTCAGAGATGGTGCTAGATCTCAACGTGGCATCTGGTTGCGAGTCGTCGTCGGTGCCGGAGAAGCTCTTGCCTGAAGCTGGATCTGTTGGTGTTCAAATGACCGATTCCGGGACATCGAACTCATCTGTTCTCAATGCTGAGGACTTAAGTAACATCGGTGACGAGGACTCTTGTTCTAATCGCCCGGCTTTCAGGTTCAGTATCTTGAAGGATGCAGATGAGGTAGAGGAGTACGGGGATGAAATCCGTGTTGCTTCGGAGGCTGGCTTGATCACTCATCAGCTATTTCCACCGCAGGGGCAAGCTGTTTTAGATGGCCCGCGGACGGGAGCTACGTTCGCGTCATCTTCGTCCAGGCCGCATTTGATAGACCTCAGCTTCTACCAGGCTGATGCGTCGGCGACGGGGGAGGTTAAACTTCTTAATCCCCAGCAACAGCAGCCTCAGGTGAAGAAGAGCAGAAGGGGGCCTAGATCACGCAGCTCTCAGTATCGGGGAGTCACGTTCTACAGGAGAACCGGAAGATGGGAATCTCACATATGGTGTGCATCAGCTTATTCCCCCTTTCATTCTTGTTTTATATTTTAGATTTTTTTTTGTCGCTGAGTTTTTTTTTTTTTTCTTAGGGATTGTGGGAAGCAAGTCTATTTAGGTACGATTACTTCGTTCATTTTGTTTACTCGAATCAGTTGAATGAAATTTTGGATGACTACAAGATCTTTTTTAATCGAGGCATCATATACCTTATTTAAACTCATCTTTCTCTGCTCTTTTTTTTGACCTTTTTTTTATAATTTTTATTGGTTCTGCAGGGGGCTTTGACACTGCTCATGCTGCGGCCAGGTAAATTTGTCTTAATGTTACTATGGCCTGTTTCATGAAAATAAAACGTAATTGTATTTTTTTTTAATTGCAGAGCATATGATCGGGCTGCCATTAAATTTCGTGGAGTTGATGCTGACATCAATTTCAATCTCAGTGACTATGATGACGATTTGAGGCAGGCAAGAGTTGCATGCTTATCTAATTAGTTAGTTTGTCTGTTGATTTATCCTATTTTTGGCAGGATCAAAGTTAGATTTACAGCTTAAATTCTATCAGATAGTACTTCGGAGATTTTTAATTTTACTATTTTGGTAGTTTCGTTTTAACTCCATTATTGATTAAATTCAGATTTGTTAATTCCACCGTTCTCAAGATTTGATGAATTTAAAGATTTCTCTCATTTATAAATCTTAAATCCCGAAACAAATAGCCAAACAACTTGTCACTATATTATAAGATTTAACCGTTGTCATGTTAAAAAGATTTTACGTTTTAATCCCCTCAAAATTTGCTAAATCTTGATTCATCGGATTTACTATATCCCACTTGTAATAAAACAACCCCTTAGATTATAGGCTTATTATGTCTCTGCTCAAAATTTCTCAGATGAGAAATCTGACCAAGGAGGAATTTGTGCATATTCTTCGTCGCCAAAGTACTGGATTTTCAAGAGGAAGCTCAAAATATAGAGGAGTGACTCTTCACAAATGTGGTCGATGGGAAGCTCGCATGGGACAGTTACTTGGCAAAAAGTATGGGACTTAACCTTAATATTTTCATCATTTTATTTGTATACATCAATCTTGACTTTTTACCTGCTTTTCTGGACATAACTGCCTTGATTTTAGGCTTCGTTTGGGACAACTTTCTTACTGCTTCTTAATGTAGCTTTTTAATACAAAATTTTAAATTTTTATACTAAAAAGAAATTTTAAGAAGCATTAAGAAAGCCGTCCCAAACGAAATCTTAGTTGTTGAAGCGTAGAATCCATATATAAATTAGGGAATTTTGAATTATCACCTCTGATCAAATACTATACTAATATTTCAGTAGCTGTTTGCTTATTAACCATCATGATTGTTTTGAGAAGGCAAAAGTTTTAAGCATACTACTTTTAACAATGAAATCCCATGGTTTGCATGCAGGTATATATATCTTGGGTTATATGACAGCGAAGTAGAAGCTGCAAGGTCTGCTAGAGCTTTGAATTTTATCAATCGCTGGCATTTTTAGGCTTCATTTGGGACAACTTTCTTCCTGCTTCTTAAAATTGTTTTCTAGTACAAAAATACTAAAAAATTGCTTTAAAAAGCAGTAAGAAAGCCGTCACAAACGAAGCCTTAATGTGATCCTTAGCTTCTGCCAGGCTGCTTGGACAAAAACTAATTGTCTAGTTTCCTTTTTTTGACATTAGGGCCTACGATAAAGCTGCTATTAAGTGTAATGGAAGGGAAGCTGTCACCAATTTTGAACCAAGTACTTATGAAGGAGAACTTCTTTCCAAGGATGATGTGGAAGGTCTTGACATAGTTTGATTTGATTTCTTTATCAAGTAGAAAGTTGAAAATTGTTATTGTTATCGCATAAATCTGTTGTTGGCTGATACATTGTTTGATTATCTGACTCCTATTAACAGCTTTTGGCAAAGACATTGACTTGAACTTGAGTATATCTCAGCCTTCTGTCAGCAATTTGAAAAGAAATGTTAACCCAATGGGTTTACAATTCCAATGTGGCCCATATGAAGCTTCTAATGTCAAGAAAATGAAGGTAATTTTCTTGATTCATACTTGTTTACGTGCTTTAGTTTGTTGACATGTTTGAGTATAGTTGGTTCACAATTTCCCAATGGAATCTCTCTACACCTTAGTTTAGTTGCATTTTTCAAACATAGTTAGTAAGAACTTTCTATTACTTTCTAACTGAAGCTTTAGCTCTCTATATGTCTTGTAAGAGATGAATTATTCTGTGCGGACGCCGAACACCGTCCAGGGCCCAATGAAAATATGCCATGTCACCTCCTACTCGGTACCGCAGCTCAGTACTGCATGACGTGTCTGCACCTAATTCGCCTCTGGACGGTAAGCTGTGTCCGGTGTCCGCACATAATAATCTGTCCTTGTAAGGACACTAAAAATTTTGATCGATCAATGTATCGTCAGTGCCACTTTCACTTACCCTTGTTGTTCCCTTCTTTACATAAAATTTAGGATATTGATTTTTATTTTTTCCCTTTCTTATAGAAGACAAATAGTTTAGCCAGTTATGCTGAACTTCGAGATAATGGTTCTGTCTTTGCTTTTATTGTCCTACAGGTCGACCAACCTTCTTCCAATTCAGCTCTTCAAACACAGCACCTGGCTGTGGCACCCGAGCATCCTCGAGCCTGGAGTAATGTATATACAGGATTCATCCCCATCAATGAGGTAATTATACACATTGTTCTGACCTTATTTGGGATTTTACTGTCATAATTGCCTTCTTTTCTTGTGATTGAGAGAGTTCTTTGTGCATAAACATAATGTTCTTAAAAGGAAAAAAGCTTTAATTTGATGGAGTGATAACTAATGTAAAGGACTAAATCAATATTAAAAACAAGAGTTGTGTTCTTTACTATATATTTTTAGTGGTCCTTCTTCACTGACTTAAATTTATAAGTTTAATGATGGTGTCCACTTATTAATATATTAGACTTAATATGGGACCCGTATGCTCCACCCTCCTAACAAATATTGATTACTGACATCCAGATTGCCATCTTTATGTGCATCTTTAACAGCTAGGTCAATGCATTCTCTGTGCTTATCAGATATCAATCAATTTGCGTGCATGAAAGCAACAGTGAACATATAATAATTTACCTTGGAGCCTTTTCTGTAGACAATAATTAGCCATTCGATCAGTTGTCTTCTTCTAAATGTCTCCACATGCATGAGAAACTGTTATGAGCCTAACAGCGAAATAGATAAATAATGTATGTGAATTAGGCAACTTTGATCTTTATCTAAAACTTTAAGGGGTTGTTTGGTAGCACCTAGGATTTGATTTATGCAGGATTTCTTAAATCCTCTAAATCAGGATTACGGAAATCCTGAAAACTGTTTGGTAACATTCTTGATAAATCCTATTAAATCCCGTGTGATTGTTTGGCTATAGAGTGGATTTAACACCCAGACTATTCCTCTTGAGCCAATGAATTACGTAAATCCGGCAAAAAACAGGGTTTTGGAATTCCGGGATTCAGCTTGAAAAGGCAGAATTTTCTGTCTAAGGCGGCTTTCATTTGCCATGAGATTTGGTTTTGCAGTTTAGGCCGTTTGGCTGGATTTTGCTCAAATCTGTCTCAATTCCGGCCTAAATCCTGCGCTACCAAACAGCCCTAAAAGTTAATTAGGGAAGAAGAGAGGGCAATAACGATTGAGGGAGAGTATTTATAAAATACAATGACATATAATAACTCATTAATTCATAATAACTATCTAATAAATACTAATTACCTATCAACCAAGCTAGTAATTTCTCATGAAATATTGCATCTAACAGGAAAATGCATTGAACAAGAAGGCTGAGCCAGGCTCAACAAGCTGGCCTTGGAAATTCCATAGTCTCTCCCACCTCCCGCTCTTCTCATCTGCAGCATCATCAGGATTCTCTGCCTCGAATACAATAACGAACCCTTCGATCCCGCCGCCACAGTCGGCGTCAGCCTCTCACCTCTACCATCCCCACCTCCACCCTCCGGCCGCCAGCCATGGCTTCTTCCAGGGCTGAGTTCCATGCAAATTACAGGTACTTATGAACTAGCACAAATGTGTTGTATTAATTCGTTTTAATGTCACCTGAAGCTGAGGTTTAAAATTGTAGTATTGCTTTGCTTTGGGTAGTATAGCTTGGGTGCTTGTTTTGGGTGTTGTATTTACATTACCACCATATATCTACATATATTTATATTTTCAGGCACAAATATTTGAGATTTTATGGATCATTTCTCTATGATGTACTTATGCATTTCATTATTGAGAAAAAATATTGGTCAGTCAGAAATGTGAAATGGCATAGAAATTGAAAACAAGAGATAGAAGTTTGAGAGAATGAATAAATATATTTGCTATTTTATTGGAGTTTTATTGATATATTACTCTAAATATTTGTATTTATTTCTATTTCATTTAATTTTTTCATATTAAATAACACCATGTTTCATCTTAGTTAATTATTGTTAAACAATAAATAGTTGAAATAGTCCCTCGACTAGGGCAAATTATTGCGTCCGGTGTCCGGATTCATCCGGACACCAATCCGGTGTCACCACGTCATCAAAATGCATCGGGACCCAGTGTATTTGGGTGATGTGGCGTCACCGGATTGGATGTTCGGACATCCTGTGATCAGACGTAATTATTCGCCCTAGACTAGTGTGTTCAATTTATGTTGTTTGAGACAGTTTTTTATTGTTTTATAAAATTGCAATGGAGGAAATAATTTTTTAAATTAGTTGTAGAAAGCAGCTTTTTAGCTCAATTTTTTTAAATAGTGGTCAAATAAAAGCTATGATTATAATATGAGAAATAGAGCACTAAGATAGCTGTCCCAAATGAAGTCAGTCTCTTTTTTTTTTTATTTGCATGTATTTTATTTTTATCTGTTGATTGATTAAATTTGAATCAATTTAGTTTCGTTTTGAATAGTTTTTTGCTGCTTTCTAAGACAATTTTTTAGCATAAAATTTATTTTTATAACGGTGAAAAAATAGCGGCAAAATAGTCTCAAACAAAGTTTTAGGTTTCGTTTGCGACGGTTTTCTCACTGCTTCTTAAACCAATTTGTTGTATAAAAATTAAAATTTTATAAGCCACTTTAAGAAGCAGTAAAAAAGTCATTCCAAATGAAGCCTTAGCCTTACTGTCCGTCTGTAAATTATTTCTAAAATATTCTAAGTAACCTCATGAAAGTATCTCTCCCTTATTTTTTGTCCAAAGAAGAGGTAAAATGGATAGTTTAACAAAACCAAATTTATTCAAATTTGGTGAATTAAGGAACTAAATTAAGCATTTTTTCAAAAAATGGAAGTAAATGAATAAATTCAAATAACTATAGGTACTATTTTGATCATTTATTCTATTACTAATACACAATAAACATTTCATTAACTTAGGGATATTATCTTAAATTACATCAAAAACATTATTAATACTAATTTTAATTAAATCAAAATATACTTTTTATTAATACAGTAAATTACTATATATAAGTAAATAAAAAGATTTAAATAAATAGTTCGTATGTAAGCCAATCTGAACTACCAATTCCTAAAAAGGCAAAATTCTGAAGTTTCTTAAAAAACCACTTACAGCGTTAGAAAAAAAAAAAACTGTTTTGTTCAAAGTCATAGTGTTTGAATTAAATTTGAATAAAGTGATTATTCAAACTTGTCTCCAACAGTTGGCAAGCAAGTAGATTATCTACACGCTGGGATGGGAAGCAAAGCTACTACAGACAGCCTACTTTTGTGTGCTGAGTCCGTTTCTGCTGCAATGTGAACACCATTAATGCCTCTCTCTCTCTCTCTCTCTCTCTCTCTCTCTCTCTCTTATTTCTCTCTCTGGGTTTGTCTGTCTATTTGTATGTTAATGTAGTCAAGGAAGAAAGAAAGGCTATTCATGTTCTCTTCTATTTTGTTTCAAGTCCGATAACTTTTTCCCCTTTTCTGTGTTTGTTTTGCCATAAAGCCGTCCTTATCTTTCTCAATTGAAACTGACGATTTTTACTTTATTTAGAAATTTTGGAATTTTCAATCCAAAGATTCCCACTTGATTCATGAGTGATAAATATGGCAAAGTTTGTGGGGGAGGGTGATGTTGTAATTTGTAATTTTATATTTGTAAAAGTCTTGTTAGCTGAATATTTTACATTTTAATGTATTTGTTCATGTGAAAAAAAAACTTGAAGTTTGAATATAGGAGAATGATTGTAGTCTAGAAGAGTTATGAGAAGTTGATTTGCTTTTCTAGGAGACTTTAATGGATTAAAATGATATTATCTTCTCTAATTTTGATGATATATAGGGTAATGATAAGTCAAAACAATCCAAGCAAAGTCAAGTGAAGTCATGATAACCAAGCTTTAAAAAGTCAAAGAAAATTATAGCTTAGGTTCTATTGGACTAGACTAATATAGACAATCTAAGTCAAGATGAGGAAAATAAAATAAATTTTAGATAAGGTAAGTTTAGTCAAGCATAGCATAGTTAGGTATCCATTAACCTAGTTGAGCTAAGACATATCAAATTAAATTTAGTAATAACCGCAGGTCCTGCATCTGTCGGGCTGGTTGCTGATAGGCTCGTCAAGGGATTAGTTACGCCGCGAAGCACCTCCTAAATGGGTGAGTAGATACCCTCGTTCCCCAATAAAAAGATTAAACCTAGCAATCTCAACATGACCTAAGTTAAGTACTATCGCTATTGCTTGATAATAATTCTAGCACTCCAAGAACCTAATTTCACTACAAGAGATCTTCAACATTATCTCTTATACTATCACTATAAATAAAATAAAATAAAATAAAAACACTATATCTTATATCATATTGATGTTTTTCTTTTTAATTTAGAAGTATGATATATGTTGTAATGCTCAACCTACATCAATGATATTATTTATATTTTATGCCATGCTAGACTTTGTGGTATTTTTCATTTTCGTAATTTTCTACGTAAAAATTTTCATGTCTTATAGGAGTTGCTCTTAACTCATTATGTTATGTGTCAGACTGTAACTATCATTCAATGTTAAGACTATAAATTTCATCACTTTGGGAAATACATTATATCACTCTTATATTCAAAAAAGTAGGATTTACATACATAATACTTCATATAATGTGATTTATATATCTAATATTTAAATCTTTAATATTTCATGGCATACCACCTAAAGCCAACTTTAATATAAAATATGTCGCTCTTATATTTTATTTCTATCATTCATACAATCTTATAAATTTTAATATTTCATTCATTGCACTCATATTTTAAGAGTACACGTTTTAGATATCTTGGATCTATTGTTCAGAGTGATGGTGAAATAGATGGGGATATTATCAGCAGAATTCAAGTTGGATGGTTGAAGTGGAGGAATGCATCGGGCTTGTTATGTGATAGAAATGTACCCCTCAAACTTAAGGGAAAGTTCTATAAGATGGTAGTGAGGCCTGCAATGCTTTATGGTGCCGAATGTTGGCCATTAAAAGAGAAGCATAATACTAAGTTAAGTGTGGCAGAGATGAGGATGCTCAGGTGGATGAGTGGCTTTACCCTTAGAGATAGGATACGAAATGAGCATATACGTGAAAAGGTTGGAGTAGCTCCAGTAGAAGATAAGATTAGAGAGAGTCGCCTTAGATGGTTTGGTCACATAAAACGGCGGCCTTCCGATGACCCGATTAGGAGAGTAGAGGTATTAGATTTGACTTATGTTAAGAAAGGTAGGGGTAGACCTAAAAAGACTTGGTTAGAAAATATTAAGAATGACCTTTCTTTATTAGATTTAAACGAGAATTTGACTTTTAATAGGACACAATGGAGAAAAAGGATTCATGTAGCCGACCCCACGTAGTGGGATAAAGGCTTGATGTTGTTATTCATTGCACTCATATTTGATCTATAGAGGGTGAGCATGAAATATTAAAATTTTATGAATTAGATACGTAAATGACATGAATGAAAGTGGTATGCATGTAATTTTTCCTTCAAAAAATATATTTAATTTTATTTAAATTTTAAGCATTTGGCTAATACATAAAATTCAATAATTCAAGATGTTTTTCTTTCATAGTTACTAAATTTGAATCAAACCAAATATTAAAACAGATCACTATTATATAGATACTTGAGCAAGTATCCTATTTTATTTTACTGAGAAATATAATATTATATTCTCTTTTTTTTTTAACGGGATATCCACCCGCTGCCACTCTCGAAAGGGTGTTTGGCGGCATGACTAATTCTCGGTTGACCTACAAGAGACATCCACCTCATAAACCTGGATTATTGGGTTCGGACACCGGACACAATTCACGTTCGATATTCACAGTACTAAGCTCGGTACTGTGAAGTACTAAGTACCGAACAGTACTGAGCTCGGTACCTGCTCGATACTGCTTGGCACTACTCAGTAACGAGTAGTAGGTGATGTGGCATATTTTCATTGGGCTCTGAACACGTCTGGCGTCCGAACTTTATAATTTCCCTCATTTAAGAGGCAATACCGAACACGAGTTGAGGGTTCTCAATCATCCACCAACCTATAAAACTTGTCTACTAGCTACTGATGTATTTATTCACAGGCAGGCTGATTCTCTATCTATTACGTTTCCAATAATACTCTTTATCTTCTCTGTTCCCAACAATAGAGAGAGAGAGAGAGAGAGAGAGAGAGAGAGAGAGATTTCAGTTCCTTTCATATCTTTTCTATTCCCAATAATACTCATCCAGCTTCACAAACAAACATTTGCTCTTTATTATCTTCTCTTACCTATCAATTTGTGATAGGCTAAGGCCTCACTGTCTATGTAGGAAATGCTGAATATATCATAAAAAAGGGATTTATTGTTATTTCAAGGAAGGATTTACATTTATATCACAATCATGTAAATTTTATATTTACATATATATCATTTAAGTCTTTAAATCACTTAAAAAAGTGTCATAAATATTCACTTTTTGGAGGATTTATTTGCATATCACTCAAAATATCTTTAATTTCATATCTATTAGTTTTGGATATGAATATATGTATGTATATGTTGAACTAATAATTTATTTTTGAAAATTCAAAATTAATCTATATCAAATTAATTTTAAGTTGCTCTACTTGTATTAATGTTTTTTCTTACTTGTATTAATGTTAACAACATGCATAGCTTGAATCTAGATTAGATAGAATTAAGCTATAATCATATTTAACGTAGCTTAAGATTGGATTAACGTTTGTTTGGAGCGATCATAGTTTTTGTAAAGATGATTTTGAAACTACTATGGGGCAAAAATAAATTTTTTTAAGTTGTGGGTTTTACAAATATGTTCTTCTTTGAAAAGTCTAACGGTGTCATTCTTACAACTCCACGTATTAGAAAATTTAGACTGGTTTCGTTTGGGACGGCTTTTTTATTGTTTTCTAAAACGGAGTTTTAGTACAAAATTTTTTATTTTTGTACTAAAACTCCGTTTTAGAAAGCAATAAAAAAGCCGTCTCAAACGAAGCCTTAATTTGTGACTACTTTTATGCTGCTTCTTAAAAGCTGCTTTAAGAAGTAGTAAAAGAGCTATCTCAAACGAAGTTTTAGGCTTTGTTTGGGACGGCTTTCTCATTGCTTCTTAAAGCAGCTTCTTAGTATAGAAATTAAATTTTTTGTACAATAAAGCTGCTTTACAAAGCAGAAAGGAGGCCGTCCCAAATGAAAACTTAGTCAGACAAATTAAATTCTAGACGCAAAAGTTTTTAAATGATATTAAGAAAATAGTAGCTAAACAAAAGTATAGTCACATTACACAGAATAAAATAATCAAAAGCTGCATGAAATAAGCCTTAAATAGCAACCAACTCATTGAGAAACTTTTTATTTATATATATGAAAAAAAAAATCATTATAAATGATGAAATGGTAGAAAATAATAATTTTTTTAATATTTAATGATGCAATATACCAAATGTTTGAACAATTAGTTGACAAAGGCATGGGATAATTTAATGATGCAATAAACTTAAGCTTTGCTTCTTATAATTCAAACATTTTATTAAAATATTTTTTAATGGCTGTTTTTGTTATATTTATAAAATTGTTTTTTTTTTTCAAAGAAAAAAGTAAAGGAACTTTTTCATTAATAGCCCAATACTTTTTAGGGTTTGTTCTTTGTACCACAAAAAGTAGAAAAGAAGCTTTTGACCATCACCTCAGCATAGAAGACAGAGATTTATTAATGGCCGATGGGAAACTTTTTCACTCATTAATTGAACAAACTGTACTTACACAGACGCAAATAACACAAAACATAATATAATATATTTATATATATTATATTACCTTGTTTGCTATAGTTTTATTACTGTTCTTTAAATAATTTTTTTAGCATACAATATTAAATGTCTGCAATCTTTAGAGCATCTCCAATCAAAAATCTCATTTTTCATTCCAAAATATCGTGAAACTATAAAATGCCGCGATTCATCTTCAATCGAACTCCACTTTTCACACTTTTGTAGGTAATAGTCCTCTCTTCTTTCCAGCGCTAAGTTGGGTAGAGAGGTAAAAATGGCGGAGATGAACAGTGCAACGCCAATATTGGCGTCCCACTGTTCACCCGCAGCCAAATAGCGGGAAATTTGCGGTTCAGCTGGAGCTGGTAGGGGACGTCATTCAAGCGGTTGCAGTTCGGTTGGAGATGCCCTTAGGGTGGTTAGTGGGCGAGCATGATTGGGAACCCCTAATCCCGGGTTCGAATCCCCTCTATTACATCATCGCCTCTTCAGTGAGACAAAGCAAGTGTGGGTCCGATGCCGGTGGGTAGCCTCGCTAGATTCCGTTGAGGGATTAGTTACGCCACCAAGCGCTCTCTTTGAGTGTCGCGCAAAGTAGATACCCTCGTTCCAAAAAAAAGTCAATGATGTGGTGATTTGTCATACAATATATCAAAAATCACTTAATTTTTTTGTTTGACTCTTAACATAACACAATGGAGAAACATGATTCATGTAGCCGACCACACATAGTTGAATAAATGATTAATATTGTTGTTTCTGTTGTTGTTCACAGCTAGCCTCTGCAAGCCCACGCTAATACTTCCTTCCACACTCTCTTACTTCCTTTCGCAAATCCAACAATTTTTTTTTTTATTCCATAATAATTTTGTGCAAACTATAAGACTTTGTAGTAGTTGTTGGTATCAATTTTCTTGTCATGTTTGAAGATTGGTTGTTTGTGTTATTGTTCTTAATATTCCTATTCCTAATAATCATAAACATTCACCTCTTTTGATGATTGGATCAATCAAATTCATGATTTTTTCTCCTTTGTTGAGACATTCATATCACAAAAGTTGTTGCGGAATATTATTCATGTAATAATTTATTTTGCTAGGTCGATAGCTCTTAAGTTATTGTTAATGTACTAAGGGCATCTCCAACAGAGAACTCAATTTTCACGGCAAAATATAGCAAAACTCCAAAATGTCTTGGTGCTGCTCCAATAAAACTGCATTTTAAGTAATTCTGCGAAGGTAACGATCCTTCTCCCTTTCACGCGTTTTTCCGGTTGAGAGAGCAAAATAGCATAGGTGAACAGTGTCACACCGATATTGGCGTCGCATTGTTCACCCGCAAGTAAATGACGGAAGATTTGACGTTCGGCTGGAGCGACCGAATGACGAGTAGGAAAATTAATTTGGCAATTTATTTGTATTATTTGATTTATTATTTGGTCTAGGCTTTGTCATTAATTTTATCATAGTTGAAGTTATCAACTCTAATCATTCAATTTATTTTGAATAGTTTTAGAGTAATTCTACTTTTTTTACAAAAAAAAAGTTGTGAAAAAAAAATCTAATGTTCTAAAATTAATTAAATAGCTAAGATGCGACAACTTTATCTTTCAATTTATCATAATAATCGGAGAGTATTGCAATATAAAATTATATTCTATGGATGTATGCTTCTCTTGACATAGCTTTCTTATTGCTTTCTAAAATAGCTTACTCTTACAATTTTTTTTTTGAAAACAGTAAAAAAACTTTGGTCAAAAGTTGTCTTAAACGAAACTTTAATGCTATAAAGTATCATATCACATCTGAAATCAAAACGAGTCGAGAAATTTTCAGGAGCATCTTTTTTAAGTATAAATTCATTCACTAATTTAAAATTTTTATAAGTTAATAATATTTTAAAAGAAAAAAAATTGTATTAGAATATCTATTTAGGGGTGTAAGTAAGTCAAGCCTACACGTGGGCCAGCTCAGCTCAGCTTGATAAATGACTCGTGAGTCGGGCTCGATGAGCTAACGAGCCGATCTTGAGCTACCCCTGACTCGACTCGTTTGGTCGTGATATGACTCATTTAAAAAATATTAATATAAAATGTTATTAAAATATACCATCATTCAATATTTGAACTACATAGTTTTAAAGTAATATTTAAAAAATATTCATATCAATTTACTGTTATTTATAGTTTTTAAAAGACTCATTTCAATGCATTTAACAATTTTGACTAGGCTTCTTACTCTTCGTTAACTTTATTAAGAGTTCAACACATATAAAATCTAGTTATGTAAGTGGGCTAGTTATGAGGTCCAATCAAGGCCCACAAATACAAACAAGAATCAGTTGCAGGCCTTTCTTAGAATTACATTTTGTTTGGAGCAGTTTTATTTTATTGCTTTTTAAAGTATCTTTATTGATCACAATTTTAATTTTTTTTAAATAACTTTTTAAAGATAAAAAAATTGGGAAGTAAACCAAGCAACAGACATAAAATTAAAAAAAATAAAAAATGCAAATAATATTAGGATTTATGACAAAAAATCTGGGCAGACGAATGTTTACAATATATGGTGAAAGATGGAGCCGAATCTTTATAGTACTTGTTGGGGGGAGAAATTATTATTTGAGGTCATCGGACCGTCCATAAGAGAATTAGGATGCAATATGTCACCCGGTACACAGCACCAGTATACAGCAAAATGATGATGTGGCGCATCCTAATTCGTCACTAGACGGTGTCCGGTGACTCAACGTAATAATTTCTCTGTCGATGGACGCTTGTACTCATATATTGATTGTCTTGCCTTTGGCCAACACAATGACAAAAACAAGCGCATGTAAGCAATTCCGAGCCCTTGTCACTGCTTACAGAAGACTCAAACTCAATACCTCTTAATTGATATAAAAAACTCTCAACAAACTCGAACCCAATACCTTCATCAAATACTGCACTATTTACTAATACAGATCAAATAAATTGATCAAAGAAGCTGATAGATTATTAGAGGGCTGAATGTAACAACAAAAAAAATAAAGTTAAATTGAAAATAGATAAGTAAATGAAGAGCAAGATGGGATCTGAATCATGGCAGGCTTTTGTTCCTGCTATTGAGTAAGAGCCTGTTGCAACCCAAACTCTTCTTGCTCCAACCTCGCAACCTTTTAGATGAGTCAGATCCATATTTAAGGTGAAGTGAAGTAACTTACGATTAGGGGGGTCAATTTCGGGTCACGGGTCGGGTTCGGGTCGAATCCGGAACTGACCCGGGTTTAAACGGGTCGATCCTAACCCGACCCAGGTAGACAAACGGGTCGAAAATCTGAACCCTGACCCAACCCGGCGGGATGCCGGGTTGACCCGATCTGACACGGTACTCGAAACGCTCGGCGCATGCGGGAGCGAGCAAGCGCGTGCGTGGGCGAGGGCAGTGCGCGCAGCGAGCGAAGGTGGGCTACCGCGCTAGTGTGGGCGCTGGCAGGCGCGGGTGCGGGCGAGCGCAGTGCGCGACCGCGTGCTGACAGCCTCGGGTGCGGGGCGCCTGAGCTGGCAGGCGCGACAGCTTCGCGGGCGATGCACGGGCAGCGGGGGCAGTTCAAATTAAACGGGTTCACGGGTTGACTCGGCAACCCGCCGGGTCAACCCGAAGCCAACCCGTTTTTCAAACGGGTTGAACCTGAACCCGACCCGTTTTGAAATCGGATCGGTCGAACCAGGATTTTCCGAGTCGGGTTTTCGTGTCGTGTCAAATATTGACACCCCTACTTACGATGATGAATAATGGATTCAACCTTCCTTATTAGTAAATTTACTATTTAAGCTTCGTTTGGGACGTCTTCTTACCGTTTTTTAAAGTAATTTTTAGTTTAAAATTTAAAATATTTGTACTAAAAAGCTGTTTTAAGAAGCAATAAGAAAGCAGTCCCAAACAAAGCCTTGGAAACATGCCATAACACAATATTACATCTATTTTCTCATAAAAACTGACAAAATAAAAGATTGCAAGAACTGCGATGTAGCATCTTGGATATACCTTTGCATGCAAAAAGATATCTATCATATCCTTTCGAGGTTTTCACATAAAATATTTACTCTCCTATAATTCTTGCAACCATCCTCTCATATCTCTATACTGCTGTGAATATTTCTGCACGTAACATTATCGTTCAATTTATTTTGCAATGAATAAATTAAATAAATAATTAATAAATTGTCATATTAAAATCATATTAAATTAATCTATTAATTATAAATTTATCATGAATACATTTAAATAAAAATATACTGATCGAGCTTTTTTGAAAAGTCTTATTAATTTGGTCAAAATGTTGCACTAGTGAGCCAAATCATTACTTTAATAAATAAAATAAATAACCTGAAAACTTATAACACAACGGGGATGTAGCTCAGATGGTAGAGCGCTCGCTTAGCATGCGAGAGGTACGGGGATCGATACCCCGCATCTCCATTAATATTTTATTAATTGATATTTGGATGGCGGCTTGCCTGCCACGTCATGATTTTATTAGTTTTGCTAATTTATTATTTTCCCTTTCTAATATTAAAATGTATATACAATATTTTTTAAAAATTTTGCACAATAAAGTAAATGTTTGTTTGAGGATGACAAAAACCTTTTTTTTTTCTTTTAATTATGATATGTCTTTTTTTTTTACTTTTCATAAATTTTTATAATAACAAATACTTTTGCCATCAAATTTGTTAGACTGTCATAATTAAAAAAATTTACTTTTATATAAATATGAAATAATACAATATTATTAGAAATGCTAATGAGTTGTTTTTTTTTTGCTTAAAATAAAATGAGTGCAATACAAAATCAAAAGATGATAATGGTTAGTGGCCAGTGTCAGGGCAGCGGTGGATGACGACGGTTGTGGATGGTCACCAATAATAGAATGTGGTGGCGACAATGAGTCGCGGTTGATGTTGGTCGGTGAAGGTTGGTAGTGGAAGCGGACGCAAAGGCGAAAGGTGCACCTATGGCACCTGTCAGAGATGGAACTATGTGTGGTGGCGGTTGTGACTGTTGGAGTAAGTGGCAGCAGTGAATGACGACGAGCATCTGGTTGTGATGGATAAGGCGGCAACAACTAACGGTGGACTGTTACAATAACTTTTGAATACTATATACTCATTTTACCTCAAACTAAATGGTCTCTAACTATAGAAGAATTGCATTTGTTTTTGAAAATTTAGTTTTTATGAATTTACCATTTAATTCTTTTTAATGTATTTGGAAATTTGTTCAACCCACACAATTTTTAAAATGTGTGGGTTGAACAAAATTTTGATCTTTTACTGATGAGCTTCCACAACTTAATAGTTGTATTTGAAAATTTGTTCAACCCTAAATCCTAAAAAAATTAATATTCTAAATTTATTCAATAACCAACCAAAAATCATAAAATATTTTAAAATGAATTTATGTACTTAAAATATACTGATTTTTTTTTGTAATTAAATAGCTCCATAAAATTTTGATTTTTAAATATAAAATAATTAAAAAAATCCTTTATTTAAATTTTGGGATTTTTACATACATACCACTTTATAACATGTGTATTACATATTTAACATCTAATTCTTAAATATTACACTCCTACCATCTATCCTCTATTTTCACAACAAAAATACCACACCGTTAACAACAACCTCACTCCGTTTTATCTTAATTTCCCGCCGCCTTAGTTTTCCACGGGAGAACACGTTTCAGCGAAACCGTATTTGCTCTTCCACCGTAGCTTCTCTTTCATTGTAGCTGCTCCTCCATGCGATTTCTTCTACCGTAGTTACTCTCTGAAGATACAAAAAGCAAAGAATGAGAGGAAAATTGTTTCGATGGGAAGAGTTTAGGATGCAAAGAGAGGAGCAGATCTTACCAACCGGCGGTACAAAAAGCAAAGAACGAGAGGATTTCGGCGGGAAAAGCCGAAGGAGCACAGTTAGGGATTTTAGAAACAGAGTGAGACGGAGTGGCATTTCTGAGGTTAAATTTCTGTTTGAGTGGTATATATGAAATATTTAAGTTTTAGATGTTAATATGTAATACACATATTATATAGTGGTATGTATGTAAAAATCCCTTAAAATTTTTATGAGGTGCATTTCCATTTACATTTTAAATAAGCATAAAAGAAAGAAAAAAAATGTGAGCTTCAAAATAAACAGATGGGGAAATCTCGAGAAAGCAGTTCTTTCTCGCCTTCCCGCCCAACGTCTCTTTGATCCCAATTGTTCCCATGAACTCCGTCTTCTCCACCTTCAGATGCAAAGTGCGTTTTTTCCCCGCTAATTTTAGGTTTTTCTGCACCATCCCTCTTGATTCCAGGCATACTCGACAGAACGTTCGTTGCAGAAAGTCCGCAGTGCTCGATGGAACATCTAGGGTTAGGGTTAGGGTTAGAATTAACAATGCTGAACTCAAGGAGAACTGGCTGGATTCACTCTCTTGCCCGTTTTTTGAAATGGGAGGGCTTCCCGTTGAGGAGACAGAGCAGCTTGAGCGGGTTTCTAGCCCTGAGTGGATTGTAGGGGTCGACCCTGATGTTTCGGGGGCTTTGGCTCTATTGAAAGAGGACTCTTCTGGCTGCATAGCTCAGGTAAGCAAATTCTGTGGTTTGTAACTTTTTCTTTTGAGTGCAGTTTTTTTTGTTTTGCTATTGGCCTCATTTGGTTGTTTTGAAGACATGATAAATGTTAGAGAAAATGAAGAATTTTTTTTAATCATAAATTTGTGCTTTAAAGATGAAATCATTTCATTTTAAAATCAATGTTGGTATCTAGACGCAACCAAATGGTGAATTTAACAAATTTAGTAATTTCCAAATCCAAATTTTAATAATTTCAAATCCTATTTTTTAGCTTCAAGTAACTAAATGGGCCCTTTTTTTTCTCATATGTTTAAAGATAGGGTAATGTGAGATGATTACTTCTCGTTTTAGGTTAATAAGAGTAGTTAATATTTTTGAAGTTAGTCCCAATGAATTAATAACTCTGTTATTTTATAAGTAGTTTCTATTTGAAGAAATTAGGAAGGAATGAAAAAGAATGAACTATGGCTCCTCAAATCTATGCTCACTTCTATACATCTCCCCCACCCAATTTAGGTACTTGTTGCATAACTCGAATCCGGCATTTTTTTTTAGTTGTCAATGAACCTGAATCTGACATTTATTGTGATCCCGCCAAGGATCTCCTAACATTGGTGTTCTTGTTGCACATCTCTTCACAACAGTCGTCCCTATTCTATAGGATCCATCCACCATTCCATCCAAGACTCCCTCTATAAGATCATGAAGATTGCATCATTGATGTCATTTCATATGCGCCGTTTGTTTCATCAAGGTTTATATGATTAAAAATTCGAGCCGTGTTTAAGACCCATTCGTAATTCCTAATAATGGAGGTCCTGCTAGTACTTTGCCAAGTCCCGTTAGTTCTTCGTCCTTGGCGCAATTTACTTGAATTTGCCCAAGCAGCCCAAATCACTTTTCAAAGAGTCATCACATGATAGACCCGCCGATTCTAGCCTTGCGTTTCTATGAACCTCCCTCACCAAATCATTTTTTTCTATGCCATTCCCTAGTCGCTAAATCTACCTCTAGCATCAACACAGTCCTCTATGCCATTCCTTGCATCCACCAAATTCGATGCCATCCATCTTCGACTCAAGATCCGTGCTAGATTTGCGGGTCTCATCACTATCCCAATGATCTAGCTACCACATTTGATTCCCATCACTGAGAATATGATATGATCCTCTATCGCATGTCCCGCCTCAAGAAATTCAAAATTCCAAGACACCTCAATTCCACCTACGAACCCCTTGTTCCTGATAGCCATCATTGATGGTCGCTCCTTATGACAATTCTTTCCATGTCTTGGTTGACCTTGAGGGCAAGGTCATTTTGAATGGGTAGATAATTATAGGATAATGTGAGATGATTAGTTCTTTTATTAGGTTAATAAGAGTAGTTATTTTGTTAGAAGTTAGCGGTAATAAATTAGTAGCTGTTTTATTTTTAAAAATATTCTCTATTTGGATGCATTATGAACGAATGAAAAAGAATGAGTTAAGTTTCCCACAATATATGTTCCCTTTTCTATATCTCCCCCACTCGATTTCTTGAATTGCGGGTGAATTCATATCCGTTGTTTATTTGTAGTTATGGGAGAACTTGGGTGATCCCAATAATGGGGTCATACCATTGTAGTTGAGAGTTATTTACATTTCCTCGTTTAGATTTTTTTTAAGATGGAGCATACCATCATCAGCAAAAACAAATCTAAAACAACAAAAGAAAATATTGACATTTTTTTGTCACATATCTACAGCAGAATTCAATTTTAAGTCTTATTGTTGCTTTTGAAAGTTGGCTCAATTTGTTCTTTTCATAACTTATTGTTCTGTTAATGATGTGTTTGACATTTTTGAATAGAAAGTCTCAACATCTTTATATGCTCTCTAGAAGAATTTGACAGTGCTTAATTAAGCTAGAGGATGTGAAATCTGGAGAATGTAATAATTACACGCAGAAATCTAAAAATCGGTGGACTATCCATATAGTTATAGTAGAGCTATCTATTGTCCAAAATAATTCCTGCTTTCCAACAAATTCATAATATGAAATTGTTTTCTTACGTTTTACTTTTGAGCATCATCTCCTTGGTTCATCAACAAGTTTATCGGGACTCCATGATGAAAAAAAAAGATTAATTATCTGATATAATGCAAATGAGTAGCGTTTGAGAATTGCTTTTCTGTGATGTACATTGGCATCTTTCTAAAGTTCTGAGTAGTAACACATGCATTTTTTATCTTAACCCATTATCACATTGAGTCATTGACACAAGTGGCAGGCCTATATACCCCAATAATTGGGAGGTCCACAAGGATGACCACTTCATTTGATTATTTGTGGTTGTATTGCCAAAATCAGAATTTGGAGGTTCATATGGTATGCCTGAGATATTGAAGTTTCGAATTTCTTTAGTTTACATCTACTATCCTAGGCGTTCAAGGCACTTGTCTTGTGCAAAATACTTTGTGGCCATTAATGTAGCCAAATTAGTCATTGGACTGACATTTGGGTTTTACCCAATTTGGCAAATATTGCCTACTTTTCTAATGATTTACATCCATATTCTTAAAGTTAATGTTCACAACATGTCTTTCTATGCCACATTCTACCCGTAGTTTTGGAGCTTTTCTATGATGGTAATGACATTGTTCAAATATTGGTGGTTTCTAATAGTTAGATAAACCTGGCACAATATTATTGAAACTATTTTACATCTTACTTAGGGTCAGGCTGGGGCAACTTTTGTGCTGCCTTGTTTTATGAAACACAACTACTTAATCATTTGGGGTTATACATTTTACTTGAGTTTTGAAAACTTTTGCTTCCTAAAATAGAGTTTCAAAACCTTTAACTCTCTCTTGCATCTGTTGTGTTATGCGGTTTGGGGAAATTCTTATGACAAAAAAATCCAATTTAATTCCGCGCATGATACTCGTCCAACCACTTTTCCCACATTTCCAAAAAATTTTGATGAACACTCCTCTCTCTCACCATGCTATCCCTCCGAGAGAAATGTCGGTGCTGAAATAAAATACTTGGAGGGGGAGAGGGTATTGGGGTGAAGAAGTCAACACTGACACTCTATTCTCGTATGAAAAAAATTGTATACTTCTTCAGTTCTATTCCTTCCTCTGTGTTAGTCCAGGTAAGAAGTAAAATTGCAATTTGAAATAACGGGAGAATTAGAGGAGGTTATTTATGTGGTAAAATTGTTGAATATGTGTAGACAATCTGTAGAGATAGATTTTGGGTAAAGATGGAGAAACCGGGAGAGGATTAGGGCTAGAGAGAGATTAATTGGATAGAGAGTGAAAAATATAATGGGGAGATGGATTTGGAATACATGAAAATATACTCAAATTAGAGCTAGTAAGAAGATTAATTGCATAGAGAGAGATGTATTTGAGAAAAAAGGAAAATCTAATTTGAATTGTAGTTGGGTGAATGTTTTGATTAAAAAATACATTTAGGTATATATAGTTTTGAAAAATATTTAATTATCTTTGGGAATATTTTTAATTTTGAATCTTAAAATTGAACGCATCATTATGAACAGTATATCACCTTTGGAGATGATCATATCGTTCCCTAATGGGTTCAAATTTCAGAATCTCAAATTTACCCGGATTATCATAGTCAAACTCAAAGGGAGAATCACATTTGACCCCGGAGGATCAAAATGGAATTTAATCAATTATTTGACTACGCTAATTTGGATAAAGGATCATTAATTTCATAATCAAAATCACGATAGTAATTGATATATCAATCCGAGGAAAGAAATCATCAATCACTATTGATCGTTAGAAAATGACGATAATGATCGTTGAATTTAAATTTCCCAAAGAGAATTAATTAAAGTTTTTGAAAAAATCGGTTTTGAAAATCAATTCTGGGTTTCTAAATCTCCTACGAGCGCAAGCCCTCATAGTTAATTACATCGTAGGAAATTAAAATTTCCTACGAAAACTCTCGATTAAAATAGCGGTGTAAATTTTATTTAAGATTTTCAACGATTGATGTCAAAGGAGATTAAGGTTTGGAATTTTCAATCGGGATTGGATCAAGGTTGAACACTTATTTCTCGAGTCAAAGGAAGAAAGGTAGGAGGCACTTGAGATTCTGAAACAATTCAGAAATGCCCCAGTCTATCCTAAGTGTTGGGCTCGAATTAGATTGATAGTGATTTAAGGTTCAAATGATCAATTTTATTAGACAATTGGGATTCAATTCCCGAAGGTTGAGGTTTTATAGCCCGAGCTTGCCTCAGAACCTAAGTCTAAATTGGGTACTGAAAAAGTGACCCGAACTTAGCTAGTGCAATGCGAATCTGGTCTTACCCCGGCCTGGATTGGGGAGCCAGCTAAACCACCTAGGCGCTTTGAAAAAACATGTATCAAGTCATTTAATGTTGAGTGGTAGGGACATTATTTAGAAAAGTTTTGAGAAGTTGGGGCCGACATCTAGAGCAGATCCTAATTGGCCCCTTAGACTTATGTTGGGTGTTTGATGCTTAAGCTAATGCAATTAAAGTTTTAGAGATTTTAAAATTTGTTGCTAATGCGATGCATGCTGATTGATTCGATTAAAGACTTGAATTTGAATGAAAGTTATGAAATGAGAGCTCCCGGCGGTCCCGAGCTTACTTCTTAAAATGTTAGGGTTTCTATGTGAGTTTAAATGTTTTGATTTGATTTAAGTAGAAAAATTTTAATGAGTCCTTAAGAGCCTACGATCAGGTTCCAGGCTAAATCAAAATCGACATGCAAGAATCGCCAAAAAACTACAAAAAGTATGCAATCTTATACCCAATCACATCAAACATCAAATATAAACAAATTAATTAATAAATGTCCATAGGCAAAGTTGCCTTGCTTATTACAAACCAGGGTCTGCTGAAAATAAAGTGGCCGGGCACCACTGACAACAACCCGGGTTCTAAACCTAGGACTTAAGTAACTTTGAGATTTGGGATTCTTCTCGTCGTCCATTTCTTCGTCTTCTCATGAACATATTGATTCATCAGTTCTGGATATCCAAATGGAAAGAAACTCCCCCTTGAACGGGGTGTTATCTTTCCTCTTTGGATATTTGAAGATCATCCAAACTTGATCTTCCAAATGGACGAAAACTCTCCCCTTTAGGGATGTCTTCTCATCTTTGGAATTCAAGTTGGATCTAAACATCCCAACTCAAATCACTTTAAATACAACTCAAATTATATCAAATTACATAAAACAAAATTGAAAAATCTAGACTCGATCCTGCAGGGTTATCCTAATAACCAGTAGTTATATAAATAATCCTAAGCAGTTATAATTGATCTCAAACAGTTGATATATTTGAAATTTAAATGCTCAACAGAGTGCGGTAAATAAATAAACAGACAGTCAATCAATTCTAAGCTAACAAGCAGCATGCAGTGAAAGCTCGAAAACCCGGCACACAGCGGAAAAGTAAACACCGGCTTAGCTTAAGACTAGAGTTGGTTGTCCTAGCAAACCATCTAAAGTGTGTGAGGCAGGCCGTGTGGTTTGGATATGTCCTATAGAGGGCAAATTGTTAAAGTTGTTTGAAGTTCTTATTGGTTGAAAGGCTTAAGGAAAGATTTAAATTTGAGTTTAAGTATTAATGATTTGAAATTGATTTTAAGGTTGATTAATGATTTCTGGATTTTTAGAGTGATTTTGAGTTTTTAGGAATTTTCTGGATTATTTAATATTTAATTAAGGGGTCAAAAAATTGACTTTTACATTAAGCTCAAATTCTGAAAAGTTTATATTTTATTAAAATACTAGACCTTAATACGATCAGTTAGAAGGTAAGTACGCTGAAATCGGATTTTTCTACATTTAGTTATGAAAGTTTGAAGATTTGAACTAGTTTTGACTTAGAGTTGACCGGATTGTTGACTTTTTGACTTTGACTGATTTTGGAAGGTTTGAATTTTTTAATAAATACTAGACTTTGTTTTGAGTTGAATGCCTTTGAGTTTGGTCAATTTGGAGTTTTCTTGATTTAGTTATGATTTTTCAAAGTTTTGTATTTTTTAGAATTATTAAAATTGTTTAAGTAAATGGGTTTTAATGATTTTGCTCCAAATGAACTCCCAACTCCTTGAAATCAACTCCAAAAGTTAGGAATGACCTAAGAAGAGATTCCTAAGTGTTTGAAATTTTTTTGGAATTTTAAATATTTTTTAATTAATTAAATTAATTAAATATTGAATTTCACTTAAAATTAAATTTAAGCCAGATTTGCTATCAAATTGGGTTGGTTTTAATTTTCATTGATTAAGGATTTAATTCTGGTCATTTAGAGGGATTTTTTGTATTTTTTGGATTTAAACTTGATTTATTGTAATTTTTGGAAGTTTTAATGCTTAATTAAGGGGTTAACTTTGACTTGTTTAATTTTTTAACTTAATGAACTCAAAATTAGGTGACATTTGAACCTAAGGTTTAAAATGTCACTAAGTTTAATGTTCTCAAGTTTCACCTTTATTGGGTGTGTGTAGAATTTCCTATGATTTTTCTAAATTAACTAGACCTTGTCCTTAATTATTTTTCCTAGGTGACACTAGCTTTCAATTGGGTTTGAATCTTTGTTCATCTAACCCTGACACTAAATTACACATACCACAGAACTTAGGAAGCCTAATTCTACTAATTTGGAGAGTTATGAATTTTCAAAGTTTTGGGTCAAAATCTGGCCAAAAACTTTGAAAATTAAATTCACCAAAATCCAACCATTACAATGAATTAAAAATTTTATGGCATATGTATAATACACCATAGTATGTCATATCCAAATTTGAGAACAATCCAATCACTGGATTGAGAGTTATCAAAGAAATTCAGTTTTCCATAAACCCTTAATAACTCTGTATACAGTGATCAAAATTATCCAAAAAAAAATTTTAAAATAAACTTGAGATCAAGACGGTTCTAATGAGCCCAAGAACATCAAATTTGGACATAAAATGGATTTTTGGTGAATTTTTAAAGTTCTGAGCATTTTAAATGATTTTTAAATTGAT
This sequence comes from Dendrobium nobile, assembly GCA_022539455.1. NCBI lineage: Eukaryota > Viridiplantae > Streptophyta > Magnoliopsida > Asparagales > Orchidaceae > Dendrobium > Dendrobium nobile. Next base: position 53,062,866 of record CM039718.1, read on the forward strand.
TTTTAATCAATTTTAATCATTGAGTGGCATTCTGACACGTGGCAGACACGTGGCGCGCATCGGTGCGCCACTTAAACACGTCGGACGGTCAGATCGACCGTCTGATTCACCGCGGCATGATCCGACGGTTAGGATCGTGCCACGTAGGCGCGCCTCTTCTCAAGTGACCCGAGTTCGAATCCCGCTGGAGACGCGTGATATGAACTTGGTGATGTGGCCGATTATGGGCCATCCGATCGCGCAGAACGTGCGATCGGACGGCTCTGATTGAACCAGAGCCACTCTAGTTCAAAATGAACTAGAAATTTCAAATGCCCATAACTTTCGATCCAACCGTTGAAATTTGATGAAATTTGAAACGTAGGATCTAGATATCCTAATCTTGCAATCCATGGATTTTCAAGGCTCCATGCATTGAGGATTTTGAGATATTAAGGTTTAATCATAGAAATTAAAACTTAAATAACTTTGTAACCTGTGGTCGGATTTTGACGTTCTTGGGCTTGTTGGAAATCTGCTACAATCCTATACAACATTGTAGAAGACATCAAGAGCTGATTCGTTCCGGATTAGAAGTTATTCTCGAAAAGCTTCTTTCTCTCTCTACCTTCTTCTCTCTTCACCAATGGGGCTTTGGAGGCTTGGATTTGGTGGAGAATGGCTTGAGAAAGCTATGAAATCATATGGAGAAGATCTAAGAGGAGGATTAGAGGCTGGGAGAGCTTTGGAGATGAGGAATTAAGTGAGAGAAGCTCTAGGTTAGAATTTCCCTTCATTAGGGCATTTTCCCTCTATTCAAGTGTACTTGAAGAGTTTGGACGGTTGAGATCAACTGGAAGGGTTGCTGGGATGCTGCCATGTGTCCCATGAGTGGTTGAGAGCAGAGGATCAAAGGACAAGGCAAGGACATGAGGTGTAAAGGGAATTTGTCCTTGCTTAAGCACTTTAGAACCACTTGGGATGGTTTAGCCTTAATCTAAGGATTAGATGAGGCTTAGGAATCTTCTAGAAGTTATTTAGGATTGCTGGAGTGGTTTGATAATGAGTGAATTAGTTTGAAGTAGGAGACTTGACCATTTGACCACCCTAAACCCACTCAAAACATTATGTTGACCAATTGACTGGTCAAACAGTCAAACACTGATGAGGTGGCAGTAAGGGAAGCTGGTTGGAGTGATTTTAAATTACTTAAAGATCAAATGTTGGAGTTTTGAATAAACAAATGAGAGTTTAATGGGATTTGACCAAACATTATATGGTTGACTTGGTCAATATCACTTGAATTTGATTGGCCAAGGTTTAGGTCATGATTAAGCCTTGGTTTGAAATTGATTAGAGGCTTAAAAGAGATTTGAAATATCAAATGGATTAAAATAACCCATTTAAACTATAAAGGGCATTTAGGTCAACCTAGGTTGACTTGGTCAACCAGGTTGGCCCAAGACCCAGATTTGGGCTCAATGAGTTTGATTTGATGTTTTGAGTCTATTGGAGATGGTCTCAAAGTTTGGGGAGGTCAATTCAGTCAAAATGTCTATTTTGACCCTTAAGGGCCTGTTTTGGTCAACCTAGGTTGACTTGGTCAACTAGGTTGACCCAGGGTTTAGAAATGGGCTCAATCAATTGGAAATGACATTTGGAGACCAATAGAAATGGTTCCATGGCTCAAAGAGGTCATTCGGGTCAAAACACCTGTTTGAACCCTTAAAGGGCCTCTTAGGTCAACTCAGTTGACTTAGTCAACCAGGTTGACCCAGGGCCTGAGAATGGGTTTGACAGATTTGGTTTGATGTTTGAAGCTTGCTGGAGGTGGTTGCATTCAGTTTGGAGCTCATTTGATTCAAATGACTAGTCATACCCCAAAGGGGTATTTTGGTTATTTTGACCTCATGTCCACTGGAGGCTGAAATGAGTCCAAAAAAAATACAGTTTACTGATCAACATATCAGGATTAATGGTCTGGAAGTGATTGGAGGGTTTGAAAAAAACTCCAAGGTCAAAATCCAATGGGTGATAAGTCCAGTGGCATAGGTTGTAAATATTTAAAAGTTTTACAGCCTTTGGATTTTGATTAAGTTTCTGGGGTTAGAGACCTCAGAATGGGCTCAAATTTGGAGGGTTGCCTCTAGAGACATGTCCCATCAGTATGCAACTAATAGACTCTGAATCAGAGGTCAATTGACTGTGTTTTGAAGTGTTTGAAAAATCTCTGAAAAAGGTCTTTAGGACAGGGCCTTTGGACTTAGGATTTGAGTCTGGATTTTGGATTTGATCTGGATTTTGAGTTTGATTAATTAAGTTTGATTTATCTAAATCATTTATGATCATTTGAAGGATCATAATTAATTGGATAAGGTTAAAGTTTGATCAGAAATAAGATCAAGATTTTGAACTGGAGATTAAGATCTTGAACTGGACTAGAGTCTGGATTTTGATTGAGGTTTGATTTGAATTGAGATCTGGGTTAGCTTAAGGCCAGGATTGGTTTGAAGTTTGAATTGATCTGAGATCTAAATTAATCTCAAGGTCTGGATTGAGATAAGGTCTAGGTAGCTTCTAAGGCCTGAGAAGATCATAGGGTCTGGATCTAGGATAATCTTAGGGTCTAGAATAGATCCTAAGGTCTGAAGTCTAGGAGAATCCTAGGGTTTAAATTGATTTGGGAGAATCATATGATCTAGATTGATTTGGGAGAATCCTAAGGTCAAGGTAGATCCTAGGGTCCGGAGTCTAGATTGATCTTAGGATCTAGAATAAATCTTAAGGTCAGGATTCTAGGAGGATCCTAGAGTTTGGATTGGTCTAGAGATTAAATTGATCTGGGGTCAGGACTGGTCCAGGTGACCTCATACAAAAATGAGGTCAACAGTGAAGAACAAAATATGCATGTAGCAATCATAATTCATTTTTGATAACGATTGCAAAATTATTTTATATATAATTTTTTTACTTCCATTTTTCAAATGATAATTATATTCTTTTTTAAAAAAAATTGCTTGTGTTATTGTTTAACAAGTAATAATTAATTTTTATGTGGCATGATATGTGAGAGGCTATGTTGCACCGATACGGATATGGCGATACGGATACGACACGATACGGATACGGGACACGCCAATTCTTAAAAATACAGGATACGGATACGGCGCGGATACGGCATTATAATATATAAATAATACATAAAAATTAATAAAGTAATCAAAGTGTAATATTTGAAATGACAAAAAAATTGAAATAAAAGTAAGTATTAAGTATTGAAATGTCTAGTACAACAACAAAAACAAGAAGATAAATTGCCCATTTGCCCAACACATGAAATTTCAACTATTCAATAGAAGGAATGATAGGATTAGCTTCTTCAGTGGTTTGTCTTTGAGTTTCTATATCATCTTCAATAAATATCATAGCTTCTAATTCAGGCTCATCAAGTGAAAGATTAGCAATTTCTAATATTCCCATATCCTCAAGAGATTCAAATCCATCTCCAGCAACATCCCACATCCTGTTTTCTCCTTCCATATAAGTTGGAGTTTTCCTTGAGAGAAGTCGAAGGTTTGTATGCACGTAAACTAAATCTTCAGCCCGTTGTGGAGTAATTTTATTTCTCTTCATTGATTGGATGAATGAGTATGTGCTCCAATTTCTTTCACAACAGGATGAGGATGAAACTTGGCCAAGCAATTTTATGGCGATTGTTTGAAGTAGAGGTGCTGAAGCTCCATGTATAATCCACCACATTTTCGGATCAATTCTCCACCTATCACGCAATGACTCTTGGTCACCAAAGTCCTCCAAATAACCAAAAAATTTAGCAAGCTCAATATTGACACTTCTTCTCTCCTCCTCATTTGGAAAATAACGCTTCAAACATGTCTTCCTCATATTTGAAATTTCTAAATCTTTCTGTGGAGAAACTCTTTGAGGATCTTCTTGAAGCCATTCTTTAGTTGAATATCTTCAAATAACATTAAAATGAAATAATGAAAAAATGTTGAAATTACAAAACAACAAATTGTGAATTCATAATAAAAAAATGTTGAAATTTACCTTGGATTTAGTGAGTGAGCCAAGCAATGTAAAGGTGTATTACTTTTGCTCCACCTATCTTCTAGAATAACATAGATTACATCCCAAAAGCTTGAGTCTTCATGAAGTGTCTTCCTCTCATGTCTATATATAATTTCTTTTACTTTGGCTAGCATTGAATCCCACATCTCATAAATGAGATGTAAACAAGACTTATCCGTATCAGCTACTCTCAACATCTCATAAATTGGGTCTGTGAAATTTATGATGTATTCAATCTCATCCCACCATAAATCATCTAAAAGCTTCTCTTTTACATACCTAGCCTTTCCAACATCATCTTCCCTATAACATGTCCATTTGTCACTGATCACCATAGCTTGAAGAGCATTTTTTATTTTTTTGAATCTTCTCAACATCACTATTACTGAGGCAAACCGAGTTTCAGCAACTGCAAGCATCTTTAAATTAGAGAAATCATTGAACATAGAGAGTCTCATGGAGTGATTCATAATAAAATTTCTAATTACAATTGCATCTCCAGCAATCACTGTGATCCAATGACATTCATTATAGGTGATTTCATTTGCCTCGGTATTCTTAGCTGCACAAATATTCTTCAAAGCAAGATTAAGCGTATGCACAACACATGGTGTCCAGAAAATATGAGGATATGCTTGCTCTACAAGTAGACCTGCAGCTCTACAAACAGGTGCATTATCAGTAATGACCTGAATGATGTTTGAAGGCCCCACCATCATGATAACTTCTTTGATTAAATTAGAAATGAAGAACTTATCCTTGTACTGTCCTTCACAGTTTACAGCTTTGATAAACATAGGATAGCTCTCTGTTACAACCATGAAGTTGATAAGTGGTCTTCTTTGTGGATCTGTCCACCCATCACAAACCAAAGTAACTCCTTTTTCCTTCCAAACTCCTCTAGTAGGCTCAAGCAACTTCTCAATATTGTCCCTCTCTCTTTGCAACAACTTCGTTCTAATGACATTATATCCTGGTGGCACGTATCCTGCAAGATTGTTATTGCATGCATATGTAAAGACATTTTTGTAATGTGGATTCCTTGCTAGGTTAAAAGGAAGTCCAGCTGAGTAAAACATTCTAGCTATTTCCCCGTCTAGTTGTTCTCTCATTTGTAAATTAAATGCTTTCTCCAAAGCACTATAAAGGTTTGTTATCTTCAATATTAATTTCTGATGGACCATCATCAGAACCAATTCCTGCTCCACTAGAACTCATTATCCTACAAAGGATCTATACAAATTAAAACATATGAATTTAAAACATGAAAAAATTTAAGTGAAAGTGTAGATATATTGCGACTCTGCCGGGGGTTTTAGGGGGCAGCGCCCCCGAAACAAAATTTTTTTGTAAGAGTAATTTTGAAGTGCTGTTTATTTTTAAAGCTTCTCGGTGCCGCTTGGTACTGAGTTCCAATACCGCTCGGTACCGAGTAGTACCGAGCAATACCGAGTTCCAATACCGAGCAGTACCGAGTTCCAATACCGAGCAGTACCGAGTTCCAATACCGAGCAGTACCGAGTTCCAATACCGAGCAATACCGAGTAGTACCGAGCAATACCGAGTTCCAATACCGAGCAGTACCAAGTTCCAATACCGAGCAGTACCGAGTAGTACCGATCAATACCGAGTTCCAATACCGAGCGGTACCGAGTTCCAATACCGAGCAGTACCGAGTTCCAATACTGCTCGGTACCGAGTACCGAGCAACACCGAGTTCCAATAAAGTTCGGTACCAAGTTTCAATACCGAGCCTATGATTAAGAAAACGAAGAACGATGAAGAAAACGAACCTACACTGCTCACGTCGCCTTCACTGTTCGCGTTGTCGAGCCGCTTCGTCGACGAAGGATGATCCTATCGACTTTAATGCTCGCGTTGTTAAGCCTCTTTGTCTACAAAGGATGATCTTCTTTGCTTCTATGCTCGCGTCATTGAGCCGCTCCTTCAACTATAACGAAGAAGATGAACACGTGGGTGACTGGGTGGAAATGAAAAACCTAGCTCTTTGAAATGTTGCTCCGTGTTTTGAGCGGAAACGGTGGAAAGTCGAAAAGAAAAGGGTAAATCGTGGCTCCGTGTTTTTTTTAATAGGACACGCGTATCCGATACGCGTGTCCAGTCAAATTTAAATAATATTTTAATCGGACACGGCAAGGCCGTATCCGACACGTATCCGTGCCGTATCGGAGGCGTATCCGTATCCGACACGTATCCGATACAGCACGCCTCGTAAATAGGAGTATCCGTGCAACATAGGTGAGAGGTCATCAAGATAATTCTACTTTATACAACAACAACACAACAGCCTAACCATTAGATTTTTCAAATAATAAATACTGTTTTAGCAATAACAACTTTTCCAACGATAATTTTATAATTGACTTTACTGATAGCTCTGGCTGTCACAAGTTGACCATTAGTATTTCTTTTTATTTAGCTTCTCCATAGAAATATTCATGATGGCATTCTTCGTAGTGTAATTTAATACAGTGCTTATAACTTGGTCTTACAGGTGTTTGACACCCCATACTTGCAAGTATTGGTTGGAAAAAGAACTCGAAAGCGCATAGATGCTAGGTCTATCGTACAATTGCTTCATAGTATTGGTGCACCACCTGGTATGAAACCTCTAAATCATAAAAATATTGTACAAAGGTTTTTATCTTCATGGAACATGGAGCTTGTTCCTTTTGTGTTTTAAAATCTATGGATTTGTTAATATTGGGTGCTACTGATTTCTTTCCATTGATTGTTAACTTTTAAGTATTTGAGATTCCCTTTGTTTTAAGTATTCAGACCTATGAAGGATTTTACTGTTTTGTGGACATTTGTAGCAGTCAATTTATTATGGTGATGTAACAATTGCTCTGCATTTGTTTCAGAAAAGAAAAAAAAGTAAAAAAAATAAAAACTGTTCTGCATGAAATTTTGATTTTTTTCATTACCTTGAATCAAAATACGTTTTTTGCGAGATGCTCAAGTTATCAACCATGTTACCCCAACAGAGTCAAAGCTCAAGCAAGCTCGTTTTATGAAGATTTTTTTAAAAATTGTTAAAGATAATGAGCATTCTCTGTTTATTGGTAACAATTCCATTATAGTTCTAAGAACATGGGGGATAAGCCTCCTCTTCCAAGCTTCTTGTTCTTTTTCCTTGTTCAAATTAGTGGGTATTACTCACTGCCCAAACATCTGGTTTTTTTATTTTTTATTTTTATTTATTTATTTATTTTTTAAACATCTGGTTTGTTTGATTGATGTAGGATACAATCATTTGACATGTCTTCGCATGTCTTATTTAGATTTGGCATATTGGTTTTTGAAATAAAGATTCAGTCAAATTTTCCTTTATTTAGATGAACCTTTCATAAATTACCTATCAAACTAGAAACAAATCCTTTATTTAATATTTTGGTTGTACTTAAATCACTTTATAGGTTTTTTTCATCACATGTCAAATCCTCGTATAAATAGAGAGTAGATGTATTAGATTTGACCTATGTTAAGAAAGTTATAGGTAGACCTAAAAAGACTTGGCTAGAAAATATTAGAAATGACCTTTCTTTATTAGATTTAAATGAGAATTTGACTCTAAATAGGACACAATGGAGAAAACATGATGTGAAACAAAAAGGAATTGTAGGAATTTAATAAAATTTGTTAAGCTTGCCAATTGTAAAATTAATGTTTCACAATATTATATTCTAGGATTTCTTAGTTGTCATTTTGCTTTGGAATGGGGTTACAAAATATATTAGAAGGACACTTAAAATAATATCAAAATGAAAGTAAAGCCAGATATGCAAGTAACAAAATCCACCGGTTAACAATTAGAGCCTTCACCTTGAGTTTCCCTCACTCACACTTTTAAGGGCTTTAGCAGAAGAATAATTTGCACAACAATAATGATGCTATCAAAATAAAGAAGGCGCTTACAATTTTACTCAAGGAAGAGTTAACCTGGAAAGAGGAGGTCGGTGGATGAATAGAGGATTTGCCATTGGACTGTATGCCGATGTTCGTCGAGAGCGGTAGTCAATGAGAAGAAGATCCGGTCAATCTACCAATTGATGTCAAAGAAGGGGGAATGAGAACATCCACTAGTCCTTGATTATCGTAGACGAATCCGTGATCTTGCTCGGGATCGGCCATACATGGGTAAGGAGGCTGGAGAAGTCATGTGTCCTCTCTCTTAGATGATGATTCACATAAGGGAGAAGAAAAGTAAAGGAAGAGGGGGAGCTAGGGTGGTCGGCCAAGGATAGGAGAGGGGCCACTTTTAATTTCAGATTTTAGGTTTAGGTTGGGGGAGGAAACCATTTCAAAATATGAAATTTAATTTCAGATTTTATTTTTGGGAAGGAGTGAATAATTTAAATTTTGAATATCTTCTAATTGGGGTAGGTTGGGGCGGCACACTTTAATGGGAGGGGATTTTATTGAGAGCAATAATGGGGAGGAATTAATTAAGAGAGAGAGATAGGGAAGGGGGAAAGGAGGGAGGGGAGGGGTGTCCACATACAATGTATGTGGACACATGCATTGAATGTGGAATTTGGAATTAAATCCAAATAAATTTCAGATTGTAGTATTAGGGGAACTTCCAAAATAGGTTTATTTTAATTTGAAAAGTTTTTGAAATTCAAATTCATTTGAATTTTGAATTAAAATGAACTTTCAAATTATAATGCTCTAAATTAGGAAAGTAATTAGTGGATGATTGGAAATTGGAATCAAGGGGATTGGGGGTTTGGCTTGGCCGGCGACTAGGGTTGGGCTAGGGAGGGGTCGACGGCTATGGAGGGGGCGGTTTGGGGTTTTGGGTGGAGTAGAGCTGGCGGGTTGGGGGTTTTGGTGAAGGTTGGCCGGCGGTTTGGGTGGAGGGAAGAGTGTTTGGCCAGAATTTGGGAGGGGGAAGGGGGTAGCCGGTGGTATGGGGAAGAGGAAAGGGGAATAAGGAATAAGAACGAATACAAACTGCGAGCCCGGACTTTACCGACGGCTGACGGGAATTGCTTGGCCCTCTTATAGGGTTATCTCCTCTCTCAAGCGCTCACAACAAAGAAAAGGAACAAGTGCTGAAATTTTCATTCAAAATCATCATCATCTCAATACAAAAGCTAGGGCCTTCATATATAGGCCTCAAGGAACAAAACACAAAGACTAAATTGCCCTCTGGACTACAACATGAACTAATCTCTCTCAAAGGTATAAGGTAAAGCTAGAACATAAATAAAAGAAATACATAAAATGCATCACAAGTAAAGACTCCAAATTGTAGCCGTCAATCTATAATGTCTCCTCTGATAGACGCTCCAGAATCTTCTACTGATGTCCTCATCAAAAAGGATTCGTGTAGTCGACCCCATGTGATGGATAAAGGTTTGTTGTTGTTGTTGTTGTATGACATGCTACTATTATCTAAGTTTCTTGTAAATGTTGAATTCCTCCCCGACTAAGCATTATGTGCTGCTTTATTTCATACTTTTATGTTTTTCCAGTATGCTGGTGCAGACATACATATTATTCATTGTTTCTTTTACTTTGTTCTCTAGAGGCTTTTCATCCTGCATTCAATTGAAAAAAGATGATCGAATATTTCAGGAACAAGAGCATATATTGAGCAGTCAACTCCGTTTCCACAGGATGGAAAACAGGTTAGACTTCTTCTTAGAGTTTAATTAATTTATGTTTACTGTAAACATTAGACTCCCTTTATAAAGTTTCAATGCAGCATCATTGTAACAATTGCTGTATTACCCATCCATCAGAAAATACTAAGTTAGATGGTTGAGTTGTGCCTATTGGCCTTTATGGATCCTTGGAAACAAATCAAAATAAAATGATAGGCTTAGGTTAAGGCTGTATCCTTTTGGGCTTCACTTAAGGTTATCCAGCTGGAGCGTTGAAAAACATCAATGAATATATCAATGCAGCAACGAAGAATCAGATGAGTAGCCTTTGTAAGATTAAAATCCACTAATGTTTTGCTTTCAATTACATAAAAAAATTTTGTGGGGTTAAATTTTATTCATATTCCTAGTGGGAATCCTCATTCAAAAAATGGTTGAATCCTTATTTTGTATTTTATATTGAGAAAATTTATTTGAGATTTTTATTGGGTCTTGTGGGGCACAATGAGGTGGGGACTATTCCAAGAAAGGATATATTCTACATGAATGACATGAAGAATCAGATCGGTGATGAGGGTATTATTCGCCATCTGATCCAGGAAACCTTGCTCGTGCCGGCTGGTTGGATCAATGAGGACATCACAACGTCAGTTATTTTGGCCATCTTGTTGCCAGCTTGATGACGTTGCTATTCCTAATGTGCCGAATCTTACGCCGCATCTCCCTAACAAGATGCTGAAACCCATCATTGTAGGTATCCAGCTTGTGCTCGAGGGCGGAGTAGGCTTTTTGGAGGGAGATCCAACAATGATTGCCATTCTAAGCTAGGATATTGCTACCTTCCAGCTCTCCATTGCTCTGATACCAATAGGACAACACTTAGGGATCGACAAAGAGAATGAATGGAAAATAGGGAAAAGTAACTTTTGCTAAATGAAAGTAGTTTATCAAAAAATACAAGATAATAATCCAACCCTATTTGATTGGGGGATATATTCCCATTACTGTGAACAAAAAAAAAAAAACATGTTTAACTAAGGGGAGTATTGTTTAGAAGTAATTAAAAGGATAATTGAGTCCATTATGTAAATACTATATAGTACCTATAAAGCCAAGATAAAACAACAACATCAATTTCTCAAATATAATATAAATATAACGCTCCTTTATAAAAGTAAATATAGAACAATCGAGAAATTCTCAAAATGCCTTTAATGAAATTACTCGCAAATATTTAAAAAAGTTTTGGGGGTTTGGCCCTTAAAATCTCAAGAGGGGGCCAACCATTACAACAACCGTATAATGAAGGTTAACCTCTGATTAAATATGCACCCCATATTTGTTTTGTAGGGCAAAAATTAGGCTCAACAACTATAAACTTTTCCCATATTAGCTCTTCATCCATAATGCTCTTTTCTCTTTCTTGTTTGCAAGCAGTAGTGTGCTATGCTCTCTTTACAATGATCACAAGAACAATACAAACATGTACTAAATGTTGCCATCCTTTTTTTTTTTCCTTAGGGGTGGTGGAGTGGGGGATTCACATATGGATTGTGGATTGGGATTTTAGTTGCATCAGGCTTCTCTGTTGTTCCCATAACATCTCGTCTTTGGAAAGATCAGTTTCAACTTTGTGGGAGTTCTTATAGCAAGGTCAGTGCACTCTTTGGCTAGCAGCCTAGCACACTCAGGTTACAATTCTAGCTCATTTTCTACTTTTTAAAAGCTAAACATCATTTATATCTTAATTAATAATTGAATAAGTTTTGACCTGAGTAGATTATGGTGTACAAAATGAGATCTTACTTCCATGCCTGCCCCATTAAGGGGTTGTTTGTTGGAATATTTTAGAGCGTAAAAGTAGAGTAAATGCATGGTTTTTGAAAATTTTGATATTTGGTTTGATGAAAATGAAGTAAATGCAGTGTATTCCATTCTAATTCTTTTTTGAGATAAACCGTTCTCGCCCAATTTTGAGGGAGAACCATTTACACTTATCCAAACAACTCAAAAGTATTTTTTTTACTTTGCATTCCTTTTTCATGTGACCAAACAGCCCCTAATAGCTTTTTTTTTCTGCTATATTTTCATTAGTTAAATACATGCAGGTCACTGGAAACTAATTGTACAGTTTGATCTCTTATGGTTCATCCGACACTATATTTTTCAATCCATATTCACAGACTCATTTATGACACTTTTCTATCAGGATGATAGCAGAAAAACTGCATCGATCTTGTTTCCATCAATGAGCTCCTTCTTGAAGAGGAAGAAAGATCATGGTATTTCCATTCTTTAATCTTTGAAATATTCATTTACTTATTGTGGATTCCATTTGAACAGATAGATTCATTTCTCTCATTGAGATTACAGTCTTCTTTGATTTTCTTTGTACAGGTCGAGCTGAAGCTCTCCTCATTGCTGCTTGTGGAAAGGGTCTTAAACTGAAAGCAGAAGCTAACATTGCCTCAGATTATGACCTCAAAGATTGATCAAATATTTTGAGTAGTGAAAGCATTAGTTAGCATCTTCTGTTGGAGCAGTATTTCAATTTTTTTTTTCCCACTCATTGTTTAAGTTCATCTCTAACCATTTTGATGGAACTAAGTCTTCATTTGGGATAGTTTTTTACTATTTTTAAAGCAATTTTTTAGTATAAAAAATTTTAGTTTAAGAAATTTTTGTACCAAAAAGTTGCTTTAGAAAGGAGTAAAAAAACTGTCACAAGTGAGTGAAATTATTATGTGCGGTTATTGGATGCCGTCCAGAGACGAATCAGGACGCACCACGTCACCATTTGTTGTGTACCGGTGTTGTGTACCGGGGTGATGTGGCGTATCCTGATTCGCCTCTGAACTGTCTGGTGACCGCTCGTAATAATTTCTCCACAAATGTAGCTTATGTTCTTGCAAGGCTGATAGGCATATATTAATGAAGAAATTCTGAGAAAGAGCAGACTGGTTTATTGTTTATGAGGTGATTTGTTTCCTTTTGTTCATTAAGAAGGGGATTTAGAGTCCCTTTGGGATGGGATGTTACTGTCTGTAATATTAGTTATGAAATTGCTGTAAGAAAAAGAAGAAGTTATTATGAGTATTATATATTTTCTCTACAAAAAATTAATTGTAAAAAATTTCTCAAAAATAATAAGAAAATTATATTCAGATTTGCAAATATTTATAAAGTAAAAAAATTGAAAAAATTAGCCTAATTGCATCATTAATTTAATTTTCATGTTATTTTGATTCTTCTTTTAATATAAATGTAATTACTTTAATTTGTTATTCCATTTCTTCAAGCCAATTAGACATGTTGCTGTGAGGAAGGAAATCTATGTAGAATGCTGATACTGGTTCATATTATTGATGTAGAGAAGCACAGATCTTCTATGTTCTTCTCATCAATGGTCAACTGTCCAACAAAAAAACAAAGATTCTTAATAAAACAACTAATATGTACTTATTGTATTGATAAACAAAATAGATAAGAAAAAAAGAGTAGAAACTTTGATATATATATATATATATATTAGTAAGAGTTGGTTTGGGATGATCGTAGAGTTTTATAAAGTTGGTTGTAAAATTATTTTGATGAAATTAATTTAGGTTTCATTTGAGAGAGCTTTTTTACTACTTTTTAAAGCAAATTTTTAGCATAAAAAATTTTAATTCAAAAAATTTTGTACTTGTTGCGGGTTATAATATACGCGGCGATAGAGTTAGAGTCAAAGTCTTAGCGTTGCACGGATATTCGGCTTACATATAGAGAACACAATATTTTTTATCTGGAAAGTCCTGGAAAAGGGAAAAATCATGGGGCCTGGCTCAGTATAAAGTGATTCCACTAGAATTTGAGTAGCTTACAACGAGCTGACTGGTCCTTGTGGGCGATCAGATTACAAATGTCGACTGTAAAAGTAAAATCTAGTGACAAGCAAGGATGCTAGTCCGGCATTATTTGGTGGTCTGACAGAATTTCGGGCTTTAGGCGGTGGTCCAGTAGAAATGAGGGCCTCAAGTGGTGGTGCGGCGAAAGTGAGGGCCTCAAGTGGTGGTCTTGCGGAGCTCAAGACCTCAAGTGGTGGTCCAGCGAAGGTGAGAGTTTTAAGTGGTGATCCGGCGGAGCTCAAGACCTCAAGTGATGGTCTCGTGAATGTGTGGGCTTCAAGTGGTGGTCCGGTGGAGGTAAGGGTCTCAATTAGTGGTCCAATAGAGATGAGGGCCTCAAGTGATGGTCCGGCGAAGGTGATTGCCTCAAGTGGTGGTCTGGCAAAGCTTAGGGCCTCAAGTGGTGGTTCGGCGGAGCTCAGGGCCTCAAGTGGTGATCTGGGGAAGGTGAATGCCTCAAGTGGTGGTTTGGCGAAGGTAAGGACCTCAAATGGTAGTCCGGCGGAGCAACGACGTCAGGCAAAACTCAAGCGGTGGTCAAGGAGGAGCAAGGAGGCAAGAACTATCTCCGATCTCTCTTTGAATCCTTTGGCTTTGGTTCCATTTCAAGAAAAAAAGGGGGCTCTATTTATAGATTTCATAGAGTAGCATGACCCGTAAATAGAAGGAGAATCAAGGGAAAATGGGGACTGGCTTGAACGGATGACCGATGTTGCTCGAATCCCTTCATCGTGGATCGTTCGTCAGACATTTGAAGATCTTAATGATGTCGGAATTTTGTGATCTTGGGCTCGTTGGATTTGTCTCATTGAGCCACTCGACTCGACTATAAGCATGTCATGTTTGAAAACCTTTTTGATAACCCAAATTGTGGTTTGAACCTTCCAACAACGCTTCAGATCAGTAATTCGAACCTATTTGGGCTTAGATTGAGTCGAATTTGTGTCATTGGGTTCATATTTTCGAGATGTTCATCAGTTTGACTATAAGTTTGCTAAAATCAGAACTCGGATGGTCCCAATATTAATTTTGGGAGTTTCCAACTTGATTTTGCATCGAGATTCATGCCGATCAAGATAATTTTTTGATGATGTATCATTACTTAAATATGTGGGAAAAAGTGGCTAGTGATATTAAGAATATTACAAAAGATGTTCTTGGAGTATCAAAGGGAAAAGCTCATAATAGTAAAAATAGTTGGTGGTGGAATCCAAACGTGCAAGAAAAGATTAAAAATAAGAAGTTTTGTTATAAAAATTGGTTTAATTTTAAAAATTCTGATAATTGGGAAATATATAAAGTGGCTCGTAAGGATGCTAAAAAAGCAATATGCGATGCAAATTCATTAGCTTTTAGTGATTTATATAATAGATTAGATACTAAAGACGGAGAAAGATATATGTATAAGTTAGTCAAACAAAGAGATAGGAGTAGTAAGGATTTAGTTCAAGTGAAGTGTATTAAGGATGAAGATAAAAAAAATACTTTTCTTAGAAAATGATATTCAACAAAGGTGGATGAGATATTTTGCTAAACTTTTTAATGAAGATTGTGAAAATAAAATTGACTATAGTGATATTAGCACTCTTAATGAAAATAAAGATTTCTATTTTTATCGGCGTATTAGTAAAACTGAAGTTAGAGAGGCCTTAAAGAAAATGAAGGGTGGAAAAGCTGTTGGACCTGATGATATTACAATAGAGGTGTGGAAATGCTTAGGAGATGAAGGAATTTCATGGCTTACTAAACTTTTTAATACTATTTTGAAGACTAAAAAGATGCCAGATGAGTGGAGAATGAATGTGTTAATTCCTATTTTTAAAAATAAAGGTGATGCATAAGATTGTGCAAATTATAGAGGTAATAAGTTAATGTGTCAAACTTTAAAACTATGGGAAAGAGTTATGGAGCATAGGCTACGGCGTGATACTGATGTTTCTCAAAATTAATTTGGATTCATGCCGGGTAGGTCGACTACGGAAGCCATACATTTATTAAGAGGTTTGATGGAGAAATATATAAAAAATAAGGAGGATCTACATATGATATTTATTGATTTAGAAAAAGCATATGATAAAGTTCCAAGAGAAGTGTTATGGAGAGTTCTTGAAAAGAAAGAAGTCAATAATGCTTATATTCAAATCATTAAAGATATGTATGCATGAGATATTACTTGTGTTCAAACACAAGGTGGATTGACCAAGTATTTCCCTATTTCGGTTGGGTTACATCAAGGATCAGCCTTAAGCCCATATCTTTTTGCTTTAGTCATGGATGTTCTCACTAGACATTTGCAAGAGGATCTACCTTGGTGTATGCTTTTTGCTGATGATATTCTTCTTGTTGATAAGACTAGAGAGGGAGTTGAAGGTAAACTTGAATTATGGAGGTCAACCTTAGAGTCTAAAGGTTTTCGCTTGAGTAGATCTAAAACGAAATATATGGATTGTAATTTTAGTAGTAATAGACCTAGTGAGGGGTTTGTGACTTTGGGCGATCAAGTCATTAATAAGAGTACACATTTTAGATTTCTTGGATCTGTTGTTCAGAGTGATGGTGAAATAGATGGAGATATTATCAACAGAATTCAAGTTGGATGGTTGAAGTGGAGGAATGCATCGGGCTTGTTATATGATAGAAATGTACCCCTCAAACTTAAGGGAAAATTCTATAAGATGGTAGTGAGGCCTGCAATGCTTTATGGTGCCGAATGTTGGCCATTAAAAGAGAAGCATAATACTAAGTTAAGTGTGGCAGAGATGAGGATGCTCAGGTGGATGAGTGGCTTTACCCTTAGAGATAGGATACGAAATGAGCATATACGTGAAAAAGGTTGGAATAGCTCTAGTAGAAGATAAGATTAGAGAGAGTCGCCTTAGATGGTTTGGTCACATAAAACGGCGGCCTTTCGACGACCCGGTTAAGAGAGTAGAGGTATTAGATTTGACTTATGTTAAGAAAGGTAAGGGTAGACCTAAAAAGACTTGGTTAGAAAATATTAGAAATGACATTTCTTTATTAGATTTAAAAGGACACAATGGAGAAAAAGGATTCATGTAGCCGACCCCACGTAGTGGGATAAAGGCTTGATGTTGTTGTTGTTGTATAATTACTTAAATTAATAAAACTGTCTTAAATGAAACTTTAATCACTTTGATTGCAAAAGTAGTTTTTTATCAGAAATTTTTTCGATAAATTATGAGTAGTAGAAGAGAAATGAAATTATGGTTGATGTCTGAAAAATAAAACACAAGTAAATTGTCCTATTATGTCTTTCATGGGACACCAACTAAATAAATAACATACCTGCATATCATTTGATGCACCAAGGTTAAATTATTCTGTGCGATCACTGAACGACGTCTATAAGCGAATTAGAACCTATCATGTCATTTTTTTGCTGTGTGCAGCTGTTGTATACTGGTGATATGGTACGTTCTGATTTGCATCTGGACAGTTCGGTGACCACATAGAATAATTTCTCCCAAGAAAGAGTCCTACATTTTGTTTGACCATCAGATAACTCTTTGTTTTACCAGAAAAATAATTTTTTGAGAAAAAAATATATTTGACTTGCATTTAATAACAAATAGTGATAAAAGAATAGTAAAGTAGTAATGTTGATTCGTTAGAAACAGTTAATGATTTTCCCTTCAACCATTCTTAGAGGAGAGCTCACTCACCCACCTACTCTCATTTAAGGCGTTGACCACATTCACCTCTCCTCATTCCCTCCATGGCTTCTTCAATTTTTCCTTTCCTCAACTTTCAAAGGCATGCATCATTTCAGCTATAGAGATTGCATAGAGATAGAGAGAGAGAGTAAGAGAGAGAGAGAGAGAGAGAGAGAGAGAGAGAGAGTTCTTCAAGTTTTCTTTTCCACAACTTTCGAAGGCATGCATCATTTCTGCTATAGAGAATGCAGAGAGAGAGAGAGAGAGAGAGAGAGAGAGTAAGAGAGAGAAGGATTTGTTGAGGGCATTTAAGCACATAATAATGAGTCATCTGATATCTATGATTCACATAGCTCTCTTTGGTCTCTCATAGATTGCAGTGCCACTTTCAAAACAAAATTACTCTCATCCATGAAATATAAATCCCTTTTGATTTATTGACTGCTAAAGTATCTTCATCATTTCACTTTTCTCATAATTTATTTTGTCCTCTACAATTAAGAAATCCATCTGTCAACAACTGATACAAATTGAACTGAAATTACTCTCTCTCTTCTTCACTTTCTGAATCATTCTTGATGACAAGTATCAAAAGGGAATTCTTACTGCTGCTTCAGAACAAGAAAGAATGTAGTTCTGTAGCTTCCTTTTGGCTGGTTATTAAGACATTAATGATAGGTTAATGCATTGGATGTTAAAAAAAGAAATTGACTATTTAAAAGGATATATACTCTCATATATATACTTATAAGGGGCTATTGGGATCAATCTTACCTCTGTGTTTTATTATTTTATTTACATTTTGATGTGAAATGAAATTTATTTTGTACCTTAAGATTATGTTCGCTTTGTTTTTATTGAATATCAAATAATTTGACTAGTACGTGGTAGTGGCAGTAGTTAACATGACAACAATGAGCAATGACGAAGTGATGAAAGTGGTGGTGGTCAATAATGATAGTGATGGTTGTTGATTGTGATAACTATAATTAAAAAAAAACACGAATTATGTCAAATTATTTTGAGTACTTTTAAAAATAACAAGACTTTTTATAAAAAATAAAATTAAAATAATAATTATGGGACATTTTAAGGCTAGCCACTAATGTAGGGTCCATGAAAAATTTAATTTTTTTCCTATACATAATATTTGAAGGAGTTTATTTCTTTGTCCATCTAAGCTCTCTAAAGTAGTTGATGTATGTAACTTAAATTTTATGTGATATCTATATCACACAACTATTGCCTTAGACCCACAAATATATTGTATAGTAAAGAAAATCTATGCCACTTTAGAGAATTGAGGGGGCACAATATGAACAAGGAACTATTGCTTTAAAATTTTATTTTATTTTTTATTTTAAAATATTTAAAAATGATTATTTTGTTATAAATATATTGTGTGTGAGAACAATTTACAACAACAACAACAACATCAAGTCGTTGTCCCACTATATGGGGTCAGTCACATGAACCATTTTTCTCCATTGTGCCATGTTAAAAATTAATTTCTCATTTAAATCTAATAAAAAAAATGTCATTTACAATATTTTCTAACCAAGTATTTTTAGGTCTACCTTTACCTTTCTTCACATCTACTTTCCTAACCTGGTCATCTATGCCACTAGAGCTACTCCAACCTTTTCACATGTATGCTCATTTCATATCTTGTCTATAAAAGTAAAGCCACTCATCCACCTAAGCATCCTCATCTCTACAACGCTTAACTTTATATTATGCTTCTCTTTTAATGGCCAACATTCTGCACCATATAGCATTGCAGGTCTAACCATCATCTTATATAATTTTCTCTTAAGTTTAAGAGGGAATTTTGTATCACACAACAACTCGATGCATTCCTCCACTTCAACCATCGAACTTGAATTCTACTAATAATATCCCCATCTATTTCACCATCACTCTGAACAATAGACTCAAGATATCTAAAACATGTACTCTTATTAATGACTTGATCACCCAAAGTCACAGTCCCCCCATAAAAACTATTACTACTAAAATTATACTCAATATATTCAATTTTAAATCTACTCAAATAAAAGCCTTTAGACTCTAAAGTTAACCTCCATAATTCAAGTTTATCTTCAACTCCCTCTTGATCTGGTCTTATCAACAAGAAGAATATCATCAGCAAAAAGCACACACTGGAGTAAAACCTCTTGCAAATGTCTATTGTGAAATATCCATGCCTAAAGCAAAAAGATATGGAATCCAACTGAAATAGGAAAATACTTAGTCAAACCACCTTGTGTCTGAACACAAGTAACAACTCATGCATATATATACTTAATGACTTGAATATAAGCATGATTAACCCTTTTCTTTTCTAGAACTCTTCATTGCACATCTCTTGGAACATTATCATATGCTTTCTCTAAATCAATAAATATCATATGTAGATCCTCTTTATTCTCTCTATACTTCTCCATCAAACCTCTCAATAAATGTATAGCTTTCACAGTTGACCTACCCACATGGGCGCACAGAGGGAGAGGGGGGCACATCCCCCCCCCCTCACCAATAAAAAAATTTCAGTTAGCTTATGAATAATGATAAACTACAACATAATTAATATTAATATATAATTTTCTCATGCATATCAAATTTATTATTAATGATTTTCAAATTTGATAATAAATTTAATAATTTTGTATTAATAATTGATATATCATTAAAAAATTAATCGGCATGAATCTCAAGAGAAAATCAAGTTAGAAACTTCAAAAATTAAATCAGAGACCATTTGAACTCCAGTTTCAGCAAACTTACAGTTGAATTAAACATCTCAAAAATACAAACCCAACGACACCAAATTTGACTCAATTCGAGCCCAAATCAAAGATCTAAAGCATCTTGGAAGGTTCAAATCATAATTTGGATTATCAAAAGGTTTCCAAAAGTGACATGCTTATACTAAAAAAGAGCAATGCTATTTGTATTCTTAATTTTGATCTTACAGCTGCTCTTAGCTTAGGTAATGAGAAGACAAACAGAACTATTTTAATGTATTTTAATATTTCAGATAAGACAATAAATAGAACTATTTTAATTTAAGCCCCTCCTGAATAAAATTTCTGGCTCAGCCACTGCCTACCCAACATGAATTCAAATTGATTTTGAGAAACATTAGTATCACGCCGCAACCTATGCTATGCTTCGTAACTCTCTCCCTTATTTTAAAAGTATGACACATTAACTTAATTCCTCTATAATTCACATAACTTGTGAATCACCTTAATTTATTCTTAAAAATAGGAATCAACGCACTCATTCTCCACTTATCTAACATTTTTTTGTTCTCAAAATAATATTAAAAAGTTTATTAAGCCAAAAAGTTTATTCATCTCCTAAGCATTTTCACACTTTTATTAGAATATCATCAAATCCAACAGCTTTTCCACACTTCATTTTTTTGAAAGCCTCTCTAACTTCAATTTTATAGACACAATCAACAACAACAAGACTTTGTCCTACTATATAGGGTTGAATACATGAATCCTTTTTCTCCATTGTGTCATGTTAAAAGTAAAATTCTCGTTTAAATCTAATAAAGAAAGATTATTTCTAATATTTTATAACCAAGTCTTTTTAGGTCTACCTCTACCTTTTTTTTGGCATAAGTCAAATCTAATACCTCTACTTTTCTAACTGGGTCATCGGAAGGCCGCCGATTTATGTGGCCAAACCATCTAAAGCGACTCTCTCTAATCTTATCTTCCACTGGAGCTATTTCAACCTTTTCATGTATATGCTCATTTCGTATCCTATCTCTAAGGGTAAAGCCACTCATCCACCTGAGCATCCTCATCCCTGCAACACTTAACTTAGTATTATGCTTCACTTTTAATGGACAACATTCGGCACCATAAAGCATTACATGTCTCACCACCATCTTATAGAATTTTCCCTTAAGTTTGAGGTGAACTTTTCTATCACATGACAAGCCCGATGCATTCCTTCATTTCAACCATCCAACTTAAATTCTACTGATAATATCTCCATCTATTTCACCAGCACTTTGAACAATAGATCCAAGATATCTAAAACTTGTATTCAATTTTATAGATTAATTTCATAATTATTAAAGTCAATCGCATTCTCATATAATCTTCTTTGAAAAGTTTATAAAAATATCTCATCAACCTTTGTTGAATATTCTCTTATAACAAAAACACTTTTTGATCTTCATATCCTTAATACACTTCACTTGAATAATTTGAGACATTAAAAATCAATTTCTCTCACTACATAACCAAATGACGAATTTATCATATTCAAGTTTTTTTCAAAAATAATATTTACTTAAACTACTAAATATCAGTCTGTGATATTTAAATTCGACGTATCTATGATATTATTTAAAATAAAATATATTTTTTTATTTGTAATTAATATCATGCTTATTTATTTGTCAATAATGATTGCTTATTTTCAAATAAATATATAATATTAGAGAAAGATTTATATTTAAAAAACAAAATTATATTTTCTCATTTCAAACAAAATATATATATGGGCTATAATCTTTGTGAGAGATAGTTATTACTTTTATTTTTGTATGATTGTCATTTTCTAATGTATCAGTCTCTTGCTTTATCCAACCTTTATTTTTGTCCTCTGTAGATTCATATAATAATATTAGTCTCTCTGAAATATTGTAGATTGAAGGAAATAATAAATAATAAAAATATCTAACCTAAATTTATTCATTCTCTCTTAATTTTGAAGCTCATGAGATAGCAACTCAAAATAATAAGATAATAATATTTTTCTTTATAGACTTTTTTTTTAGAATTTATATATTAATTTAATAATTATCAAAAGTTTATGATATATGAATAGGAATTGTAATTCTTACTGAATGTGGGACTAAAATTTAACCATTTTGTGTTAGGAAATGAGAATGAAAACTCATATAAGGAAAATGTATAGCAAAACATTTAATTTGGGGATCCTAAAACATAAGAAGTATGAAATTTAGTGTTTGGTTTTAAAAAGGATGAATTTGCTATTTATTTTGGCTTATTTGGTTCATTACAAATAAAAAATGCTAAGAAATTAAAGTTATTTTATTTTCTCATAGGGACTTTTTCATGAGAGATTATTCTGTGTCGTTACCAGACATACGGTCTGAAGGTGAATCGGGATGTGTCACGTCACCCGGAACACAGCACAAATACACAGTTAAAAGGTGACGTGGCGCGTCCTGATTCACCTCCAGACGGCGTCCGATGACCGCACAGATTAATTTCACTTCTTTAGGCGCGCAGTATTCTCATTTCCTTGCTTTTAGATAACAATACAAATTTTGTTTGGCCACTACTTTCTTGCTATTTTTACAATTTTTTTCGAAAATTTTTATGTTGGAAAGTGTAACTTTCTGCAACCAAAATAATTAAATTAGTTTCCCCAAAAGTAACTCCACAATAACTTTATTAAACTATATAGTTATCCCAAAGAAATCTTTAATTAGTATGTTAAAACAAAATCATTATATTTGGAGTTTTAAGGGATATCTGAACTTTGTCATTAATATTAATGAATTTCATTAGCAAAATCTCACTCTGATTTAAAATTTGTTTGCTATTCATTTTTTTTTACTTTTTCTTTGTTATTGTTGTGTGAATGTTTATATGTTTGTAGTCCATAAAAATCCATAAATAAAGTCAATCATCTCAATGCAATGGAGAGAATGATTGTTCACATAATTAAACAATAATTTAAAATGAAATAAAAAAGAGAATATTATTATCTAATTTTGAGATCAATGCATAAAAAATTTATTTATTTATATGCCGCATTTATCTCAAAATAAATAATTTTTATCATATGACCTTAAAATCTCTGCATCACATTTTATTATGAGCTAACTAATTTATCTGTCTTCTTCCTTCTGAAGAGAGAGAAAAAATTTATTTCATCCAAATATGCTTTCATTTTCATTCCAACATGGTCTTCATAACTGAAAGATACAAATATTTGAAGCAGATAGGGAGGAAAACATAAGGAAAAACAGAACTTATATAAGAAGAAAACAAATATAATAATAAAAAAAAAACTCAGTTATGAAGAGGATTAGGTCCTGCGTATATTATCCTCTTCTCTTCATCAAACATTTCTCCTCCTCCATCTCTCTCTCTTCCAGCTCTAGCCATTGATTGAGAGGGATCAAAGCTAGCTCCAAATCCTCCTCTCAATCTCTCTACTCCATCACCATTAGACCTTACATCTTCAAGCTGAAGCAGAAATAGAAGAAATATGAAGAAGAAAATTCTATTCTTCCTCATGAAGTCCCTCTCTCTCTCTCTCTCTCTCTCTCTCTCTCTCTCTCTCTCTCTCTCTCTCTCTCTCTCTCTGATCTTTGCTTCTTGGTTTTGAGAGAGGAGGGGCTTTGCAACCCTAAAAAGAAAAAAAATTGGGGGACTTATTTATTGCAAGGCTGGGATTCTGATTTCTTGTTTTGGGCAATTTTGTGAAGGATTATATTTGGAAAAAACTTAATGTAAGGATATTCTCATGCAAAATGCATCAAGTCTAGTTTCAAATTTTTTGAATTTTTACTAAGATTAATTTTTGTGATTTAGAATATCATTATCAACACGAATCTCAACGTAAATCCAAAATTTTTGAAGCCTCTACTCATACATTTTGCATCAAAATATTTTGGTAGGAAATTTTCTTTTATATTCAATGTGTGATATGTGTTCTTCTATCATTGAAGATAAATAAATTGGTGCATAGCAATATCAATTAGTTAACTTTTTTTTTTTTAAATTATTTGTCTTTCGAATTGATGTGATTTTCGAATGAGATCAAGATATCTATGATGTCTAGCATCATTATTGTCGAATTCAAAATTATTCATGAATCACAACAAGCTTTATAAAAATTACTGAATAAAAAGAAGATAAGAGAAATGGAGACAGAAAGAACAAATTCTAAAGTGATCACAAGCTTCGTGATTCATTTAACGAAATGAGCGATGAATTTATTGTTCTTTTCATATAAATATGATATTTTGTGTTGATCTTTCGTAGAATTATATCATATATTATAATTATTGTTACATTTGATCATACAATTTGTTGATCACATATGTAAGGTAAAATATTAATTGTATAATTAATATTTAAGCTTTATTTGGATGGCATGAAAATGTTGGCCAAATTTAACCACACCTAAAATTTTGGCTATTTGATAGCAAACATAAAGACTAGTAATAATTGATCCCATTGTTTTAATATAAATTGAATTAATTGCATTTCATTTGATAGCTAACCATATAATTGTTTGAAAATCATTATTGTCAAAAATAAGTTTTATTAAAACATTCCATTACTAAACACGAGAGATATTTTCGTTATTGTGTTTTTGGTTGGATTGATTTGATTATGATTAGAGCCATATCTTTCTTAATTATTTATTTTAATCCGATTTGAATCTAAATAAAAAAGTTCTTCATATTCTTATCCCTACATATGTATATTCGTTCATGCATATACGTATACAAATATATAGATATATGCACACGCATATACGTATACAAATATACAGATATATGCACATATCAATCTATAGAAAATCTATACATCCATACATATATTTATATATCTACGTGTGATCCAATGTCGAATCAGCCAATCCAATCTCGACTAAAACGAGAAATGAATTGTTGGATATCTGATCATAATTCCAAACACAGACCTAAACCAAACTCTAAATATGATCGAACACATGAACAACCTTCGATCTTTCAGTCAAATTCCCAGTCATAAAAAACAAACTTATAAAGCACCTTATTAATACTATGACCTAATAAATTTAAGCTTCATTTGGGACAGCTTTCTTACTGTTTTTTAAAGCAACTTTTTAACACAAGAAATTTTCAAGTTATTTTAGAAAGCAATAAGAAAACTGTCTCAAATGAAACCTTAATCCCGCAAACAAAATGACACCATTATCAAATAAAGTCACATTACTTGACATAGCATATAGAGTAATTGAATGTATTTAGGGAGTCCTTTGAAAGCATGCTGATTTAGGCATTGTTAGACTAATATGCCAAAAGTTTGTTATACAAGTCAGAATAAAGTTCTACTATTAAAAATCACTGTCCAATTATTAAATGTAATTAATAGACTCCTGACTAGTTGTCAGCAAAGTTATTACTTTTAATAACTAACAAGTGCAAGTTTTTAATGTAAATCTATAAATTTCATGACAGAAGAACAAAGATATGAACAACTAAATAAGATATTAAATTGGAATTAATTTGCATAGAATCATATAAAAAATTACAACTAATTTTCACCCTATGAAGATCCATATCAAGATTTGTACCATGATGATGATGATTGTGCAATGATGTGTGGACATATATTGTCATTTTTAGTATCAAAATCGTGAACTTACATCAAGATTCGCAAAATACGAAGATCATTAAGTTTGTAATTTTGATTTTTAGATAAATTCAAAAATAATGAAGATTTTCACACTTAAATGTATGACAAAATAATAAAATGTTAATATATTTGTGTATAATCATTAAAATAAATATTATAATTTCATACGCATCAATTTTCCAGTATCATCTTGATAAAAATTAGGAAAATTTATAATCTAATTTTCTCCCTAATCTAACAAGAAACCTTCCAACTAATTATGAGTAAGATTAGGCTTCGTTTGGGGCATCTTTCTTAATGTATTTTAAAGCTATTTCTAGTACAAAAAATTTTAATTTTTTAAAAAATTGTACTAAAAATCAGCTTAAAAAAGGTGTCCCAAATGAGAGAAATTATTCTGTGCAAACACCAGTCGGTCCAGAGACAAAACAGAACGCGCCACATCACCCGATAATGAGCGGTACCGAGTACCGATACCGAGCAAAAAAATGATGTGACACATTCTGATCGGTCTCCGGATGTCGTCCTGTGTCCGCACATAATAATTTTTTCCCAAGAGGCGAATGAAGCCTTATTTTTATTTCTTTATTTATTTTGTGAGGATGCATAGTTATTGCTAGTCAAATACTATTGATTGAAGCTTTTACATTCAAAAAGTTACCAATTTCTTGATAGCATCAAAGCAAACCCTTTTAAGTTCAATTTATTGTCTCTTTCATTTTCTCTTCCAAGTGCAGACTAAAGTATGAGATGGCTAATTCTTTGCTTCCCATGCAAATAAGCATATAAGGGGTTAAAGTGGTGCAACATCAAATAACCAAAAAATATAAACTCAATAAGGCTTAGACATATAACAATATAAGAGAAGCCCTAATAAAATTTAGCTTATATAGCATATATATCTAAATATATGAAAAGGAAATAAATAAATAAATAATATATTTTAAAGAAAATAATTTTGTTAATGGCATTTATATCTTTCTCTATAGTTTTCACATTTTATGTTTAATGCTATTATTATTTATTCCTTTGTCTTTATAATTATTGTAAAGGTCTTTATTATTCCAAATATTTTATGCCAAAAAATAAAGAGTATGCGAGCATAAATACAATAAAATTGAATATATGTCATCAAAATTTAATATTAATAGAAAAAATATTTAAAAAAAAAATCCCATAAGTTTCAGAAATAAAATTAATTAATAAAAAAATTGAAAATTTGACTTTTAGTTCTATGTCTCAACTATAATAAATATATCATGACATTCTACATTTTTATATTTTATATATGTATATTGTTGCGTCATGGAGTATTCGCGACGGTAGAAAAATATATAGTTTAACGCCTTAGCATAGGGGTGTCAATTCGGGTCAACGGGTCGGGTTTGGGTCGAACCCGGAACTGACCCGGCACTGTTCGGGTCAACTCGAACCCGACCCGTTTTTAAAAACGGGTCAGGTTTCTGGACCCAAACCCGACCCGATTCGGGTCCGGGTCAACCCGACCCGACACGAATGACCCGGGATTGACCTAAAATTGCTAATTTTCGGGTGAAAAATCGGGTCAATCTCGGGTTTTCTGGTCAAAAACGGGTCAATCTCGGGTTTTAGGGTCAAAAATGATTTTTCGTGTCACTTTCGGGTCAATTTCGGGTTGGCGGGTCAACCCGAACCCGACCCGATTTTTAAAACGGGTTGATTTCATGAACCCGAACCCGACCCGTTTCGGGTTTGGGTTGACCCGAACCCGGATTTTTCTGGGTCGGGTTCGGGTCGTGTTTCGTGTCGTGTCAAAAATTGACACCCCTACCTTAGCATTGTACGAAGATTTAACATACACGCAGATAATAGAGAGGATGTAGCGTTCATAAGAGATACCAGAGTTTTTACGTGAAAACCCCTGAAAAGGGGGAAAACCCCACGATGCCTGGCCCAGTTTGAATAAATTCACTAGTATTTGTAGTCGCTTAGAAATGAGGTCATTCCTTATGAGAAGGCCTTGGCTTGATGTCACAAACATACATCATATATAGCACATTATATTGTGGGAGTTAATTACATAGACATGTTTGTTTGGTCGGTAGGACCATAGTCGATAGAATAAAGATCGGAAAGATCATAATTGGCAAAAAACCGAGGTCAGAAAGACTGTTGTCTAGTGAAGGAGGTCAAAAAGACCGTTATAGTAGAGCGGTACTCTGGTAGAACTCCGGGCCTCAAGTAGTGGTCCGGCAAAATTTCGGACCTAAGGGGGATCTGATTTGACCTCTTTTATACAGGTTAACGTCGTCGAGCAAAGGCTCCGACATACAACCTTGAATAGGTCTTAAATCATTGATGGATTCTTTCGACCTCTTCTATACAGGTTAACGTCGTCGAGCAAAGGCTCTGACATACAACCTCGGATAGGTCTTACATCCTTTGTGGATTCTCTCGACCTCTTCCATACAGGTTAACGTCGTCAAGCAAAGACTCCGACATACAACCTCGGATAAGTCTTACATCATTGGTGGATTCTCTTGACCTCTTCCACACATGTTAACATCGTCGAACAAAAGCTCTAACATATAACCTCGGATAGGTCTTACATCATTGGTGAATTCTTTCGACCTCTTCCACACAAGTTAACGTCGTCGAGCAAAGGCTCAAACATACAATCTCGGTTAGGTCTTACATTCTTGGTGGATTCTCTCGACCTCTTCCATACATGTTAACATCGTCGAGCAAAGGCTCCGACATACAATCTCGGATAGGTCTTATATCCTAAGTGGATTCTCCCGACTCTTCCACATAGGTTAACGTCATCGAGCAAAGTGCTCTGACATACAACCTCGGATAGGTCTTACATCCTTTGTGGGTTCTCCCGACCTCTTCCACAAAGGTTATCGTCATCGAGTAAAGTGCTTTGACATACAACCTCGAAAAGGTCTCGCATTTTTGGTGGATTCTCCCGACCTCTTCCATACGGGTTATCATTATCGAGCAAAGTGCTCTGACATACAACCTCAGAAAGGTCTCGCATCCTTGGTGGATTCTCTCGACCTTTTCCATACATGTTAACGTCATCGAGCAAAGTGCTATGAGATACAACCTCAAAAATGTCTCGCATCTTTGGTGGATTCTCCCGACCTCTTCCACATAGGTTATCATCATCGAGCAAAGTGCTCTGACATACAATCTCGGATAGGTCCTATATTCTTGGTGGATTCTCTCGACCTCTTACATACAGGTTAACGTTGTCGAGCAAAGGCTTCGACATACAACATCGGATAGGTCTCACATCCTTTGTGGATTCTCTCGACCTCTTCCATACAGGTTAACGTCGTCGAGCAAAAGCTCCGACATACAACCTCGGATAGGTCTTACATCCTTGCTGAATTCTCTCGACATCTTCCATACATGTTAACGTCATCGAGCAAAGGCTCCGACATATAACCTCGAACAGGTCTCATATCCTTGATGGATTCTCTCGATCTCTTTCACACAGGTTAACATCATCGAGCAAGGCTCTGACATACAACCTCGAATAGGTCTCACATTCTTGATAGATTCTTTTGACATCTTCTACAAAGATTCTTAGCAGACTAAAAAGCCTAAAGAAAAGTACATTATGTAATATATCAAAGTATATATACATAAATAATTCAACTTCCTTTGAAGGATAAATTCTCAATATTATTGGAATTACATTACAAAAAATTATACAACAAATTTGTTTTTGTAAGAATCTGAAAGCAAAAGGTACATTGATATCATCTGTACAAGTTCGAATCATCAAGCAATAAAAAGCTTTAAAATGGTCAAATATCCTTTGTGGATTCAAGTGACCTCTTATCTATTATGAATTGATGAATTTTCTACAACTTTTTCTTTAAAGAAAAATTACAAATTGATCTTCATCAGGCCTCAACTTAGTTGATACTATAAGTGTGTCACCAAACTACTAACATAGCACACAGCTTTGGCTCCTTAAATCAGGGATATCTGATGTCGGCAAATTTTTGTATGGATACTTATTATCTTTGCAAAATGCCATTGTACACCTGCCATCATCGGACATTCGTCTGATATTTGCTGGCGGTCCTTCATATCAGGCATCATCGGCTTCTCGCTCGACTGCTACTTGCAGCGCACCCTTAAACTCTCTCATTCAGCTCTACACTCGATTGTTGACTGATAATGGGCTCTAACTCTATAACGACCCAAGATCCGTGTGGCGAAAGGATTCGTCTGACATTCTGATCGAACTCCATTCCAGTTGCCTTGCTCGGACCTGAAATTTTAAACCACATATAATGAGCTACAATAGCCCAGCAGGTCACCAAAGCCTACAACTGAAATCAAAGCAAGGCGATGCTATCAATATGCATGTCAATCTATCAATCTGAATCAGTCAATGGTCAATGAGTCTATGCAGCGGAAATCAATGAATCAATGATCATCAATTCTATGCAGTGGAAATCCATAGTCAATAAAACTAGTCAATGCAGTGGCAGGCAATTCGATAAATCAACGCAATCAATCAATATCCGTCAATCAAATCAATACGGTCAAATCAGTACGATCCAATCAATGAAGTCAAATGAGAAAAGCGATACGAGACAAGGAATCTATAAAACAGTCAATACGGTATAGAACAATAGCAACAGCGAGTCTATAAAATCTAGGCAGCAGTATAATGAATCCATACGATGTCCACGTCCATGCTATCAATGCAGTATCTATATCTATCAATGTCCATATCAATGCTCAGTAATCAATAGTATCAATGCTCAATGATCAATCAATGAAATCAATGAATCCGTACGATAAGAAATCAATTCGATAAATCCATCAAATCAATAAATCAATCGGAAGTCAATAAATCAATGCATATCAGGAAATCCATACGATGCAAGATCATACAATTCCATACAATGGTCTTACTCGACAAGCACAAACACTAGTCATGATCAACCAGGTTAACTGGCTATTATCGATAGTGCTGTTGTAGAATCCGTTGCTGTTGTAGTCCGTTTAATACACGTTGGTCTATCAACAAGAGTCGTCACTCTTTTTGCCCGTCGGCCGCCCGTCGGCATATAAACTCCTTATAACTCCCAATCGTTATATCAATGATCAATGGTTTAAAGGAAAGCCCGTCGGCCCACCATCCTGTACAGGTCAATATCTATCTTCACCAACGTTCAACCAGGTTCCCACTTGTCTTTCAGTAACACAGTCAATTCAATGAATAATCGATGCAATAAGCAATATTAAAGAAATCTAGAACAATCATATCAATAATCATAGGCATATCGATTCAATCTATCAATCTCAGACAAATCAGAAATCATACGAAAATCGGGCAGAGTAACGGCAGTCGGTCAAATTACACAAAAATCCTGCAAAAAGACACGATTTCCAAATTCTACCAAATTACAATAGAATATCTATAACATCAATACAAGACTTTTATTCTATAGAAACCAAGTCAGAAAACATCCTGATAATTTTCTATTCAATTAAAAGCGCGTAGAACCAATTCCGACCGGAAGAAAATTCGTAGAATACAGTCAAATCGTGTAGAATAATCATATCTATAACACTCTAAAAGTTGTGCGGTGGAAGTTGTGTCAAATCAAAATCACGTCAAAAGTTCGACTACGAAAACACAAAACAGATCACAACTCGATCAAAACACAACATCTTTGAAAACAGAAATAGGATTCGGAGTCCTTACCACGAGATCTCCACTTTTCCCAACAGCAGCGTCGGACGAAAAGCGCTCCGCGGTCTCCGAAAACCAGTTTTTCCTCTTTTTCCCTTTCTCTTTCTCTCTCCTCAGATATTTTCGTTTTTATAAAATGATTTTCTCTCTCCTCAAAACGAGCTGATTTTCTTATATCAGTGAACTGATCGGCCAGGCCGATATTCACATCGTCCCGGGACGATCAGACCAAATCCTGATCGTCCTGGACCTCACCCAGGGCTATTGTCTGGCCGATAATTTCTACAGTACCTATCGTCCTGGACGATCTCACGATCGGCCCGGACGATCCTGTCCAGAAATCATCCAGAAAACACTCCAGAAATCAGCTGTTTTCCATGCACTGATCGGCCTGGACGATCTCAACTTCGTCCTGGCCGATTCTGGGAGGGAAATCCGATTCAGAGAGGAACAGTAAGGGAACGAGATATTACAATCTCCCCACCTTAGAAAAATGTCGTCCCGACATTTCCCTAAAGGTACGAAGCAAAACACGAAGCAAACCAAATCGATCGAAATCCAAATCCAAAACAAAACTCGTCGAAATCCATACAAAACACACAATGCAATCAATCAAATGTCAATCACTATATATGCAAAATGAATAGAATGGATTCATTCTATCAAACTATCAATCAAATCCTTTCACTACACTTGCTCTGATACCAATTATAACGACCCAAGATCCGTGTGGCGAAAGGATTCGTCTGACATTCTGATCGAACTCCATTCCAGTTGCCTTGCTCGGACCTGAAATTTTAAACCACATATAATGAGCTACAATAGCCCAGCAGGTCACCAAAGCCTACAACTGAAATCAAAGCAAGGCGATGCTATCAATATGCATGTCAATCTATCAATCTGAATCAGTCAATGGTCAATGAGTCTATGCAGCGGAAATCAATGAATCAATGATCATCAATTCTATGCAGTGGAAATCCATAGTCAATAAAACCAGTCAATGCAGCGGCAGGCAATTCGATAAATCAACGCAATCAATCAATATCCGTCAATCAAATCAATACGGTCAAATCAGTACGATCCAATCAATGAAGTCAAATGAGAAAAGCGATACGAGACAAGGAATCTATAAAACAGTCAATACGGTATAGAACAATAGCAACAGCGAGTCTATAAAATCTAGGCAGCAGTATAATGAATCCATACGATGTCCACGTCCATGCTATCAATGCAGTATCTATATCTATCAATGTCCATATCAATGCTCAGTAATCAATAGTATCAATGCTCAATGATCAATCAATGAAATCAATGAATCCGTACGATAAGAAATCAATTCGATAAATCCATCAAATCAATAAATCAATCGGAAGTCAATAAATCAATGCATATCAGGAAATCCATACGATGCAAGATCATACAATTCCATACAATGGTCTTACTCGACAAGCACAAACACTAGTCATGATCAACCAGGTTAACTGGCTATTATCGATAGTGCTGTTGTAGAATCCGTTGCTGTTGTAGTCCGTTTAATACACGTTGGTCTATCAACAAGAGTCGTCACTCTTTTTGCCCGTCGGCCGCCCGTCGGCATATAAACTCCTTATAACTCCCAATCGTTATATCAATGATCAATGGTTTAAAGGAAAGCCCGTCGGCCCACCATCCTGTACAGGTCAATATCTATCTTCACCAACGTTCAACCAGGTTCCCACTTGTCTTTCAGTAACACAGTCAATTCAATGAATAATCGATGCAATAAGCAATATTAAAGAAATCTAGAACAATCATATCAATAATCATAGGCATATCGATTCAATCTATCAATCTCAGACAAATCAGAAATCATACGAAAATCGGGCAGAGTAACGGCAGTCGGTCAAATTACACAAAAATCCTGCAAAAAGACACGATTTCTAAATTCTACCAAATTACAATAGAATATCTATAACATCAATACAAGACTTTTATTCTATAGAAACCAAGTCAGAAAACATCCTGATAATTTTCTATTCAATTAAAAGCGCGTAGAACCAATTCCGACCGGAAGAAAATTTGTAGAATACAGTCAAATCGTGTAGAATAATCATATCTATAACACTCTAAAAGTTGTGCGGTGGAAGTTGTGTCAAATCAAAATCACGTCAAAAGTTCGACTACGAAAACACAAAACAGATCACAACTCGATCAAAACACAACATCTTTGAAAACAGAAATAGGATTCGGAGTCCTTACCACGAGATCTCCACTTTTCCCAACAGCAGCGTCGGACGAAAAGCGCTCCGCGGTCTCCAAAAACCAGCTTTTCCTCTTTTTCCCTTTCTCTTTCTCTCTCCTCAGATATTTTCGTTTTTATAAAATGATTTTCTCTCTCCTCAAAACGAGCTGATTTTCTTATATCAGTGAACTGATCGGCCAGGCCGATATTCACATCGTCCCGGGACGATCAGACCAAATCCTGATCGTCCTGGACCTCACCCAGGGCTATTGTCTGGCCGATAATTTCTACAGTACCTATCGTCCTGGACGATCTCACGATCGGCCCGGACGATCCTGTCCAGAAATCATCCAGAAAACACTCCAGAAATCAGCTGTTTTCCATGCACTGATCGGCCTGGACGATCTCAACTTCGTCCTGGCCGATTCTGGGAGGGAAATCCGATTCAGAGAGGAACAGTAAGGGAACGAGATATTACAAACTCGATCGTCCATCGCTGACAGATTTTCGCTCAAATAGGGTTGAAATTTTTCCCGTCTACTCATCACTTCTGATTCTC
Organism: Dendrobium nobile; assembly: GCA_022539455.1. Classification (NCBI taxonomy): domain Eukaryota; kingdom Viridiplantae; phylum Streptophyta; class Magnoliopsida; order Asparagales; family Orchidaceae; genus Dendrobium; species Dendrobium nobile. Next base: position 53,097,041 of record CM039718.1, read on the forward strand.
CTCTAGGACACCATTATCGTCAGATCTTCTCATATCACCCTCGCATATAAAGTAGCGATGGATCTTCTTTTGTCAAAGGGTTATCTATTAAGAATATAGCCTCTCACAGTGACTTCTTTTACATAATAGAGGGGCACTGAAACTTGATAGGGGAATGCTGCCTATCTCCGATAGTGGAATGCCTCCAATGTAAAAAGAAGAATGAAAGAGAAAAACATGAAGGAAAATATCTCCTTCAACACAAAAGAGGGGCACTGAAGCTTGATAGGGGAATGTCACCTATCTCCGACAATGGAATGCTTCTAATGTAAGAAGAATATCAGAGAAGAAGAAAAGGAATGATTGCAAAAATTCTAACTTCTACACACGGAGAGAGGTCCTGAATTTTAGTAGGGGATGCCGCCTACAATAAACAGGGGAATGTTCATCTGTAAAAAAGTTAGATGAGGGAGGAGAAAGAAAAGAAACGGATACAAAAAAGTCTAACTTCTGTACGAGAGGAGGGACGCCGATTTAAGTAGGGAAAATCACTTACAAAAAATAACAAAAAGCCTCAACTGTCAGAAAGCCATAAGAAGAAAAAGATGAGAAAATTTCAACTTTTATACAAGAGGAGGGGCGCTGATTTAAGTAGGGAAAGTCATCTACAAAAAACAGCGTAAAGACTCAATTGTCAGAAAACCAGAAGAAGAAAAAGAGGAGAAAATTCTAACTTCTGTACAAGAGGAGGGGCGCCAAATCAAGTAGGGAAAGTCACTTACTGAAAAAAACAAAAAAGCCTCAACTGTCAGAAAGAAAGAAGGAGAAAAGAAGAAGGTGCAAGTTTCCCCCTAGTCATGGGGGATATTTATAGTGTTTTTGGAGGAAAAGATAAGCCTTTTCAAGTTTCTAGAATTAAAAAAAAAAAGATTTTTTCTGAATTTTTTCCGAATTTTTCAAGGTTTTTCAAAATTTTTTGGATTAAAAATAGCAAAGTGGGCCCCACAAAAAAATGCGCGGATAACTGCCGCGGAACCGCGCAGTCACGATCGTGATCGCGCCGTTTCACGCGCGACACGATTGACACCGGCGGCAGTCGGCGGCCGACCGGCTGACCAGCCAATTCGGTCGCCTACGCTTGTCCGAGCCCGATTTTCGGTCCTGACGGTCCAAATTCGACATTTTTGGTGTCACCGGACATGTTTTTTGATGTTCCAGACTTAATTTTGACACTTTCGGAGCTCAACGAGTCCTCTATGATCATTTGAGCAAGGTTTTTATCTATGGAGCATAATTTTTGGCGATTCAATCAAATTGAAGTGTTGTAACATATATTTTCAGACTTCTGGAGCTTCGACGTCCGAAAATAGGGGGCAATTGATATATCATGTAAAAATTATCTTGATCGGGCATGAATCTCGAGGCAAAATCAAGCCGTAAGCTTCTAAAATTAAATTCGGGATCACTTGAATTCTGATTTCAGCAAACTTATAGTCAAATTGAGCGTCTCGGAAATACGAACCCAACGACACCAAATTTCACTCAATTCGAGCCCAAATGGATCCAAATCGAATCCCCGAAGCACATTTAGAAGGTTCGAATTACAATTTAAGTTACCATACGGTATCCAAACATGACCAGCTTATAGTTGAATCGAGCGGCTCGATGAGATGAATCCAACGAGCCCAAGATTATCAAATTCTGATATCATTAAGACCTTCAAATGTCTAATGAACGATTCATGATCAAGGGATTCAATATCGGCCGTCCATCGAATCACTCCACATTTGCCCTTGATCCTCCTCCTATTTATAGGCCTTGCCACTCAAAAATATCTTTAAATAGACCCTTCATTTCTTTTGAGAGGGGGACCAATACCCAAACAAGAAGAAGAGGAGAAAAGAAGAATAGGAGGGAATAGACTCCTCCTCGACCACCGTTGGAGTTCCGTCCGAACTCCAAATGACGTCGAAATTCTGCCTGACTTCCACGGAACATCGGAATTCTGCCCGATTTCCATGGGACGCCAGAATTCTATCTGACTACCACGGGATGCTGAAATTCTGTCCAAGTAACGACAGAGTTCCCCCCTTGACCCCGAAACTCCGCCCAAGTGATACCGAAGTTCTCCTCAGCCACCAACAGAGAAGAAGGATAGGAGGGAAGAACTCCTCCTTGACCACCACCGTCAAAATCCTGTCCAAGTGATGCCGGAATTCCGCCCGACCTTCAAGTGATGTCGAAATACCGTCCGACTTCCAAGTGACGTCGTAGTTCTGCCTGAATACCATCTAAAGTTAGAATTCTCCTCGGCCTCCAACTGGCGTCAGACTTCTACCCGACGCCAGACCTCTGCTCGTCTCCAAATTTCTACCTGACGCTAGACTTCTGTCAATTACCAGACTTTCACTAGACATCTACCTAATGTTGGATTTCTGTCCATTGATGGCCTTCTACTAGATGCCATCTTTCTGACCTCCGTCGTCAAACAATGGTTCTTCCGACCTCTATTGCTCACCAACTACGGTCCTTCAAACTTACACCGTCCACCGACTACTGCTCTTCCGACCTCCGTCGCCCGCCGACTATGGTCCTTCCGACCTCCATCGCCCGTAGACTACGGTCCTTTTGACTTACGTCGCACAGCAACTACAGTCCTTCAGACCAAACAAACTCATAAATAATGATGCTTTGTATTCTCAACATGTAATGTACTCTATAAGATGTACATCAAGCTAAGGCCTTCCCCTGAGGAAGGACCTCCTTTGTAATTAATTACAATACTAGTGGATTCATTCATACTAGGCCAGGCCCCGTGGTTTTTCCCCATTTTTAGGGGTTTTCCACGTAAAAATCTTGGAGTCTTATAAATGTTACACGCCCTCTCTCTTATCTGATTACGCGCCGAATTTTCGTACAGTGTTAAGACGTAAAACTTTATATTTCTCTACTGCGCGAATACTCCAGGACGCAACAATAATATCTCTCATTTTCTCTCTATCTCTCTCTGAGGCGTAAAGATGCCAGAGGAGTGGAGAATGAGTGTGTTAATTCCTATTTTTAAGAATAAAGGTGATGCTTAAGATTATGGAATTATAGAGGAATTAAATTAATGTGACATACTTTGAAACTATGGGAGCGAGTTATGGAGCATAGGTTGCGGCGTGATACTAATGTTTCTCAAAATCAATTTGGATTCATGCCGGGTAGGTCGACTATGGAAGCCATACATTTATTAAGAGGTTTGATGGAGAAATATATAGAAAATAAGGAGGATCTACATATGATATTTATTGATTTAGAAAAAGCATATGATAAAGTTCCAAGAGAAGTGCTATGGAGAGCTCTTGATAAGAAAGGAGTTAATAATGCTTATATTCAAATCATTAAAGATATGTATGCATAAGCTATTACTTGTGTTCAAACACAAGGTGGGTTAACCAAGTATTTCCCTATTTCAGTTGGGTTACGTCAAGGATCAGCCTTAAGCCCGTATCTTTTTGCTTTAGTCATAAATGCTCTCACTACACATTTGCAAGAGGATGTACCTTGGTGTATTCTTTTGCTGATGATATTCTTCTTGTTGATAAGACTAGAGAGGGAATTGAAGGTAAATTTGAATTATGGAGGTCAACCTTAGAGTTTAAAGATTTTCGCTTGAGTAAATCTAAAACAGAATATATGGAGTGTAATTTTAGTAGTAATAGACCTAGTGAGGGGATTATGACTTTGGGAGATCAAGTCATTAATAAGGGTACGCATTTTAGATATCTTGGATCTATTGTTCAGAGTGATGGTGAAATAGATGGGATATTATCAGCAGAATTCAAGTTGGATGGTTGAAGTGGAGGAATGCTTATGGCTTGTTTTGTGATAAAAAAGCACACCTCAAACTTAGGGGAAAATTCTATAAGATGGTGGTGAGGCCTGCAATGCTTTATGGTGCCAAATGTTGGCCATTAAAAGAGAAGCATAATACTAAGTTAAGTGTTGCAGAGATGAGGATACTCAGGTGGATGAGTGGCTTTACTTTTAGAGATAGGATACGAAAGGAGCATATACGTGAGAAAGTTGGAGTAGCTCCAATAGAAGATAAGATTAGAGTGAGTCGCCTTAGATGGTTTGGTCACATAAAACAGCGGCCTTCCGATGACCCGGTTAGGAAAGTAGAGGTATTGGATTTGACTTATGTTAAGAAAGATAGAGGTAGACCTAAAAAGACTTGCTTTGAAAATATTAGTTATGACATTTCTTTATTAGATTTAAAAGAGAATTTTACTTTTAATATGACACAATAGAGAAAAAGGATTAATGTAGTCGACCACATGAAGTGGGATAAAGGCTTGATGTTGTTGTTGTTGCTGTTGTTCTCTCTTAGGCGTAAATTAGTCGAGTTGAGTGAGTATATGCTTGATTGAGCGGGGCTCGAACTCAATTTGTTAAAACTTTTTTAGGCTTGAGCTCATTGGAAAGTTAGAGCTTGACTTAATTTGTTAGTTTTAAATTAAAATTTCTTTTTTTTTTAATTTATTTTGTTTGAAAATTTACTTTTCAATATAGAAATAATTTGAAATTGTTAAAATATATTATATAATTGTAATTTAAATTAATTTTTAAATATATTTTTAGTTAATCAAGCTGCTCGATAAGCTTATGAGCTTAGCTCGAGCTCGAATTCATGGCTCAATGAGCTCAATTTATGAGCTCGTTAATAAGTCAAGTTTGAGCCGGCCGACTCGGCAGACTTACAAACCTAGCCTCTCTCTCTCATTCATGGGAGAAATTATTACGCGCGGTCACCAAATGCCGTTCGGAGGCGAATCAAGATGCGCAATATCACTATTTTGCTATGTATTGGTGATATGTACCGGGTGATGTGACGCATCTTTATTCACCTCCGAATGAACCGACCACGCTTAAATAATTTCTCCATCCATGGGTCTCCATGCCAGCGTGCATATGCGGCCTGGAAAGAGGTGCTGTAGCCCGATTGAAGGCCAATTAGCCCAACGTCCATTTAGAGCCCAATACGACTAATTAGAGATTGGGCCGAGTGCATTCATCCACCCCAATCCTTCCCGAAAGTTCCAAGATAAATTTAGTTTCCAAAAGTAGCCTTGAGCCAGCTCCAGCAAATGGTTAATAAAAATGTAATTTCGCCTCAATATTCATGGTATTTATGTATTTTCGTAAGCATCCCGCTCGTCATAAACCCTAATTCTCCATGAAATTTTAGAGGCTAACAAAACCCCTCGCCGCTCTCTCGATTCTTCTCGCGACTGCAAATGGCCAAGCGATTGATACCGTCTTTGAATCGCATTCTGGTGGAGAAGATAGTTCCTCCGTCGAAGACTAACGCCGGCATCCTTCTTCCGGAGAAGACCAGCAAGGTAGCGTTAGATGCTCTAAATCTCTGAAATGTGACGCTGATGGTTTTGGGCATGGAATATGGTTGGTTATTTGATGCTGTGACCAGAATGGTTCTAAAATTAAAATCTTGGTTATCGTACGTTTCCTTGGTTATTTTCCTGTTTCTGTGGCTCTAATGAGGTTCTAGTACGTTTTGATGCTGGGTTTGGAGTTTTTCTAAATTTGATATCTTGGTCTAGTTATGTTTCTTAATTAGTTTCTGTTGTTCCCGTTTTTTTTATCCTGATTTCTAATGAATCTGCTCTGCATAGTTGAACGAGAAGTTGTTACTTGTATGGTTACCTCTGCAGATATGAGTTCAAAATTATGGAAAGGTTTTTGAAATTGCTTCATCTTAAACTAATGATTTCAGATGGAAAAGCATTTTCTGGACACGTGTTGATGGATTTTCGTCAGTGTGCTTAGTTGTTTACTTGCAGTTTGCAACATTTTTTATCTTTGCTTTGACCTATCTGTGGTTTTTGAAGTTTGAATTTGATCTGCTATTTTTGGTGCAATTTCTAAGTTAATTTCGACTAAATTTGGTGGTGTTTATCTGTATCTGTGTGAGTATTTTTCTGAGTTAATTTAGGATTTTCTAATGACTGTGTTGATCTCTTCTAATTTCTTCAAAACAAACAAAGTCTACGGTTTCTTACAGAAAGAAGTCATTGTAGATTTTCCTTCGCTTGATTACAGGATTTTTTCAGTAGGCATGTTGAAGAGTTGTTTGCTTATCCTCTTCTTTATCCTTTTTTCTGAAGCAGTTTTTTTAGCTGTTGTGATGATTAGTTCCCACCATCATAATGCATCTATGTTCACGCGATGATTCTATGATGCGCAAATGGCTATTTGTTTTCTCTTTTGTATTAACATTCTGTTTTTTTTAAACCTTTTTCTTCTGGTATAGCTGAACTCTGGGAAAGTTGTGGCTGTTGGCCCTGGTGCCCGTGATAGAGATGGGAACCATATACCTGTATTTGTGAAGGAAGGAGATGTTGTCCTTCTGCCTGATTATGGTGGTACTGAAGTGAAGCTCGGAGACAAAGAGTATGTGGATTCATGTCATTTAATATAGCAGTTCTTCATTCAATTTGTATACCTTCTGAACTTGTTTTTGTTTTTTTAAATTACATGGCATGAATTCTGCTGACCATTTCTGAATTTGGGTTTATTAATACATATTAAATTGTACGCTTTGTATGATTGGTGAGTTTGTATACATGGATATATTCCCTGTTCATGGTCACAATAGGTGAACTTTTTTGCTTGGATAGCCATTGCTATGTACTTATATGTTGTCCATGATAAAGAATGTTCATGATGGCAAATTATTCTGTGCGGAGTCCGGACTAGAAGAACCATCTGGATTGTTGTGTATTTGTAAATACTCAGTAAATACGCAACAAATCAGCAACTACTCACAACTGAGTATTTGTTGAGTATTTATAAATACGCAGTAAATCAGGATGGTTCTCGCCTTCTGGACTCCACAACAACAACAACATCATCAAGCCTTTATCCCACTATGTGGGGTCCGCTACATGAATCCTTTTTCTCCATTGTGTCTTATTAAACGTCAAATTCTCGTTTAAATCTAATAAAGAAAGGTCATTCCTAATATTTTATAACCAAGTTTTTTTAGGTCTACCTCTACCTTTCTTAACACAAGTCAAATCTAATACGTCTACTCTCCTAATCGGGTCATCGGAAGATCACCTTTTTATGTGACCAATCGGGTCATCGGAAGGCCGCCTTTTTATGTGACCAAACTATCTAAGGCGACACTTTCTAATCTTATCTTCTACTGGAGCTACTCCAACCTTTTCACGTATATGCTCATTTTGTATCCTATCTCTAAGGGTAAAGCCACTCATCCACCTGAGTATCCTCATCTCTGCCACACTTAACTTAGTATTATGCTTTTCTTTTACTGGCCAACATTCAGCACCATAAAGCATTGCAGGCCTTACTACCATCTTATAGAATTTTCCCTTAAGTTTGAGGGATACATTTCTATCACATAGCATGCCCGATGCATTCCTCCACTTCAATCATCCAACTTGAATTCTGTTGATAATATCCCCATTTATTTCACCATCACTCTGAACAATAGATCCAAGATATCTAAAACGTGTACTCTTATTAATGACTTGATCGCCCAAAGTCACAATCCCCTCACTAGGTCTATTACTACTAAAATTACACTCCATATATTCCGTTTTAGATCTACTCAAGCGAAAACCTTTAGACTCTAAGGTTGACCTCCATAATTCAAGTTTACCTTCAACCCCCTCTCTAGTCTTATCAACAAGAAGAATATCATCAGCAAAAAGCATACACCAAGGTACATCCTCTTGCAAATGTCTAGTGAAAACATCCATGACTAAAGCAAAAAGATATGGGTTTAAGGCTGATCATTGATGTAACCCAACCAAAATAGGGAAATACTTGGTCAAACCACCTTGTGTTTGAACACAAGTAATAGCTCCCTAATAATTTTGCTGCTTCAACACTCATCGTGTACATTTATGTGAAATGCAGACGGATGTATGCATGTGGAAAATTATAGTTTTTGGCTTTTTTTTTGCTTTAATTTATTATTGCTTTTGCTTTTGCTTTTGCATATGTGCAAATTCATATCTATCTATGTTTTGATGGATATGTATGTATGTATGTATGATGATTCATCAAATAACGTGCTTTTAAAGATAAGAAAAATCAAAATTTAAAGAAGGTTTATTTTTCTTGTTATAGTTTGCATACATTATTGGACCACTGTCTCCCTCTTCATGTTAAGGATAAAAAAGATAGCAGATTGCTAAACCCAATAAAAAAAGGATCAACAATAAATAGTTCAATTGCAAGAAAAAGCCTTTGAGATTGAATGCTTTGGAGACATTTATTCACGGTAATGTTTTATTTATGATGTGGATGCTTTTAACCCTTTGCTATGTAAGGATAAAGAATTGAGGTCATATATGTTTTCTGGGCTTATTTCTAGAGCTTGGCTTTTAAGCATCTTTTTGTTTTGCCGACTCTCATCCATATTTTTATTGTTTGGGAGAGCTATGTAAACTTCTAGTTTACTTGAACTGCTTTTAAAAACCTTTGTACTTAGGAAAATTATTCTTCGAGATTAACCATAATATCCAGTTTTGTTCTAGATTCTTATAATTGATTTAAGGCTGTTAGTGAAGCTGCCTGGGCAAATTGCACATAAATCTTGAAAGGATATACAAAAGTTGTGTTATCGATAGAAAATTAGGAAAATAACTGTACTGAAAGAACTTTTGAATCAGCAAAGGTAGATTGCCCTTTCTGTACTGAAGTATACGGGGTTATATGCTGTGAGAACTATTTAAGGCACTATTGATGCAGAATTTTGCAAATTTCAGGATGAAATTGAACGGTTTAAGAATTGCTTCTTTGGAAGCTTTCAGCTTCTGCTCTTTTTTTTTTTTTTAATAATAATTCTAGTGCATATATGACTTATCTTAATAACATATTTATAACTGGTTTACTAAACCCATAAGCTAGATTTAAGTTTTTTTAGGTTTTAGCGTATTTAAAACCCTTATTATCTTTACTAAGTGCTGTTTTAATAGACCCTTTCATATAATCATTTATCAGTTTATTGTTCAGTCTATCCTTCCTAGTATGACTGAGCAGCTTAAAGAACTTTAGTTAGGAGCATTTTAAGGTAATTTAAGTAATTATCTGCTTTTCTTAAATACAATTGCAAATAAGATTTAATTACTATGAAATTTATTTTAATTTAATTTTACTTGGTTTTGAAAAGTTTTTTTAAAACAAAAGCTTGATTATGTGTATAAACCTTTGATGATTAATTTATTTTACTGAACATTTAGTTTATATTAGTTTAAATTTCTTTAATTAAAATAGATTTGCTTAAGTATTTCAAAAGAAAAGCTTATGAAAAGATAAGCTTAATTTCTTTGAAATGATTAGGTTATAAAGATAAGCTTAATTATGATTGTAAATTTAATTTTTTTATTTATAGTTGTTTAATGAATGATTTTTAGTGGTTTTATTTTAGTTTTTTATAATTTTATCCTAATATCTTACTTGGTGTTAATATATTATATCTTATTTCATATTTTTACTTAATTTAATGATTCAATACTGAGGCTTATCTTTTGTTTCACGGAAAGAACACTCTCTCAACACTCGATTACACAATTTCAAATCATGGTATTTTGGCAATTGCCTTTCTTTTTCAACTTGGTTTATTGATGGAGAACAATATTTAAACTTTTAATTTGATTCATATTTTGTAAGCATTTGATGTGTATTGAGGTGTGATAGGGATATGTTTAGGCTTTTGTTTGAGACAGTTTTTTTGTTGTTTCTTAAAGAAGCTTTTTAGTACTATATATATATTTTTAAAAGCATTAAGAAAACCGTCCCAGACGAAGTCTTAGACTTTTGTTGGATATATGAATAATATGTTGATTAAAAATTATAATTGATTGCCCCTCACACATCCTTAGGGCATTCATACTTCCTAGGTATTATAGTTAAAGGTTTAGTTATGATTAAGTGGATTACGTTGAGGAATGATTTTTTATAGGGAGAGCTCTTTGGTCAATGGGGAGGTTGTTAAGGCGTGTAGAAGTAATGGCTTAGTCCTGCACATAATAGGTATAAAATATGTCAGTATAGAAGTACGTAGTTGACATTCAACTTTTGGCTTAAAAAAAAAAAAGAATTTGAACTTTAGCTTTAGGGAGAAATTATTCTATGCGGAAGTCGAATGTAGTTTATCTTCCGGAGACTAATTAGAATATGCTAAGCTAGCAATACCAAACCAGGTACCGAGCAGTACGGAGCTGGGTACCGAGTAGGGGGTTATGTGGTGTATCCTAATTGGCGTCCGCACATAATAATTTCTCTGTTTTAGGACAACTTTGCCCCCCTACCTATCAATATGAACATCAAGTAAGTTCTTGAGTGCAAGTTTATCATAAAATTTATGGAGTTCTTGTATATTTATTTCTGATCAGATCCTTGAACAATAATCGTTGCTTGTTCTAACTGTTTTCTCTTTACACTTAGCATCTCTTTTGATAGCTTCCAAGTTCTAGAAAGCACTTCCAAATACTATTCTCCTATTAAACTAGGACATCAATAGTATGTGAATTGATAGTGTTCTTGTTTTGTGATATCTTTCCAGGTTCCAACTCTTCAGAGAAGATGATATACTGGGAACACTGAAAGAATGAAGATGAGCAAGGCTGGTTACAGCCATTATTGATGAATTGGGATGAATTTGCCATTCTGTTCATGTTTCCTGTTTCTTGTATGAAACTGGATTCATGTTGTGAGACTTTAGGGAAGATGAAATTTTCATGGCAGTGAGTGAAATCTTTTGAGAAGAAATCAAACTTTTGAATAATATATAAAATGGGTACTTATTTATCTTTCTGATCTCTATCTATTCACAATTTCTTTTGTTTGATGATGTTAGTCTCTATTTTTTGTTGGTTTTTTTTATCAGTTGATGTTTCCCTTCCCTAATGGTAACATTTTAGCATAGCCAAATTAATTTTAGAGCAATTAGAAATAGAGCAGTCAAAAAAAGCTTGTTCTTTGCGACTTCCAACACTCTAAATGACATTTATATTGGTTTATTAGGATCTACAGTGACTCTACGCGCTCAATAAAGCTCAATTTGATCTGTTGGTTGGAAGCTTCCTCTATTAATCAAGAGATCTTGAATTTGAAGGTTTCTAATGATGTACAGTGACTTGCGGGACTAATGCAACTTAGTTCGAAGTTTTCTTGTGCCCCTAGCCTAGGGCTGTAATTGAGTTGGTCCTAGCTCAACTCGTTAACAGGTTCAATGAGTCAAGCTGATCGAGCTTATGAGTCAAGCTTATCAGCCCACGAGTCAAGCTTGAATAGGATTTTGAGCTTGATGACTTATCGAGCTCGAGTTTGAACAAACCGTTGCTTGCGAGTCGAGCAGATTGCAAATGGAAATTGTGGGTAGGCATTTCCGCAAACATGATTTTTTGCGGGCAAGCATTTTTCGCGGGTGAGAATTTTCATGGGCAGGCATTTTTCACGAGCAAGAAATTGCGGGCATAGGTGTCACATGCAGGAAATTTTTGTTGGCTGGTAAGTTTCACGGGCGGGACGATATAGACGACCACCAAGGCTCATGTCACGACCCGACCCGAGACGAGACGGATCCCGCCCGCGCCGGATCGTGACGGAGAATAGCTAACCAGGATCTGGCTTTGGATTAGGTTACTGAACTGATCTTCCAAATTCTTAACTCAACAGAAGCACACAGAACAACAGAGCTACTAAAAACATCAAATGCAGCGGAACAAAACATCTATCTTTTCATTTCCTCAAAATAATCATCTACAGAACAGTACAAGGCTTTCAACAGAAAGAAAGACAGAACAGGAAAGCCATGACTGTACAAAAATCAAAAGTACAAAAGTACCTAATCTGATCAGACTCTGAAACCTAGTCCTGGACTTCCTTGCCCTTCCCAGAACCTGAAAACCATCAGAAAGCAAGGGTGAGCTCAACAGCTCAGCAAAGTAACAAACCACCAATCTAAATCCTCAGAAACTCAAAACCAACACAGCAGACAAATCCGTACAGAAATCAGAACGGAATCGGACAGATATCAAATCAAACAGAACTGTACGGAAACAGAAGTCGTATTAAATCAGAAACAGAACAGATCAGACATATCAGATCAACAGAATCAGATTCGTACAGATCATATCGGAACAGAATAAACTCAGCATATATCAGATATCAGATATTTAATTAATAGCTAAATGTGCCCCCGGCACCAGAATAATAGCTGAGTAATTAATAGCTAAGTGTGCTCACGGCACCAGAAATTCTCTGAGTAATTAATAGCTAAATGTGCTCACGGCACCAGAACAGATGTGCTTATAGCACCAAAACATAATTCATCGGATCCGGAACAGAACAGATATCAGATTTCAGATTGAGCTCATTTCAGATTTCCCTGACACTTACTGAATCTCATAGGATCCAGGCCCCTTATAGCTCCCTTTTTATAGCTTATACACATAGCATATCAATTCAAAGAAAATCCGGACAATTCAGAAATTACCCAAAAATCGGGCAGCACAACGGCAGTATACGGAATTTACACAAAAATTCCTGCAAAGAAAATTTACCGAATTCGCACAGAATACAGATAATCACATTTCAGAACCTTTATTCTACTGCACAGATAAATTCCAATTTCACAGAAAAATCCGGTCGACTAAAAACACAGTCGAATCAAAAATACCCGGACGAAAATCTTCAGAAAATAACCAAAATGTGCACACTCGGCACGTCAACAATATACAGAAAGTTACGCGGTAAAAACTGAATCGATCAAAAGATACGGACGAAAATCGCTAACGGAAACAAAATCCGGACAGAATATACCGCCAAACACGACGGTTCTGAAAATTGAGAAAGGTAGAATGTGCCTTACCTCGAGCACAGCAATTTCCTCAACAGTCACTTCGATCGAAAATGGCTCCGCGTCGTCCGAAAATCCACTTTTCCACAAATGCCCTCGACTTTCTCTCTCCTCAGATATTTATTTTTATTTTTCTGATTTTTCTCTCTCTTCAAAACGACTGAAATCAGCTTTAATATACACAGATCGGCCCGGCCGATCGCAGCATCGTCCCGGGACGATCCGACCAAAAGGATCGGCCTGGTCTCCCTTCAGGGCTATTGCATGGACGATATTTTCTACAGTGCCGATCGGCCTGGCCGATGTCTCCAATCGGCCTGGACGATGCATGCAGAAAATCACCTGGAGCAAAACTGGGCTAAAACTGGAGCTGAATTCCACTGATCGTCCCAGGACGATCCCAGATCGTCCTGGACGATACTGGAGCAGATCTTGATATTACAGCTCATGAGCTGGCTCGAGCTTATTTACACCCTTGGGCTAGCCTTAGATGCGCTCATAATGGAATGAACATTTGGAGCGTGCAATAATTCAACGGTTGAAAAAATTTCAAATTATTATAATTGAGTGAAGGCCAAAAGTAGTTAGGGTGTCTAATGACTTGGAAGTTTCTAACTAATTAGGTTTGGATAGGACCTCGATTACCTCATTTCGACTTGGCCTAATAATTCTTCCTTTGGTTGTTCAATCATTAATCGTTTAAGAGTGTAAGCAAAGCTTAATTAATAGTACCCTTTGAGGTATGCTTCAACAACCTTTCCAATGGAATGCTCTATGCATAATTAGGGAGAAATTTTGAATTTCAATTTTAATGAAATGTTTATAATAATTATATTTACATTAATATAATATATAGGCTAAACAATTCAATTAAAATTTATCTTAATTAAATTAAAATTAGGATATTCTAAACTCATGAAAAATAGTTTTTTTTGTGATCATGATTAGTATTTTAATTATGTAATAATAATTATTTATAAATTATATTTCCACAAAATAAAGTAAAAACTTTGAGATTCATTATGATTAAAGTTTTTTACTAGAATATATTTTAAAAATTTTAAAAAAGGTGTGTCAATAAAAAATCCTACTGAAAATATTTAGGTTTAAGTTGATCCGTTTATAAATTGAGTGGGTTTGGGTTGACTCACAAATTGATTTTTTATCCTAAAATAATTAGTTTAATATATTTTTTATTTAATTTTTTTTTATGATGAATATAATCTTTTTATTTTTTATCAAATATCTTAAACTTGATTATTAATAAATTATATTTTTTTCAACCAAAACAAGTTAACAGGTCGGGTTTGGATCATTCACCGAGCTAGCGGGTTGAGATTAAGTTAATTACATTCAGATTGAATTAATTTTGGATTTGATCAATTTTAAGTCAGGCTTGAATCCAACCCGTTAGCCCATTTTAACACTGTTATCTCAAAATACATATATGAAATATTAAACTTATAAAAATATACAAAAAAAAAAGTATAAATCTCTAAAAATTAATCAATATTTTTCTTAGATTTAATCCTCATAAGATGATCCTTCGCCCGTTGAATAACTTTGCCGAACCTCTTCAAATCCAAATCTACGTCTTGCTTATCCATATAAACCCTCTTAGTCTCCGCCCACCCTTTGCTGGTCACAAGCTTAGGATTCTTCAGAACCGGGTCGTTCTTCCCATAGACCTTCGATAACGAACTCTCCTCCGCGGTCACATTATACGCGAGATAATGTAACCCGAGCCGGCGAGCCGGTTCGCCGTAGTAAGTCTCGGCGGCCCAGTCTAGGCCGATGGGGATGACTTGGATGAGAACCGAACCGGGGCGCATGAAGAGGAGGTGGGTGAGGGCGGCGCCGTGGACGGCGAGGAGGGCGTCGGAGGAGGAGAGGGAGTGGTGGAGGTGGGAGATGGGGGTGGAGCGTTTGGGGGAGAGGAGGGTGGTGTGGAAGCCGGAGTGGTGGGCGAGGTGGAGGATGGAGGGGAGGTTGAGGAGGCGGCGGGAGTGGTGGCGGATGAGGATTGTGAGGTGGAGGCGGTGGTGGGTGGTGACTGGGAGGGGCTGCGGTAGGGGTTGCGGGGAGGAGGAGGAGAGTGCGGCGGTGAGCAGAGATTGGAAGTCGAGGATGCTTTTGCCTGTTGATGCAAACACAGTATTAAAATAAATAAATATAAATTATCATCATGAAAATCATAAATAAAATTTTCCATGCAATTTATTAAATTGGGCAGTTGAATAAATGAATTTTTATTATTTAATTGTACCTTAACAAACCTTCCATGATGTCTTAAAACTTCTATATTTTAAGCAAAGCTTTAGATCAACTCTGGGTTTCTTTTTTGTCTATCATTATTCTTTGTAAATCTCTATGTTTATTAATGTTTTTTTACTCCTTTTATCTATTTCATAATTTGTTGTATTAGTAGATATGTTCAAAATTAATTTTATTATACATTAATTAGAACAATTATAGCAATTTAACATGTGGCCAATATTAGGAGGGTAAATGAGGCGAGTCAAGTCTTTGTTTAATTAAGCTCAGGTCACATAATTTATATTGAGCTCGAACTCGAATTCCAACTTCACTCGAGCTCATTTGTTCAGCTCAAGTGGAAATATGAGGCTCAAGCTAACTTGAATGTTCAAGCTCGAGATTGACTTAATTTGGAGATTAATTTCTTAATTTTAATTTGAAAAAAAAATAAATCATGTTAATATAAAAATTGGTGTGTTAATTAATTAATTGAGTCAGCTTGACAAGTTGAGCCAAGTCAAGCTCGAGATTATATAATATATGAGCTTGAATTTAAGCTCCAATTCAAACTCATGGCTCAATAAGTTTGACTCATAAACTCATTAGCAAGTCGAGTTCAAGTTGGCTCATGATCCCGCTTGACTTACTTACATCCCTAATATGTATATTGAAAACAATAATGTGACTATCTGTAAAAGAAATGGATATAACCTAGTTAAAATCATCTTAACATGCCCATAGATTAAAAATAAGAAAATTAATCTTTTTAGTTAGATACACAATTTAATTTGAAAAAAAAAAAATGGAAGAAGGAAAATTAGACTGAAGATAATTAAACTAATTTTTATAATACAATTAGAAATTAAAAAAAAAAACATATTTTTAATATAATTAACACATCATGACAACTATTGTAAATATTTATTATTATAGAAAAAATAATAATTTGTTTAAGTTTTTATTAGCTATAGTCCTTTTAAATTTTACCATTGAATTTGAGGACAAAAATCTTTATTTATTTTCATAATTATTTACATTTTTGTAGGCATGCATAAAGTCAATGTCAATATGCAATACCAAAAATAGAGAGAAATGGAATTGGCTAAGGTTAATTATGTAATTATTAATTAATCATCCTCTTCTTTTATTAATGAAAATAATTAAATGTTCAACAAAGGAGAAGATAAGCCACCTTTATGCCAGCTATTCATTTTGTATTTCTTTTAAGCTACTATGCATTAATACAAATTAGTGATGAAATGGAATAAATCTTATCAAAGCTAAGCATCTCTTGGCATCATTATTATCTTTTGCTCCAAGTGGCATGATTGTAATTTTGTTATGAACAAATTTGGGAGAGGTTGTTTTAGTATAAAATTTAAAATGATTAAATTTATTTTAAAATGAGTCCAAAATATAAAAATTGAATTAAAATAAAATATTATATTTACTCTTCTCAAAATAATTTCAATTATTTTCAGGCTCATCTTGATAATAAAAAAATTTAATTTAATAATTTGAGACAATTTTTGCATTATTATAATTTATTAAACTTAATAATGAATTTTAAAATAACT
Source organism: Dendrobium nobile (assembly GCA_022539455.1). Taxonomy (NCBI): domain Eukaryota; kingdom Viridiplantae; phylum Streptophyta; class Magnoliopsida; order Asparagales; family Orchidaceae; genus Dendrobium; species Dendrobium nobile. The sequence goes on from CM039718.1 coordinate 53,113,757, forward strand.
ATTTAAGAAATTGTAGAAGATTCTTATAATTAAAAGTTTTAATTATTTTAGTTTTTATTGAAAAAGGCATTATTTTAGTATACAAAAATATCTTATTTTCAATGTTACAAGATATGTACAATTTAATTTCATTATAAATCTGAAGAAAATTTTTCTGTAATTTTCTTCTGAAAAATAAATCAATAAACAAATTTTCCTTTATAAAATCTCAAATATTTAAAATTTAATTTTAATTAAGTTATATTAATCATATTAATTAAACATTTTCCCACCCATAACCAAACTAATGTGATCTTTATTAGGTGGGTAGTTGGAAGAATCTTAGAGAATATAAACATTCTTTAATCCAAAAATTGTTTGGGTGTTTGATTTGAATGTATTTAATAAATAGTTAAATCCTTATAAAAACTAATTAGTAAATAAATTCTCTTAATGATAATTCTTTAAGTCATTCTAGAAAAAAATAACATAAAATCATCAAAAATCTTCCCTTCAAATAAAAATAAATTAAATTTCTAATAAATAATAATAATAATTTTCAATCATTACTATTTTAACAAAACAAATAGGTAAAAACTAATCTCTCAAATCATAAATAGTTCCATTTATTTTCTTTTAAATATATATTTATCTTTTTTAAAATTTTCATTATTATATCATTAACCAATGTTTTAAAAATTTATAATTAATTATCAGTAAAAATATATATCCAATGATCTTAAAAATTATTATCACTACAGGAAATTCATTAAATACCGGAGGTTTGACTGCCGGCCTGCAATTTTCATTTCCTACGCAGTTTATTCCGACAGTTTTTAAACCGCCCGAAAATTTAGTTAAACTACCAGAAATTGCCGTCAGTAATGGATGATTTTTCTGCAGTGTATATTTGCTTTGAGATTAGTGCAATATAAATTTGACATATGCAATATTAATTTCAAGATTATTTTAATAATTTTAAAACTCATAATAAAAATTGTAATTATTAAAGAAATAAAAAAAATGAAATGAACTTACCATTATGCATGAGATTTGAATCAATTGCAAGGTCCCCATGAATCTTCAACCCAACAATCATCTCATCAAAGCAATGAACTCTCTTATCCCTTCTCAAATCCACAATCTCATACTTACTAATCTTCTCCAAAATTCTCCTATACTTCATAAACCACCACTCATGGTACTCAACCACCGCCAAGACCACTTCGCCGGCGAACCTCGCCGCCGTTATGTACAACGGTATGATCCCGTCGTTAAACTCATGGTAAACATTCCCAGTATAGCCACCGGTAGAGAATACCACCGCCGGTGCGACGTGGCGCACGTCGCAGCGTTTGGCAGCTGAGACCGGCGATGGCCGGAGGCTGAGCTCGTCGACGGTGGACATGATCTCTGTTTCCCATTTACGCGTGTAAGGGCGTATTTTTTCCTCCGTTTTGTTCACTTGCGAGGGGCCGACGAGAAGGATGGATCGGCGACCGTTGCCGGCGGCGGTTCGGATGTCGCCAAGCATGTAGCAGACGTCGGTGCGGAAATGGGAGCGGTCGCAGCAGAGGAGATTTGTGATGGAGTTGGAGGTGGTGGGGCCGTGGTTGATGAGAGTGGAGCACGGCGGCGGGGGTGGCGGCGGTGAGGCTGAGTTGTTGGAGTGCTTGGAATGTTGTGTTCGGGAACTGTTTGAGTAGGCAGATGATAGAATTGGCGGAGGAGAGAAAGAAGAGAGCTTGAGGAAGGAAGCAGAGGCGAAGCAGAGGAGGATGAGGAGAGAGATGCGGAAGAGAGAGAACTTTTGCTTGGGGTCTGGTTTTTCTCTGAATGGAGTGGAGAAGAGTTTGGTGGATTTGGGAGGAAGATGATGGTGATGAGCCATTTTTTGGAACTTATGTGATGTCTTTGATGATATATGAGTGGAATTTTTTTAATACTTTATTGGGGGAAAAATTAGATGGGGGGTGATTCTTATGAAAATTGATGATTTAAAAAAAAACCCTGAACTTTTATCATAATCCACATTGATAATTAAATTTTTTAATTTTAATTAATAAAAAATTAAATATATGCTTGCTGCCTGTAAAATATATACTTGCAAGTAAAATCATCATCTGCAAAAATTTTCTTCAAATCTTCATAATTAAGGCTTTATTTCGGGATTAATTACTATGTAAGGACATCGAACATAATACCGAGACCTACTATAATGCGTCATGTCACCCTTGTGCTCCGTATCGTGACTCGGTACTAATCGGTACCGCATTCTGGTTGATGTCCGGACGTCGTTCTGCGTCCGGTCTCAGCACATAATAATTTCTCTAGTTTGAGACAACTTGATGTTTTCTAAAATAATTTTCTAATACAAAAAATTATATTTCAAAAAATTTTGTATAAAAAAATTATTTTAAAAAATAGTAAGTAAGCTGTACCAAACGAAGCCTAAGCAGTAATAAAAAATCCTCCCAAAGGAAGCCTAAGTTAACTAATTTGTAAATATTTGTAGTAATTTTATATTTTGAAATATTTTCTCTATTATATTTATATAATTATTTGGGTCCTCTGTCCTAAATATATTTTAAAAAATACTTAACATGCTAGTAATAGACCAAAAAATGCACATAATTAGAATTTGTTTTATTGTTATTTTTCGGAAATATTCTAAAAAATTTAGATTTTTTAATTAATTAATTATTTATTTAAGAGGGCTTTGAATTTCTTCAATAGTCGTGCTGACCGGCGCCTTTGCTGACCCTCCCTAAGGGAGGCGGCGGGTCAGAGAGGTCTGAATAACTGAATAAACTAAATTAAATTTAATTAGGAAAAGAAAATTCAAAGATTTTGAATACATTAATATAATCTATATAATTTATTAATATATTAAAACTTCTACAAAAAAAAAAAAACTTATTAAAATCAAAATAGCATTTAAATTTATTATTTTCTTAAATATCTAAAACATATAGCTAATTAAAGCAAAAATAATTTATAGCTTATTAAAACTAATTAAGAAGAATTTCAAATTATTTGAAATAAATATAATATAAGAGTTTATTGATTAATATATCAATAAAATTGTGTAAAAATATCCCGACATAACTTTATTGGATTTGCAGTTAGATTAATGATATATTTGATATGCACTAATCTCAATGCAAATTCAATGAATATGATGCATATCTTACACAATTTATGTCGAAATATTCATAATTTATTTTCTTAGTATATATTGCACTAATATTATAATAAATTTAATTGGGAAAAATAAAAAAGGTGATAATATAATCTTATTACAATTTACTTATGATATATTTTAAAATTATTAAATTTCTATTAAGAGTTCATATATTTCATTCACCTTAAAATAATATATATTTTTGATGATTAAATTTTCATGAATTATTCTATAAAATTTGAGAAGGTCTACCAATATTTTTAAAATAAATCCATTGACTCTTCTTTAACAGCTCATTTGCTTCTTCCAGCTTCTAATCAAAACAAAAGAAGATAACTAACTAATGGCAAGTGGCCACTATTAGAATCTTGTATTTAAATTAATTAATAATAAACAAAGATATATAACATTTCTCTTGATATTATTATGCACTATTTTGCCAAATGGAAATTGAAGAGAAGAAATTGAGGAGAGATTTGGATTTTATAAGACAAAGTCAAATTCTCTTTTTCAAAGTTAAAAATTATATCATTGATAGAGTTGTTAAAATTTGGTCATGGGTCGGGTTTGGGTCTAACCCGAAATTGATCCGACACCAGTTGACCCAATCGGAATCCGACCCGTTTTTGCATACTGGTCAGTTTTTTTCAACCCGGATCCAACTTGCACGGGTTGCTGGGTTAACCCGACTCGACCCGCTACAGATGCGAGACAACACGGGCACTAGACATGACGGCGGGCAGACCGGTCAGCAAGTTTTTACAGGGCATTTCGTGTATAGCGGGTTGGAGTCCGGGTCATTCTTAGGTTTCCAGGTCAACCTGAACTCGCCCCGATTTTTTAAATGGATCAATTTGTTGAACCTGAATCCGACCTGTTTCACAAACGAGTTGACCAAAACTTAAAATTTTTTTGTCAGATTTTCGAGTCGTGTAAAATATTGACACCTCTAACTATTGTGTTATTACAATGTTGTTCATTCATATTAGTCTTGATTAGATTGGTCAAGTGAATTGATTAGTGTGGTTAGGTTCTACAACATGTTGACTCTAAATTCGCTTAACTCATCAAAGTTATTGCTTCATTTGAGATAATTTTTTTATTGCTTTCTAAAACAGTTTTTTAGCACAAAAATTTTTTAATTAGATATTTTTGTATTAGAAAGCTGTTTCAGAAACAACAACAACAACAACAACATCAAGCCTTTATCCAACTACGTGGGGTCGGCTACATGAATCATTTTTCTCCATTGTGTCCTATTAAAGGTCAAATTCTTGTTTAAATCTAATAAAGAAATGTTATTCATAATATTTTCTAACCAAGTCTTTTTAGGCATGCCTCTACTTTTCTTAACATAAGTCAAATCTAATACCTCTACTCTCCTTATCGGGTCATTGGAAGGCCGCCTTTTTATGTGACCAAACCATCTAAAGCGACTCTCTCTAATCTTATCTTCTACTGGAGCTACTCCAACCTTTGCACGTATATGCTGATTTCGTATCCTATCTCTAAGGGTAAAGCCACTCATCCACCTGAGCATCCTCATCTCTGTCACACTTAACTTTGAATTATGCTTCTCTTTTAATGGCCAACATTCAACACCATAAAGCATTGCAGGCCTCACTACTATCTTATAGAATTTTCCCTTAAGTTTGAGGGGTACTTTTCTATCAAACAATACGTCCGATGCATTCCTCTACTTTAACCATCCAACTTGAATTCTGCTGATAATATCCCCATCTATTTCACCATCACTCTGAACAATAGATCCAAGATATATAAAACGTGTATTCTTATTAATGACTTGATCGCCCAAAGTCACAAACCCCTCACTAGGTCTATTACTACTAAAATTACACTCCATATAATTCGTTTTAGATATACTCAAGCGAGAACCTTTAGTCTATAATGTTGACCTCCATAATTCAAGTTTACTTTCAACCCCCTCTCTAGTCTTATCAACAAGAAGAATATCATTAGTAAAAAGCATACACCAAGGTACATCCTCAGAAAGCAGTAAGAAAATTATTCACCTAGGATTGATGCTCGGTAAGTAAAGAAGTCGAACAAATTTTACTCAAACCTCAGTTGTATTTTAGATTTAAAAGAGAATTTGACTTTTAATAGGACACAATGGAGAGAAAAGATTCATGTAGCCGACCCCACGTAGTAGGATAAAGGCTTGATGTTGTTGTGTTGTTGTTGTCTTAGTTGTATATCTAAATGTTACACATATTGGTTCAAGCTAAATCAACTTAATTTGGAGTTGCAAGTTTGTTGGAGTAAAAAAGAATAGAATTGTTGAACCCTTTTGGGTTGTGTTGAACTCATCATCATCATGTTGAACTTGTCTTTGTCAAGCTCACAAAGTCTTTGTCAAGCTCACAAAGGACTTGCAAAATTCACTATGTATTTGCCAATTTCATCAAATAATCAATGAACTTTTCATGAATTTGCCATTGAATTCTTATCGAAGATATTGTGTTCGAGCATACTCGACCTAAGGACTAACTAGGCCTAGTCCTTCCAATATTCAAAATAGCTCATCTCAATCCAACAAAACTATTTGTCCAATATCTAAGGCTTTGTTTGAGACAACTTTCTTATTATTTTATAAAGCTGTTTTTAGTGTAAAAACTATTTGAACTCGAAAATTTTTAACTAAAAAATTGCTTTAAAAAATAGTAATGAATGTTGGGAGAACTTTCCGTTCGTCAAAAAATGAACTACACCCACTCGATCCTTCTCTTTTTTTTTGGAGAAAACCCACGGAGGGACCTACGCATTAATTAAATATAAAATTACATATTTTTAAAGAATCAAAGGCTCTCTAAAAATACAGTTCCTTTAAAAAGTAGGTTCCAAAGAAGAGATCGACGTACAAATATTACATCATATCATCTCAATATCAACTTTTCTAATCAAATCATTATTCTTGAAATTTTCTCATAGCTTCTTTCTCTACAATCCTATAATTTCCAATTAAACAAATAAATTTTTATTGATAATTTTCTCTCTTATATTTTTTCTTATTTGACTTCTTCAACAACATTTAATTCACAAATTATAATAAACTAAAATTAATAAGTATATAATAAATAAATTCATTAAATATAATATAAAAATTCATAAATAAACAAAAATAAAAAACCTGAGAAGTAATATAAACTACTGATGTTCTAAAAAATTCTTTTCTGCTTTAATACAATTATAAATTTCTCAGCATGGTAATAATATTTTTATTACTAAAAAAATAATAATAAATATTGCAACATAATGCATTATCTTCTCATTATTTCATTATGATTTATAAAGAAATTGGGGGCAGAAAATGGCTGTGGGTTAGAGCTGAAAGTGAAGGGAAGAAGAAGCATTATTAATTTGTTATAGTGGAAAAATGATGAGTTTGTTAAAGTTTAATTGTCCTATTCGAACATTATTACATACTCATATAATTATAAATGTAACAAGTGGATGCAGCATAAAAAAATTATTATATTTGAAATATTTTAAAATTATTTAAATGAATAAGAAATAAATGCAGATGATTTTTTTTTTTACATGAAGTAAAATTAATCATGCGTAAAATCTAAAGATGGTGGTGACGGTCAGGATGACGTCACTGCTTCCCAATTTCAAAGGAAGAAAATCCTCTCTCACCTCAATCTCATAGTAAGCATTACTCCCCTACGTACATACTCCTCTACCTATCTCCACCTTCTTCGTGCCTATCATCACCCCATAGCCCCTGGTGTCCACTAATTTCACCACCAACACATCATCAATCTGATTGGAGATAAAATTATGGGTGGCCTCACTGTTAGAGCTGTCAAAAACGGGTCACGGGTCGGGTTCGGGTCCAACCCGAAATTAACCCGACACTGTTCAACCCGACCCGTTTTTGCAAACGGGTCGGTTTTCCGAACCCGAACCGACCCGCTTCGGGTTCGGGTCAACCCGAACCCAACCCGCTTCAGGTATATTTTATTAAATTTTTTATTTAATTCAATTTATTTAAATCTAAATCAAATTAAGGTAAGATTTACTTCAATTAATTTAAAATAAATCAAGATTAATTTAATTTGGGCAACAATGTTTATAATTTTTTAAAATATCATTTAAAAATCCTTTAAAATCCTCCTAAATTAATTAAATACGGGTCAAACCGGGTCGATTTCGGGTTTCCGGGTCAACCTGAACCCGAAATTTTCGGGTCGGGTTTTCGGGTCGGGTCAAATGTTGACAGGTCTACTCACTGTCGATCAGCACCACCGCCTCTTTGTCAGCTATCTCTCCCTTCACTTTCATAGTTTGATTCGGGGTGAATCCCACCACAGAGTTCATAGAGACTTCCACCACGTCCATCAGTGGTGATGAACCGTTTTTTTTTTTTGTTTTTTTTTTTGAGGGGGGGGGGGACTTCAAACCAAACATCAATTTTTTCAAAAACCGTTGCATTTGAAATTGCTTATATTCATTTTAATTCAAATCAAACATCTCCTAAAAGTATTTGCTTGATATGAAAAATGGAAAATAAATAAATTTTGATTAGAAAGGAGAGAATAGTAGCTAGTAGTGGTCTTTGCTGAAAGATGAAGCATGACAGACAGAGACCTTTGTGCTTAAGCTCCAAGAAAAGTTTGTTTGGAGAGAAAATGAATAGAAGATGTTGATGGCGATTGGGTTCTTATCTGGTGGATTTGCTGTGTGGTGTAAATTTGAGACGAATTATTCATCAGATTTCATATGATTTAATGTATAATAAATTTTATTTTTATTGAATATATTCTTATTATTATATTTTGCGTAATATTTTTGTTAACAAAGATATATTTATGATCTTGATATTTTGCGAAAATCTAACGCATAACTGCATGAGTAGAAGTTGGGAATATATCATATTTTTTTGCTCAAATTACAGAAGTTATTTGTGAAGAAACAGAGCTTTCAAGAGAAGACAAGAATAAAGAAGAAATAAGAAAACTATATTATTATCTTTCATACCATACAGACTAGAGAGGCTTCCTATATATAGGCACGCCTAGGCTAATATACAAAGGATAAATAGCTTCTAGAATATTCTGGACTTACTAAACCTTATTACAAGAAGAGAGTAAGTTATTTATTTATTTATTATATATATTCTAATACGCCCCGTCAAATTGATGGGTCCATCATGACCGTCAATTTGCTCCTAAGAGTAGTGAAGCGAGGTGTAGATAGAGATTTGGTAAATATATCTGCAACTTGATCGATCGTACTAATGTGATGAAGTCTTATATTATTTAGTTGAATGTGATCCCTCAAGAACTTTTGATCGATTTCAATATGTTTCGTATGGGAGTGAAACATAGGGTTGTTTGCAAGGGCAATTGCAGACATATTGTCACAATAGAGATCTGTCGGGTAGCTTTGCGGGATGCCGAACTCAGTAAGCAGTCTGCGAAGCCAGACTATGTCTGTCGTGAGGGCAGCGAGAGCCCTGTATTCGGATTCTGTGGAGGAGCGGGATACCGTTCTTTGCTTCTTGACTGTCCACGAGATGAGTGAATCGCCCAAGAACAAGCAGTAGCCTGATGTGGATTTTCTTGTAAGTGGATCGCCGGCCCAGTCAGCATCTGAAAAAGATTTAAGGATTAAGTTAGTTTTGGTTATCGGTAATCCATAGTGTAGCGTACCTCGAATGTATCTGAGCAATCGTTTTAGAAGGTAGAAGTGCGGTGGAAGGGGATCATGCATATGCTGAGAAAGTAGGTTGACGCTGTACGAGATGTCCGGACGGGTCAGGGTTAGATATTGAAGTGATCCCGTAATGCTCCTGTACCGAACTGGATCATGAAGAAACTGATCGGCTGGAAGTTCGTTAGGCATTTTTGTACACATGGGATTCGCCAGAGCGTTGCATTGCTGGAGCTCGGCTTGAAGAAGAATATTGTAGGCGTATTTAGCCTGAGATAAGAAATAAGAATTATTAGTTTTATGAATCTTAATACCCAGGAATTCATGAACGTCACCGAGGTGCTTCATGGAGAATTCTGCATTTAGTTTGGAGAGAATGAAGTGAATTTGTTTTGAGTCATTTCCCGTTACGAGTATATCGTCCACGTAGACAAGCAGAAATATTTGAATGTGATTTTTGCGGTAAAGAAGCAGTGAGGGATCTGCAGTACTGTGAGAGAAGCCGATTGTGACTAAGAACAACGTGATCGTGTTGTACCATTGACGCGGTGCCTGTTTTAGACCATAGATAGCTTTGTTTAGTTTGCAAACGAGATTCGGGCTAGAATGGTCTTCAAAGCCTTTTGGTTGTGACATATAGACGGTTTCTGAAAGTGTGCCGTGAAGAAAAGCATTTGCGACGTCGAGTTGTTGAACCGGCCAGTTTTTGTATAAAGCGATGGTTAGCAAGATTCTAATAGTTGGTAATTTGACAACCGGACTAAACGTTTCGACGTAATCAACGCCAAACTCCTGATGGTTGCCTTGTGCCACTAATCGTGCCTTGTATTTTGTTACTGAACCATCAGTATGGTATTTCGTTCTATATGTCCATTAAGAGCCAAAGATAGAGGCAGTTTCGGGAGGAACGACCAAGGTCCAGGTGCCTTGTTTCTGTAGGGCAAAGATTTCTTCGGCCATAGCATGGCGCCAATGCATAGTTTTGGATGCTTCGATGTATGTGGTAGGGTCGGCTTGATCGGAACCGATGTGAGAGATGTGTAGAAGATTCATCCTTTTTGTTTGTTTTAGAGTACCCGTTTTGCTCCTGGTAGTCATGATATGTTGTGTAGTCGGACGAATGTTTGGAGGATTAGCTACCGGAGACGGAACAGATGGTGGGTTGATGAAAGTGTTCTGGGAACAAGGGATGAGTGGGCGTGAGTCTTCTTCCGCAGAACCGATTTTGCTAGTGGAAGGTTCAGCTGTTTTAGATAAACTGGTAGAATATGGCATCAAAAACAGCGGACAGATGTCTGTCTGTTTACTAGTAGTGGCAGCTGGAGTCATTGCGAACGGAAAAATATGTTCATAAAAGATAACGTGTCGAGATACCGTTATTTTATTTGTTTGAGTGTTGAGACACATGTAACCTTTGTAAACATCTGAGTAACCCAGAAATACGCACGGCAGGGCGGTGGGCATGAGTTTGTTGCGGTGCTGAGGAGGAGAAAGAGGATAACACTTGCATCCAAATACTTTAAGTTCCTCATACACAGGTTTCCTGTTATACAGAAGTTCAATAGGAGTATAATTATTTGTTGTGGAGGATGGTAACCTGTTTATAAGGTGGACGGCTGTGGTGACCGCTTCCGGCCAATATAGTTTTGGCAAGGATGCCGTAAGAAGCAGGGCCCGAATTGTTTCTATAATATGCCTGTGCTTTCTCTCCGCGAGCCCATTTTGCTCCGGCGTGTAGGGACACGAGATTTGGTGAGAAATACCGTGATTGAGAAGAAAATTTTGGAACGACAAATTAACAAATTCTGATCCTCCATCGGTGCGGAGCGATTTTATGCGTCGCGCAGTAAGATTTTCAATTTGATTTTTGAAATTTACAAAAGTAGAGAACACGTCAGATTTGAATCTAAGCGGGTATATCCAAGTGTAACGCATATAATCGTCAACGAAAATCACATAAAATTTGAATCCTTGATTTGAAGTAATCGGGGTCGGACCCCAGACATCGCTGTGAATAAGATCCAGCGGGTGTTTTTACCTATTATTAGAGTGTTGAAAAACTAGTTTATGACATTTTGCAGCCGTACAAGATTCACAAGGATGATAGTTTTTATTTATTTTGAGAGTTGGATTACAACTCGAAATAAAATAGAAAACGAGTTTATGAGGATGTCCCAAGCGTTGATGCCAAACTTTGGTTGCTTCTTGTTGAGCAGTGAGAGCGGTATGAATCCGAGCTTGCTGGATCATTGGAACTGCATATAGGTCATCTTTAGACGGTCCTTGAAGAAGCGTTTCCTGCATCGCTAAATCCTTCAACGTAAAACCAAACGGCTCAAAAGTAATGGAGATGAAGTTATCTTTAGTAAGTTGCGAGATTGAAAGAAGATTGTATTTAAGTGTAGGAGTGTGAAGAATTTGAGATAGTTTTAGCTTACGAGATGGGGTCGGGAGAATCCCCGCCCTAGCGTGAGCAATGCTGACTGAATTTCCGTCCCCTATGGTGACGTTATCCGAACCACGGTATGGCTTGGACAAAGAAAGATTGTCCAGCGAGTTGGTGAGATGCGTCGAGGCCCCTGAGTTTAGAAACCAGGTAGCATCCGTTGGATCCGATGAGGCCATCAGAGCAGTGGTTGTGTTCTTGAATGGAGGAGTATATTGCAGATCTAGCCGATGCCAACACGTCTGAGCCGTGTGTCCTTTCTTGGAACAAATTTGACAAGAAATGGAGGCGTTAGGATTATTTCTGGTTGTATTGGTAGAACCGTCTTGCCTCTTGTTCTTCGACCGCGGCCTCTGCTCGTAAATAAGGCCACGTTTGGATCAGTGGGCGCGGGAAACCTGGCTGCGTCTGAGGCAAGATTGATTTCCTCACTTAGAAGTAGAGGATATATTTGATCCAAAGTAAGTGGAAGCGGTGTCGTTCGAATGGTAGATTTGAACGATTGATATGGTTGGGGGAGCCCATTCAAGATGTAATGAATTACATCTTCTGCATCTAGTGAAGAACCTGCTGAAGCAATTTGATCCACGATCGCTTTGATCTCCGATAGATACTCAGTCATGGACTGATTCTTGAGTGATACATTGTGTAAAGCGTTTTTGAGTTGTATCACTTTTGACCTGTTTGTAGCTTGAAATCTTGTTTCGAGTGCCGCCCAGATCTGAGCAGTCGAGTGCAGCGAAATTACATAGGGGAGAATTGATGTGGAGATTGTGGAGCAAATGGAAGCCGATAAGTTCTGATCGGTAAGCAACCATTGCGAGTAGAATGGATTTGATGATGAAGAGCCGTCTGGATTTGTCAAGAACTGGGTTGGAGGAGGAATTTTGGAGTCAAGAAATTGAGCAAATCCATTTACCCTGAGCTTTTTCAAGATCTGGGATTTCCAGATCAAGAAGTTGTCAGGTCGAGCGGCGTGGGGACGAGATTGCGAAGGTTAGAGACGACGAATTTGAGTGTCGTCGAGATCATTGGGTCGTCGATGGACGATCCTGAGTTGCGATCTTGCAGCCGGGTTGAAGTATCTGACTCAGCCATTTTTTTTTTAAGGATCTACGACCTTTTCCTGATACCATGTAGAAACAGAGCTTTCAAGAGAAGACAAGAATAAAGAAGAAATAAGAAAACTATATTATTATCTTTCATACCATACAGACTAGAGAGGCTTCCTATATATAGACACGCCTAGGCTAATATACAAAGGATAAATAGCTTCTAGAATATTCACAGGACTTACTAAACCTTATTACAAGAAGAGCGTAAGTTATTTATTTATTATATATATTCTAATAATTTGTTGTTGAGCTTTAGAAGTTGACTTGTACTATTTGGCTATTGAAATGGTTATTTACTTATTTACTTGTAGATTACAAACATAGTTTCTGTTTTGCTACTATTTTTTCATTTGTTTTTAAAATTTCTTTGCGCTAGAAAATTATTTTTAACATCAACTTTCAAAAAAGTTATTTTTCTCCATAATAGCTTTACAGACTCTGTTATAAAAGTTGCTACAATTTGTTCTGGATAGCTTGCTTGATGCTTTGCTTTTTTAGACAACAGTCACAACTTCATTTTGTTACCATTTTCTTGCCACTTTATCATATTTTTTTCGAAATTTATGTGGAGAAAAGCTATATTTTGCAACGAAAGTAGCTAAATTGATTTCCCTACGTCAACTTCATAACTACTCACTAGCTTTATAAAATGCAATATTCGTCCCAAACAGACCATTAATTTGATTCATTCAACTCTAAACACGAACTATTTGAAATATATCATGCATGAGCCATAGTCTAATTTTTAAGATGTGCAAAAATTTTTATATTGTCCTCATCAAGAATTACGAGAATTATAAATTATATGAAACATTTTATCTACTTGAATTAGTAAAAAGAAGAGAATTAAAATTGGAACAAATACCCAAATATGGCACTATTATTATTATTATTATTTTAAATATTTGAATGGAGATGTCACATTCCCTCATAACAAATATTATATTAAATTTTATGAAAAAGAAATAAAACTGTTAAGATTTTGAAAGGGAAACCGTAATGAATATTATAAATGTTTCTAGAAACTACTTAAAACCAAAAAAGCTTAAACCATTATTTTTATTTGTAAATTCTTATATATAATATAATATAATATAATAATATTTAAATTTTATAAAATATATATTTTTTAAACAAAATACTATTTTCACATATTTTAATGTGATTATACTGTTAATATATATATATATATATATATATATATATATATATATATATATATATATATATATATATATATATATATATATATATATGATTGATTGGTATGTAATTATAAAAAATAAAAAGAATTTTTTATAAATATTCTCTTACTAAATAATAATTAATAAACAAACCAACAAATAACAGAGCAGAAGGAAAAAGAAAATAAAAAAGATTTACATATATATCACTTTATATCATTTACATATATAATATTTAAAATTTTAATATTTTATTTCTATCACTTATAAATAATTTTAATATTAAATATATTATTCTTATATTTTATCACTATCACCCATAATATCTTATAAATTATAATATTTTTTTTTCTTATATTTATATTTGATAATTTTATATATTTAATAGGTAAATAATATCATATAAAGCGGTATATATATGTAAATCACAAATAAAAAACTAATACTTCGCAGCTTCTGTGAGTGTGTTCCTCTACTTCTCTGGGTATCGATTGGCCGGCGAGGAGGACGATGAACAACCCTTCGATGAGCAATACGTACGAGTATGGAGATGCCGAGTACTGGGATGCGAGGTATTGGGAACAGGCCGGCTCGTCCTTCGATTGGTACCAGCGATTCTCCGCCCTCCGCCCCTTTATTAACAAATTCATCCCAAGCTGCTCTAAAATTCTCATGGTCGGCTGCGGAAATGCGCGTACCCCTTCTCCACCTCCTTTCTTTTCAAAAAAATTGGTTTGTTGATTGAAATTTTGCTGTTAGGTTTACTGGCTTGCTGTTTCAAGCTAATTTGCTTACAAAATAGCATGTTTATAGTTAGGGAGTAGGATCAAAGTTGGGCTGAACATTTCAATGAGTAAATATGTTTTCAACCCCAAATTTTAGACTTGTGGGAGAATGCGAATTAGATGATATTTATACACAAATATATATTTCAAATATCTGCATTTGGATTGATTTTCTACTGCTGTGTATCTTAACTTATCATAAATGACATTTTCATTGAATCAGTTAACTGAATAAAGTGACTTATGAAGGGCTTGTAGAATTATCATTGTTAGGCAGTGTCTTCTAATTCAACGGTTGTTGTGTTCGAAGCATGTCACTGCCTTCACTAGATTGAGCTGAAATTAAAAAAATAAAGTTCATTAGAGGATTGTTGGAAGTTGTATTTTAAAGTATGGTCACATTTGTTTTGCTTTAAGGAAATTGAAAGAACTTTATGGGGCTTTTTTAGTTACAAGTCTGATTTAATTCAAGTTGGATTTAGTATAACATGTAGATCTAGATGTAGTAAATTCTGGAGGTATGAAATCCTGAATATTAAAATTATTTCACATGATAGATGTTAGATCTTGTTAAGTTATAATAAATCGTTATATATATATTTGAAGATTTAAGATTTTAATGAAGGAAAAAGAAGAGGCACAATAAGAAGAAGTGATGTAAATCTGTCAAATCATCCTTCCCCCAAAATTTACTAAATTTGCAGTTTGGCCTAAAACCTTATTTAAGAAGGAAGTAAGATTTATTTGGCTTAAAAATTGTTTTGCAATTTTAGCCTAAATCATGGCTAAGACTTTGTTTGGGACGGCTTTCTTATTACTTTTTAAAATAGTTTTTTTAGTATAAAAATTTTTTGAACAAGAAATTTTTGTACTTAAAAGCTGCTTCAGAAAGCAATAAGAAAGTTGTCCCAAACAAAGTCTAAATCTTGTAACCAAGCTGCCCTAAATGATTTGCTATATTTACTATCTCATGCATATTATTTTGACAGGTCTTTCGGAGGATATGGTGAAGGATGGATATGTAGACATAATGAACATTGACATTTCATCAATAGTGATAGAAATGATGAGAAAGAGATGCATGCACATTCCTCAGTTGAAGTGTATCCTTCTTTTCAATTTTCCAAAATAGATTAATAATGAAGCAAGTCTTATTTCTTCATTTCAAAGCAAGAAATGGAGCAAGTCCTTTGGGTATCCTAATGTGGTATTTTTGCAGATATGCAAATGGATGTAAGGGATATGAGCTTCTTTGAGGACGAATCATTCCATT
Source organism: Dendrobium nobile (assembly GCA_022539455.1). Classification (NCBI taxonomy): domain Eukaryota; kingdom Viridiplantae; phylum Streptophyta; class Magnoliopsida; order Asparagales; family Orchidaceae; genus Dendrobium; species Dendrobium nobile. The sequence continues at coordinate 53,129,402 of CM039718.1, forward strand.
CTGTGATTGACAAAGGTTTTTTGCTTTTCAATGATATTGTGCTTTGGTGCACTTCTTGAAAATTTAGAACTATTGAAACATTATCAGCTGATGAATCTTCTTTTTCTATTTATTTTCTTTGGTGATGCCTTGTTGACTTTTTCTATGAAGGGACTCTGGATTCTTTGATGGTAAACTTGATTTTTTTTTCTCGTGTCATTTTCTGTGAGTTTGAATCGCTGACTCTTTTATACCTGTTATGCTCTTACCATCATAGTGTAGCACTGATGCTTCGTTCAGTGCTTTTTTGATGATAGAAGAAGTGAACAGGTAAGTTTTCACTCTATTTTGGATTTCATTTGGAAAGAAAATTATCAGCCTCTATTCCTTTTTTCAAATTTCATGCATTTTTTACTTCTGACAATTAAGATTGTCTGATATCTAGGCTTCTTAAACCTGATGGGATATATATGTTGGTATATCCTTTGTTCTTAATGTTTCTTACTAAATTTGCATGTTTTTTTTACCATTAAATTATTTTAAAGTCTATCGAGTTTAGAAATATTTCATGTGTCGCAGATAACTTACGGTGATCCATCAGTGAGGATTCCTCATTTGAATCAACCCGGATGCTGTTGGAAAATTACTTTGTACATTATACGTAAGCATATATAATATCCTCTTTACACTGTTACATTCACTTTGCATATTTATATATTGGCATCATGTAGTTTTGTCACAATGTGATCACAATGTAATTGGCATGCGTACATTATGATCAAAATGATTGTATGCATTACAACCTTGAGAGGTTACGGTATTGTTGGTGTTCTTGGCTTCTCCATATCTATCACCTTCTCTAGGCCCAAGCAATGTCTTCTATGATTATAATTGCCATAATATAATAGAATTAATTATTCAATGCGGATACTGAACGTCATCTGGAGACCAAACAGAATGCGCCATATCATCCCTGTGCTCGGTACCGTGGCTCGGCATTGCTCAGTACCACGGCTCAGTATCGCTGATGAGGCGCCAATGTTTTAAAAACCGGACCGGACCGGCCGGTTCGACCGGTTCAACCGTGAATCGGACATAAGACCGGTCCGGTTCAGTCTTAAAACCGCCTCTGCAATGAACCAGACTGAACTGGCTAGAACCGCCGGTTCAACCGGCAAACCGGTGAACTGGCTGCGGTTATTTTGAACCGGCCGGTTCAAATTCCAAAAATTTTAAATATTTTTTAAATAAATAAATTAACATATATTTAAAATTTTTAATTAATAATAATATATCTTTTTTATAAACATTTATCTCCAAACCATCATGATGCATGCATATCACATGGAGTGGTGGTACCATGTGAGCTCTTAACACAAGGAAACTCAACATGCTATATAAACACTAGCAAGAAAGTCTTTCCAAATGATGTGGGACTAAAGAAAAGAGTTGAGATGTGAATGAACTCATAACATATATAATGCATATAAAAACTATTTTTAAACAGATTTTTTAATTAATTATTTTTTATGTAAATGATACTTATTTATTAGTTAATAATAAAAATTTATTTATTTATACACTATAAAAAATAATTTATCATTAATAATTTTATGTATTTAATTATTTATTAATTATTTAATATATAAATTTATAAAAGAAATTTGGTATACAACATAAACTTGTAAAATATATTTAATCATATAATATAAAATAAGAATAATTTATATTAAATTTCTAAACTTATGTTAGAATTAAATTTATATTAAATATGTATTTATATTAAATTATATGGTTATATGTAAATTTAATTTAAATTAAAAATTAAATTTTAAATTTGAAAAATATTTAAAATTAAAATTATCATATTTTTATAAGTGTAAATTCTTATAATTATGAGATTTAGAATTTTTTTTCTTTTATGAGAGATTTTAAAATAATTCTTTTACTTAATTATATAAATTTTATGTTTCATAGTTTTTTTTTTAATTTAATTTTTTGTCTCAAACTTTGAATGATAACATTATTATTATGTTAATTTTATTAAATTTTAATAATATTTATTATTTATTACGTCATCCGGTTTGACCCCGGAACCTCTCCTTCTTCTGATTCATTGTCCGGTCCGGTTTTCACAACCTTGTGTGGCGCATTCTGGTTGGTCTCCGGATGGCGTTCTGCATCCATTCTCCGCATATGAATTTTTCTTACTGCTGATGATTAGTTGCTATTATATCTTTTATGCTTTGTAATTTTTTTTTTGTTTTGGCGTATATATAACAAAGTGAGCTCATAGATGTACAACTGTAGAATCATTCTTATTTGGTAATCTTGTTGATTTAAAGGTATTCAAGGTGTATGCAAGCAGTGAATGAAAACCATTTATGTATTTGGAATAAAAATGTTAGCAATGCAGCCTCAACATGTACACAATCTGTTATAAGATCATGAACTTAAGCCTTACATAAAAAATGAAGATCATCCTCTTACTTCACAAAATTCAAATCACAAGGAATTTGACCACATATATGTTAGGTTTCCTCCTAGTGTGGATTTCAACATGCGTTAATCAATTGCCACTGTCCTTAACTGTATTGGCCAATCCTTCTCCCTAAAGAAGTGGTTCTAAGCGTTCCATACATGTCTTAGTCAACCCCTCATTCTCAAAGCAACATGTAATGAGTCAAGAGTATATTCCCTTCTAATTATAGCTTTACCGACTTATGTTGCTTAGTTTAGGTTTAATTCCTTATTTTTCTCTCTAGTAGCTCTATACATACAAGCTTCATATAGGCTTATTGATTCTTTTTTTTTTTGAAAGCCATAGGCTTATTGATTCAATGAATGGAATTACAAACTTTGGTTGCTTGTTGTAATTGATAATTCCTCCATCAAACTAACACACCATGGTTCTAGCCTCCACTCTCCATTCCTAATCTAGCCTAATTTCTAAGGCAAGGGATGACTACCCCATAGAGCTAGTAAACCAAGCTTCTCCACTCCATACTCCACTCCACCTTCTATATCAAGCCTTCCTCCTCATAATTTTTTGGCCCAGCTGCTAGGTTTAATTCCTTGTATTTCTCTCTTGTAGCTCTATACATACATGCTTCGTATAACCTTTTGATTCATTGAATGAAATTACAAACTTTGGTTGCTTGTTGTATTTGATAATTCCTCCATCTAACTAACACCCCATGGAGGCAAGGGATGATAACCCCATAAAAATAGTAAACCAAGTCTCTCAACTCCACTCTACCTTCTATATAAAACCTTCCTCCTCATAATTTTTGGCCGAGCTGCTAACCGTGATTAGTGCCATACCAAAACAATCCTAAACACCACAAAACCCTTATAAGATTGTAACATGACAACCACCCCTTCCTCCCTTCAAGGGCATCCCACAACAAGAAAACACACTACTTGTTTATAACTACGCAAGCAATCACCTTTCTCATCAAAGATCTTTCCTCTAACATCTATCATCTTGTTGAAGCCTTACAAAACAGGAGTTGTATTAGGAATATCTATACCCGTCGCACATTGATTAAAGGCAAAATGTCAAGCATATATATGAAATCATTGTGAATACCAAAAAGTAAATTGAAGGAATGATGTAGAACTACAATGATTGCAATGAATTTATGAAGAATTTGCACAACTTATTGATTAGAGAAATAACAAATAGGCCTTTTAGCAGATAAAACAAAGAATCAAAACGTAAGAGCGGTCACTGTCGTTTAGGCTAAATTACACATAAAGAGATTTAAACCATCAAAATAATGTAGGAAAATAACATCATGCAAACGTAGTAGTTTTCAACGGCAAAAATCCCTAGTCTAACAATGAGATTAGGAAGCAAATGAATGCGCTCAAAATTCCTACGTTTACTAAGCTTGACAGAAGTAGGTAGACGCGACCTTTGAGATTACAATCAATATCACAAAGAAAAGATTAGACTTAGAAAATACAAGAAAAAGTAGTGATTAGGAAACCTTCGTCAAGGATCGGTTGCAATCCTCCAATCGACGATCTCCAATTGATCTTCGATTGCGTCCACCAAGGTATCCAAGATACGCTCTATGTAGTCTTCTACCGTGTTGTCGATCCTCGGGTTGACGTCGAAGAAGGTTGAATGGAGAATGTGCACAAAACCGTGCTCGTCGTAAGCAAGTCCGTAATCAGTGTCGGGATCGTCCATTCATGGATGCTAAATGATGATCTCCTCCAAGGGATGCTAGTAATCTCAAACTTTGTTGAAGAGAAAGAAGTTTCTCTTCAATTTGAAGTTGGATGACAAGGTGTGGCCGACCAAGGGAAGAGGGTTGGGGAGGAGTAGTAGGTTAAGTAGGGAAGAACAAGTGAAAAATCTGAAATAAATTTCAGATTTTCAATTGGAAGGATTTGGAATTAATTTGAACTTTAATTCCAATAGGAGAAGCTTTAATTTGAGAAAGAAGTCAAGCGGTGGGGGCATGGAGGGGGTTTCGGCCAAGTAAGAGAAGGAGGCAAGGGTCTAGATGCAATGTATTTGGAATTATGGATTTAATTTAATCAATCCAACATGAGTTGATTGATTGATTTAAATTAGGATCCTTCCAAAAAGAATTAAGAGGAAATAGGAAAGATTTGAAATCTAGATTGGAGTTATTTTAAATTCAAATACTTTCCAAACTCAAGTGGAATTAAATAGGGAAGGGTGGGGGAGTTTGGAAATAAATCCAATTGGATTTATTGAAGAGGGGCCGGCGACATCAATAGGGAAGGAGGGATTGAATGCAAGTATTAATGCTTGCTTAATTTGGCTTTTAGGAATTAGGAAATATTTAATTTAACTCCAATTTTAATTTGAAATTTAAATAGGATTAATTTCGAAACTTTCCTAAAATAGATTTAATAATTTAAGAAAGATTTTAAATTTCAAATTGATTAAATTTGAATTCAAAATCTGTCCCAATTATTCCAATCCAAATTAGGCACTGGAAATCAAAGAGGAAAGGGGGCAAGGGCCGGTGGGTGGAGGGGATTCGGGTAAGGGGCTGGCTAGTTGGGATGTTTGTGGAGCTCGGTCGGGGAGAGAAGATGGCTTGGAGAGGAAGAAGGGCTTGGATGCAATGATGGCCGGTGGTGGTGGTGGGAGGGGAAAGGAAAGAGATAGGGAAGAAAACCACGAACCCGACTCGTCTAGGTTGGTGGGTACTACGCAATTCTCCCTCTCCTAGGGATTTCACTCCAAACTCTCAAGCTCTCATGAGAAGCCAAACAAGAGAAACGAAAATTTTACTTGATCATTCATTAACTTGCAAAGAGAAACATAGGGGCTATAAATAACCTCTTACATAAGACTCAAAATAGAAAATACGACAACGCCCTCAAGGCTTACTTAATAAAAGGGTACAACAGGAAACTAAATAAAACAAATACGATACGATATCATAAATAAGAAAATACATGAAATAAATAAAAAATACAATGACTCAATCGTGGCCGTAGATCGGCGGCCACGCCTCTGATAAACCTTCCATGATCTGATGTCCCCATCAAGGAATCTAAGTTATTGGGATTTATAACAAAGCCCTACATAGGGTCCTAGTTGGGTACCCACGCTCTGCGCTGACGGGTTTTGCCCACCCACACCCACCTATGGTGACATTTGATATGTTATACCCACCCACACCAACCCACCCACTTTCCATGGTTCTTGTATAAAATCTTTCGCGGATTAATGACATTGAGGTTTGTTGCTATTTTCTTTGACTACAAACTTTCAAATTACATATCAATATTTATCGTAGTCGTAGCACGGTTCAATGTTGCGCACTACGTAGTAAGGATTACTGTAATATAATGCATGCATATGATGAGTAGTAATGTAAATCAATTTGTCCCCTGATGTTGAGTACCCACCCATACCCACCCACAAGGCCATGTACATACCCATACCCACCCATGCCCATTGGGTATGGGTGGGTACGTGGGTGGGTGTGGGTATGGGCACCCAATGCAGGGCTCTGATTTATAAGTCTTTAGGCACATTTTTAGAGAAAATCATTTGCTAAGCTATTAAAATTTTTTTGCAAGCATCAGTGTTGTCCCATTGGTACAATATTTGGATAAGCAACATGTGTTTTATAAAGGAATTTCGAAGATACTATTGATTATACTTGTAATCATATTGGGAAACAATCTCATGAGGTCTATAATGTTAAGATAATTTCTTAATGATAGTGTAGGTGCCAGCTTGATACTACTATAAGCTTAACTCAGATGATTAAAAATTTTCTCTTTAAACAGTTCTAATTAGTGGAATTGTGATGGACCGGTCCAGCCTGGACCCATGCGGGTCTACAGGCGGAAGAGAGCGGGGCGGGCGGACCGGCTGGACCAAAGGGACCCACCCACTTAAGTGGGGGTAATTTGGGGATGGGAGGAATTTTGGGATGGTATGAAGGGGGCCATTAGGGTTTAGTTTTGGGGATTATGAAAAGTGAAGTCTCTTTCTAGTTTTCTTCTTCTAGTCTTCTTCTTGTTCTTTTCTAGGGTTTTCTTGTGGGAGATCTTGTCCTTCTCGAAGTGGACAAACTTATCTTGTTTTCTCTTGGCTTTCTAATGCAAAGGTTCTTGTTTTTCATCCCAACTCTCTTGTGATTGTTTCTCTTTGGTTTTGGTGGAGAAATTCCTCTCTTTTGGGGGAAATTAGGGCAAAACCGAAATTGTGAAATCATAGGGCGTATCAATTTGGTATCAGAGCTCTCGATCCTAGACGGCATGGCATCAAAGAAGGCAGAAGTTTTGGAGGGGGAAATGGGCCAATTGAAAGAGAAAGTGGGTGAGAAACTTTATTCGTTGGAGGGAAAATTCTCAACCCTAGAGAAGAGATTTGGGGAAATGGAAGAGATGATCCGGAAATTGTTAGAAGCCCAAGTTGTTCCATCAAATCCTAAGGAAAAAGGGAAATCTCCGGTGACAAACCCTAACCCTAACCATAATTTCCCAATTAGGGAAGAAGGAGTAAATCAGAGTGAAAATGACATGCAAGAGCAATGGTCAAGGGAAGGGGGAGAGGGGTCTGGAGTGGGCGGCCTTTGGGGGCCGGCCACACATGGGCTCGGTGGGCCTCCACAGCACACGTGAAGGGTGCCCGAATCAGATGGGGGGGTTTCCGGAATGGAACCGTGCCACATGGGAGCAGGGAGGAAGAAGGGATGACTACGACATGGGTTATGGTGAGCCAAGAGAACCACCATGGCGGGGGATCCAAAATCCTTACCCGGGGGAGATGAGGGGAAGACCACTGAGGGAGGGATTCACTCAGGGGACATGGGGAGATGGAAGAACCTTCAACCGAGCCGACAACCGCATGAGAAAATTAAAGCTTCCTATTTTTGAAGGAGAGGATGCTTATGGGTGGATATATAGGGTGGAGCGCTATTTTGCAGTGAATGGCATCACATAGGAAGAGAAGTTGATGGCGGTTCCGGTATGTTTGGAGGGGAAGTCATTGGCCTGGTTTCAATGGCTTGAAGGAAGACAACATGTCAGGAATTGGGAGGAGTTCAAAGACCTATTTCATAGATTCCGGGTGTCCAGCGAGGGTACACACTACGAGCAGTTTGTGTCTCTAGTGCAGGAGGGCACAGTGGCAGAGTATAGGGAGCACTTTGAGCTACTATCAGACAGATTGAGAGGGATTCCAGATGACCTTTTGGAGGGAAATTTCATGAAAGGGTTGAATCCCCACATCAGAGCAGCCATCAGAGTAGTGGATCCACGTGGGCTAGTGAAGATCATGGAGACCGCACAGCTTGTAGAGGACAAGCTGAAGGTGGAGAGCCACCGAGGAGATCAGGGGTGTCTTACCCCACTTACCGACCACCACTCATGATTGGAGGCACAAAGGTGGCTACTATCCTTCCTCCTAGGGAGGTAGCCAAGGAGAAAACCACTATGGCAGTGAACCAAGGGGGGTTCAAAAGATTGACTGATTCAGAGTTGAAAGAGAAAAGAGCCAAGGGCCTTTGCTACCGATGCGATGAGAAGTTTACACCGGGGCATAGGTGCAAGGAGAAAACACTACATGTGATCATAGTGGGGGATTCAGAGGAGGAGGAAGGCGACATAGGGGCAACTGAGGAGGATGGAGAGGAGGAAGAGCACCCTCATTTGGCTATGGTGGAGGTTTCACTCAACTCCATAGCTGGACTGACGTCGCATTCCACCATGAACCTGGAAGGGGAGATTGCAGGGTACAAGGTGATGGTTCTGATTGATAGTGGGGCCACCCAAAACTTCATAGCTTGCAGACTGGTGGAGAGGGTGGGGCTACCGGTGACCCAAGGGAGGTGTAGGAGTCCTGTTGGGCACGGGGAAGAAGGAGCACTGTAGCGGGCAGTGCAAGGGAGTGACCCTCACATTGCAAGGAGAGGAGACAGTGCAAGACTTTCTACTGTTGGACTTGGGAAGCACTGATGTGATACTGGGGATGCAGCGGCTCCAGTCCTTGGGTGAGATGAAGGTGAACTGGAAGAAGTTATATATGGAGTATGGGAAGGGGAGCAGGAAGGTGACATTGCAGGGAGACCCCAGTTTGTGCAGAGCCAGAGTGGCCTTGAAGTCCATCTTCAAGACTTTGAGAGATGAGGGAGAGGACTATTTGATATAGCTACAGCAAGTGGGCAGGGAGGCAGAAAGAGAGCCAGAAGCCATACCTGAGGTGGTCCAGGACCTTCTACAGCAGCTCTCCACCGTGTTTCAGATGCCCAAGGGGCTACCACCTATCAGATCCAGGGAGCATGCTATTGTGTTGAAGACCGGGGTAGCACCCATCAGCGTGCGACCCTACAGATATCCTCATGCTCAGAAGGAGGAGATTGAGAGGCTGGTGGCAGAGATGTTGGAGGCTCAGGTGATCCAGCCCAGTGTGAGCCCATTTTCCAGTCCCGTACTCTTAGTGAAAAAGAAAGACGGTAGTTGGAATTCTGTGTAGACTACCGGGCCCTCAATAAGGAGACTGTGTTGGACAAGTTTCCTATTCCTGTGGTAGATGAACTTTTGGATGAACTTGGGGGAGCCACCATCTTCTTCAAGGTGGACTTGAAGTCTGGTTATCACCAGATCAGGATGAGGACTGAAGACATTCAGAAGACAGCCTTCCGGACACACGAAGGTCATTATGAGTTTCTAGTGATGCCGTTCGGGCTCACTAACGCTCCCTCCACCTTTCAAGCCCTGATGAATCAGGTCTTCCAACCCTACTTGAGAAGGTTTGTTTTAGTCTTTTTTGATGATATATTGGTGTATAGCAAATCTCTGCAGGACCATATGACCCATCTTGGGGTCGTACTCACGACCTTATTGGAGCATCAACTATATGCCAACCAGAAGAAGTGTTCTTTCACTAAGAGGGAGGTGGAGTATCTGGGACACATTATTTCAGAGAGTGAGGTGGCAGCTGACCCCACTAAGATAGAGGCCATGGTGGATTGGCCTACACCAAAATCCCTTAAAGGCCTAAGGGGATTTTTGGGACTGACTGGCTACTACAGGAGGTTCATCAAGGGCTATGGTTCCATAGCAGGTCCTTTGACTGATCAATTAAAAAAGGACAATTTTCAGTGGGGAGAGAAGGCGGAGGAAGCCATGAAGACCCTGAAGGAAGCCATGACTAGTGCCCCGATTTTGGCACTTCCAGACTTCACTCAGCAGTTTGTGGTTGAGACTGACGCTTCAGGAGTGGGTTTGGGAGTGGTACTCATGCAGAATCATAGGCCGATTGCTTTCTTCAGCAGGATCTTATCACCTAGAGCGAGGTTGAAGTCAGTTTATGAGCAGGAACTGATGGCCATTGTTTTGGCTATTCAAAAATAGCGGCCTTATCTATTGGGGCAACGATTCATAGTTCGTACTGATCAGCGGAGTCTCAAGTACTTACTAGAGCAGAGATTGGTGGCAGAAGAACATCAGAGGTGGCTAGCCAAACTTTTGGGATATGAGTTTGAGATTCAGTATAAGCCAGGGGTTCAAAACAAGGCGGCAGATGCTCTTTCCCGTGTGGAGTGCTCACAGCTGATGGCACTATCTGTATCACAATTGGTAGATTGGGGTGAAATGGTGAAGGAAAATCAACATGTAGAGGAGCTAGAGAGAATTCGGGCGGCTATCTAGAAGGGAGAAGGAGGGTTCAAAGGGTATCACCTGGAGAACTCTCTTTTGTTGTACAAGGGGAGGTTGGTACTACACCGTGACTCCGCATTTGTCCCCATTATGCTACGGGAGTACCACGATAGCCGTATTGGTGGACATTCAGGGGTGGAGAAGACCTATCGGAGGGTGAAAGCCGAATTTTTTTGGAAAGGGTTAAGAGGTGATGTCGAAGACATGGTAAGCAAATGTGATATTTGTCAACGGAACAAGTATCAAGCCTGTGACCCTAGTGGTTTGCTGCAGCCCTTGGTGCTTCCAAACAAGATTTGGGAGGAAGTCACCATGGATTTCATTGAGGGATTACCCAAGTCTGATGGGTATACGGTCATCATGGTGGTGGTTGACCGGTTGAGCAAGTATAGCCATTTCATTCCACTACGGCACTCTTTTTCAGCTCCTACTGTAGCATCTACTTTCATCAGAGAGGTGGTTTGATTGCATGGGGTCCCCACTTCTATTGTCTCGGATAGGGACAAAGTATTCTTGAGCTCTTTTTGGAAAGAGATCTTCAAGATGCAAGGTACATTCTTGAAGCGCAGTACAACATACCACCCACAGACAGACGGACAGTCCAAGGTGGTGAACCAGAGCGTGGAGACTTACTTGAGATGCTTCGTGGGGGAGAGGCCCAAGCAGTGGGTCAAATGGCTACCATGGGCAGAATATTGGTACAACACTTGTTATCATACCGCATCTCAGTTCACACCTTTCAGGATTCTTTATGGAAGAGATCCACCACCGTTGGTGAATTATCAGAAGGGGACGACCCCTGTATATCTAGTGGATCAATACTTGGAGGAGAGGGATAGGGTGTTGGGTGAGTTGAGGGAACACCTATTGAGGGCCCAACAGATCATGAAGACCAAGGAGGATGTTCACCGCAAGGATGTGACATTTGAGGTGGGAGAGATGGTATACTTGAAGCTACGGCCTTACCGACAGAAGACTTTAGCTAGCAGAAGAAGTGAAAAGCTCTCTCCACGATACTACGGGCCTTTCGAGATCGAAAGGAAAGTTGGGATGGTGGCCTACCGTCTCAAGTTACCTCCTCATTCCTCCATCCACCCTGTATTCCATGCATCGCTATTGAAGAAGAGCATAGGGGATCATACTGTGGCCATTCCTACTATACCCCAGGGCCTCACAGAAGATATGCAATTCTTACTAGAGCCACTACATGTGAAGGAAGTGAGGAAGAATGATCAAGGAAAAAGGGAGATTCTCATCAAGTGGAAGGACTTACCGACACATGAGGCTACTTGGGAGATATACGAAGCCATGCAGGCGCAGTTTCCAGACTTCAACCTTGAGGACAAGGTTGATCTTCTAGAGGGCGGTATTGATGGACCGGTTCACCCGGTCCAGCCTGGACCCGTGCGGGTCTACAGGCGGAAGAGAGGGGGGCGGGCGGATCGGCTGGACCAAAGGGACCCACCCACTTAAGTGGGGGTAATTTGGGGATGGGAGGAATTTTGGGATGGTATGAAGGGGGCCATTAGGGTTTAGTTTTGGGGATTATGAAAAGTGAAGTCTCTTTCTAGTTTTCTTCTTCTAGTCTTCTTCTTGTTCTTTTCTAGGGTTTTCTTGTGGGAGATCTTGTCCTTCTCGAAGTGGACAAACTTATCTTGTTTTCTCTTGGCTTTCTAATGCAAAGGTTCTTGTTTTTCATCCCAACTCTCTTGTGATTGTTTCTCTTTGGTTTTGGTGGAGAAATTCCTCTCTTTTGTGGGAAATTAGGGCAAAACCGAAATTGTGAAACCCTAGGGCGTATCAAATTGCTAAGAATACATTATTAAAAGTTTAGGGTGCAGGCGAATTGGTGTGCAAATTCTTCACTTAGAGGTTTTGCAAACTCTTCCAATTCTATGAACCATAGGAATAGTGCTGAACCGCTGATATAAGATATGATGCTTGGTGTATGGATGAGGAAAGTTTAAGCTCTCAAGTAATCGTCGTTCACCCACGCAACTACATTAGCATTCATTGAATGTTCGCTAAATATTGGTAGAGAGATGAGTATATATGGCTCGACTCAAATCAGAAGCAAGTAAGAAAGATCTTACTAAATAAGCCCAGTTGTAAACCTCAAAAACTCCACCATGACGTTTGCGAATCAAAGCATAGTTTTACTTGGTTTTTTGGTCTCCCGTTCAGTAGGTATTTTTAGGAGAAACCATTGCCAAAAAACTTTCCGTAGATTCATAAACATTTAACAAGATTCCTACAAGGTAAACGTACATTTAGGACATTGAACTTAGAATTTAATATTTTTTTGAACATTCATACTTCACTACATTTCCTCATCTCGAAGGACCACATGTTTTAAGCTTTTTTATGTAATCATTTAATGGTTAGCCTTTTGAATTGTAAATCTATCATACGCTTAGCTAAACCTAAGATATCCCTAAAGAAAATTTTGTTTTCATTAGATTACTACTAATAAGACATCTGGGCTTATCAGGCTTACAAAATTTGCACATATAAACTTCTTGATGCTTTGAATGTTTGCACTCTGCATATTTAACTATTTAAGGGCCTTTCTCAGAGGCTTTTGGTGTAACTAGTCTAGCATAATGAGGATTGTGTAGCTTCATACCTGTGGTAGGTCAAGTATTCCTTTAATTTTTCCTTAAGATTGAACTCTTATGGTGTAGCTATGCTTGTTCTCTAGCTATACCCACCACTTGGTAGTGGCATCCTTGGTCTTGTATATGTACCTGTTTGCTTGGTACATTTGTTTGTAGTAGTGCCTACTGCCAAACCATCCATTAAAAATGAATTGTGATTCAGATACGACCATCGAAAAATGAGTAATGCTATAGTGCCTATACAAATTGATAGAGTCCAAAAATGCTGGTTCTTGTGCGCTAAATCAGCTTCCACTATCAAGGGCGGATCTGTAGTGGAGGCCCTAGAGGCATGGGTAGGGTTGCAAACGAACCGAGCCGAGCCGAGTATGTGAGTGTTCATGTTTGTTTATTATTAGCTTGTTCAAGTTCAGTTCGTGTTTGATTCGAGCTTTATTGTTTGTGTTCATGTTTAGTTCATTTAAATTAATGATGTTCATGTTTGGTTCATGTTCGATTCGTGTTCGGTTCTTTTAGTTTATCGAGCTTTAAACAAACAAATTTTAATGAGCTCTATTCGTAAAATGTTGGTTCTTGTGCGCCAAATTTTAAATTGATAGAGTCCAAAAATGATGGTTCTTGTGCGCTAAATTAGCTTCCACTATCAAGGGCGGATCTGTAGTGGAGGCCTTAGAGGCATGGGTAGGGTTGCAAATAGGGCTGCAAATGAACCGAGCCGAGCCGAGTATGTGAGTTTTCATGTTTGTGTTTGTTTAACATTAGCTTGTTCATGTTTGGTTCATGTTTGATTCGAGCTTTATTATTTGTGTTCATGTTTGGTTCGTTTAATTTAAGGGTGTTCATGTTTGGTTCATGTTCGTTTGTTTAGTGTTTATCGAGCTTTAAACAAGCTATGTTCGTGAATATATTTTGCAAACAATTTATTGAACATGCAAACCTTAAATTTGTTCATGAACATCCTAAACAAACAACCTAACAAACATGGACAAATATGAAATATTTCTTGTTCATGAAAGTTTTTATATTATGTATATTTATCAATTTTATAATAACATATTATTTAAGTTTTTATCGAACCCTAATCGAGCTTTTTATCGAGCTTGTTCATGAACATCAACTGATCTTGTTCGCGAACATAAACGAGCTGAACGCATTAGTGTTCAAGCTTGTTTATTTAAGAATCGAGTATTTAAAATATTGTTCAAGTTTATTTGTTAGTTAATTAAACGATCACGAACAAGCTTTAATCGAACCGAACAACGAGTAGTTCGTCGAACGTTTGGTTCGCTTGCAGCCCTAGTTGCAAACGAACCGAGCCGAGCCGAGTATGTGAGTGTTCATGTTTGTGTTTGTTTATTATTAGCTTGTTCAAGTTCAGTTCGTGTTTGATTCGAGCTTTATTGTTTGTGTTCATGTTTTGTTCATTTAAATTAATGATGTTCATGTTTGGTTCATGTTCGATTCGTGTTTGGTTCGTTTGGTGTTTATCGAGCTTTAAACAAACAAATTTTAATGAGCTCTATTCGTAAACATATTTAGCGAATTTTTTTAAACTATCAAACAAGCATGTTCATGAACAAATCTAACAAGTATTCTTGAGCTATCAAATGAACAAGATCTAACGATGTAATATAATAAATTAGCAATGGTAAAGAAATTAAAACTACAACATATATTATGATATTTAATTACTTTAAAATTTATTAATTAAAATAATTATATCATATGTTATAATAAATTAAAATATTTATATTAGATATATTTATCAATTTTGTAATTAATATTAATCAAGTTTTTTTCGAGCTTATTCATGAGTTCTGAATTGAGCATGAATCAAGCTTCTTATCGAGCTTAATGTTGAGCATGTTCACGAGCTTCACATGATGTTGTTCGTGAATATAAATGAATCAAACACATTAGTGTTAAAATTTGTTTATTTAAGGATCGAGCAATAAAAATGTTGTTCAAATTTGTTTGTTTAGTTAGTTAAACGATCACAAGCGAGCTTTAATCGAACCAAACAACGAGTACCTCATTGAATGTTTGGTTCGCTTGCAGCCCTAGGCATGGGGTCCACTGGCCCAAAATTAAAAATCAGCTTATTTTAAATTATTTTAATTTAATTATTAATACATATAAGATTAAATTTAATTTTTAAAACTAATTCTCTGCTCTGCCTCCACCTCCGCTTCCTCCTCTGCCCATTTTTTTTCCTGATGTTGTTGGCACTTGGCAGCATGCTTTTTATCTCTCTCGATATTATCTCTCTCCTCTCTCTCTCTCTCTCTTCTTTATCTCTCCCCACCCCGCCTTCTCTCTCTCTCTCTCTCTCTTCTGCCCATATTTATTTAATTTTTTGGCCGAGTGAATTGATAAATTTTTTAAATAAATCTTAGTAAATTAATTAGTTTAATCATATTAACTTTATAATTTTGTATTTTGTATAATTTTCTTTACTAATTATGAATCGTTATGTCTAATTAATCTAATAAAAAATAATTTAGAATTAATAAACAATTTATTTAAATTTTGGTATATAATGACCTTATACTAATTTAAATTTAATTATTCTAAATATAGTTCAAAATTAAAACTTATTTAATTAGTTCAAATAAAATATGTTAAGTATAAAAGTAATTTAATTGAACTCAATTCATTAATAATCATTGGAGAAATATTAATATATATATATATATATTAATGGAAATGCATATGATTTTAGATGTATTTTTATAATTTTTCATTTAAAATATGTCTCATGATCTGTGATTACAATGAATAGAGTAATTCAATGACTAATATTAATTTTTGCCCACATACAAAACTTTCTGGCGCTGCCCCTATCCACTATCCACATCTTAACTATTTCATTTTATACGAGGCCACATGCATCCACATCAACAATGAATTTAATGTTTGAATTTATTGTACCTCATCTTAGATCTGTTGGTTGGGAGCTTTGGCTATCAATTAAGAGGTCTTTGATTTGAAACTTGTGTATGAGATGTGTGTGTGAGTTTGTCTTAATTGACTTAACAGTCCCAAAAAAATGTATGATTATTTGGCAAGCATATCATTACTCTTTCCAAATTATAAAGCATTCATTGTGCTAGTAAAACTTTGTATGAAGTTGTGTGTTATGATATCTTGCTTGAGCATGATTGGGACTTTCTGTTTAGCCGTTTGTTGTTTTGCTGCTTAGAACTAGCGCCAAACCTCGTGCTTTAAGAAGTAAGAACCATCCCAGGTTTGAATCTGGCCTTTTTTGCTAACTGTGCGGGTTCAACCCAAAATCTTCTCTTCTGTGGGAGCAGTGGAAAACTTCTTAGACTGAAGTGAAAACCCTTCTGGAAACGGGAATTCTACATGCCCTCATGTTTTCCAGTTTACTAATGAAATTATTTGAGAAAAAAAAATCAAAATGGTCCCTTGCTCTTTATGAAGGATCGAAATGATCTCAAACTATATTAAATGATCATTTTAGTCTCATTTGTTTTTAAAAAGAATCAAAATAGTCTAATGAGGCTTTTTTTATTTCTCTTTAATGAGTTGAATCAAAATGTTCTTTTAATATAGTTTGAAATCATTTTGATCATTCATAAAGAGTTTGAACTATTTTGATCATTTTCTCAAAATTATAAGTATTAAGCTTGATACGGAGTGATTGTTTATAAAGTTTTAAACGTTGCAATAAAGCTAATTACGGGTCAGTTTATAGAACAATTCACCATCAGCTCATGAAAACGCTACAATTGTTGCTTTCCAATTCATATTTGAACTCAAAAAAGTAATATCACAGATCATGCTTGATCAGAGATGCATTTCACATATCATACTTTTATTTCATATTATAGATCCCTCCTCCCAACATTTTTGTTGAATTTGTTCAGCCAGGGCAGGCTTTGAAAGTGTTGAAGGCAATAGTAGCTCACTGAGATCAGTCATGGAGCCTGTTCCACTTACAGAAGAGGGTTTACTTGCACCAGAATATGTTCTTGAAGATCCAGATTCTCACTATATCTACATCTGCAAGAAGATTGAGGATTAAGCGACCCCCATATATTTTGAATCCTTTTTTTTTTCTTCAATTGAAAAATACTGCGCTAATGCCCTTTTTTAGCTGCTGTTATATTCTCCCAGTTTTTGTTGCAGTTTTTGTTGAAAATACACCGTTACTATTTTTTTTTTCAAGTATGGTTCCTGTAACAGAAAAGCTGTGGAATCTGTGAAATTATTACGTGCGGACACTGGATGCCGTCTAGAGGCCAATCAAGATGTGTCACATCACCAATCCACTGTGTACCGTTGTGTATCGGGTGACATGACGCATTTTGATTGACCTCTTGACCTTTCGGTGATTGCATGTAATAATTTATCTTTGAATCTGTTGAAATAATTTCCTGATTTCTTGGCTCAGCTCAGATGTTTTGTAACTTAAACTTTGTTAGGGATGAATTTCTCACTGTTTTTTTAAAAAGCTTTTTAATATAAAATTTTTTTTGAACTAAAAATTTTTATACTAGAAAGTTGCTTGTGAAAAGTATTAAAATAGCTGCCCCAACTGAAACTAAGGTTTCGTTTGGGGTTGCTTTTTTTACTTCTTCGTTTCTAGTACAAAAATTTTAATTTTTATACTAAAAAATTGTATTATTAAAGCCATCCCAAACGAAGCCTCAGTTCACTATATCCTTAAATATATATATATATATATATATATTGTTAAGTCCAAGAGTATTCGTGGCGGTAGAGAAATATAAAGTTTAACGTCTTAGCGTTGTACGAAAATCCAGCATGCAATCAGATAAGAGAGAGGGTATAACATTCACTAGAGATACCAAGATTTTTACATGAAAAATTCCTAAAAAGGGGGACAAATCATGGGGCATAACCCAGATTGAATGAATCCACTAGCATAGCAGTTGATTACAAATGAGGCCCTTCCTTGGGAGAAGGCCTTAGCTTGATGTACATTTTATAGAGTACATTACATGATGTGAATACAAAGAGTCACTATTGAAGTGTTCGTTTGGTCGGGAGGACCATAATCTGGTGACGGAGGTCATAAAGATCGTTGTCAAGCGATAGAGGTCGGAAAGACTGTAGTATGTGGGTGGCGTAAGTCAGGAGGACCATATATAGTCGGCTGACGACGGAGGTCGGAAGGACTATAGTTGGTGGGCGACATAAGTTAGGAGGATCGCAGTCGGTTGGCGACGGAGGCCAGAAGGATTGTTGTCTGACGCCGAAGGTTAGAAGGACGACGTCAGGTAGAAGTTCAACAATGGAAAGAAATTCATCTTTGGATAGATATCTAGCGAAAATCCGATAACTGGTAGAAATCCGGCATCAGGTAGAAACTTGGCGAAGAGTGAAGGTTCGGCATCGGGTAGAAGTTCGATGTCTGTTGGCGGCTGAGAAGAACTCCGACATCACTTGGGCGAGTCTCGGCGTCAGGATGGAACTCTGTCGTTACTTGGGCAGAATTTTCAGTATCCCATGCATGGAAGTCGGGCAGAATTCTGGCGTCCCGTGGAAGTCAGGCAGAATTCCGCCGTCATTTGGAGTTCATGCAGAACTCCGGCGGTGGTCGAGGAGATTCTTCCCTCCTAATCTTCGCTCTTCTCTTCTCCTTCTTCTCTGGTCTTCTGTCATGAAAAAAATGAGGGGTCTATTTATAGATTTTCTGGAGTGGTATAGCTTGTAAATATGTGTGAGATCATGGGCAAATTTGAAGTGGTTCTAATGGACGGCCAATATTGAATCCTTTGATTGTGGACCGTTTATCAGACATTTGAAGATCTTAATGATATTGGAATTCAGCGATCTTGGGCTCGTTGAATTTGTCTAGTCGAGCCTCTCAATTCGACTATAAGCTCGTTATGTTTGGAAATCGTTTGGTAACTCAAATTATAGTTCGAACCTTTCAACAACGCTTTGGTTCCTTGATTTGGACTCATTTGGGTTCAGATTGAGTCGAATTTGGTGTCGTTGGGTTTGTATTTCCGAGACCCTCAGTTCGACTATAAGTTTGCTGAAATCGGAGTTCAGATGATACCAGATTTAATTTTTTATGTCTCCAACTTGATTTTTGCCTCGATATTCTTGCCCGATCAAGGTTTTTTTTTTTTGGATATATATATATATATATACACCTAAATATATGAAAAGGAAATAAATAAATAACACATAATATTAATAGATGACAGTAATAAAATATTTTTTAATGACATTTATATCTCTCTCTATAGTTTTCACATTTTATGTTAATGCTATTAATATTTATACCTTTGGCTTTATAATTATTGTAAAGGTCTTCATTATTCCAAATATTTTATGCCAAAAATCAAGAGTGTGTGAGCATGAATACCATAAAATTGAATTCATGCCATCAAAATTTAATATTAATATAAAAATAAATATTAAAAAAAACTCATAAGTTTTAGAAATAAAAAATCCAAAAGAAAGAAAAAAAAAGTAAATCTAAAATGAAATAGAAAAGAAAAGTAGAAGATATGAACAAATTCAAACTCGAAAAGAATATTTCTGATTCTCTTTTTTTCATCAAAAAAATTCTATTTTTTATACAAAGATATTTTATAAATTAATTAATAAAAAAGTGAAAATTTGACATTTAGTTCTATGTCACAATTAAAATACATATATCATGACATTCTACATTTTGATATATATATATATATATATATATATATATATTTGTAATTTGGATAGATTTGTTTTGTATATATAGTTGAAATTTAATATCAAAAAAATTCTATTTTTAGAAATAATTTGAAATTGTTAAAATATATTATATAATAATAATTTAAATTAATTTTTAAATATTCTTCTCGCGACCGCAAATGGCCAAGCGATTGATACGTACCGTCTTTGAATCGCATTCTGGTGGAGAAGATAGTTCCTCCGTCGAAGACTAACGCCTGCATCCTTCTTCCGGAGAAGACCAGCTGCAAGGTAGCGTTAGATGCTCTAAATCTCTGAAATGTAATTAATGTTGATGGTTTTGGCCCTTTTGGGCATGGAATATGGTTGGTTATTTGATGCTGCGAGAAGACCAGAATGGTTCTAAAATTGAAATCTTGGTTATTTCTTGTTACGTTTCCTTGGTTCTTTTCTGTTATTTTCCTTTTTTCTGTTGGTCTAATGAGGTTCTAGTACGATTTGATGCTGGGTTTGGAGTTTATCTAAATTTGATATGTTGGTCTGGCTATGTTTCTTTGGTTAGATTCTGTTGTTTACCGTTTTCTTTTACTATAAATAAAAAACTAAAATAAGACCATTAAAAATCTTAAATTAAACAACTATAAATAAACAATTAAATTATCAAAATTAGAATTTACAAAATTGAATCGGATTAGTGTCAACTCATTTACAACTAATCACCTCTGCATTGCCCCCCAACAACAATGTCGCCTCCGAGAAACGCTCTGCCATTACCGGTTCCCCTCAAACCCGTCAGAAACATGAAGGTGACCTAATTTTTCGTCTTCCAGCAATGTCCGCGTCTTCCTCCCCCTTCACGTTCACCTCCTCATGGAAGATGAACGCTCTCGGTTTCGGCTTTCCCTCGCCGGCGTCGAAGTTCCTCCCCTTCAGGCAGGGGAGTTATCGAACACCGAATCTCCTCCGCAAAAAATGGCACCGACCTCGCCGTATCCTCGATCCTGGTGGCGATGTCGTCCTCAAATGGAACCGTATATTCCTCATCTCCTGCCTCGTCGCACTCTTCCTGGATCCCCTCTATTTCTACCTAATGTTCATCGGAGGTCCCGCCTGCATGCGGATTGATCAGGGCATCGGCATTATTGTTACTTTCTTTCGAACGGTAGCTGATTTGTTTTATCTCGCTCACATGCTTCTGAAGTTTCGCACGGCCTTTGTTGCGCCTAGCTCTAGGGTTTTCGGGAGGGGTGATCTTGTGAAGGATCCCCATCAGATCGCCATGAGATACCTCAAAGGGGATTTTGTCATCGATCTCGCTGCAATGCTTCCGATTCCTCAGGCAAGGCTTCCCCAGCACTTTTCTATTCTTATTCTTCTTGATCGTCTGGCATTTGCTTTTCCTTAGTTTTGTTTTTCCTAATGTGCGATAATGTTGGTGCGTGCATTTGAGTGTTGAAGAATTCTCTGCTGATTCGGAGAATGGGGCTTATTATGCCTCATCAAAGATCTCATGAGCAAGTCATCTCAAATTTGACTTTGACCTGTTAGATATTTAAGGAAAAAAAAAACATGCACGTTCGACGCATTGTTGGGAGGATTAAATATTATTCTTTAGCCTGTGGAAAATACCTGATTACGGAGGAATATATATCCAATTCATCTATATAGGGAAATAAATTGTGAAACAAAAAATTTGGGTCTGGATTTTCTGAACTAATTTTTTAGCGAATATTGTTAGATATAAATGTCTTAATATTTTGATATTTTATTGAAATTAAATGTCTTCTTTGTTTGATATTTTGCCTACGGAAAATTATATTATCGAGCTCTTTGATGCTAATTCTATTCAAAATACAATGAAAAATATCATAGAAATAAATTTACAAATTTCTTGTTGGTCAGCGCATTTATAATGATGTATGAACAGATAATTAAGCTGTAAGGGATTTGAAAAGATGAAGAGAACATTTTCTATTTTGGCTGCTTATGTAAATGAGTTGCCGATTTGATTAAATAAAATAAGCTCACGTTAATATATTAACGTTTGGAAGTATTGAAACTATTTATGATTTTTGTTGCAGATACTAATCTGGTTTGTAATACCGGCAGTGAGTAGCTCATCAGCCAATCACACCAACAACACACTGTCAATGATTGTCTTCATCCAGTACATTCCAAGGTTGTTTCTTATATTTCCTCTTAATTCACGGATCGTCAAAGCCACCGGAGTTGTTACGAAAACTGCATGGGCAGGAGCTGCGTACAATCTTCTCCTATATATGCTTGCGAGCCATGTAATTTTTTTTTTCTAGCTACATTACCTTCTCTCTTCATAATTCTATTTTATTTGAACTGCAAAATGCCTGACCAATTACAACTTCTATAGGTTTTAGGTGCTTTATGGTATCTTTTATCAATGGAACGCCAATATACTTGCTGGTTGACAGAATGCATGAAAGATAATGGCACCATGAAGATGCCACTGTGCAATCCAAGTTTTCTGGATTGTAATAGTCTTAATCTACCTGAGCGAAAAGCCTGGATCAATGCTACTAAAGTGATAAACAATTGTGATGCAACTAGTAGTAATGTTAATTTCAATTTTGGCATGTTCTCTGATGCTTTGAATAATGAAGTTGTTGGAGCAACCTTCATGGCAAAGTACCTTTATTGTCTCTGGTGGGGCTTGCAAAACTTGAGGTGAATTTCTTGATGTTTAAGACTAGTACGTGTTTTCTTTATCTTGTTGTTAGAAGTTACTAATTATTTATGAATATGTCTGTAGAGAGATATTTTTACTGTCACTCTTAGAGAGATGCTTAATTTTGGCAATTTTATTGACCCTTTTTTGCTTATGTGCAATCTTTTCTCGATGCACAAAATTGAGAGTACATGTTTGTACAACTCAGGTATTTCTTGTAAATTTGTATGATTTAATATAAGAATAAACAATTCCATAATATCTTATCAAATTAAATGATAATTAATGGTTTTGCTAGTGAATTCTATTGCTTAGGCAGTGTCCTTTTTATTTTCGATGCTTTTAATTTTTTGTTTGTTTCATTGCAGTGTTTTATTTCCATCCCCAACATGTACAATTATTCTATTTTCTTTACTTTTTTTTGGGATATCCGTATAACTAGTGAATAGTGATATAGTTTTGCTTTGAACATAGGGAAAAGAATTGTTCTATTTACATATCACTCATGGACAGCAAGGGCCTCTAATAATAGCATTACACATAAGTATATGATCGAGAAAATAGGAAAGCGCTATTGCTCAATACATTAATTTTCTAGCGAAAAGATTCTCTGAGTTTTATTTTGCAGTTGCGACAGAATACATTGGTGCAATCATCATATGATATTAATTAACACCTATCTTCTCTTTTACTGCTGAACAGCTCGTATGGACAGAATTTGGCTACAAGCACTTACATTGGGGAAACTTTATTTGCCATTCTAATATGTATAATGGGTCTTGTTCTGTTTTCTCATTTGATTGGAAATATGCAGGTATTGCTCATTATCCTTCTCAAAGTTATTTATTTTTATTTAATATTGAATGGAGATGCTGATCTCTAACTTCTTTGGTACATTTTTGGATTTTATTATTGTAACTACATTTTGATAATCAACCCTAATTAGTCAAAAATAGATGATTCACAGTATTTGGTTAATTGATATTACTTTTTTATTAAGATTACTTCTTTCTTGAAAGACCTATTTGCAATCCATTACTGTGAGGCTTGAAGAATGGAGAATAAAAAGAAGAGACATTGAGGAATGGATGAGACATCGTCAACTACCACCAAATTTGCAAGAACGGGTTAGGAGGTTTGTTCAGTATAAATGGCTTGCTACAAGAGGTGTTGATGAAGACTCGATTTTGGTCTCCTTACCTTTGGACCTTCGTCGTGAAATTAGAAGACATCTTTGTCTTGCTCTAGTTCGTAGGGTGAGTATTACCTACCACTATTATGCTAATTCTCTATGGTTCTGTTTGGGACGGCTTTCTTACTATTTTTTAAAGCAACTTTTTAATACAATTTTTTTTTTAGAAGTAATAAAAAAGTCATCCCAAACAAAGCTGAGGTTTGAAAAGCATTCATCTATTCTATTTTCTATTTATATTCTATTAATATTTGGATTTTATGATATATATAAAACCATAAGGCAAATTATTAGATCCCATTGGACCTAAATTTGTGTCCGAATTCCCTGCGCTTTTCTTTTGCTTTTACTGTACTTTTGATGTATTTTTAATTTGCAAAAAAACAGCTAATACATAATTTTAATTGCATATTAGCTGTCATTTTGTTGCCCTTTTACTGAGTATTTGAAAAACACAACAAAATGGCAACAAATACTCAATGAGTAGATATTTGTTGCGCTTTTGCTTTATTTTTGCAAATACTCAACAAAAAGCAGCTAATATGCAATTAAAATTGTGTATTAGCTGCCCTTTTGCAAAAATACATCAAAAGCGCACTAAAAGCTTAGGGAATCCGGACTCAAATTTAGGTCCGGTAACCGGACCTAATAATTTCCCTAACGGTAAAGACTGCATCATAATTTTTTCAAATGTGTCTGTTTCAGGTTCCATTTTTCTCCCAAATGGATGACCAACTACTAGATGCAATATGCGAACGACTAGTCTCATCCTTGAGCACCAAAGATACCTACATTGTCCGGGAAGGTGACCCAGTGGATGAGATGCTCTTCATTATCCGTGGTCAGCTCGAGAGCTCAACTACAGACGGTGGAAGAACTGGATTTTTCAACTCCATAACCCTAAGACCTGGAGATTTCTGTGGTGAAGAGCTTCTCACATGGGGTCTCATGCCAAATCCAAGCGTCAATCTACCTCTCTCCACCCGAACTGTTAGAGCCCTTAGTGAAGTAGAGGCATTTGCACTTCGAGCTGAAGACCTGAAATTTTTTGCAAATCAGTTCAAACGTCTTCACAACAAGAAGCTACAGCATGCTTTTAGGTTCTATTCCCATCAATGGCGGACATGGGGAGCCTGCTTCATTCAAACTGCATGGAGAAGATACAAGAAGAAGAAGCTAGGAATGGAACTGTCTAAGCAAGAGAATCTCTACTACTCGCCAGTCATGGATGAAACAATACCGGTTAATGAGGATTTTGATGCTCCATTGCTCGCTGAATATGTTGATGTTGGTGACAGTGCTTTTGGAGGCAATGCGAACAACACAAATCATTTGGGGACGACGATTCTGGAGCCCAACTTTGCGAAGAACGCGAAGAGAGGAGCAAATCAAAAGCTTAAGCGGGACGATACTGTTTCCCTCAGTGTGAAGATGCCGAAGCTGATCATGAAGCCGGATGAGCCAGACTTCTCTTTCAATGAAGATGGTATGTGAATGGTGGAGTAAGTGCATTGTTGGGGGACGTAGAGAGAGAGAGAGAGAGAGAGAGAGACTGAGAGAGAATTAGCAGAGAGAATATTGTGTAGCATGTAAATGATAATGGGCAGCATAACTGTGTATTAGAGAACGTCATACGAATTTCATTCATTGCTAAAGAATAGAAATATAGAACATAGCTTTTAATTCATTATCTGACCCTTCAAAACAAGAGAGCCATTAGCAACTTTTGGAAGACGAGCAATGAGGATGCTTCTTCTGTGGATTTTCCAGCTTGAATCGCCCACCTGCTTTTCATAGTGAAATATTTGAGGATGAAAATGTGAAATCTCATAAGTAAAAGAAGTTAAACTCTTATCAACAAGATAAAATTGTGAGGATTTTAACCAAATTGAAAAATATTTCAATAGTTAAGAATTTGGGTTGTTATAGAAAGGGTTTTATTGATATTTGAGTCATTAGAATTAGTATATTATTATATTGATATTATCTCCTATGTTTAATATTTATTAAAATTTTATAATATTTATTAATATGATTGATATGTCACAAAAAATTATCTTCATGGAGCACAAATAGTAAACATTTGTGTATTTGATGCATTTAATAAATTTTCTATAGGCGCCAAGACGTCAAAAGAGTTTGACATTGTATTGCAGCATTGACGGATCTAATATGGGACTGCTGAGGACATCTGCTATACAAGCTTGAGCCTTGAGTCCATTTCATTGAGTTGTCTGATTAAGCTATTTGATTACCCTTTTAACACATTATGTCATGATTTATGATTAAAATTTTGACAAAAATGAACACTTAGGCTTCGGTTGAGATGACGTTCTTATTACTCTCTGTAAAATTGCTATAGAGAAAATAATTTTTAAAAATATTGTAGAAAATAGCTTCCTAGTTTTTTTTTTTTTTTTGAAAACAATGAAAAAAAATATTGATCAAACAAAATTGTGATTGCAATTGGAAAGAACAAATAGTAAGAAAGCTGTATATCAAACAAAACCTTAACGAGTTGATCAAAATGCTGCAAAAACAGTCATCATTATTTAGGTATCAAAGTTTCAAAGAAATATTTTAAGATGTGTCAATTGAACACTAGTGTTGTATGATCTTTTTAGTGTGATAATCTATGTCTCTTCTATCATCATTTCTTTTTATTATGATGCAAATGTGTTAAGATAGGCTTCAAAAATTTTAAATTTATGTGAGATAATTCAATTTAAAATATTATATATGTCACTATTCTCAATATAAATTTAATGGCATTAGAGTCCATCTTCATTTATTTTGCATCAGAATATTCTGATATAAATTAATTTCTCTGTTGCAAGTCTAGTTGAGACATATCCTAAAAGGCCTATCATAGGAGTATTAGCACAGACTTCTTTTGCATCCCTACTTAGTATTTGGGGCCAATTATAAAGGAGTTTTTAACTCATTTTATTGACTTGTCCAACATCTAAATGTATCATTAGCTATATCTGTTTGAAGTCCTCTTTTTTTTTTTTTTTTTTAAAAAAATATAATATAAACAATATGGCATGTAATGATTTGCATGATGAAGGTGAGGGTTATGTGGGTGATATGGCTAATCATGACACTTTGGATAAGAGCAAGTTGATCCCTGCAATGCTATGTGTCTCAGCTCTTCAGTTTAAATGAATCAGTTAGTTTGTTTGTCGGTTTCAAGAAATTATTCTGTGTGGTTATCGTACTGATTGGAGATGAATGGGAGAGCATCACGTCATCCAGTATGAGCGGTACACAACAAAAAAAAATGACGTAGCGCACTCTCATTGGTCTTTATGGACGTCGTCTAGTGCCTGCACAGAATAATTAATCATCTATTTGGCAGGACAATTTGGGGTGGTTTAAGAACAGCGCTTGAAGATCTAATGAGTTATCCCTATGAGATGATCCTACATTTTTTGCCCTCTTTTGCAACTTTTCATAATCTAGTTCCTTGTCTTCGATATATGTATGTTCATCACACCTAAGATGATATTGGATTCAATATTGAGTGTGGATCTTATTAGAGATAAAAATTGAGCTCAAAGAGCAAATTATGAGAGAAGAGAGACAAAGCTCTCAATGATTCATTTTGATTGAGTCGATCGATAAAGGGTTCTAATTTTTCCTTCAACAAAAAAAAAAAGGCGAGTCAAATCTTCAGCTGATTCCAAATTGCAGTCTGATTGTGTCGACCTGAAATGTTAGTACAAAAGGCAGTCGTAGAGAAATAAGAATGTTTGCTATCATCAAAATCATAAACCATAGATCCGCAACACAAATCACATCTCAAAATTTTTTTTAAAGAATTTAAGTAATGTATTTATTTAAGTTGAACAAACTAATTAAAATATTTATTCTACTAATATAAAAAATTTCATCAAATAGAGTATTAAAATTTCATAAATAAACAAAAATAAGAACCTGAGAAGTAATCTAAACTACTGTTCTGAAAAATTCTTTTCTGCTTCAATGCAATTAAAATTTTTCTCATTAAAAAATCTTAATAATATTTGTATTACTCAAAATATAATAATAAATATAGCAACATAATTAATTATCTTCTCAGGATATCATTATGAAGAAATTGTGGGCAGAATATGGCTGTGGAGCTGAAAGTGAAGGAAAGGAGAAGCATTATTATTTTGTTATAGTGGAAAATGATGAGTTTGTTAAAGTTTAATTGTCCTATTCGAACATTATTACATATTCATATAATTATAAATATAACAAGTGGATGCAGTGTAAAAAATATATATTATATCTGTAAAATTTTGAAATTGTTTAGATGAGTACAAAATAAGTGCAGATGATTTTTTTTTTTTTACTTTAAGTAAAATGAATCATTCGTAAAATCTAAAATGATGGTAGCGGGCATGAGGACGTCAATGCTTCCCAATTTCAAAGGAAGGAAATCCTCCATCACCTTAATCCCTAGAATAGTAAGTACTATTCCCCTACATACTCTAACCATCTCCACCTTCCTTGTGCAGGGAAAATATTTCCGGCGGATTCTTTTTACGCCGGAAGTTCAAGAAAAAATAAAAATAAAAAATAAATCGCAAATTTTAAGCACCCGATGGTCCCGATCTGCCCATCGGAAAAACAATCAAAAAATATGTCGGAAATCCGCCGGAAAAACAATCCGTCGAAAAAAATCCGTCGGAAAAACAATAAAAAAATATGTCGGAAATTGGTTGAAATTTTTCCGTCGGAAATCCGCCAGAATTTCCGGAATTTCTGACGAATTTAATTCCGTTGGAAATTTTGCCGGAAATGAGCTATTTTTCCTGTAGTGATATTTTAAAAACTACAGCATTTGGAATTGCATACATTCATTTTAATTCAAATCAAACATCTTCTAAAAGTATTTGCTTGATATGAAAAATGGAAAATAAATAAATTTTGATTAGAAAGGAGAGAATAGTAGCTAGTAGTGGTCTTTGCTGAAAGGTGAAGCATGAAAGAAAGAGACCTTTGTTCTTAAGCTCCAAGAAAAGTTTGTTGGGAGAGAAAATGAATAGAAGATGGTGATGGCGATTGGGTAGTTATCTGGTGGATTTGCTGTGTGGTGCAAATTTTAGATGAATTATTAATCAAATTTTATATGTTTTAGGCTTCATTTGGGACGGGTTTTTAATATTTCTTAAAGCAGATTTTTTTACAAAATTTTAACTTTTGTACTAAAAGGCTGCTTTAAAAAATAGTAAAAATGTCGTACAAAACGAAAACTTACTGTATAATAAAGTTTTATTTTTTTAAATTTATTATTACTATATTTTGCATAATATTTTTAACAAAGAAATATTTATGATCTTGATGTTGTGCGAAGATTAACACATAAGTAGAAGTTAGGAATATATAATGTTTTATGTTCAAATTAGAAAATTTATTTGTTGTTGACTTGAAATATTTGACTATTGAAATGATTATATATATATATATATATATAGCTCAAAATGATAAGATTTCATATATAGCACATTAACTTTACTATTTATTGGTATAACATTCAAAATTTTAAATAACATGAAAAATAACTCTTGCCTCACCTTTTCTATTATAATTTTGTAAAGAGTATGATGATGCATAAAAGAAAAGTTAAGGACAATGATGAGTTGAAATATGAGATTGGACATCAGGGTAGGGGCAGACAAAATTGTGGCAATGGTCATAAGAGATAAAATGGTTGGTGTCGAAAGGCATGCAACGGTGGGTTAACATGAGGTCTAGTTAGGTTATGCAAAATGAGGCAGGTTGCTTGTAAAAATGTCAGGTATCTGCATCTATGAGGTGGAGTTTTTACCCTACTCTTCAAAATATTCTCCAAAAATGCCCATCTCTAGTAAGATCCCATTGCTAACCTTTTCTATGAGACATATCCATAATGACTTCCAAGTTTTGTATTCACACACACGACACAGATAAATTTTGAATTTGATTTGAACTTAGGGTCTATTTGGGACATCATGGATGCATATTTTTTAGACAACAATCATAATTTCGTTTGACTACTACTTTCTTGTTGCTTTTTCACTATTTTTATGAAATTTTTTGTAGTGGAAAGTTGTTTTCTGCGATCATAGTAACAAAATTGTTTTCTTCAAAACCAATTTTATAAAATGTTATAGCCGTCCAAAACATACCCTTGATATGATATTGCTCTTATTTTGCCTATTCCTCCAAAAACTTTTTTACCTATATTGAGCTATTAATCATGAAGACTTAGGGTATGTTTGAGATAATTTTCTTATTGATTTGCTTTTCAGACTGCAACCACAGTTTCAATTTTGCTACTATTTTTTCATCGTTTTCAAAAACTATTTGTACTAGAAAAATGCTTTTAACAGCAACTTTCAAAAAATTTATTTTATCCATAATAGCTCTACAACCTCTTTTATAAAAGTTGCTACAATTTGTTCTGGATAGCTTGCTCTCTTTTTGCTTTTTCAAACAACAATCACAATTTCATTTTGCTACCATTTTCTCGACACTTTCCCATATTTTTCAAAATTTTATGTGGAAAAAAGCTATATTTTGCAACCAAAAAAGCTAGGTTGATTTCCCTACATCAACTCTATAACTAGCTTTATAAAATGCAACAGTCATGCCAAACAGATCCGTAATTCGATTCATTCGACTCTAAACATGAACTATTTGAAATATATCATGATTATGTAGCCAGTCTAATCTTTAAGATGTGCAAACTTTTTTATATTGTCACTTATCAAGAATTAAGAGAATTATAAATTATATGAAACAATTTATCTAGTTGAATTAGTAAAAAGAAGATAATTAAAATTGGAATAAATACCCAAATATCACATTATTTTTATTATTATTTTAAATACTTGAGAGGAAAAGTCACATTCCATTAACAAATATTATATTAAATTTTATGAAAAAGAAATAAAACTGTTAAGATTTTGAAAGGGAAACAGTAATGAATATTATAAATGTTTCTAGAAACTACTTAAATTAAACCAAAGAAGCTTAAACCAATTTTTTTATTTGCAAATTCTTTATATATATCATTTTATATCATATTATTTACTTATATAATATTTTATTTCTATTACTTATAAATAATTTTAATATTAAATATATTACTTCAATATTTTATTTATATCACCCATAATGTTTTTTATAAATTTTAATATTTTATTTTTATATTTATATTTGATCTAGATATTTGGTATGTAAAATTGTAAATAATATTTATATAAAGTGGTATATATGTAAATCACAAATAAAAAACTGATACTTCGCAGCTCCTGTGAGTGTGTTTGTCTACTTCTCCTCTCTGGGTATCGATTGGCCGGCGAGGAGGACGATGAACAACCGTTCGATGAGCAATACGTACGAGTATGGAGATGCCGAGTACTGGGATGCGAGGTATTGTGAACAGGCCGGCTCGTCCTTCGATTGGTACCAGCGATTCTCCGCCCTCCGCCCCTTTATTAACAAATTCATCTCAAGCTGCTCTAAAATTCTCATGGTCGGCTGCGGAAATGCGCGTACCTCCTTCTCCACCTCCTTTCTTTTCAAAAAATTTGGTTTGTTGATTGAAATTTCGCTATTAGGTTTACTGGCTTGCTGTTTCAATCTAATTTGCTTACAAAATAGCTTTTTTGTAGTTAGGGAGCAGGATCAAAGTTTAAACTTGTGGGAGGATGCGAATTGCATGATATTTATACACAAATATATATTTCAAATATCTGCATTTGGATTGATTTTCTACTTTTGTGTATCTTAACAGATCATAAATGACATTTTCATTGAATCAGTTAAGTGAATGAAGTGACTTATGAAGGGCTTGTAGAAGCATCATTGTTAGTCAGTGTCCTCTAATGCTACAGTTGTAGCGTTCGAAGCATGCCACTGCCTTCAATAGATTGAGCTGAAATTAAAAAAAATAAAGTTCATTAGAGGTTGTTGGAAGTTGTATTTTAAAGTATGGTCACATTTGTTTTGCTTTAAAAAAATTGAAAGAGCTTTATGGGGCTTTTTGGTTACAAGTCTGATTTAATTCAAGTTGGATTTAGTATATCATGTAAATCTAGATGTCATAAATTCTGGTGGTATTTTAAATCCTTGAATACTAATTTTTTTTCAAATGATAAATGTTAAACCTGGTTATGATGTAGAACGGGTAAAACTGCAGCAGGGACAACAGTTCGTGGTCTTCCAAAGTGTTGGACAGCAAGATATTCTTGCTGGAATTTCCAGGGCAGCAGCCGTTTGAGGCTTCTGTAGGGTGGGGAAATAAGGACGGTGGCTGGAAATTCCTTGGCTGCAGTGGCAGAAGGTAGAGGGCTTAATGTGGGAAGGAGTTCTGGGCAGATTTTCCAAACAGCAGTTGAAGGTCTTCCAAGGGTGGAGGAAGTAAAGCAACGGCTGAAATTTTCTAGTTGCTGCCTTGGGAGGAAGAGGGATCCAGGTTGTCAAGAGTTTGAATAGGGTTTAGTGGAGGAAATTCCACGTGAGGGTCTTGGGAGGTTTTCGGCCAGCAGAGAACTAAAGGGAAGATGTAATTCCCAAAGTAAAAGAGTGAGTTTTGGAAATATCTGAGAGGTGAATACAGTAAGGGGAATTTCGGCCAAGTTCAGGTGAGGGGTCTTGAGTACTTTCCAAGCGTGGGTAGGGAATAGGAAATAAATCTCTAGAATTTATTATATGGTGGGGGCCGGCAGCTTGATGATGAGGGAGGAGATTGAGGAGACATTCAATGTTTACTTAAATTAAGGAATTAAATTTGGAATGAAAGATTTCATCCAATTTAATTTATAATTTAAATAGGCTATGAATTAGGGAGTTACCAAAAATAGGATTATAATTTAGGAAAGTTTTCAAATTGATGAAAATTTGAAGTTTGAAAATCTGCCCCAAAATCAGTCCATCCAAATTAGGCAAGAGTTTTAATGGAGATGAGGGAGTGATTTAATGAGAGCAAATCATGATTCCTAATTTATGGTTTAGATTTAGAAAAGATTTAATTTAAATCCTCTTGAATTTAAAATTCAAAATAGATCTAAATCAAATACTTTCCTAAAATAGATGAGCTAAATTAGGAAATAATTTGAAATTTGAATTTGAATAATTTCAAATTCAAATCAATCCCTAAATTAATCCAACCAAATTAGGAAATCCCAAAGAAGGTGGGAGGAAAGGTGAGGCCGGCGGCTAGGGAGCCATGGCCGGCGGTTGGAGAATCTTCGGGTGAGGTGGCCGGCGGCTTATGGTAGAAATGGAGATGACAATGGTGGATGGAGGTAGAGGAAGAAGATAAACAACTAGAAAAAAATAAGAGGGAACAAATAAAAAAAAAAGACAAAAAAATTAAATCTACAACCGCGAGCCCGGACACATCCTGCGGCTGACGGGTACTACGTTGCCCTTCTCCAAGGGACTTCACGCCACGAGCCCGAACACATCCTACGGCTGGTGGAAACTCCAAATCCCTCCCATAGGGATTTCACTAATGTTCTTCCCAAAGAACACAAGTGCAAAAACACAAATTTTATTAATAATCCATCATCCTAATACAAGAGCAAATGCCTCTATATATAGGCCTTAAAAGAAACTAAAAGACAATTTTGCCCCTTGGGCTTACATAAAACAAATCCCTTAAGTAAGGGTAAAAAGGAAAAATGCATAATTAAATAAAAATTACAATTAATAAAATAAGATAAAATGAAGGGATCTCGGCCGTCGATCTTCAGCTCCTCCTCGGATAGGCATGGACGGTTGGATGTCCGCATCAGGTTAGGTTATGATCAATCGTTGATATATATTTGAAGATTTAAGATTTTAATGAAGGAAAAAGATGAGGCACAATAAGAAGAAGTGATGTAAACCTTTCAAATCATACTTCCTCCAAAATTTACTAAATTTGCAGTTTGGCCTAAAACCTTATTTAAGAAGGAAGTAAGATTTATTTGGCTTAAAAACTGTTTCGCAAGCTTGAGCATAAATCATGGCTAAGACTTCGTTTGAGAGCTTTCTTATTGCTTTTTAAAGCAGTTTTTTATCATAAAAATTTTTTGAATAAGAAATTTTTGTACTCAAAAGCTGCTTCAGAAAGCAATAAAAAAGTTGTCCCAAGCGAATCCTAAATCTTGCAACCAAGCAGCCCTAAATGATTTTCTATATTTACTATCTCATGCATATTATTTTGACAGGTATTTCGGAGGAGATGGTGAAGGATGGATATGTAGACATAATGAACATTGACATTTCATCAATAGTGATAGAAATGATGCGAAAGAGATGCATGCACATTCCTCAGTTGAAGTGTATACTTCTTTTCAATTTTCCAAAATAGATTAATAATGAAGCTAGTCTTATTTCTTCATTTCAAAGCAAGAAATGTACCAAGTCCTTTCGGTATCTTAATGTGGTATTTTTTCAGATATGCAAATGGATGTAAGGGATATGAGCTTCTTTGAGGACGAATCATTTGATTCTGTGATTGACAAAGGTTTTTGCTTTTCAATGATATTGTGCTTTGTTGCACTTCTTGAAATTTTAGAACTATTGAAACATTATGAGCTGATGAATCTTCTTTTTCTATTAATTTTCTTTGGTGATGCCTTGTTGACCTTTTCTATGTAGGAACTCTGGATTCTTTGATGGTAAACTTGATATTTTCTTTTTGTATCTCGTGTCATATTCTTTGATTTGAATCGCTGACTCTTTTATACCTGTTATGCTCTTACCATCATAGTGTAGCACTGATGCTTCGTTCAGTGCTTTTTTGATGATAGAAGAAGTGAACAGGTAAGTTTTCACTCTATTTTGGATTTCATTTGAAAAGAAAATTATCAGCCTCTATTCCTTTTTGCAAACTTCATGCATTTTTTACTTCTGACAATTAAGATTGTCTGATATCTAGGCTTCTTAAACCTGGTGGGATATATATGTTGGTATATCCTTTGTTCTTAATGTTTCTTGCTAAATTTTCATGTTTTTTTAACTATCAAATTATTTTTAAGTCTATTGAAGTTAGAAATATTTCATGTGTTGCAGATAACTTACGGTGATCCATCAGTGAGGATTCCTCATTTGAATCAACCCGGATGCTGTTGGAAAATTACTTTGTACATTATACGTAAGCATAGATAATATTCTCTTTACAATGTTACATGCACTTTGGATAATTATATATTGGCATAATGTAGCTTTGTCACCATGTGATAGCCAAAATTTTTTCTTTAAATAGAAGAATTAGTTGTCGAATGCTAGTCTCATGTGAATAATTCAGTTGCAGGATCATTGTTAATGTCGACAGTACATTATGATCAAAATGATTGTATGCATTGCAACCTTGAGAGGTTAGGGTATTATTGGTGTTCTTGGCTTCTCCATATCTATCACCTTCTCTAGGCCCAAGCAATGTCTTCTATGATCATATTTGCCATAATATCCATGCAGTTCTCTTTTGGAACTAAGACTTCTAAAGTTAACATCTCATTAATTCTAAAATTTTCATGCTTGAGACATGCTGCATTCTAAAACCATGACATTATAGGATTAATTATTCTGTGCTGATGCTGAACGCTACCTGGAGACCAACCAGAGTGCGCCACGTATTCCCTGTGCCCGGCACGGCGCCTTGGTACTGCTCAGTACCGCGGCTCGATACCACTGACGTGGTGCATTCTGGTTTCTCTGGACGGCTTTCTGTGTCCGTTCTCCTCACATAATAATTTCTCACATTATAGAGAGTAAATTTTACTTATATTTGAACAATTAGAACTTAAGAGTTATAATTTTGAATTTTTCTTACTGCTGATGATTAATTGCTATTATATCTTTTATGCTTTTTTTTTTTTTTTGGTGTATATATAACAAAGTGAACTCATAGATGTACACCTGTAGAATCATTCTTATTTGGTAATCTTGTTGATTTAAAGGTATTCAAGGTGTATGTAAGTACTGAATGAAAACCATAAGTATTTGGAATAAAAATGTTAGCAATGCAGCCTCAACATGTACACAACCTGTTACAACATCAAGAACTTAAGCCTTACATAAAACATGAAGATCATCATCTTACTTAACAAAATTCAAATCACAAGAAATTTGAACACATATATGTTAGGTTTCCTCCTAGCGTGAATTTCAACATGCGTTAAATCAATTGCCACTGTCCTTCCTTAATTGTATTGGCCAATCCCTCTCCCCAAAGAAGTGGTTCTAAGCATTCCATACATGTCTTAGTCAACCCCTCCTTATTCTCAAAGCAACATGTAATGAGTCAAGAGTATATTCCCTTCTAATTATAGCTTTACCGACCTATGTACTGCTTAGTTTAGGTTTAATTCCTTGTTTTTCTCTAGTAGCTCTATACATACAAGCTTCATATAACCTTTATGATTCAATGAATGGAATTTCAAACTTTGGTTGCTTGTTGGAATTGATAATTCCTCCATCAAACTAAAACACCATGGTTCTAGCCTCCACTCTCCAATCCTAATCTTGCCTAATTTCTAAGGCGAGGGATGACGACCCCATAGAGCTAGTAAACCAAGCCTCTCCACTCCACAATCCACTCCTTTATCAAGCCTTCCTCCTCATAATTTTTGGCCGAGTTGCTAGCTGTAATCAGTGCTGATTACATACCAAAACAATCCTAAACACCACAAAACCCTTATAAGATTGTAACACGACAATCACCCCTTCCTCCCTTCAAGGGCATCCCACAATAAGCAAACATACTACTTGTTTATAACTACGCAAGCAATCACCTTTCTCATCAAAGATCTTCCCACCAACATCTATCATCTTGTTGAAGCTTTACAAAACAGGATTTGTACGAGGAATATCTATACCTGTCGCACATTGATTAAAGACAAAATGTCAAATATATATATGAAATCATTGTGAATACCGAAAAGTAAAATAAATGAATCTAAGTTATTGGGATTTATAAGCCTTTGGGCACATTTTTTAGAGAAAATCATTTGCTACACTATTAATAATTTTTTGCAAGCATCAATGTTGTCCCATTGGTGCAATCTTTGGATAAACATGTGTTTTATAAAGGAATTTCGAAGATACTGTGATTATACTTGTAATTATATTGGGAAACAATCTCATGAGGTTTATAATGTTAAGATAATTTCTTAATGATATTATAGGTGCCAGCTTGAGACTACTATGAGCTTAACTTGATTAAAAATGTTCCCTTTAAACAGTTCTAATTAGTGGAATTGCTAATAATACATTATTAAAAGTTTAGGGTGCACGCGTATTGGGGTGCAAATTCTTCACTTAGAGGTTTTGCAAACTCTTCCAATTCTCTGAACCATGGGATAGCGCTGATATAAGATATGATGCTTGGTGTATGGATGAGGAAAGTTTAAGCTCTCAAGTAATCGTGGTTCACCCAACTACATTAGCAATTTAGCATACATGGTATATATAGGAGAAACCATAGCCAAAAAGCTTTCAGTAGATTCATAACCCTTTAACAAGATTCCTACAAGGTAAACTTACATTTAGGACATTGAACTTAGAGTTTAATCTTTTTTTTTTCTTTTTTTTAGAGTTTAATCTTTTTTGAACATTCATACTTCACTACATTTCCTCATATCCAAGGAACACATGTTTTAAGCTTTGTCATGTAATCATTTAATGGTTAGCCTTTTGAATTGTAAATCTATCTTTAGCTTAGCTAAACCTAAGATGTCGCTAAAGAAAATTTTGTTTTCATTAGATTACTACTAATAAGACATCTAGGCTTATCAGGCTTACAAAATTTGCTGCATATTTAAGGGCCTTTCTCAGAGCCTTTTGGTGCTACTAGTCTAGTTTGATGAGGATTGTGTAGCTTCATACTTATGGTAGGTCAAGTATTCCTTCAATTTTTCCTTAAGATTGAACTCTTATGGTGTAGCTATGCTTGTTCTCTAGCTATACCCACCCCTTGGTAGTGGCATCCTTGGTCTTGTATATGTACCTGTTTGCTTGATAGATTTAAGTTTTTAGTTGTTACTACTGCCAAACCATCCATTAAAAATGAATTGTGATTCAGATATGACCATTGAAAAATGAGTAATGCTATAGTGCCTATACAAATCGACATAGTCCAAAAACAGTGCTTCTTGTGCGCTAAATCAGCTTCCACTATCAGGGGTGGATCTACAGTGGAGGCCCTGGGGGATGGGCCCCACTGGCCCAAAAATAAAAATCAGCTTATTTTAAAATTTTTTTAATTTAATTATTAATACATATAAGATTAAATTAAAATTTTAAAACTAATTCTCTACTTCGCCTCTGTCCATTTTTTTCCTGACGTTGTTGGCACTTCGCAGCATGTTTTTATCTCTCTTGTTATTATCTCTCTCCTCTCTCTCTTCTTTATCTCTCCCTACCCCGCCTTCTCTCTCTCTCTCTCCCACCCCTATTTATTTAATTTTTTGGGGGAGTGAATTGATAAAATTTTTAAATAAATCTTAGTAAATTAATTAGTTTAATTATATTAACTTTATAATTTTGTATTATTTATAATTTTCTTTACTAATTATGAATCATTATGTCTAATTAATCTAATAAAAAATAATTTAGAATGAATAAACAATTAATTTAAAATTTGGTATATAATGACCTTATACTAATTTAAATTTAATTAATCTAAATATAGTTCAAAATTAAAAATTAATTTAATTAATTCAAATAAAATATCTTATGTATAAAAGTAATTTATTTGAACTCAATTCATTAATACTCATTGGAGAAATATTATTTTTTTAATAAAAAATAAGATATAGAGTGATATATCAATATTTTTTTAATGGGAATGCATATGATTTTAGGTGTATTTTTTATAAATTCTCATTTAAAATATGTCTCATGATCTGTGATTATAATGAATAGAGTAATTCAATGACTAATATTAATTTGTGCCTTCATATACAAAATTTTCTCGCTCCGCCTGTGTCCACTATCCACATCTTATCTATTTTATTTTATACGAGGCCACATGCATTCACATCAACACTGAATTTCATGTATGAATTTATTGTAGCTCATCTTAGATCTGATGGTTGGAAGCTTTGGCTATCAATTAAGAGGTCTTTGATTCGAAGCTTGCGTATGAGTTATGTTTGAGTTTGTCTTAATTGGCTTAACAGTCTCAAAAAAATGTATGATTTTATTTGGCAAGTATGTCATTACTCTTTCCAATTTATAAAGCGTTCATTGTGCTAGTAATACTTTGTATGAAGTTCTGTGTTAGGATATCTTGCTTGAGAATGACTGGGACGTTCTGTGTAGTGGTTTGCTGTTTGCTGTTTATAACTAGCGCTGAACCTCGTGCTTTAAGAACCATCTCAAGTTAGAATTTCGCCTTCTACTTTTGCTAACTGTGCGAGTTGAACCCAAAATCTTCTCTCTGTGGGAGCAGTGGAAAACTTCTTGGTTAGAGTAAAGAGTGAAGTGAAAACCCTTCTGGAAACGGGGATTCTACCTGCCTCATGAAACTGGAGCAAAATGCATGTTTTGTTTTGAGGTGATATCTAAGATATGTTAGGGTTATTCCGTAAATCATGCTCTGAAAAAGCTAGCTATCTTAATCCATCCTCATGGATAGAAGACGCTTGTGACAGCTATCGGAGTATTTCTATCGATCGATCAGTCATCGTATAGGCTTTAGTCAGATAAAGCTTTCTACTGAACTTGTATTCCAGTTTGCTAATGAAATTATTTGAGAAAAAAATCAAAATGGTCCCTTGACTTTTTATGAAGGATCGAAATGATCTCAAACTATATTAAATTATCATTTTAGTTTCATTTGTTTTTAAAAAAGAATTAAAATAGTCTCCATGAGAGTCTGAACTAAAACTTTATCAGATTAGAGTCTGAACTATTTTGATCCTTTTCTTGAGATTTTTTATTGAGAACGCTAAGTCTGATCATTCTTATATGTTCTAATATGCAAAAATATGCATTAAGCTTGATACAGAGTAATTGTGAACTCAAACAAGTAATATCACAGATCATGCTTGATCAGAGATGCATTTCACATATCATACGTTTATTTCATATTTTAGATCCGTCCTTCTCCCAACATTTTTGTTGAATTTGTTCAGCCAGGGCAGGCTTTGAAAGTGTTGTGGGCAGTAGCAGCTCACTGAGATCAGTCATGGAGCCTGTTCCACTTACAGAAGAGGGTTTACTTGCACCAGAATATGTTCTTGAAGATCCAGATTCTCACTATATCTACATCTGCAAGAAGATGGAGGATTAAGCGACCCCCATATATTTTGAATCCTTTTTTTTTTTTTAGATTGAAAAGTACTGCGCTAATGCCCATTTTTAGCTGCTGTTATCTTTTCCTACTTTTTGTTGCAGTTTGTTAGAAAATGTCTTTGATCTATTATATCTGTGTTTCAAAGGAAAAACAAAAATAGAGAAATGAAAATAAACCGCTAACTGTTTTTTTTCTAGTATGGTTCCTGGAACGGAGAAACTGTTGAATTTGCAAAATTATTACAAGTGCGGTCACCAGATTTCATTTGGAGGCCAATCAAGACGTGCCACATCACCAATTCACTGTGTACCGTCATTGTGAACCATTATGTATCGGGTGATGTGGTGCGTCCTGATTGACCTCCTGCCACTCCGGTGGGCACACGTAATAATTTCTCGTTGGATGTGCTGGGATAATTGCCTGATTTCTTGGCTCAGCTCAGATGTTTTGTAACTTGGGCTTTGTTTGAGATAGTTTTTTTACTGCTTTTTAAAAAAGCTTTTTAGTATAAGAATTTTATGGATTAGAAATTTTTTATTAGAATGTTGCTTTTGAAAGTATTAAAAAAGCTTCCCCAACCGACGCTAAGGTTTAGTTTGAGGCGGCTTTTTTTACTTCTTAAACCGGCTTTTGTACTAAAAATTTAGTTTTTGTTCTAAAAAGCCGCATTAAGAAGCAAGAAGAAAGTCGTCCCAAACGAAGTCTTAGTTCACTATATTATCCTGAAATCAAGTAAAACTTGACGTTTTTGTATTGCATGGTAAATTTTTCTTGAATTTGTTGACAAGAATCACTTGATTTTGAATTAGAAGCCTCCTCCAGGCTCCAGGTCTCTATTTGAAAAACTGTTCCACTTCCATGTTTTGGCTTTGTAAATAATTATTTTATTTAAATGTTTTTAATACATTTTTTTATATAATAATAAAAAAATATTATATTAACACTTCAATTTTATTTATTAAAGTAATATTCAACTATCTTTATTTACAATAATTCAAACAGATGAATTTTTAAAAGAAATATATTTCAATATTAATATTATATTCTTATTGAAAGCTGATTATTTGAATGTCTCTTCAGATTATATTCAGTAAGATGATAAGTTGCTACAAGAGCAAATTTTTGTGTAATTTTAAAAATTCTAAGTGCTTTTGTTGTCTAAGTGAAATGATCTGTTTTGATGAGAAACCCAACCATATTAAGAACATCTTTATGAAAGTAAAGCTGGAAATTTTATTAAATAATTTGAGGGATTAAGGTCTGTTTGGATCAGCTTTCTTATTGTTTTGTTGTTTTTTCAGCAACAGCAGCCCTATTTGATTGCTGCTTTTTGGATGTTTTTCGTTGTTTTTCAGAAATTTTTGTAAGAAATTATATTTTTCAATTAGAGTTGTTGATGTATTATAACTTTAAGAAAATTGTTCATTTTTTAAAGAACATATTTATAATATACATATTATTTTTTTTTAAAAAGTTATTTTCTTCAAATCAGCTTCATGATCATGTTATAAACAAATCCTTAATGTTATCTGAATCTTATATGTTTATGATAAAAACAAGCATCTTGACAAGACCCAAAAATTTCTCAATTTTGATATCACAAAATCATTAAGCTATCAATGTATATACATACATACATACTTCTCAAGAATTTTACTTGAGAAGCATTAATCTTCATCTAAGGTTTGACTTGGGATAACTTTCGTATTGCTATATAAAACAGCTTTTTGGTTCAAAATCTTTTGAAAAAGGAAATTTTGTTTTAAAAAATTGTTTTAAGAAGCTGTAAGAAAGTTGTCCCAAATGAAGCCTCAATTAATGAAATGCAAAATTTGCTAAAAAGATCAATTTTGTTTGAATCTCAATTTTAATCAAGTTTTTAATTGGATAAGGATAAACAAGGCCTTTAATTAGCATGCCACATCAGATTAGGCACTTAGATAAGATATAAATTATATGTGTGCACATAAATATTTGATGCGCAAATATCATAATAAAATGTCAATTATATATGTACATTTCTAATTTCTTA
This sequence comes from Dendrobium nobile, assembly GCA_022539455.1. Classification (NCBI taxonomy): domain Eukaryota; kingdom Viridiplantae; phylum Streptophyta; class Magnoliopsida; order Asparagales; family Orchidaceae; genus Dendrobium; species Dendrobium nobile. The sequence continues at coordinate 53,171,048 of CM039718.1, forward strand.
TATAATTATTGTATGAATGTAGTGTGTATAGATAATGCCCATCCATTGAGAGAGCGACACATATGTGCATGATCTTTTTTTAAAAAAATAAGAGAAATGAACACATTTTTGTAAATTTTTATATGAAAATTTAATTAACATTTTGATATTGTTATTTTATATTATTTTAACATTAGTAGTATAGTCTAAATTTTATATTTATTTATCACTTTTTTTTTATTTTTTTATTTTCTTTATATTTGATACTTCATCATAAAACCTATCCAATCCTGAATCTAGATGGAACTTTGAATTGAAAGGTTTAAGAATTAGATTCAAGATTGTTTGAGCTCTAATTTCAACATGTGTATAATCAAAATTAACGCCTAGATGAGATAAACTCAACAATACTAAAAGTCGTTTGGTTTGACTCTAAATGAGTCTAAATTAGGCGCTCGAAGCACATTTAAAAACTATGCAAGCGACATTAATTGGAGGGCTAAATGATTTTCTATTCTCGCATGGTTACAATCAAAGCTAATACTTTGACAAGCGGAATCTAAAGAGTCTAAGGCTTCATTTGGGGCAACTTTCTTACTTCTTCTTAAAGCGGCTTTTTAGTATAAAAGTTTTAATTTTTATACTAAAAAGTTACTTTAAGAAGCAATAAAAAGCCGTCCCAAATGAAGCATAAGATTACCCAATTCAAATATTATTAACAAAATTAAATGATGAGAGAATTGTGAGATCAAAATAATCAACATAGATTATCTGATAGAGTGTTTTAAAGACTTTAGCTAAATAATCAGAACACAACTAAAAACGCCATAAATAAAATCTTTTTTTTTTTACATGAAGGAGTTTTGGTTTGGACTTAAATTAGATTGAGCTTGGAGATTGAACTTCGTATCTTAATCCAACTGAAAGATGCTGATGACTACAACATCATACAACCACCCTCGTTCTATCGTCATCGCTCGCCCACCACTTCCAAATTATTATCACTTGACTACCATAGCTTGGTTGTCATCGCACGACCATCATGGTTACCTTCCACTATTTCTCCCATAAAATATATTACATCAACATATGAACAAACAAGTGACCCCAATTTATAAACCCCTCTTCTTCAGTAGGGAGAATAGGGGGCTTCTACAATTTTATGCACAAAGTTGATTATTTCAACTTGGCTAAAGCCATTGATTTTTTTTTTTTACATAAAAATTCTATTGTTGTTTATAAACTCTCTTTTTTTATCCATATTGAAACTTTGTACTAAACTAAAATATTATTATATTACTTTGGTGCTTTAAATATTCTAGCACATAATAATAACTCTTTAGTAGCACAAGTTGCACATAGCTATCTTTTTGTTAGACACCAATCAAATGTTTGTCGGCAGAATTATATAAAATTATGTAAGCACATCACAATCAAAATACTCATTCAAATTATAGTCTTCAACATAAAATTACGATCCTCAAAATTTATGAAGATTATGGCTTCGTTTGAGAAAACTTTAAACAATTACTTTTTCCTGCTTCCAATAGATTTTTGCACCAAAAACTAGCTTAAACAAACAATAAAAAAGTTGCCTCAAACAAAGCCTATCGTAAGCTACTAAAGCATTCGTGCGACATCTCAAAGATGATTATTTCTGAATAATTACCGATTTGCCCAAATCAAGAGAACTCCGAATGTTAAGAAAACTCACAATCACAACATCATCTTCCCCGTCTGCCTTCATTGTCGCCGGTCATCACCACCCCTGTTGCTCGCCAGTTACTATTGCTCGTCGTATTATTTCAATACATTTGAAATACATCATAACAAGCACAAACAAAACATTGTATTGTATTTAATATGTATCCAACTAAAAAGTTTCTCTCTCTCTCTCTCTAATCTCTTACTATATGCATTATACATCAAACTCATGATCTTACTATGTTGAGAGCCGAAGCTTCCAATCCCTAAGATATGGTGCTCTGCAACCCTGCCGAAGCTTCCAATCCTATCTAGCCAGCAACAAAGCGTCGGAACCACCGGACCTGGCCGCCACGCTCCAATGCTTCCCACCGCAGCCATACTTCACTACTAACTCCTCCTTCTCGCCTTCTTCTTCCACCTTTTTCCCCTCCTCCTTCTCCCCTTTTCTGTTCAAACCCCTCCTCGCCGACATCCGAAGCACCAGCCTCCCACCAATCCTCTCGGCCTCAAGAACCAAAGGCCTGAAAGCGATCAACAGAAGCCTCCCTTCTTCTCTCTTCCTCATCAAAATCAACGTTTCCTTTCCTCTACGCGTCGTCAATGACGGCGGAAACACCGTTTCCACAGATCTTCCATGTTTCACCGGTGGCCTCTTCTTTCTCTCGGCATCAATTTCCATCTCGCAATTAAAGCACATTGCGCCGTTTTCGAATCCCAGTGTCTCCGTGCACATTTCCAGATTGCAACTATTTGAAACGGATGAAACAGACGCCGAGCCAATTGAAATGCCGATTCTAGGGTTTTCCGGTTCTGAGTTAGGTTTCAGAGGATCGACACAGGGTTCTTCACCGTGCAAAAGCGATGGAAAAGACATAGAAGATGAAGTGGATGGGGAAGACATGGAAGATGAAGTGGGTGGGGAAGGCATAGAACACGAAGAAATGGATGATCGGAAACGGAAAATTCGCAAAAGATCGGATCTTGAAGGGTTTAAAGGTGATCAGAGCGCGGGATTGGAGAAGAAGAGGAGATGATTTAACTGATCAGTATAGCGAGAGGTAACTACTTGAGACGTGGATGAAGAAGTTCAAAAAGATAGACTTGGACCCGAATGACCCGAATATGACTCCATAACCCATTTTGATTAAATTATTTTTAGTACCTGTCAAGTATAAATTTTAAATTAATTGATAAAAAATATGAATATTATACTAACAAGTAGAAATAATTGAAACATATTAAACGGGTTATTTTCGAATCAAAATTGAGCACACTGGTCAACCCGAATATGATTATTTATTAAGTAGGTCGAAAATTCGAACATGACACATTTATCAAACTGAGTTAAACCTAAATTTTTTGTGTCAAATTTAAGTCGGGTTCTTAGGTCGGGTCATTTATTTACATTACTAGGTTAATTGTATTTTTATTAAAATGGTTAATTATGATATGTGGTATTAATTTAGTATTATTTTTAAATTTTTTTTGGCGAGTATGCATATTTTGTAAAAAACATTTTAATATTTTTTTTTTGTTTTTTTGTCTTAAAATATAATATATATTTATGTTAAAACTCAGAAATGTATTGAAATTAATATTTTAAAATTTCATATTTAATTTTCAAATAATTATAAATATTTTGATTTTTTTATAAATTCTAAATTAGAGATGAACTATAAATATATCAAGCCATATATACAAACATAAATTTTTCCTCACTGATATATTATATTTTTAATATTATGAATATCATAAAAATTAATTTTATTTATTGATATGTGATGTAATTATCATTTTTTTAAGTATTAGCTAAATAGCCCCAATTGGTAATGTACATGGAGATGTGGATAATGATAATATCACAACTTACATTGGGATATTTAAAATAAGAAAATATCAATTTTAAAAAGTATTATTGAAATATTTTTTTAAATAATTATTAATTAAGAAATACCTTTGCACTATTTTTTATTTTATTTCTTTTTTATTTTAAAAAAAAAACTTTGCACGATCATAATAAACATGTAAGTTAAATTAGGGTGTCAAAAGGCGAAATTTTCGGAAGCAGCATGAATGATGTTTAATTTCGCGAAAAGAGCATAATTTTGGAATAATTTAAATTGGAGCCAATTCGCCAATGTGAACAGCGCAGTCTAAGAATGCGTGGTACCGTTTCGCGCATTCTTGAAATGCGCTTAATGCTTCGGCGCATTCTTTTCAATGCGCCAAGCTTTTCGGCGCATTATTCTCATGTTAATCGATGGCTGTCAGTGGATTGAGGAGTTTGGATTTCAGCGAAGATGAGATCCGCGAAATCCGCGGACCGGTGCGGAATTGAAGAGGGCAATTATTGGCGATCGATGGACATTGAGGGAGTTGTGCAGATGAGAAGGAAAATTTGTTTATAAATAAGAGGACCATCGCTCAGCGGATATCACCTCTCTCAAGTTCATGTTCTTGTTCTCCTCCTTATTTGTTCACCCGAGAGCTGAGAGGTAAGTTATGACTTGTGTTTTTTTTTTTCATGATCAATTTATTTTGTTAAATTAGTTTTGCGAAGATGTTTATATTTGTGGCCATTAAGTTAAGAACGAATTTGTAATATGTAGTAAGTTAGTGAGATATATTGTGGTTTTTTATTTTTTTTGTGCGTTATTGTGGTAGCAATGATTTAGATTTACTTTCTGGCAATTGTTTATCTTATTTCAAGTTAATGTATTGTAATAGTTTTGACCGATCGGGGCTGCATTGAATCATTCATCGATGCTCTGTATGAATATCTTAGTAAATGGATTATTTTGTTTAACTGAAACTTACTGCGAAATATATGCTTTGATTTTGATCCTTCTCAGTTTGAAAAATCAATTATCATGCGAAGATAATAATTTATGGCAAACCGTACTTTTTTTTGCTTTGTCTGTAATCGTTGGCACTTTAATTATGGACTTACATACGTTTGCACTCAGTTATTTTTTCCAAAAAAAAAAAAATACAGGCGTTGTAAATTTCAGATCCCTAAATTGACGAAGGAACTAATTTTATGTTTGAATTTTTTAAAGATTTTATAGATTTCATAAAATTTTAGATCTTGTATTATTAGTTTTTACCCTGCCTAATTTTTTTATTTAGGATTTCAAGAGATCCAGAGAGTTATAGTTAAATTTTCGAAAATTATTCATGTAATCAGTGTTAGAAGAATTATATTAATATGTATGTGTTTTGAAATTAAATTTGTCTGTTTGCATCTAATTGTATTTGATTTAGTAAATATTAATAAATATTTTTTGGTTTAATAAATGTTATCATGTAAAATTTGATACAGTGATCTGTATCATATTATTTTAAAAGTAAATAGAGTTTAAATATAATTTATTAATAATACGATAACAACTGTTATTAGCATGTCAAAAGTAGGAGTGAAAAAAATCTTATAATTTTCAATGATTTTTTTTTCATTTTCATTTTTGTTGACATGCAAATATAAAAATAAATAATTAATTATATTTAAATTATAAGAAAATATTGAATAGTTGTAAAGCTGTTATGATTTATTTATTATTTTTTCTAATTAAAATAAAGCTCTTTGTTTATTTCATGAGTTGTTTTGTTTGGAGCAATATAAAAGAGAATAGTCCAAAAATATTTTTTTTTTCTTTGGAAATATAAAAACAGAAAATAATAAGTAATACTAAAAAAAATTATACTGTATATTACTATATGGTTCATCAATGTAGAGTAATTCCTATTTATAGAAAGTCGAACAACTCCTTTCTTAAAGTATCACACAGTATGAATTTTAGTTGTGAAGTATATTTTCCATCCCCAAAAAAATAATATTTAAGAAAGTGCAGAAAAAGCAAAGAAGCCCAAACAGAAAATTGATCGTGATCTAAAAAAAAGCAACGAAAAAAGTATCCCATACAGTAATATTAAAAGAGAATATTACGCCAACTATACTATATCAGAACACAAAATTAAAGTGATATAAGTTTTAGAGTATGAACTGAAAACATTATTGTGATTGATTAGAAAAATTTATTAGTTTGACTTCAATGGTCGAAAGAGCGATGGAAGTATATTTTCACGCCTAAAATTGCATTTACTCTCGTTATGTTTTGACGAGTATGTTAAGTAGACAACTTTAGCAAAATGTGGCATTATTGGCATTAACCCTTAAATTTGTGTAATGTAGGATAGAATGTCACGCTTAATGTTATTTTTCGGTGGAGAGCTACACATCGGGGATGAGTTTACAGTGACATATATTGGTGGACAAAATCGGCCAATCATTGTTGATCACGATATTTCACTTGCAATGCTGAAGGAAAGAGTTATGTGTGTACTTAGGATTAATCCTTCAACAACTACTGTCAGCCTAACTTGTCGACTTCGGCATAATGGTGGACACTGCGCAACACCTGTAAATGATGAAGAGGTTTGTGAATTTATGTTGTTGGAAGCAAGAATTGATCTTGTCGTTGTCTACGTTGAGGCGTAACCAATCAATCATGGTGACGTTGCTGGTCCTTCAACGGAGATACAAATGTAAGCATGCAAAACTTTATTTTTGGCATATGTAGTGATCACTTTACTTAGTTTAAAAGTTAAGCATAATAAAAAATTTTTAAGGTAGGCCTACCACGTGGTATGGCGGAGGAGTAAATACGATTGAAATGCATAACAACTTTTATGGTCAACTGAGTTTGTCAGAGCGTCCAACTATCGTGCAGCAATGACTGTCCTCACGTCCTAGTGTAATCGAACCTTCAATAAGAACACGTAGTAATAGATGTGTAGAGAACCTAGTCTCTTCCTCATGCAACCCTCAATCATAACAAAATGAAAATATTTCCTTGCACGGAGATGACATGGATAAGAACGATGTGGATTCATACCAGACTATGGATAGTGGTAGTACTGATACAGGAGATAGTTGTAGTCAACCTGATACTGAAATACATGAGTCAATGTATAATTATACGAACAATGAAAATATTGGTGTTGAGTTCATTCAAGATCATGCACGACGAAACATCGCCGGATTACAATCGATGGATGCAAATAATAATTTCCAGGAAACCATTAGAACAACTGAAGAATGAGATGGTATTGATCATTGTGATCCTCCTATCATCAATATTGTTAGCTCAATAGAAGCGACCATTCCTTCGGAAGTTTATGAAGGACAAATCTTTCATAACAAAGAAGACTTATAAGCTGCAATTAATGGTTGGTCAATCTCACAAAATGTTCAGTACATAAATTCAACTTCCAATAAAACTCGGCTCACAATTTTATGTACTCAACATAATAATGTGCATAGGCCCTGCTATTGGCGATTACATGCATCACGAAGTAAAAGATTATGTGGTCTTTGGAAAGTATCATCTACGGGTCCTCCTCATACTTGCACTCAACCTGCTATACTTGGTGGACATCACAATTGCACCTCAAAATTTATATGTAGGTATATCACGCCCATTATAAAACAACAACTTGACATGAAACCGAAGGAGATAATTGCAAGAATGGATTCAAAGTTTGAAATGAAGATTTCATACATGAAGGCATGGGATGCACGGAGAAAAGCCATCGAAGCAATATTTAGATCGTATGAGGAATCATCTCTCCTACGTTTTATGGAAGTGCTACGTATGTCCCAACCACATACAATATATAATATTGACTTAGTTGGAGGTTCACGATTCAAGGCTTTATTTTGGGCGTTTGTCCCTTCTATTTATGGATGGCAACATTGTCGGCCAGTCCTTAGCCTTGACAGAACCTTCTTGCTTGGAAAATATCGTGGGACTCTTCTTGCTGCTGTTGGAATTAACGCGAATGGTGGATTATTCCCGTTGGCTTTTGCAATAGTTGAATCAGAGAGCAATGATTCATGGGTTTGGTTCCTTCGTAACCTACATGACTTGGTTGAAGTTGTGAAAGAACGTCAAAATTTATGCATCATCTCAGATAAGCATGCAGAACTAGTGAGAGGGTGCCGAGAAATTTTTTCTCAAGCTGTCCATAGACACTGCCTTCGGCACTTGCGTGAAAACTTCAAAAAGTTTTTACGTCGCAAAGGTATTGTTGATGTTGAAGGCCTTTGCAACAATATGTACTTGGCGGGTAGTATAGAGGACAGTGCAAGCTTCACTCGTATGATGCAGCATATTAAAAATGCAAAGCAAGAAGCATATGATTGGTTGATCCAGCGTGATGTTAGTAAGTCGTCATTATTATTTGACAATGGATGTCGATATAGCATCATGACAACAAACGCATCAGAATGTTTTAATGGCGTTCTTAAACGTGCTCGTGGACTTCCGATTCAAGGCCTAGTAATGTCTATATATTATAATCTTATTTCTTTATTCATGAGGCGTTCTACAGAAGTTGATAAGTGGATGATGGTTGCAGAATCTAAATTTGTTCCTCGTGCAATGGGTTTGTTACATAGAACTGAACGCGAAGCACGGCGGTGCCATGAACCTATTGCCATTAATAGAGGTGAATTTGAAGTTGTGGATACGGCTTGCAAAACATAAAAAGTTGATGTCCTTACACCCGAAAAGTGTGCTTGCACATGTAACAAACCACAATTACATCATTTGCCATGCGTTCACGTGGTTGCGGTCGCAGGATATAGGCGATGAAATCACAATGCTTTTGTGTCTCAATACTTCACACTAAACTCATATAAGACAACATACTCCGGGCTTTTCCATGTTGTCCCTCCTAAAGATGTTTGGCCAAATTTTAACGAACTAGCAGGAATCATACCTTTACTTGCACCAGTTTTTAGGAGACGTGCAGGTAGACCGAGGACAACTAGATTTCGTAATACGATGGATGAGGCATAATCAAGCTCAAATAAACGGTGTGGACATTGTAAGAGAAATGGTCAAATAGGACAACGTGTCCATATAATCCGGCATCGTTGAGGTATTATAGATAATTCCTTCTTTTATTATATTACTAAGAGCTTCTTCTGAATAATACACTAAAAAAATTCATTTAATTTTCTTCTTGAATTGAAGGTACGGTCGATAGATCAAGGCATATTGTTTTTTATCGGCAACAAAGGGAAGATGTCGATTGCTCCATCTCGTGATGTGTTAAGCTAGTGAGACTGTTTCGAAAGTCGAAGTTGTATGATATGTTAATGTTTGAAATTTCTAAGTCTTGATGTGTGTTTTATTTTTTAAAAAATCTTATTTGTACGATGTGTTCTTTAATTTAGAAGTGTTACAAATATCTAAAATTTTGGAACTATAGCTATGTCTGAAAGAACAAGACAGCGAAGTTGTGTGTGTGTTTTTTTTGGATTATGTTAATTGTAGGTTGTGTTGTTTAATTAACAACTTGCACAAATCTCTTGAATTTTAGAAATAAAGCAATGGATGAAACAACAAGGTGGCGATGTAGTGTGTGTTTTTTTAAATATCTTATTTGTAGGTTGTGTTGTTTAATTGACAACTTGAACACATCTCAAAAAATTTAGAAATATAGCTATGGGTGAAAGAACTCGGCGGTGGCGTGGTGGGCGTCGTACCACCCAACAGGAGAACACAGAGGAATCGATTCGAGAAATGAGCATAGCATCGCTGGGGGCATCTCATAGGGCGCATGATCCAGATCAAGTTTAAATTTAATTCAAGTGTATTTATGTATATTATGAAGTGCATACATCTTTATCTTTCTTTTAATTAGTTTTTCTTATATCGTTGCCACATGCATCTCCTTTGGTTGCTTCGACCCATTTACGTACAGTACGAGAGTGGCCAGTTGAGTGCCCCCGCATGATTTATGTTCTACGAAACCTCAGACTACATAACATTCGGCATCTACAGTTCATACGTTTGGATCATAGTCTCATAACAACGCTTGTCGAGAGATGGTGTTCACTTACGAACACTTTTCATTTCACGGTTGGAGAGATGACAATAACGCTGCAAGATGTGCAGGTTATACTAGGAATGCGAATTGATGGGCCAGCCGCCGTGGGACCAAATGTTGTTGAATTCGGTCGTCGTTGGGAGTCATGGCCAGAATGCTGTGATGAACTACTCGGTACACATCCAGGTAGAGAAACTGTGTACCATGCACCAGGAAATGAAGAGGACACATCCACTTTTAGGATGGGTAGTGTGAGAGCTCGTTCCTTTGATTTTTCCTTTATGGATTTGATTTTTCTCCCAGGATCGTCCGGGACGATATTGAGATCGTCCAGGACGATCAGTGCATTGAAACAACTGATTTTCTGGAGTGGATCATCTATGCCGATATTGGGATCGTTCTGGGATGATCAGATAAGACAAAAATCCCGAGAGCCAGGGTTTTTATCAAATTAATTATCGTCCTGCGAAATCGTCCTAGACGATTGAAAATTGTTCATATCGTCCTGGACGATGTGGCAATCGGCCAGGACGATCAGACTTATTTTATAAGGAAATCAGCTCGATTTGAGGAGAGAGAAAAACTTTTTATAAAATCAAAATATCTGAGGAGAGAGAAAGAGAAGAAAAGCAAAGAAAAAGCTTGGTATTGGAGCCCGCGGAGCGCTTTTCGTCCATCACCGCTGCTGAGAGATTTGTTTATCTCGTGGTAAGGACTCCGAATCCTATTTCTGTTTTCGAAGATGTTGAGTTTTGGTCGTTTTGTGCACAGAATTATGTTTTCGTTACCGATAAACGCGCCGTATTTTGTATTGACGAAACTTTCACCACACAACTTTCGATATGTTATTGATATGATTATTCTACACGTTTTGAGTATTTTCTGTAACGATTCTACCGGTTATTTTGGGTTCTGTGCGATTTTGATCGAATAGATAATTATCAGGTTATTGATTGATGTTACTTCAGTAGAATAGAAGTCTTATAATGTTGTCGTGCACGTTCTGTATTAATTTGGTGAATTGTGATTTTTAGGAATTTTTATGTAAATTCCGTATACTACCGTTATGCCGCTGGATTTTCGTACGATTTCCGATTTTCCTGAAATTGATGATTTGAATTGATATGTATACGAATGTGAATATGACTGTTCTAATACCTGAATACTGAAAGATAAGTGGAGCCTGGTTGAACCGTTGGTTGGAGATTGACTTGACCTGTACAGGATGGTGGGCCGACGGGCTTTCCTTTAAACTATTGATCATTGATATAACGATTGGGAGTTATAAGGAGTTTACTATGCCGACGGGCACAGAGTGATGACTCTTATTGAACCAACGTATGGATATCTGCAACAACACTATGGATTTCTACAACAGCACTATGGATTATCGAATAGTCAGTGATTGTACTTGTTCAGTAAGACTATTGTATTGAAATGCATGTGTACGGCATTGATTCGTGATTGATTTATTGCTTTATTGATTTGGATTTATTGACGGATTTACGGACTTACTGTTATCGTACGATTTCATTGATATTCGCATTATAGCCCTGAGCATTGATACTGAGACTGCTATGGATATTGATATTGATTGATACTATTGCTTCTACACTGTATTGAACTGCTGCATTTGATTCATTGCTAGTATAGACTGAGCTTTATTATATTGATTTCGATCGATTTAATTGACCAGCTAGTATTATTTTGATTGATTCGATTTGATACGTTTGATTTGACTGATCGACTGATTTTCTACTGTTTACGGATTCTTCTGAGATTTGAAGTGTATTGAGTGAGATTTACGAATTCCTTCCTACTGCTTATTGATTCTTCTACCGCTGCATAGACTACTGATTTGATTTTCGTATTTACATGGATTATTGATCATGTGCAATAGATTGTTATGGATTTGATTGACTGACATGCATATTATTTCCAGTATCGTGCTTTGATTTCAGTTATAGGTATTAGGTGACCTGCTGGGCTTTTTGAAGCTCATTACATGAGGTTAATATTTTCAGGTCAGGACAAGGGAGCAGGAGATTGAGGTTGATCAGGAATCTTCAGGTTTTTGTTCTTTTGATTATAGTGATTCTTTTGTACTCAGGACAGGATAGATTTCAGTTCTTATAGTCATAGTGTAGTTCCTGAGTATTGTATATGATCTTTTAAGATATGAATCGACTTGTACATTGATGTTTTAAATGTTAATGATTTTTGCTAGACTGTTTGATTGAAGACTATAGATAGCTCTGGTAAATGGTTTTAATGAATTGACTGAAATTCTTTCCAAGTTAGATCTTGGGGCGTCACAAGCTTTTTGGTATCAGAGCAGTGTTATTGGAAGAATGGATTGTTATCAGAGTTATAGGATTGGATTGAGAGTTGGGTAGAATGGGTAGCTATAAGTGCATCATTTTGCATATATAGTTGCATGTGTGTATCATTTATTCTGAATTGTGCAGGTGAAAAGATAAATGGATAATCCGGAATCAAGTGTATCAAACGAGCAACACAGTGCAGCTCCAATAGATTCAGAGAGTATGATCCAGTTGGCTACTGCTATAGCACATGTGATGGGGGATGCACAGAGCAAGATGAGTGGGAGTAAAGAAGAAGAAGCAGATAAGTACTTGTAGATGTTTCATAAGTTGAAGCCTCCGTTGTTCAAAGGAGCTGTGGGACCCCAGGCTGCTGAAGATTGGATAATGAGGGTAGAAAAGATCTTTGACAGCATGCAGTGTCCGGGAAATCGAAAGGTACCTTTGGATGTGTTTCTGTTTGAGGGAGAAGCAGAGAGATGGTGGATTGTACAGCAGAGAGAGAAATTCCAGGGAAAGACAAATGCTGAGATCACCTGGGATGAGTTCACTATAGTGTTCCGGATGTGATTTGTACCTCCGTCAGCTCAATGACAAATGCAGGAAGTTCATTACAGTTAGCAGTTGACCAGGTTTCGGAGCTTTCCGCCAGAATGCAGCATTCAGCTTATATCGACTTTACTATTTTTGACACCAAACCACCTGAGATGAGTCAAGGAAGGGCAGAAGGAATAGGTTCTCATGGCTCTCAAGGACCAAGACGATCAACTTTTGATGCTCCATCTAGATCCAGGAGAAGTCGACGACAGCAGAATACTGAACGAGAACCACCAAGACATTTAATGCACATTCCATCGAGCACCTATGACATGTCTGGGGCAGGACCCTCCACACAACATTGGAGCCCATTGGCAGTACAAGAGAGCAGTGCACATGAAATCTTTTATGGTACTCCATCTCAACATCCCGCAACACAAACATTTATACCCATAGCAATACCATAGGGGATGTCAAGGTTTGGGTTACCATTCTCCCCCTCGCAGCAAGATATATTATTGTGGACATCCGAAAAGAGCACCGCGTGAACGGGTCGATTGGAAGGACAGATTGGATCGTGCATACGACTAACCATTGAGGATAGAGGCTGACGCCAACACACCTCGATGGATAGTAATATACTCGACCTAGTCATGGGTTTCCCCCACCCGATGCAAGAGCTCGAATGGGGTTTAGTAGATTGTGGGGATCAAGTTTCCCACGGGCGCAAGCCCCCGTGGTTAATTACATCCCAGACTGGAGCCTGAGAACACTCTCGATTAAGGATCATATATTATCATCTCCTAAAGTAGGACTGACACAGGGGTATAGACTAGGAAGTCCTATCCAAAAGGAAGAAAGGTCCGAAGAGGCTGAATCAACATGCGTGGCTCAAACTAGCATTCGGAGGCTCTAGGGTACTATAGAGAAACTGAAGAAAGAAAAATCAGGCAATCAATCACATGCATAAGAGAAGGATGGAGGTGGCGTCATCCTGCGACGCGGATAAGTAGGATTTATAGTCCCCGAAAAGAAGGGACCTACCAACTATTTAAGGCATACTACGAGACCGAATGTAGTAGCCTCGAATCCTAATCTAGGTTGGGCTTAGTGTTCTACGAACACTAGGACCTGTGTCCTAGCTAATGCAGTGCAAAACCTGGACTTACCCCGGCCTGGATTCGGGGAGCCAGCTAACCTCCTAATCGCTTTAAAACCATGCTGTTCAGTCAATTATGAAAGATTGGTGGGTGGTACAGTTATTTGGAAATAGGACCGACATCTAGAGAATTTCCTAAGTGGTCCTGGACTTATGTGGGTCAAATGCTCCTAAGTAATGCAATTAAATTTTATTTAGTTGGTTACTAATGCAATGCATGCTAGTTAAAATGTCAGCTCATGAATGCTATAGAATTTTAAAAACAGGCTTAGAAAATAATTTTTTTTTAAAAGACTGGGTCTCCCTAGGTCCGGCACTTCATCCTCATAGGCCAGATTATCCGGACTCTACCTGCAGGTAGGGAGATGTCTTATAGCAAGAAAAGAAGAATGCATTAATATGCATGCGACCCCGGACGATTCCGGCAATTCCCTAGGTTCGTTAAGTTTCTATGTTGTTTAAAACTTAAAATTTTGGGAATTAGTTATGAGTAGAAAAATTTTAGTCCTATGGCATGCAAGAAAGAAACCTAGAAAAAGTAGGTAATTCTACTGCGCAATCAAGTAAACACATCAATATAAATCCAAAAATAATCAACTAAATGGCCATAGGCAAACTGCCCTTATTACAACCCAGTGTATGCAGAAAATAAAGTGGCCGGGCACCACTGCCAACAACCCGGATTTCTAAGCCTACGATAGACGCCAACAACTTTGAGTGGGATATTGGGTCTTTAATCTTTAGCTTTCTGGATCTCTCCTTGGACTCCTTGGAACTCTTCTCCTTAGATCCGTCGCGGCTTGAATATCCAAACGAAGAGACAATTCCTCCAGCATGGGGGTATTGCCTTTTCTCTTTGGATATCTAAAGCCATCCAGTTCGATCTTCCAAATGGAAGAAGACTCTCCCATTAGGGATGCCTTCTTCTTTTAGAATCCGAACTGGATAAGAATATCTCAACTCAAAAGTTATTTTCACAACTCTTAACAATTATTACAAATAAATTTTTACATCAAATGGGAAGCAGTAAATTCTAAAACCCTGCAAGGTTATCCTAATAAAAATCATCCCAAGCAGTTTATATGAAAATGAAAGTGCTAACACCATTGACCCTGTGCCAAGCCATGCTCTTAATTATGAGGGCTAAGCAGCTCCATCTGTGTAGTTATAATTATTAATTTTAGCCCTTATTTTTATTTGGGGGGAAGCTGAGCAAGCACCTGCATAAAATATTATTAGAAATCATGATAATGCTCCCCCTTTTTATTAGTATTGAGCATGGCCACATGCACGAAAGAACAGTATATATATAGCGCTTCTAACCTATGGGTAAGTCTAACGCTCATCACATCACAGAGTACAGAAAAAGTAAGCAAGCACACCAACAATTTCAAACAGCATGCAATGAAAACCACGGAAAGCTCCGGCACACAGCAGAAAAATAAAACCCAGCGACCTAACCTAGATCTAGAAGTGGTGCCCTAGCAAACAATGCTATGTATGTGAAAGGCTTGTGTGGTTTGGATAGATCCTAAGTGGGATAATTAGTTAAAATTGTCTAAAGTTCGGGTATGTTATAGGCCAAAAAGGGAATTATAGTCGAAATTTAAATCTTAGTGGATTAGGATCCATTTTAGTAAGTTTAGTTTGTTGATCATTTTTAAGAGCTTAGGACAATGATATTTGAAGTTTAAGTTGCATTAGCCAATTTTAGAAAGTCTCGGGTCCTCCTAGGAACTAGACTAAGGGTCCAAAAAGTCACTATGGGAAAAAAAGGCTAAATTTGAGCCTCCTATCACCTTAGGAAAATACTAGACCTTAATACGAGTAGTTAGCCAGGTAGTAGGCTGAAATTGGAGTTTTCTAGGCAAAGTTATGAATTTTCTAAGTTTCGGGGCCTAAATGAACTACAGTTGACCAAAAAGTTTGACTTTCTAATCTGGGCCAACTTCTGGAAACCTAAATTTTTTAATAAATACTAGACCCTAATTGGAGTCTAATGCAAGTGAGTTTGCCTAATTTGGAATTTTTTATAATTAGTTATGAGTTTTCTAAATTCAGGGTATTAAAGGAATTTCTAAATTTTCTAATAAAGGACTGATTTTATTGTTTTGATCCAAATCAGCTCCAAACTGATTGGAATCACTCCCAGAGGTCATGAATGACCAGAGAAAGTGTTTCCAAGTGTTTGGAGGAGATTTGGGATTTTTAATAATTTTTAATGAATTATTAGGGGTAAAATGGTAATTTCCACCTATGGTCAAATTAAGGGTCAACCTAAAGTCAAACTAGGGAGCCCTATTTATCTAAGGTCAAGGATCAGATTATCAACAAATCAAGCTATTATGGGTAATTTTCTGACCTAAGATGTATTTATTGTAATTTTTAGAAGGTCTCGGGGCCTTATTTAACCAGTTAATTAGGGTTAGTTAACAAAGGGGACTAAAGACTCCTAAAAATTCCTAGAAAATACTGGGAGGTTTTAGATGTCACTAAGTTTAAGTGTTGAAGTTTTCATGTCGTTCTGGGGTCTATCCTAGTCCCTAGAAAAACTTCTAAGTTCGCTAGACATGTCCTTAATTTTTGTCCCTAGGGTGTCACTACGTTATGTGGGTTTGAATCGAAGTTTTAGCTAACCCTCGAGGTAATAAATGCATGGGAGTATAAAAATGAAATGAACACACCATATCCTTAGATTTAGGAGAGCCTAAGCTAAGTGCTCGTGGTGCGACCTACACATGCAATCTACGAAAATAAAAAGACAGACACCTAAAGAACGGATTAGTGAATGATTGAGACTCAACCATTCACTAACCCACTCCCCCATGATTTCTCTTCATATCTAGAACCCATGTCTAAAATTTCATCGCATAGTGAATCTCCCGAAATTAAGGTTTAATTATAAGTAATTTCAAAACAGTTTCAAAATACTTATAAATATAAATATACATTTTTGGAAAATAAAGTAATTAAAAAAATAATTCAATTCATACTACATAGATATAGGGAGACCCACTGACCACCCAATCGAGACCTCAAAGCGATTTCAAAATAGTTTGTATCCTGAAAATAATATTATAATCAATATTTAATATCAAAAATACTCGAATGATCGAATCCAAATAGTGCTCTATCAAAACAGCCAAAATCAAGGGCTGGAAATAGTTTCAAAGCATAAAGCTTGCTTTTCTGAAAAGAACGAGGGGTTACACGTCAAAATCCGACTTAAAGCGACGAAGATACGAATTTCCGAAGTTTAAACATAATAAAATAGTATTTTAAAATATTGTCAATTCACTGTTTTTGTAATAACAAAAAATACAGACATAATTTTGATCCAAAAATAGTCTTAAACTGTGCAGAATTCAAAATACACTCAAAACAAGGTGCTGTGTATCGACAGCGAACCTAAAACGAAGAAGTTATGCAATTTCGAAGTTTAAAGGCAATAATTAAATAATTTTAAAATAGTGGAGCTGGCTGTTTTGAAAATAATTGCACACAGACCCAAAAATTTCAAGTAATGTGCAGAATCCAAATACGTTCAAATCAAGGTTCTGTGCGCAAAAATCTGATTTAAAACGACGAAGATATGAATTTTTGAAGTTTAAACACAATAAATTGATTTTGAAATAATAAAAAATAAATAATATTTAAACATATATATTAAAATATCATAAAAAATAAATTTTTGATAGTTCTGAAAATTTAAAGTAGTTTGAACATACACACATACAATAATAATAATGTTTTAGTTGCTAATTTTTTTTTTATACTTAAAATAATCAAAATAATTAAACTAATATTTAATTATTAAAATATACATTTTTTTATAATAATAATAATAATAAAAATAAAAGACAAAATAGTAAACTTACAATAAAAAAATAAAATAAAGTAAAATAATAATAATAATAATTAGTTTAACAAATAATTATCAAAATAATAATATAATGATAATTAAATTAAAATAATTATTTAAATGATATATATAAAAAAGGTTTAACTGTTTTTTTAAAATAAATAAAAATATATAGGTCATTTTTATTAAAAAAAGTTTTATCATGTAGAGGACGACGATACGAATCCAACGAGATATTATACGTCAAAATCGGACAAAAAACAAATTTTTGACGAATTTTTGAAGATTTCTGGATTAAAACATACTTAAAATATAATTTAAACTAATTTCTTTTATATTAAAATCGGCGGCGGGACACGTGGCGCATCCCGGTTGGCTGGCGTGGTTCGGGCCAATCATTGGCGGCGGCGCATTGATTGCGCCGCCAGCCAATGATTGCGGCAATCATGCCGCAATCACGGCCTGTGTACCGCGGCCACTTAACCACGTCGGATGAGGCTCCGCGCCGTCCGATCATCCGTTGAAACGATCCAACGACTGAGATCATGCCGGACCGAGCCCTGAACGACGGGAGCGGATCCGCGGTTAGGATGGACCACGGGATCCCGCGATCAGAGCCGTTGATCTGGGAATCAACGGCTCAAACGGCGCAAAGGCCATGCACAGCCCGTCCGACGCCTTAGGGGTGTTTTTTATCGATTTCTCTCGATTGAGTGAATAAAATCAAACGAAACTTTAGATCTGAGATCTAATAACGAAGAGCATTCGTGGGGGATGAAAAATGAGGTCTAAAACGCCCTTAATCAAATGCTAATTAACTTCATGTGTTCTAACTAGGGTTAGGATTATACCGAAATACTCGATGAAATCGAGAGATTTCTGGCTTGTTGCACTTGTAGACTGTCCACGCTCCTAGTTGTAGAAGAAACCGCGTTTCGAAACGCGATGGATCGATCGGAAGAAGCCTTGGAACGTTGTAGCCTTCGGTTCGCCGGAAAGCTCGCCGCCGGCGACTCCAAACGCTCGGTTTTGGCTTGGGGAAGGTGGAGGGGACCTAAGGGAGCTCTCACCCGAAATATCTCGGATCAAGAGCGGTTAGGTCAGAAGCAAGAGCAAAAGTCCCCCAAAAGACCTAAATTTTCTTTATTTAAACCTCCTAATCCCTGTTTTGATTAAAAAAATATATGATTTAATATATATATATATATATATATATATATATATATATATATAATTTTGAAAAAATATTTAATTATTTTGGGAAAATTAACTTTTGAACTCTAATTTTGAAATCTAACACAACATTAGGAACAATATATCATCTCAAACGGAGAAGATATTGTTCACTAATTGGTCCAAATTTTAAAACATTAAGAACTACCCAAATTATCGTAGTCAAAATTCAAAATTATTTGACTATGCTAACTTGGATGGGAGATCATTAATTTCATAATCAAAATTACGATAATAATTGATATATCTCTCCAAAGAAAGAAAATATCAATCATTTTCGATCATTTGAGAATGACGATAATGATCGTTGTATTTTTCCCAAAAATAATTAATTAGAGATTTTTGAAAATTTTAATTTTAAAAATTAGATCTGGGTTTCCAAATCTCCTACGAGCGCAAGCCCTCGTAGTTAATTACATCGTAGGAAAATTAAAAGTTTTCCTACGAAAACTCTCGATTAAAACAGCGATATGAATTTTATTTAAGATTTCAAAGCTAGATATCAAAAGAGATAAAGGGTTAGAAATTCAAATGGGATTGTGTCAAAATTGAAGACTTATTTTTGAATCCAAAGGAGAAAAGTAGGAGATGTTTTGAGATTCTGAATTACTTCAGAAACATCTCAATCTACCCTAAGTGTTAGGCTTATATTTGATTGAAAGAAATTTTTAGTTTGAGTGGTCGATTTTATTAGAAATTTGGGATTCAATTCCCGAAATTTGAGGTCTTATGGCCCGGGCCAACCTCGAAACCTAAGTCTAAATTTGGGCATTTTAAAAAAAAAGACCCGAACCTAGCTAATGCAGTGCAAGTCTGGTCTTACCCCGGCCTGGATTGGGGAGTCAGCTAAACCATCTAAACGATTTTAAAATAATGAGTCCGGTCTTTTTGTAGAGTGGTAGGGACATTAATTAAAAAATTTTAGAGAAATGGGGTCGACATCTAGAGCAAATCCTTAATTGACCCCTTCAACTTATGTCGGGTATTTAATGACTAAATAGATGCAATTAAATATTAGACTCTTTTAAATTTGTTACTAATGCGATGCATGCTAATTGACTCGATTGAATGCAGAATTAGTATGTAGCAGTTTAAAAATCTTTGGCTTAGAAAATAGGTTTTATCTTAGAGATTGCATAACATCCCCTTGACAGATCGGCACCCTCATAGGTCAGGTGGCCTGCCAGAACCCGCAGGCGGGGAGATGCCTAACAAGGTTGAGAAAGTACAATATGTATGTATGAAAAACCCTCGACGAGTCCGAGCTTACTTCTTAGGACCGTTTAGAGTTGCTATCTTATCTTAAAATTTTTATTTAATTGAAGTAGAAGAATTTTTTTGACAGACCCCTAAGAGCCTAAATTCGCATTCCAGGTCAATCCAAATACGACATGCAAATAAAAAGACTAGAAAAACATGAGTTCTAATGCGCAATCAAATTAAATAAATCAACTACTTTAAATATATCAAATTTAATGTCCATATGGCAAGTGCCACTTATTATTACATCACAGAAATGACAGTAAAGTAAAGTGGTCGGGCACCACTGACTACAACCCGGATTTCTAATCCTAAATTAAATGAATTTGAAATTTGGGATTCTTCTCGTTGTCCATTTCTTCATCTTCTCACGAACATCTTGATTCGTCGGTTCCGGATACCCAAATGAAAAGAAACTCCCCCTTAATTGGGGTGTTATCTTTCCTCTTTGGATATTTGAAAGAGATCCTAATTTGACTTCCAAATGGAAGAAGACTCTCCCCTTTAGGGATGTCTTCACCTCTTTGGAATTCAAATTGGATCGAATATCTCAAATTCAAATCATTTTAATCAATTACAACCTTTATACAATCAAATTTACATCTCAATTAAAAAATAAAAATCTAGACTCGATCCTGCAGGGTTATCCTAATAATCAACAGTTATATACTCAATCCCAAGCAGTTATAATATAGAAAATTAAAATGCATTTTTTTTAGCCACACTTGACCATGCTCTTTTTGTTTAAAGGAGGTCTTAGCGTCTTCTGAAGCACCTGTGCAAAGAGTTTATATATATATTTTTATTAACTGCCCCCTTTAATTTTAACTCCTTGTATGAGCATGGCCACCTGCATAAGATTACACAAATATAATTCGCTCCTAACCTAGGGGTAAATCTAACGCGCAATCAAACACAGAGTGCAAGAAGTAAGTAAATAAATACAATCAATTCTATACTAGCAACCAGCATGCAATGAAAGCTCGAAAAATACGGCACACAACTGCAAAAAGTAAAACACCGGCCTATCCTAAGACTAGAGTTGGTTGTCCTATCAAACCATCTGAAGTGTGTGAGGAAGGTCGTGTGGCTTTGATATGTCTTAAATAGGATTATTAATTAAAGTCGTTTCATATTCGATTGGTTGAAAGGCTAAGGGGATATTTAGTTAAAATTCAAATATTAATGATTTTGAATAAATTTTAGGATTAAATCTTAATTATTTGTTGGAAACCACCTTTGTTTCACACCGAGGCCGTGAAGTTTATTTCACCTTCCTTGGGGCTAAGAAAATAGCCTCGTAGGCCTGGGTTACCCAGTGATACCCGATATAATTAAATGATTTAAGATTTGATTAAAGATTAAGAGTTAATAAACTTTATTAAAAGTATTTGGTTGCTGATTTTTAAAGATTTGATTAATTTAAGTTTGCCATTAATTGATTCGTGGCGTTGTGCCACCAGGCTCGAGGAACCAGCCTCCTTAAGACACTTAGCCCCGCAGCCCGGAGTAGTCCAGCCGATAAACCAAATTAATGTAATTGAATTAAAGATTTTAAAAGGTTAAATAATTAAAGATTAATCTATTTTAAGGTTTAACACCCCTTAGAATCCATTCGTGGCGTTGTGCCACCAGGCTCGAGGAACCAGCCTCCTTAGGACACTTAGCCCCGCAGCCCGGAGTAGTCCAGCCAATAAACTTCATCTTTAGGATGGTTGTTGTGTTTTAAAAGGTTTTTTGGATGTTTTAAACATTAAGCTAATGTTTTCTGGAGTTTTAAAACAATTTTGAGTTTTATGAATTTTTTTATGAATATTTTAATCATTTAATTAAGGGGTTGAAAATTGACTTTTTGATTAAAGGTGTTTTCTGTAAAGTTAGCATTTTATTAAAATACTAGACCTTACTACGATCAGTTAGAATGTAAGTATGTTGAAATTGGATTTTTCTGTATTTTATTACAAAGGTTTGAAGTTTTGAACTAGATTTGACCTAGATTTGACCGGTTTGTTGACTTTTTTGAAATATTACAGATTTCTGGAATTTAATATTTTTAATAAATATTAGTCATTATTATGAGTTGAATGCAAGTGAGTTTGTTCAAATTGGATTTTTCTTAAATTAGTTATGAGGGTTTGAAATTTTAGGTATTTAATGAATTTTCAAAATTGTTTAATTAAAGGCCCTTTTTGTGATTTTGCTCTAAATAAGATCCCAACTCCTTGAAATCAGTTCCAAAGGTCAGGAATGACCCAAGGAGAGATTCCAAAGTGTTTAGGAAATTTTTGGAATTTTTAATTATTATTAATTAATTATATTAATAAAATATTAATTTTTGATTAAAATTAAATTAGAGTTCAATTTGCTGTCAAATCAAGGGGATTTTAATTTTCATAAATTGAGGTCTGAGTTCTGGTTAGTTAGAGGTCTTAAACATATTTTTTGGGTTTAAAATAGATTTATTACATTTTCTGGAAGTTTAATGGCTTAATTAAGGTTTAAACTTAGGAAAATTAATTAGGGGGCTTAATGGCTTCTAAAACCAATGAAACTTTTTCTAGTGGCTGTACATGTCACTAAGTTCAAGTGTTTGAAGTTTCAAGTTAAAATGATGTGTATCCTAATTTCTAGAATTTCCCTAAGTTCTCTACACATAAGCCCCTAATTGTTGTCCTTAATGTCACTAGGTTAGCTAGGTTTAAATCAAAGTTTTACTAACCCTTGAACTTAACATGAGCAATATGCAATCACACCAAGCAAATCCTTTATCTAGAAGAGCCTAAATCTAAGTGGTGGGTGCACGATCCTATGCATGCAAAGAATAAATTTAAGACAAGATTAGTGAATAATCAAAAAAGTAATTATTCACTAATTATCCCCAATAGTTCTATTCAATTATGTTTAATCTAGATTTAAAATCACAATGAATCTCTCAAAGGTAAAGATTTAAATTCATATAGTTTTAAAATAGGTTTTAAAATAAACCTATACATGTATATATATAAAGATAAACTCATATATATACGAATATATATTTTAAAATAAGATAATAAAAAAAAAATATTATCAAAATTATTTTAGGATAATAATGAGAGATTCTCTGGTTCTAAAGTTATTTGAAAATAAAATTTTAAATTTTAAAATAATTAATTTAATATTTAATTAAATATTAATTAAATATTAAGATATCGAAATAATTCCAATTGATCAAAATAAATCAAGCTTTAGATTTTGAAAATAACTTTAAAATACAATTCTTAATTTTATGGAATTTTTGATATATTATTTGTATTTTAATGATTTAAATTGAATTTGTTTGAAATTTTTGAAGCTTTAAGATAATTAAGGTATTTAAGTTAATTTAAAATTAATTAGAAATCAAAATAATTTATAAGTCAAATCAAATTAAGTTCTAAATAATTCTGGATTTTAAATTACTTAACATAATTTTTGAATTTAAGTTTAATTAAATGATAATTAAATATCTAAATAATTGTAAGTTATTTAAAATATATATTATATCCCATATTAAATTAAACTTTGAATTGTATATATATACTTAAAATATATATATATATATATATATATATATATATATATATATATATACATATATATATATATATATATATATATATATATAAATATATATATATATATTATATATATATATATATATATATACATATATATTTTAAATATTAGGATATATTTTAGAGTGAACTTTTAAATTTATTAGATATTTAGTATTATTTTAATTAAATACTAACTTAAAGTAATTAATATTTAGAATATTTTAAAATATATTAATATTTTATCTTAAATTAATTTTAAATTAAAGCTTTTAATTTTCTGATAATATTTATATAAAATAAATATTTTTTTATATTTTTAAAATAATTTTAACAGATTTTAGAAGAAATCTGTAATTAAAACTAATTTAAAAACTGAATTAAATCATTTTTAATTATCTCAGCGCGGAATGCCACGTGGCATTTTCTGATTCGGCCAAACCAGAGACGGCGGCTGGCGGGACACGCGGCACGTTCTGGTTCGCGGAGTCAAAAATACGGAGGCGTCGCGACGGCGCGCGGCAGTCAGCCACCGTCGGTCGCGGGGCGCTAGACCGGTTTAACTTAACCACGTCATCGAGCCTCACGCGCCGTCGATCATTGCGGTTTTGCCCACGACGAGATGAATACGCGTTCGATCTCAACGGATGAGATCAGAGGCGGCGATTTTTAACCCGCGGTTTGAAATGGAGGGTCGAGATGTCCCGGACCGCCATCCGACGCTGGATCAGATACACGTCGTAACTGACCGCGGAAAGCCAAATCCAGACCATGATCAAACGATCAATGGTCCGAAAAAACGTGCACCTGGACTAGGCTAGGAGAACGCCCCAGATCAATTTTTGGCTCGTTCTCTCAATTCGATACATAAATCGTTTGAAATTTTAACCCTAGATGCCTTAGATGAACAGAAATAATGGGGATGTGTTTAAAATATTAAATACCCGCTTAATAAAATGCTAATTAACTCTATGTGTCTTAAGCTAGGTTTAGAGTTTCACTCGATTTAAATGGACGGTTTGAACCG